>OY754307.1:38441085-39651511 GCA_963573325.1 Astragalus glycyphyllos
GCAACAAAAGAAGAGATTGAAACTGATGTTGTGAGACAAGCATTAAATCATGCGCCGAATGGATTTCAGACTTTGCGACAAGAGAGATTTGAACAGTTGGAGGCTGAGCAGAAACTACTTGAAGAAAGACTAACTAAAGTTGAACGCATTTTAAGTGACCTTAAAAGCTTACCTCAATCAGAAAGGGAATTACTTCAACGTAAAATACATGAACTTCAACGAGAATTAGATGAACTAAAACAAGCAAAAGAAGCAAACCATTCAGAGCATATTCAAGAACAGTCAGCTGAACCGGCTTTTGAACCACCACATGCTGATCATGTAAACAGTCAAACACAAGTACTTCATCATGACCATGATGAGTCAAATATGCAGACTCGACAAAGGAAGAATCCAAGAAAGGTAAAAGGTAGTGCAGCAATGCGAACACCATATCAGGCTTGTGGTGTGAAAAAGAAGGAGGAATTGTAGAGGACACGACAGATTTTATATGACTAGGAAAATTAGTTTTTTTGAAACCTTTATGCCATCATATGTTTGATATCTATGTATGTGTTTCTTGATTCAAAAAGATGGAGTCAATTACTTTATTGTTGTTGATAATATCTTTTTACCATGATATATTATTCAAAGACATTTGATCCTAGTCATGTCTACATTAATTTTATTAAATCTCTGTAATGTGGTATGAACTCTTGAGCACCCCACTCCCATTGAAGTTTCACATACTGGTCTTAAATGTTATACTTATTTCATAGTGACTACATACAGATAAAACTAAAACACCATTCGTTAGGAATACAACCTATACTCCCTAAAATAGACTTATTATTCGTCAGATAAGTCCCCATCAGTACAATACTCCGGGTAATTTTGTAAGTCCATTTCGTCGGGAATGGTTCGTGAATAATCTTGTCTTCTGCATGCAGCGTGTACAAGTTGGTGCCTGTTAATTCGAATTTGCATCTTGTTATTTTCGTGCCTAACCATATTAACTGCCTTTTCTAGAGACTCATCGTTGTCTAAACCCACTTCGAGTGATTTTTGCTTTGGAGCCTTAATGCAGCACTGCCTTAGCGAATGTCTCATCCTTGTCGACTCCTCGAGACGATATTCCCACTCTCTACGATACTCATTCATGTTTGATATCGAGTACCGGCTTTGGGGGCACAAACTATATTGAAACATGTCTCGCTCTAATACCCAACATCGACCCATACTTTCTAGTATTTCGTGTGGTCTATATCTCGTTCCAATTAAATTTGAATAGAAGGAAAATTCAAAGTAATCCATCTCAGGTGGTGCGGTTTATCCTACACAACAAGTAGATAGAAGAATAACAAGAGAAGTTACTGTCAAAAAAAAAACAAGACAAGTTATGAAATGAATAACTTGCTATAAGTTTATCAACTACCGTTACCTTAATTGGAGATGAAACCAAGTACAACACTAGACATTTATTATTTATACTACTTTGGGAATGCACTGACTATAGAAAGTTAACCACATAATGCACTTATTTGGGAGAATGGACTTTTACGGATTGGCTATTGTGTTAAAAGAGTTGGTGAATTGCCTAGCAAACCTGGTCAAAGGTGTTGGTTACTCAAATGAAAGGACATGAGCTAACCCCTATGCTAATATCTGATCTATGAGGGTTCAGAGTGCCTTTATTTTGTGTCCCATGTGAAGATATAGTAATATTCCCTACTGTTTTTGGACTTCTACAGGTGAATTGCTTAGCAAACCTGGTCAAAGGTGTTGGCTACTCAAATGAAAGGACATGAGCTAACCCCTATGCCAATATCTGATCTATTAGGGTTCAAAGTGCCTTTATTTTGTGTCCCATGTGAAGATATAATAATATTCCCTACTGTTTTTGGACTTCTACTGATTGGCTATTGTGTTAAAAAAGTTGGTGAATTGCTTAGCAAACTTGGTCAAAGGTGTTGGCTACTCAAATGAAAGGACATGAGCTAACCCCTATGCCAATATCTGATCTATGAGGGTTCAGAGTGCCTTTATTTTGTGTCCCATGTAAAGATATAGTAATATTCCCTACTGTTTTTGGACTTCTACGGATTGGCTATTGTGTTAAAAAAGTTGGTGAATTGCTTAGCAAACTTGGTCAAAGGTGTTGGCTACTCAAATGAAAGGACATGAGCTAACCCCTATGCCAATATCTGATCTATGAGGGTTCAGAGTGCCTTTATTTTGTGTCCCATGTGAAGATATAGTAATATTCCCTACTGTTTTTGGACTTCTACCGATTGGCTATTGTGTTAAAAAAGTTGGTGAATTGCTTAGCAAACCTGGTCAAAGGTGTTGGCTATTCAAATGAAAGGACATGAGCTAACCCCTATGCTAATATCTGATCTATGAGGGTTCAGAGTGCCTTTATTTTGTGTCCCATGTGAAGATATAGTAATATTCCCTACTGTTTTTGGACTTCTACGGATTGACTATTGTGTTAAAAAAGTTGGTGAATTGCTTAGCAAACCAGGTCAAAGGTGTTGGCTACTTAAATGAGGTTAGAAACTAACCATAAAATCTCCAATACAATCAGTTGATTAGTACCTACTCTAATATAATATATTTCATTGCCAACATAATCAAATTGGACATCATCTAAACAACTAAGATTAAAATCACTTTACATTGATATTAAATTGAAATCTTTACATATTGTTGATAAAATTAGCATGCTCCAAAGTGACACCCTAACATTTTACAATCTGTTATTGGTTTTGGCTACATGATTCTTTTCTTGTTTTTTTCCTTCATTGTTCTGAGAAGCATCTGCCGAGCCTATACTATTCCTTATGTCCCTGTAATCCAAAAGTAAAGTGAAGAGCAGTCAAAATAAATACTAAAAGGTTACACATAACTCTCCTATTTGGTCTATCAATCGCAAAATCTTATTTTACACAACTCTTTGGAGGATCAAGTAGACAATATCCTCATGTGAAAAATACAACAAAATATAGAAACAATATATACAAACATTGCAGGAGCAAGTAACTAATATTGTATAACTTAGAAAAGAACTTTATTTACCATATGAATGTTGTTCAACATTTTGAGACAACTTTACTTCCCACCTTGCCAATGGCTATGAATACATCAAATCTCTTGGAAGTTTCGCTTCTGCTAATACTATTTCTTTACATCTATTTCTTTCATGAAGTACCCATTTCCAGACAAACTCTTGTCGAAATTTAAGTACATCCTCCTAAACGAATGGGTTTTTGTTAATACGAATGCACTAAAACCCTGACTTTTTTAATCAAAGAACAAAACAAAAAACAAATTAGAAGTTTACCTCTGAGTAGTAAGGCATTGTATTTTCACCATTCCACAATTCCAAGTATTTTAACACATACATTCCACAATCAAAGCTGTATCGACAAAGAAGATGCATTTCAGAACAACAAAATAAAGACAATGAAAAACCAGTAATAACGAAACATTTATAGAAGAAACCAATTCAATAGTACCCATTTTGTTGTTTGGGCAAATTTTCATGAACAATCTCCACAGTCTTGTTAATAACTTCCCCTTTAGCAATCATATTCAACAACTGTTCCAAACGGGTGCACTAAAAAATCCCAAATATTGAAATTGTCAACTTATTTGAAAAGCCTTCAAAGAGACAATACTGAAGTAAAACATACTTAGTGGCAAATTTGAATGAAAAACCTGAAAATATAAATACATAGAACAATCAAAAAGTGTTAACGTAACGCAATACCATTGCCAAATCAAGCAAATACCAATCCTCATACCAATCAAGCAGTGTTAAATCTTTTGACGGAGAACTTTGTCAGAGGGATTAGTCTCTACACTTACGCGTAGAGGATACCCGGTTTATACCAAAAACTAAGTTAAATTTACTTGGGCTATGTTCTGGATTATCTTTTGTTTTTTGATAAGTTCATTTATTATTTTTTATTGTTCCGAACTGGGCCAAGCAGCCCAATGCGCACAAAATCGGCCCAATCTAGCATTGAGTCTGGCCCAATATCAGGAGAAAATAGGCGGAGCCGAGTTCAACAGCCAGGAATGGCGCGCTTTGATCTAACGGCTCAGACTCAACCTAGGCAAGGTGATGAAAACCTCGAAGTCGTCGATGACTATTTCGGGAATCCTGAAGGTGGGAGTGATGGAGACACCACGATTGGGGATAGAAGATCAATCGATAAGTCGGGAAGACACCACAACTGACTATGGACGTTCTGGTTGATAAGTCGGGATGAGCGCCACGGTAAACCGCTAAGCTCAGTTAACGACTCAAATAACCAAAGAGACATGTCTCTAATTTTTAACTCAAAACTCAAGTTGTTTATTTCATTAAATAAGTTACAATATATAGAAAATCTCAAGTCCAATTGACTCAAAAAAACCTCAGACCCAATTGACTCAGTGAACTCCTAGAAATTAAAATATACTAATAAATATCAAATCATAATTTTAATGGAAATAAACTAATTGGAGCTAAATTCATTGATTCAAATCCTAAAAATAAAGAAGACAATTAAATGACTTTAAATCTTTGGAAATCATCTTAAAATAAAGTACTAAAAATGGAAATAAATTGCACTAATTTACTCTTAAGGAGATTTTTCTTCAACTTCTACGTGTAGACCTTAGTTGCATGAGTTTATAGGAATTTCTCTAGCCAATGATAATGCAAGGATTAAAAGTCTAAGATGGCTACTTGAATTCAAAATGGTATAAGCCATTAAGACCTACAAGTTTATTTCCACATGCTTAGCAAACTTAGGATCATTTTTGGCTTCTAAAGTATAGAAGCTGAATATTTTTTTTTTGTAGGATTCCTTCTACATTCTTAAAGAACTCATGCTCTCATCATTCTCCCCATTCATCAAAAGGATTTGTCCTCAAATCCAAACACACATAATAAATTAAAGGGTTATATAAAAAGGGTAAAATGTATGTTTCGTCCCTGCAAATATCACAATAATCCAGTTTCGTCCATGCAAAAAAAAAAAAATTAAAACAACCCTTGCAAATACCAAACGCTTCTAGTTTGGTCCCTGCTGTTAACTTTAGGGTTTGGTATTTGCAAGAGTTGTTTTAATTTTTTTTTTTGCAGGGACGAAACATACCTTTTACCCTATAAAAAATAAATTTTCACTCTCTTTTCTATTTTAAATTCATTTTTTTCCTTTTCCTTCTCAAACTTCCAATCTTTCTCAACATCATCATCAAAAAATTTCTATACGTCTTTCCTCTCGATATTCTTCTTCTCCTCCACTTCTTTTCCTATATATTTTTTCCTCTCTATTTCTTTCTCTTTTTTCTTTAAATATTTTTTGTCTACCTTTTCAGGGACACAATCACCCTTTTCATCACTTTTTTCTTTATAATTCTCTTGTATTACATGGAGATGCTCACATAATATTTCAGAAATAGCATCAACCACTCTTTCTATTTTCTCCGCTATTTTTTCTCTCTCAATTTCTTCTTTTATCTAATGAATAACTTTTCTACTCTTTTTGACTATTTTTTAGCCCATTTTCATAAAGGTATTTCCCATATGCAGGATCCATCACAAAATCTCTAATGTATATTTCATAATCCCTTTGCCTTCCCTCCATCATGAACCACAAAAAAAAGAAACTTGCAAACAAACAACAAAAAACGATAATTCAAAAAAGTGTTTTTTTTCCTTTTCTTTTTTTTTTTCTCTTTTCTTCTTTCTTTTTTTTTGACAATAAGCACTCAGTGCATTTCATTCATAATCAAGTCGGTAATACATGAAGGAATATCATAGTAAACTTGAGGACTAGCTGTAAATAAGGCCACCCTTGCAAGGGAATGAGCAACCTTATTAGCATTCGTCCTAGTGAACTCTATATGAGAGTTGTTACTAAAAACCGAAAACAAAGTCTTACAAGTCGAAATCAAACAATTAACCAAATTCAGAAATTACAACTTTGCTAGAATTAAATGCATCAACCACCATCTTCGCGTCCATCTCAAAAATAACATCCTTAAAGCCTAATTCACGAACCCAACTAATAGCCAGATGAAGCCCCATTGTTTCACCCATAAGAACATCAGTCAATAGAGTGAACCAGTGAGTTTTGGCTTGAATGAACTTCCCCTTCATGTCTTTTTTTTACTTTTTATTATAACTTTTGAACTTTTCTCCCTTTATATACATATATATATATATATATATATATATATTGCAAAAAAAAAAAAGAACAAAATTTAGAGATCAAAATTGAAAAGGATAGATAACACCTTTATATAACCTAAGCTTTGATACTAGATGATGGGAACATCGGAGCCGTCAGTGACTATTTCGAGAGTCATGAAGGTGGGAGTGATGGAGACACAACGATCGAGGATGGAAGATCGATCGATAAGTCAGGAAGATGTCACAACCAACTATGGAGGTTCCGGTTCACTACAACATAACTGTGATTTAGCGGCGGTCAAAATTACCATATAGTGGCGGTTCTGACGGAATGGATTTTACTGTAACAAATTCCAATAAATGTAACAATTCAGATAGCGGAGGTCGAAATGACCATATAGTGGCGGTTGAAATTACCATAACTGTAACAACCGCCAGTAGGCTTGCGTTAGTTGTAAACTGCCAGTATGGATTTTACTTAGTGTCGGTTGCGACCGCCATTATGTATTTTCCTGTTCATTGTTCTATTTTAACTTAGTGGCAGTTGGAACCACCACTAATCAACCAGAGCACTTTCTTCTATTCGGCATCAAAACTAGTGGCGGTTTGTAACCACCACTAAGATTGTGCAATGTTTTTTTTAAAAAACAATGTTTAATTTTGAATTATTTACTGAATTATAAATACATTTTTTTAACTAATTAACATCTGGTATACTTTGGTGAAAAAAAAACACTGGATATACTCAAAAGCCATTAAGGAAGCATAAACAACAAACTTTATGACATTGCAAAAGAAATGTTTGCCTATTCAAATGCATTGGACATGCTGCTTAATTTAATTATATAACAATATTGCTAAAATGAAAGTGACATAGGATAATCAAGGTTATATATCCTAATCG
This sequence comes from Astragalus glycyphyllos, assembly GCA_963573325.1. Classification (NCBI taxonomy): domain Eukaryota; kingdom Viridiplantae; phylum Streptophyta; class Magnoliopsida; order Fabales; family Fabaceae; genus Astragalus; species Astragalus glycyphyllos. The sequence goes on from OY754307.1 coordinate 38,448,159, forward strand.
AATGTAATATAAATCCAAACTTTAATCGAGTACAATAATCATCCAAAACCACAATGTTCCATTTTGTACCCCAAAAAATCAATCAATCTTCCAAGACTAAATCACGAGCATGCATATTCCAAGATGGTTCCTGTCATATATTAGACCAACTTTAAAATTTTATAACAGAAAGAGAACAAATACTTTAATAAATATGCATGAGTTAAGCAATGTTACTCAAGAAAATACACACAACCGCACTACACACCCTCATCCTAAGAAAAACATGTGTTAACCAAAAAATGATGGACAAAGGCATAAAATACCAAGATGATTTTTGACATGTTCTAGACATTGGGGAACCAACCCACCCTCAAAAATTACAAAACCGTATATCCTGGTTTATGCATGTTCTATAAACACTTCAAATCAGATTTAAATATACATAGAATAGAGGTGAAGGCAAAATATAGAGTTCTGTTTTTTACAGGCATTCAAGTACTAGACTCTAAGTTGTGTTCCTATCATGATGTGCAATGTGTGGTAGTTTAATTACTATGAAGATCCAAAAATTCCAGACTAAACATATCCACAAAGTAGCTTGTCAACGAGCAACTATATAAGCATAAAGCAGCAAGTGATGGCCAACTATATAGCCATCAAAATATCCCAACCAATCCACAAAACAGCTACCAATACATAAGATGCCAACTAAAAGATCCCAACCAAACATAAGGATCATTCACCTTCATGATGATTCGATGGCAACATAATGAACAAAAAATAAACATGATAATGCAGCCAATAAGTGACCAAAACAGAACATAAGAAGCAACAAAAAGAAAGATAAACTAAATGTTTTTTACTCTATTATTTACTACAACTTTGTTCTAAATGGAATAAGCCACTTTATCGCTTTTGTTTAGTACACCACTGAATGGACATCCACACTGTTGTAGTATTACTGGGCCTAGGTCACTGTTAGTAAGCCCATCTAGTGTCACATTGTTTGTAACCCAATAAGGGCCCAAGTGTACAGTTAGTCTGTCTTTCGTTATTCTGTTGTGAGTTTGTTATCTCACTTTCAATTGTACAAATACATGAATGAATGAAAGTAACAGTATAGATTTTCCCCAAATCGATTTCTCAATCCCTAACAGTTGGTATCAGAGCTCCAACTGGGGCCTGATCAAGATTCAAAGAGTGAATTTCTTGAGTGCAAACAGAGAAAATCGAGCGTGTGATAATGGCGGAAAACAATGGAGCGAATTACATGCAACCTTCAATACCAAAGTTCGATGGCCATTACAGTCACTGGTCTATGCTAATGGAGAACTTACTTCGTTCCAAAGAGTACTGGAATCTGGTTGAGAACGGCATGTATGTACCACCGGTGAACGCGACGGCGGAGCAAGTCAAAATGGGAGAAGACAGCAAGTTGAAGGACCTAAAGGCGAAGAATGACTTGTTCCAGGCGATCGATCGGAGCATTCTTGAGACGATTCTCACTAGGGATTCCGTAAAGGAGATATGGGATTCAATGAAGAAGAAATACGAAGGGACTTCGAAGGTGAAACGGGCTCAATTGCAAGCGGCAAGAAGGGAATTCGAGTTGTTGAATATGAAAGACGGAGATACGATTGACGAATATATCTCCAAGCATCTTGCAATTGTAAATCGTATGAAGATGTACGGTGAGACGGTGGAACAAGGAACAGTGGTGGAGAAATCTTGAGATCATTGACTCCAAGATTCAATTACGTTGTCTGCTCGATAGAGCAATCCAACGATGTGACCAAACTGTCAGTCGATGAACTTCACAGCAGTTTGTTGGTCCAAGAACAACGGATGAAAGGCCAGAAAGATGAGGAACAGGTCTTGAAGGTCACAAGTGCAGGGAGAGGAGGAAACAGAGGAAGGGGTCGTACTGGTACACGTGGAGGAAGAGGTCGTGGAAGACAATCTTGGAATAAAGAAACTGTAGAATGTTACAATTGTCACAAATTGGGACATTACCAATCTGAATGTCCTAATGTAGAAGAAACCATGAATTTCACTGAGTATGATGATGGAGAAGCAGTTCTTCTGATGGCTCAAACTGAGGAGATAGAAGTTCCTGCCAAGAAAAGTACTCAATCAGAATCTAAAGAGATACCTATCAATCAGGTATGGTTCTTTGACTCTGGTTGTTCAAATCATATATGTAATGAAGAAGAAGCAATTTTGTTGATGGTTCAATCTGAGAAGCAAGATATAGAGACACCTGTCAATAAAGTGTGGTTTTTAGATTCTGGCTGTTCAAACCATATGTGTGCCTATAGAGAATGGTTCTGGGAATTAGATGATAGCTTCAGAACTACAGTGAAATTGGGTGATGATAGGAAATTGGTGGTAATGGGAAAGGGAAAAGTAAAATTAGAGATTGGAGGAACAGCACACATGGTTACTGATGTATATTGGATTCCTGGTCTCAAAAACAATCTGTTTAGTGTGGGACAACTACAACAGAAAAGACTGAAGGTAGAATTTGAAGATGATGAGTGCAGAGTCTATCATAAAGAGAAGGGATTGTTGTTCAAATCTCTAATGACCTCTAACAGAATGTTTCCCATAACACCCACCATAGTAGTACCAAGATGTTGCAAAGTCACTGCTGAAAATGACAATACACATCTATGGCACTGCAGATATGGTCACTTAAGCCAAAGTGGTTTACATCAGCTGAGCCATAAGGAGATGGTGAATGGAATTCCCAAACTAGAGGAAGACAGCAGAATTTGTGATGCTTGCATTGCAGGAAAGCAGCATAGAGACCCTTTCCCAAAGGCTTCCTCTTGGAGAGCAGAGAAGAAGCTCCAGCTGATACATGCAGACATATGTGGTCCTATCAAGCCAGAATCCAACACAAAAAGAAGGTACTTTATTACCTTTATTGATGACTTTAATAGAAAATGCTGGGTTTATTTTCTAGTTGAAAAATCTGCTGCTTTAGAAACATTTAAGATGTTTAAGATTGCTGTTGAAAAAGAATCTGGTGAAAGTATTGGTTGTTTAAGAACTAACAGAGGTGGAGAGTTTACCTCCACTGAGTTCAACAATTTCTGCACTGAAGAATGAATAAAGAGACAGCTCACTGCTGGATATACCCCTCAACAAAATGCGGTAGCAGAAAGGAAAAACAGGACCATATTGAACATGGTAAGAGCCATGATGAATGACAAGGAATTACCAAAGGAATACTGGGCAGAAGCAGTGAGATGGTGTGTTTTCTTGCACAATAGAAGCCCAACTACAGCTGTAGAAGGAATGACACCAGAGGAGAAGTGGAGTGGAATAAAACCATCAGTCCAATTCTTTAGAGTCTTTGGGTGCATTGGTCATGTACATGTACCTGAAGCTCTTAGAAAGAAATTGGACAAAAGAAGCATTAAATGTGTTTTATTAGGAATAAGTGATGAATCCAAAGCCAATAGATTGGTGGATCCTCTGACAAAGAAAATCTACATCAGCAGAGATGTAGTCTTCAGTGAACTTGACAAATGGAACTGGAACCAGGACAAAGGGAAACAAAATGAAGAATTGATTGATGTAGGAGAGTCTGAACAAGAAATAACTAAAAATACTGGTCAACAAGGTGAAACACAAGACAATGCAAGAGAGAGCAATGCAACAGATTCTAATGAAGCAGAAACAAGCAATGCTCAGCAGCAGGAGACTAGCTCCAACACAGAAAATGAAGATTCTGATGACTCTCCACCTACAAGAATAATAAGGAAGCCTGCTTATCTAAATGACTACTACACCAACTATATCAGAGAAACAATACAGGAAGAAGATGAGTTTAATCTAGCAATAACTACTCAAATAAATGATCCTGTGTCATTCGAAGAAGCTGTCAAAAGTGACAAATGGAAGAAAGCAATGGACTTGGAGATTGAAGCAATAGAAAGGAACAATACTTGGGAATTAGTAGACCTACCAAAGGGCTCAAAGAAAATTGGAGTCAAGTGGGTTTACAAAACTAAACTCAATGAGAAGGGTGAAGTAGAAAAATACAAGGCACGATTGGTTGAAAAGGGTTTCTCTCAAAGACATGGAGTGGACTACAGAGAAGTGTTTGCACCCGTAGCGAGATGGGACACAATAAGAACTGTTGTTGCTGTTGCTGTTCTTAAGGGTTGGTATGTATACCAACTTGATGTTAAGAGTGCATTTTTACATGGTGAACTTAAAGAAACTGTTTTTGTGGACCAGCCACAGGGATATCAAAGAAAGGGATTTGAAAGCAAGGATTACAAGCTCAATAAGGCTCTCTATGGCTTGAGACAAGCTCCTCGAGCTTGGTATAGTAAGATTGAAGCTTATTTTGAAAGGGAAAAGTTTCAAAAATGTCCTTCAGAATATACTTTATTTGTGAAACAGGATGAATCAGGGCACATTATCATAGTAAGTCTATATGTAGATGATCTCATATTTACTGGGAACAGTAATAAGATGTTTTCTGATTTCAAAACATATATGAAAGAAAACTTTGATATGTCTGATCTGGGCTTAATGACCTATTTTCGGGGTGTTGAGGTAAAGCAGAGTAAGGGAGGAATTACAATCAGTCAAGGCAAGTATGCTACTGAGGTACTTGAGAGATTTGGAATGACTGAGTGCAAGCCTGTTCACAGTCCTATTGTTCCTGGCTCTAAACTCTCTAAAGAAGGAAGTGGTGGAAAAGTTGAAGCAACTAATTTCAAGCAATTAATTGGCAGTCTTATGTATTTGACTGCAACAAGACCTGATCTAACTTTTGCTGTTTCCTTGCTAAGCAGATACATGGAATGTCCCACGAGTTGCATCTGCAAGCTGCTAAGAGGATCCTCAGATACTTGAAGGGGACGATTCACTTTGGAATCAGATAGAAACACTCAAAATCTGGAGTTCACTGCATACAAAGACAGTGATTATGCAGGAGACTTAGATGACAGAAGAAGTACCTCCGGTTATGTGTTCTTACTGGGATCTGGTGCCATCTCATGGTCTGCTAAGAAGCAGCCTGTAATAACACTTTCAACTACTGAATCAGAATTTATAGCAGCAGCAAATTGTGCCTGTCAAGCAATCTGGTTAAGAAGAATCTTGGAGAAGTTAGACATGCCTCAGAGGAACACCACTGTTATCTACTGTGATAACAGTTCTACCATTAAATTGTCAAAGAACCCCGTGCTCCATGGAAGGAGCAAACATATTGATATCAGATTCCATTTTCTCCGTGATCTAGCTAGAGATGAAGTGATTGAATTGGTACATTGTAGCACAAATGAACAAGTAGCAGACATAATGACTAAACCCCTCAAGACAGAAACTTTCCAGAAGCTGAGAAGTGAATTGGGAATGATTAAAGCATCTGATTAAACTCATCTGCAAGTGCATTTGAGTTTAAGGGAGGATTTGTTGTAGTATTACTGGGCCTAGGTCACTGTTAGTAAGCCCATCTAGTGTCACATTGTTTGTAACCCAATAAGAGCCCAAGTGTACAGTTAGTCTGTCTTTCGTTATTCTGTTGTGAGTTTGTTATCTCACTTTCAATTGTACAAATACATGAATGAATGAATGAAAGTAACAGTATAGATTTTCCCCAAATCGATTTCTCAATCCCTAACACACACACACCTAATCTCCATATTTCAGTCCATTTAGGTACAAAGTTTAAAGTCATTTTATCTAAACAATGTGCCTAAATAATTAGAGCATTTTATCTAAATCACTCACCAGTGGAGATTCTAAAGCTTTTGTACATAGTCGCATGATGCGGCAAAAAAGTAACATTGCAGCCTGTAAAATTAGGAAAAGGAAAACAATTATTAAAACAGGTGAAGCTAAGTTAGAAGACACAGAGGTCATACAACGAAGAAGCAAAATCAAGTGTCATATCTAGTAAATTTTATTTCCTATCAATAGCAAATAAGATATGCAAGTTATTTAACCAACATTGATATGTGCTTTTAACTTGTATTTAATAATCTACGCATAAAAAAATCAACGAAAGACGAATCAACAAAGCATAAAAAAATTAAGGGCATTGTAAACAAAATAAAATACCTAAAAGAGAGAGCACCTATCAACTGAAAATATGAGAGGTGAGAGCACCACCACCTGGACTTCTCTTCGCAGACCTTGCTGTCTCTTTGCAAAAATGGAAAACCTAAAAGATGGAGGTTTAAAAAAAGTGAAATAGGGGGAGTGAAAACCTGGCCCCGCGAATAATGGAATTGAGGCGGCTTGACCCCCGTTAAATTTTGCAGGATGACACCTCGAGAGGACGAAACTACTTGATGTATTACGTAAGCAGTTCAACCGCCAGTATAGCTATTATATTTTTATCTTTTTCTAAAATCAATTAAGTTTGTGGTGGTTCAAACCGCCGGTAAACCTACATAAAAAAACTAGTAAATTGAGATAGAATTATCTCAAATACGATAACTCGGGGTTTAATTTCGAGAATTATCTCAATTCCTAGTAGGAAACTCAATGACAAATGAGTTTCAGTGCTGAAGAAATGTGAAACGTAACAATGACTAGAGAGAGAGAGAAGGGAATTTTTCATTCACAATTCTGTTATCCTTTCATTTGCTCAATCTGGAGCTGTTAAAAGCTCAGCAAGTTTAACAGTTACATCCTTTCATTTGCTCAATTAAAAGCTCAGCAAGTTTAACAATTATTATAATTGCAGAAATAATAAAAAAGATTAATTAAATCTGTAACAATACCCCTCCTCCACCACACACTTGTCCTCAAGTGTGGAAATTAGGAAACTTCTTCCAAAAATCGTAGTAAAATTCCCAAGTAGCGTGAGTGGCAGGTTCTCCTTTCCATTTTACCAGCACCTTAGTGCAGAGTTCAGATCAGTACGTAGGGGAAATTTGTCAACAGCTGTAGGGTTCTAGCACAATTTCAATTGAGAAACATGGAACACATTATGGATTGATGCATCAGGGGGCAATTCAAGTTGATAGGCCACAGAGCCAATTTTGTCAAGTATTTTATAAGGCCCATAAAACTTGGGCATGAGCTTGTGAAATAAATTCTGCCTCACAGTATTAAAGGTTTTGTCACTCCTATGCTTATTGGCCTGTTGAGTCATCCGGTTCTGAGCTTGGAGCAAATGAAACTTCAGCAATTGAATGACAGCATCACGTGCACTCAGTGATCTGTCCACAGCAGGATTGGATGCTTCACCAGGGTAGATGTATTGGTGGAGGTTGGCCATACACTACCTCAAAAGGAGTAGAATTGATGGAGGTGTGATAGTTTGTATTGTACCACCATTCAGCCAATGAGAGCCACTGGAACCAAGAAGAAGGTTTGTCTGCACCCATGCACCTTAAGTAGGATTCTAGACATTTGTTCACCACCTCTGTCTGACCATTTGATTGAGGATGATATGCAGTGGACTTGTTAAGGGCTACTCCTTGTAGTTGAAATAATTTCTTCCAAATCTTGCTCAAGAATATAGGATCTCTGTCACTTGTTATGGAAGATGGCATACCATGGAGTTTGAATACAATGTCAAGGAATAATTGAGCAACATCAAGTGCAGTATAGGGATGGGGTAAAGCCATGAAATGGGCATATTTACTTAGTCTGCTTTCTTTTGAGGAGCATTTTGGCTCTTCCCTTGATCCTTGGCCAAGAGAAATTCGGATGATTCCTCCACCCCGGATTGTAGGTGTTGGAATATGGATTATTATTGACAAAAATATCTGCTCTTGGACTGCTAGGGGAAGTTAAAAGTCTTGGTTAGAATGTGGACCTTCACAGTAATCACACTTTAAACTTGTCACAACATTTACTTGAGCAGAATGGTGTTGAACAGAATTCAACTTTAGAGCTCCATTCCCTTTTTCAGTTCTTCCAACTGTTGAGTGATTATCTTCTGTTGAGCCAACCCGGCAGTCTGAGCATCTAAGTCAAAAAGACCTCTTTTAGATGTACCTCCTCTATCATGAGCCTCCAAGTAATCATTTGAAACCATAGCTTCAACTATTTGTCTTGCTTCTACCGCGGTCTTGAAATTCAAAGAACCACCTGCTGAGGCATCAAGCATCATCCTAGCATTCGGTCTCAACCCAGTACAAAAGATTTGCATTTGCTGATGGTCATCAAAACCGTGATTCGGGCAAGCCTTCAATGTGATCTTGACTCTTTTGTAAGTCTCATAAAGTGACTCACCCTCTTTTTGCTCAAAACTATTGATTTCTCCCCTCTTCTTAATGAACATAGAAGGAGGGAAAAATTGTTCAATGAATTTGTCTTCAAGAGCATCCCATGTAGTGATGCTACCTTCAGGTTGCGAGTCAAACCACTCTTTAGCTTCATCCTTTAGAGAGAATGGAAAAAGCCTCAGTTTCTTAGCTTCATCAGTATTACCATCCACTTTCACTGTTTCACATAGTTGTGCAAAATTGGTGAGATGCTTGTTTGCATCTTCACACGGTCTTCCACCAAATTGCATCTCCCTCAATTCACGGAACAGTCCTGACTCTTTTGTAAGTCTCATAAAGTGACTCACCCTCTTTTTGCTCAAAACTATTGATTTCTCCCCTCTTCTTAATGAACATAGAAGGAGGGAAAAATTGTTCAATGAATTTGTCTTCAAGAGCATTCCATGTAGTGATGCTACCTTCAGGTTGCGAGTCAAACCACTCTTTAGCTTCATCCTTTAGAGAGAATGGAAAAAGCCTCAGTTTCTTAGCTTCATCTGTATTACCATCCACTTTCACTGTTTCACATAGTTGTGCAAAATTGGTGAGATGCTTGTTTGCATCTTCACACGGTCTTCCACCAAATTGCATCTCCCTCAATTCACGGAACAGTCCTGGATTAATCTCAAACCTATTTACGGTTACCGGTTGATGAGCAATTGGTAACCTCTGTCTGTTTGTGTCACGATTCCCATAGTCTCCAATAAGGCGTCTAACTGGTGGGTCAGTCATATCTTCAATCACTGGAATCTCAAACACAATCTCTACTTCTCTCGCTACTTCTTTTTCTTTGAGTTTCTTTTCTCTTGTAGCCTTTCGATTAACCTTTGCATTCTTTTCAATTTCAGGATCAAAGAGAATGTCAGCTGAGGCAGTGCCTCGCATAAACAAAGTTAGAGCAAAAGTTAGTGAGTAAGAGATAAAAATAAAATGACAGAAATTAAAATTCAATTAAGAAATTAAAAACTAAGCTGATAAAAATTTGGCAATCCCTGGCAACGGCGCCAAAAACTTGATGGGATCACGGCAAGTGTACTGGATCGTTGCTAGTAATAGTACGGAAAGACCGAGTGTCGAACTCAGGGACTGCGGTTAATTATCAGTTTAACAATTTAACTTCTAAATTGAAAAGGGACTAATTTGGATTTGTTTGACAAGAAATTAAAGTGAAAAGCAATAGATATATTTTTGTGATTTTAAGTTAAGGATAACAAGAACACAAGTGTGAATTTGTATGAATTAAAAAGCGTTGGGGACGAGCTTCAATTTACTTCACTCTTATATCTAACGAATCAAACTTGTCATTCATCTTATTTTATGAGCTATGATCAAATTGTTATAATTATTCTAATCCTAATTCCTTAGGTAAGAGAACCTTTACTTCTAGTGAAAATCCCTAATTCCTTAGGTGACCTTAACAAGAAATAAGCAGTAATAACAACAATTATCCTATGATTCTGAATACTAATGACTATTCCTAGACTAGAAATAAGCAGATTTCAATTCTCAACCATATGTAATTCAAACTCCCATTCATAATCACATATCATAAATCATCCTAAGAGTGATCAAATCCTAGAAAGCATTAAGAACAGAGATTGAAACATAAATCATAACATTCATTCAAGTAATAGAGGTTTGATTCAAAAACGTAAGAGATTCATAAATCGTTACTCATCCCCAACAACGGGAAGTTTAACTAGACATGGAAATAGAAATAACAAGTGAAAAGATCAAACTAGAGGGAGGAGATGACAACATTGATGCTCCAATGATTTGTTCCCAAGCTTGAATCATCAACAAAGGTCAGCGGAGTTCGAATCTTTGCCGTCACAGACTTCAGAGCGTAAAACCAAACTATTCATGCGCAGAATGCCCTAAAATTCGAGTTATGGGCTTAAATAGGAGTTGAGTAAGTGACCCATCGCCTGGCAAGACTGTCCCATCGCCTAGCGAGATGCAGGCAAACACTGAAAACTGAAAACTGCTTAACCATCGCCTGGCGAGCTGCAGGCAAATCGCTGAAAAGTGCTTCATCATCGCTTGGCGAGACTGCCCGATCGCCTGGTGAGCTGCAGGTAAGAACCAATAGTGAAAACTACTTCCTCATCGCCTAGCGAGTCTGGTCCATCGCCTGGCGAGCTTCAGGTAAACATCAGTGCTGACAACGGCGTCCTCATCGCTAGGCTAGCTCCTGTCATAGCTAGGCGAAGGACAACAAAAACAAACAAATTAAACATACCAAGTGACTCAAAACACGCAAATAGAAACCAACTTCAATTTGAAAACTAACAAACAAAATCAAACTATTATGATCTTAAAACACACTATAATTGCGAAAAACTTAATAAAACTAATTAAAAACGAGTCAAACTATACATAAAATGCAGAGCAATCAGTAAGCAGTAGGGTGTTGATTTTTCATAAGGACAACACCTATGCCTTTGCCCGATGCATCAGTTTCCAAAACAAATGGCTCATTGAAATCTGGGAGGGCTAGGACAGGTGCAAATACAAGGGCAGTTTTCAAATCTTGGAATGCTTGGGTAGCACTAGGGGACCACTGAAATGAATCTTTCTTCAACATATCAGTAAGAGGTTTGGCAATTTTGCCAAAATCTTTGACAAATCTCCTGTAATAGCCAGCTAGGCCTAGAAATCCTCTTAATTTCTTAAGTGAGTCAGGGAGAGGCCAAGAAGAAACTGCTTGTATTTTGTTAGGGTCTGTGGAAACCCCTCTTTAGTAATAAAATGGCCAAGATATTCAACCCTTGGTGTGGCAAAGAATCATTTTTCCTTCCTGAGAAAGAGCTTGTTGTCTCTAAGAATCTTAAAGACCTTAGAAAGGTGAGAGGTATGCTGGTTGAGTGAGGAGCTATAGACTAGAATGTCATCGAAAAACTCAATGACAAACTTCCTTAAATTATCCTGAAACAATCTATTCATTAAGGCTTGGAAAGATGTTGGTGCATTGGTGAGCCCAAAAGGCATGACCAAGTATTCAAAGTGTCCAGTATGTGTTTTGAAGGCTGTTTTGTATTCCTCTCCCTCGGCCATTCTCACTTGGTGGTACCCTGATTGCAAATCCAGTTTGGAATAGATCACCGAACCCCCTAGTTCATCCATTAAGTCCTCAATCAAAGGAATAGGGAATTTATCTTTCACTGTGAGTTGATTTAGCCTTCTATAGTCCACACATAGACACCATTGACCCCCCTTTTTTCTGACTAAGACCACTGGTGAAGCAAATGGGCTATTACTATGCTGAGTAATTGCTCAGGTAATAGAGGTACTTGCATGGAAGCTAATTCAAAAGCATCTAGGTATTCTTGCACACTCCCTTTATGTTTTACTTGAATCAATTCAGCTAAGGGATCCTCAAATACTTTACCAAATCGTTGAGTAACATCTACAACATATTCTGTCCTGCTAGGGTAGATATTAAACTTGGATTTCATATAGTTCACATGCCATTGAAGAGTAGGTCCTTCTAAGTGAATTGAAGCAAACCTTACCTTGGCATCTTCGGGAGTAACATCCAGAGCGAAGAATTGATCACATTTGTAGAACCATTCTTTCATCTTCTTGCCGTTGAAGCAAGGGAAATCAACCTTTGAGATGTGAGTTGCATAAGGTTGCTTGCGGCCATCATTGCGAGGAGTTTTGGGAAATCGGGGACGATTTGAAGAGTTTTCTTCATCATCGCTATTATGAGCAACTACGAGCTTACGGATCTCCTCCATACCCGCAGTGAGCACGTCTAAAAGAGTGTTCACCTCCACGTGAACAGATTCCACCTTCTTGTCCAGCTCAGAGATTGAAGTTGCGTTTGAAGTCATGGCACTGAGGATCGAGAACAACTGATACCAATTTAGATAGAATTATCTCATATACGATAACTCAGGGTTTAATTCCGAGAATTATCTCAATTCCTAGCAGGAAACTCAATGACGAATGAGTTTCGGTGCTGAAGAAATGTGAAACGTAACAATGACTAGAGAAAGAGAGAGAGAGAGAAGCAAATTTTTGATTCACAATTCTGTTATCCTTTCATTTGCTCAATCTGGAGCTATTAAAAGCTCAGCAAGTTTAACAATTATTATAATTGCAGAAATAATAAAAAAGATTAAATAAACCTGTAACAGTAATGTCACCAGTGGTAAAATAATTCATGAAATGTTTAGTGGCGGTGGTAACCGCCAGAAGTCCTAACTAGTCCGCCAAAAGATAAGGAGATTAATAAAATCTTTGATTTGTGGCGGTTGCAATCGACAACCACTATTCAACCGCCACTAAAACTCAATTTTGGTGTAGTGGTTGGCTGGTTGATAAGTCGGGATGACCGCCACGACAAATCGATAAGCTCCGATAACAGCTCAGAGAACCAAAGAGACACGTCACTAAATTTTAACTCAAAATTCAACTTGTTACATCAAATGAATTACAATATATAGAAAACCCCAGGTCCAATTGACCCAAAAAAAGTCAGGTTCAATTGACTCAATGGAAATAAACTAATTGGCAATTAAGCAATTGATTCAAATACTAAATATAAAGAAGCCAATTAAATGACATTCAAACCTTGGAAATAATCCTAAAATAAAGTACAAAAAGTGGTAGTAAGTTGCATTAATTTATTCTTCATGATATTGCACTAATTTACTCATTATGAGATTTTCCTTCAACTTCTACCACTAGACCTTAGTTGCATGAGTTGATAGGAATTCCTCCAGCCAATGATAATGCAAGGATTACAAGTCTAAGATGGCTACTTGGATTCAAAATCGTAAAAGCCATTAAGGCGTGTAGGATTGATATCTTGTACCGAATGAAATAGTGGTATCTTTATAAGTTTCATTCCAAATGCTTAGTGAACTTAAGATCACATCATTTTTGGCTTTTAAAGTGTAGGAGCTGAATATTTTTTCTTTGTAGGATTCCTTCCACATTCTTAAGTAACCCATGCTCTCATCACAAGGGGGGACCACCTCCAGCCTCTGAAATTAGGTACGCTACGCTCATTTATACCTCCTACTCGAAGCCAACCTCGGCCACACAGCGTCGTCGAGGTCATGCTCCAACTAGATCAACACCTGAGGGACAAATTTAGATTCTCCTAGCAGAGGAAGCACGCTCTGCACCACTACTTTCACCTCAGCTTGTTGTCAAGGCCATCCCGGTCACGGTAAATGAAGTGAATCAGATACTAGACATTCTAAACCGTCGAGGTAGTGATATCGCACAACAGGAAGTGCGCCTAACTCAAATGGAATATGAAGTGGCAGCCATCCGAGCCAAAATAGTTGTTGCAGCCGTCTGAGCCAAAGCAACTGTTGTATCGAGGCATCATCGTTCCCCACCTCAGAGGAAGCTTGTCCACAGACATCACGTTCATTCATCTCCACCTCGCCGAGGAGGCCAAGGACAAGGCTCCCTCCACCAACCTCCCCAAGCTCGAGTCCCATATGGAGATCCTCTTACGGCCCATCATCATCTCGCAGTCGATCTCCATGCAGAGAAAGGTCTCCTCGAAAAAGGAACCTTCCCTCCTCGAGGTCGCACCGGTCGGATCCGACGAAGCCCGTTTATTCGGGAAATTGTTGAATGTAAAGTACCAAGGTCGTTGGAGAAACCCCTCAATTGAACATGTATGGCGACACAGGGGATCCAAACACACACATAGATACCTTTGACTTCATGATGCAGTATAGAAATGCCAGCGACGACATCAAGTGCAATATATTCCCTTTATCTCTGGGCAAGACAACATTATCATGGTTTAGGGATCTCAAACTAGGTTTGATCATCTCATGGAATCAACTCATCCGAGTATTCTCGTCACGGTTCACCGCCTCCGAGCTCAAGCCTAAATCCGTAGATGTGCTGAGGGCGATTCGCCATCGGGAAAATGAAACATTGCTAGACTACATTGAAAGATTCAACAAAGAAGCGAATAATGTCAGGCATCTTGAAGACAAAATCACTCTCCTCTTCATGAGCCACATGCTTATAAGAAGAGACTCTTCTAGATCGATGTCGATGTTCACCGACCTCGCAACCTCAAAGAATTCTTGCGACGAGCCTAGAAATTCATTTACTATGAAGAAGACGACTTGGCCGACGAGGTTGGACAGAGCTCAGCCTCGTCTAAAGAACATGACAATAAAAATAATCGAACCATGAACGATGTTGGAGGAGCTCCACATGAACCTCGCTGTAGATTCACTGAGCATGCCGAGCTAAACACATCTAGATCGAAAAACCTGGCCGAGTGTGCCAGCCTAGAGTTTAAAGACAAAAAATGGTTAGCCCCTACTAGTACAGAAAGAAAACACGTACAAGCGTAGATATCGTCGCTACCATCGGAGTCACGACTATGACACCAATAAATGCCAGGTTCTGAGGGACGACATTAAGGAGATGATACAGAAGGGTAAACTGAGCCAGTATGTGAAGAAAGACAGTGAATGGAAACAGTCTCGCTCGCTTCAGAAGGGCAAGACCAAGGTTAATGAAGTGGCAAAGTTGACCAAAGAAGAAACCTCTGACTTGTTCGAGGAAGAAGCACTGAAGAAACAACGATGTCGGGCTGTAGCTATTGTGATCATTGGTGGCTATTATGTCGATGTCCGGGAAACCAAACGATCCATGAAGAGGAAGTGGAAGGAAATACTGAGCATTATTAGTAACCCAACCCCAACAGCACCATCTGACAGACCCGAGTTGGCTTTCTCAGATCAAGATTTGTTGGATGGCAAACCCAACAAGTATATGTCGCTGATATACTTAGCCATAATAGTCAATATTCAGGTTCTGAGGATGTTAATGGATTAGGGATGCTCGACATATATCATGTTTCAAAACAACCCGAGAAAGAGGTGTCATTATCTCGCCATCAAGTCAGAGCATAAGTTTGAGAAAAAACAGTCTAAGAAGAAGCACAAGGTGCCTGAGGTCAATCTGGCCGACCTTTATGCTCATTACGACCCAAACAGTTCAGAGGATGAACAAGATGACCATCTCACCAAACAGCTGAAAAAGAGGATCAAGCGTCCCGAGCCTGATGGGGAATTCATAAAGTACTACTGGGAGACGACCCAGCTAAAATTGTGAAGCTTGGGGCCAACCTCCCAGATGATGTGAAGAAATCAAGAAGAGATTTCCTGATGAGCAGTTTGCTCTCCATAGATGCTGCAGTAGTTAATGATGCAGCACCTTGGTATGCAGACATTGTCAACTTTCTAGTCAGCAAAGTGGTGCCTTGTAATATGAATTCTCAATAGAGTAAGAGGTTCTTTCTGAAGTCAATAAATGTCACAAGGAAGGGGGGTTGGAATTGTGACCCTTTTAAATTCACCTAAAACAATATGATTATCTTCACAAGTATGATTAGATTTTAAGATGGTGAGTGTTATAAGTTAAGAAGGGGGAGTGAAAACAATCTTCTTAACTTTGATAGTGAGTAGAGAAGGTTTAGACTAAATTGTCTTCTCAACTATATAACAGAGTTGAAAAGGTTCAGTAAGTTCTTTCTTCAACAATTACTGTTAAGTATTTGACTCTTTGATTAGTTAGACAGTGTAATACATTTATATTCAAAAAAACAAGAGACTTCCTGTATTACTATTGGTTGAGGAGAGATGTGAGAAGGGTTGAAAACTGTGTTTTAGTTTAAAACATTTCTTAACAGAGAAGGGTTAGCATGTTGTCTTCTCAGTTTTCAAAAAGTTTCTCCTGAAGAAGAGTTTTGTCAGAGTGTAAAACAGCTTAGAAAAAGCAGTAAATAACACAATGATGTATAGTGGTTCACCCAAAACCCTAGGCTACATCCACACCTCACTCCCTGTTAGTATTTCCACTATTTTTCAAATAGTTTACAACTTTTACACCTCCCTAGGCTAAAAGTATTCTTGGTAGTTTTCTTCACACAGCTTTACCTACTGTTAACTCTCCTAATAGAATCCTTCTTATCTATTAGACTACTTCTATCACAGAAGCACTCACTTCTCAAGCCCTATAGCAACACATGCTACCTGAGAAGGTTTCCTATTTCTGTTAAGTGTTTGGTTTTGTGGGATTTCTAGAGTTTGGTTGATACAAATGGAGTATTCAACAAATACAACAACACAAGCATTTATACATATTCATAGATCAAGTGAATCCCTTCTGTTTTGTTGCAGTTGAGTATGGCCAGGAGCATTTATTTATAGCTTAAATTATTTGTAATAACCTCTGGTCCATAGAAAAGAGTCGTTGGCAAAAACATATAGCCGTTTATAGCCGTTGGAGAAGCTGTATGCTTAATACAGTTGTGTTTCTGCGTTTCTGCAGAAGACAATTGTTTCCAGTTGTCATGACTCTTCTCAACTGTGACTCTTCTCAGTTATGGCAGTTGTTGAAGCTGATGCTTTCTCAAGTTGATACTTCTAATGAAGATATTTGAGGTATGACCTTTCTCAACTTGACTCTTCTCATCATGACCCTTCTGATGGTCATGACTCTTCTCAGATTGACTCTTCTCATCTGATGCTTCTCATTTCCTTCCTTATATTTCTTTCATGAGGCTTCTTAGGTTGATCCTTCTCATTTATACTTCTCATGTTGCCACGGATATAGATGTAGCTTCTCGTGATGATCTTTCTCAAGTTTACCATATGGTTTTGATCTTTTGTTCATTTCAAGAGAAGGTTTTTTCTTTAAAAAAATTGTTAGTAACATTCTTTTAGGTCTTCTCACATATGATGTTTCTCATAAGCATATACCTTTTTGAGATTAGCTTGGTTGTTCTTGTTCTTATTGTTCACTCAAGAAGAAGCATTAGTAGCCTATGAAATCAGATAACTTAAGCTTCTCAACATTAGGATGAACCTGTGGTCATGACCACGTCGTTTATCTGGCAACAAATCAACATGGGGATACAGGACATCATGTATCAATTGTCCCACCAATTGGCTGACATAGTTAAACCTATGGTGCACAATGAAGTGCAACAAGCCAAGGAATTGGAGCAAAGACGTGCTGCGCAAGCCAGTAGCATCATGAGCTATGTTGTCTCCGGCCAATCAAAGGGAGGACAACCTTCTTCTTTGGGAGGACCGCATCAGGCCCCGCCATACACCAACCATGTTGGACCTCAGCAGGCATCCTCTTATAACCCTATGGGAGGCATGCATCAGTGTCCGCCGAGTGGAAGCATGACTGGGACTCAGCAGGCGTACTCTCATCCGTTAAATCCTAACCCTGTAATTCCTAAGCCTAGTACTTTTGCAAATAACAACACTGGGGGCAGTTTTTGGCGAATGTCACTAATATCGCTTCTCTTCAGCAGGGACAAGTGCAATTGGCCAGAAGGCCGCCCGAGGCAGTAGGCCTGGTGGGTCTGCCGCAAGGATCATCCTACGGATGCTCTGCCGCGGCTAACTACCCGGCTTACGCCGGGGGGCAAGCCTTCGCCCTGGAATCAGAGAATGGCAGGATAGGTGGGTATTGCCCAAGTCAGCAGCCATGGGTCCAGGGCCCACCTGGCTCGACAAACCTACCTCCTAGTCAGCCGTACCGCTGAGCACTCAGTACCTACCTGGAGGGAAATCAAAATGGAAGATTCAAAATGGCCAACAAGGGGGCGTCAGAGATGATTGTTAACACTGAGCGACCGTGGGAAAGGAAAGAAGAAGTATGTATGTATAACACCCACCGTTTTGCTTTAGTATATACTGTTTGCTTGTACTGTTTTGATCGTATTATTCAAATAATACAGTGTGTTTGCTTAATGAAAGTGAATGACTTTTGCCAAGATAAAATTTAATTCATGACTTAATAATAATTATTAAGTTAGAGTTCAAAAATGATCGCAAAATATTAATAGAAATTCTGCGACATTTTAACCCGTTGGGATAGCATTTGGTCGTAATAATATTCAAAGTGGACTTCGTTTTGACAATATTAGAGATAGAGATTATGTTGGTAATATATGGTTGATATTTGAGGTTAGATGAGTTTTAGATAAGGATTAGACCTCAGATGAATTTATTCGACGCTGAATCCAATGTAATCGGTAAATCTCTTTTGCGTGGTGAATCAGTTTAACGATTGATCGATACTCGAGAGCCGAAGTCTAGGGCTATGTGGCATTTTACTATTGGTAATAGGAGTCAACAAAACCTATCTCAAGAGCTAGTAGAGAAGCCTAGACTAGGCTATGTGTCACATTGTTGTGATTTGAGAAAAAAATATCTTACCTTTAATCACATGGTGTAGATAGGGATGAGTCATGTCTTACTTTATTGGACTTGACCATTCCCTTATCTCTTTAGCTAAAGAGCCTTATCCTTTCTCCATAGTTATCCTCACTTGTCCTTATCCTCACTTGCCTTAGTTATTATTACTTGGAAGAAAGCCTTGAAAGGAGATATGCATCATGAGTGAGTGCATCTCTTTTGTTCCTTCTTGTAGCTGAAACTTTCTCCCTAAATACTACTCTTTCTCTTCATCATTTTGGCTTTGAGAATCAAGGGAAATCAGTTGCTATTTTGATCAAAAGTTCCTCTTTTTCTTCCTCTCAAAAACAAGTGTTTTGGGTAAGAACTTCTAGCTTTTGTTCACTTGAAAGTATTACTATTCTAGTATGATGTATAGCTTGTTGAAGGTAGTTTTAAAGTCTTTTGTCTTTAGTTTTCTCTTTAAAACAGAAGCTCCAACAATTAAAGAGATGATGATTTCAAGTTTTCCAAAAGTTTACAACTCATCTTTTTAGTAAAAGGGGAAATTGCTTTGTGAAAAAAAAAAGGAAGTTTTGAAAACATTTGGCCGTTGGGATTTAAGGTTTAAAACCAAGGCTTGCAAACGATTTTTAGAAACTTTTGAACATGAGTTTAGTATCATAAAATCTAGTGTTAAACTTGAAAGAAAGGGGTTTTGAAATCATTTTTCAAGATAGTTGTATCACAGGTGTTAAGGAGTGGTTTTGTGAAGAAGGTTTTGAAAAGAGAAGTTATTGTTTTTTGGGGTTTTTGTAATCTACCTCTAACTAAGCTTAGGGGTCTGATTTTAATCTGATTTTTGTGATTAATAAGACTAGATGTATGGTCATGTTCTTTAAGAATCGAAATCATGGAACTAGCTTTAAGGAAAACCGAGTTTTAGAACGGGAAAACATCTAGGATTTCAAGTTAACCAGAATTATTTCTGTTTAGAGTATTAGAACTCTAAACCACAGTCTTAAGTCTTGTAAGTCTGGGTATTAGACCTAAAAGTGTTGAGTTTTGTGTAGTTAAGGTTGTCGAGGATTCGATACGAACGCGTTCAGAGGTCAAGATTTCCACACGGTAGACTTTGACTGTAAGGGCATCTCTTCCTACATCACCTATGGTTTTGTATATGTTTGAATTGCTGATTCGATGTTTTGAATTTATTTGCTATAAGTGTTTATGTGTTCAAGTTGATCATTGTTAACAGTTGTTTTTCCTCATTCGGACACTCGGGTGCGAGCATATTGTTTATTGGTAACTAACTTTGTGGTGGTGCATATTCATGCAAACATCGATGCTTAATCTGGACGACTGTGTGGAAGACCCTAGGTTAAGTATTCGTACGATAATTGAACATTATGATTCTCTGTGTGCGGTTATTATTTCGGCTGTGTGCCGGTCTTCGCTGTGTGCGGTTATTATTTCGGCTGTGTGCCGGCTTTCGCTATGTGCGGACTTTCTCGCGAGGTTCCGTAATCTTCATATGCATTGGCATGTAGTTTAACCCATAGGGACTAACTATGCTTTCTTGCTACGTGTTATTGCAAATTGTTGTGGTTGCTAACTTGGTTGTACCATGTAGTGTATTTTATTTCCATATATTGTTTTATATGATTGTTCTGGAAGATGACCCTACCTGTGGTTATCCAATTCATGGATATCTACAGAGAACATCGGCGAACCTGATGAACCTTGCGGAGCTGGCAATACTGAAGGAGTCGGCGGACACGACTTTTGACTTCGGACACACATATCTCACTAGTTGGATGGTCGATCGCGGGTCAAGCAGGATGGCATATAAAAGCGACACTGTGGGAACTGTCTAAGTTCATGGTGTGTGTGTGGGTGTGTGTAAGTTTGTGTGTGTTTTGGGAGTTTTGTACATAGTCCAGCTTAGCTTGGGTGGGTCTCTTTTTGTTATAGTCTTGTGTTTTGTTAGTGGGAGACTTTTGGAACAAATACTCTGTTAATGTCTGCTTGAAGCACTTCTAGGGTATGAGTATCTGTATGTGTGTTAGTTAACATACTCTTAATGTACGTCCTAGTACTTTAAAACTTAGTATTTCGTACAAGTCTTACAATAACACTTGTTTATTTCATGTTCTGTTACTCCTTTTTCTTTTAGTGGTGTAACTTTCTTTTTATTTAAAGAAAAAAACACTCGTATTTTCAATTAACGATTAAACAATGAAGTTGAGCAATAAGTTATGCTTTGAAAATTGGGGTGTTACAGTATGGGTCCCTAAAAAGGAGACTTCCCAAGAAAGGGAAATGTCTGTGTTCGACCGCTTGGAATCACCACCCAGGGGATCCACAGTTGCAAAACGAAGGGGTTACAAGAAAAATTACAGATAGGGGCCGAGTCAGCCTCAGAGACCCTAGAAGTAACTTCCTAAGCCGGGGAGGCTTGTTCATGAGCTCAGGGAGTTGCACTTGTCCAAACTCAATCCCGAAAGACATGTGCCTAAGCCCAGGGACTTGAGGGAAAGACTCCAGCCCGTCCCACCTGGGGGGAACGGTAAGCCTGCCAATTACTCCATCGAGCAGGCAACCCCGCCAACCACAAGTGAAGGGACTAGCCCCAAAGAAGAAAGAAGGGTGGCACAAGTCACCGTGGCACAAAGCTCGACTTCGGTGGACATTACGGTCCTCAATGACCGTGAGTTGAGGGCCACCAGAACAGTGAAGCCTCCTTCAGGTGTACCGCAGGATCAATGGATGACACAGGCAGCGGTTGAGATACCGACCCCCAGGGTGGCCTCCAAATCTCGCTCGCAGAAGAGGAGGCTACAGAGGGCCAAGGCTTTCAACAGGATGAAGGAAACTCTCCAGTTGCTCTCCTCGGCTAGAGATGCGAATACCCAGAACATCCCCGCAGCCTCTGTTGCTACGACGTTGGAACAGGCGTTCCCAAAGCCAGTCGAGGACACAACTCCAAAGCAAGATCCTGAACTAGCTGTCACCCCCCCCCCCCCCCCCCCCCCCCGTTGACCTAGAAGGAGGAGACACGGCGATGGTGGGTATGGTGGATGCACCTCATAGCCCACTCACAAAGGCGGTGATAGAATGCCTTTACGGGCCGCATAGCCCCGGACAATTCCAACCAGTCAACGAGTCCCAGGTTGAAGGACCCATGACACCACACGTACGAGTTGCAAGAAGATGACCTCTTAGGACAAGAGGAAGAGTACCCTTTTGGCCCTTGAGACTTCGACGAAAATTCCATAACCGAGTCAATACTGGACGATTTAATGGATGAAGCTGATGGGTAGTTCTATGCCGACATAGAAATGGTAGGCCTCCTTCCACCAGAATTCTGGGGATCTAGGGATCAACCAAAGGCCCTCAAGGGAGATGTCTTCGCTCAGGAGGCCGGATGGGCCACCTTGACAGAAGCCGAGGGACCTGTAACGGAAGGCATGTTGTTCGAAAAGCCAACTGCAGACATGACCAGACACCTGAAGCCATTGTACATCAAAGCCCATCTCAACGGGAAACTGTTCAATAGGGTCTTCGTGGATGGTGATGCCGTGCTGAATATCATGTTGTTGTCAACCATGAAGAAGTTGGGGAAGAACACCGAAGATCTCATTTCGACCACCCACCATGACCATGACCAGTTTCATGGGCCACCCATCTCATGCATTGGGGGTGTTGGTGGCCGACGTAACAGGTGGGTCGAAGGTAACTCGTTCTGCGTTCTTCGTCATTGAAGGAAAACCCTCATATACGGTGATCCTTGGGAAAGACTGGATCCATACAAGTGAATGCGTCCCCTCCACTTTGCACCAAAAACTCATGATATGGGTGGAGGACAAGGTGGAAATAGTGGAGGCCAACCCTAACCCTTTGCCAGCGGAGATAAAAATGTTCGAGGTCGTGTTCTACTCTCCTCATCTACGTTCTATTGCCATCCCTGGGGACTAGGAAGAAGGCGGTATAGAGCCATGTGACTGGACCAATAGGGGCTTTGAATTCAAAATGTTGGCCGACCCACAGCCCAGCAATGAGGATAATGACTAGTCTCCCTCTGGAGGTACAAAGCCTGCTGGACCGACTGCACCTATTTTAAATAGAGTCCAGCATTGAAGAGGCTATGTTCGGTGCTGTATATGGAGAAGATGAAAACTCGGAGCCCTTACCCCTGGAAACTTCGGATGACCTTGGTTACAAGATGTCGACCGAACCTCCCTACATCGAGCCCATACAGAGGAAGATACCTACCTTTGAAGCTCAGGATCCCCTGGCGGAGGTAAATATGGGAACCGAGAGTGAACCGAGAACGATTAAGGTTAGCGGTAAACTCCAACTGTAGCAACGTCATCAGGTGGTAACCTTGATACGGGACTACCGTGACTGCTTTGCATGGGACTACCATGAGATGCCAGGCCTTGATAAAGCCTTGGTGGAGCATAGGTTACCCATCAAGGAAGGTTGCAAGCCCCACAAGCAGCCACCAAGGAGGTTCAACCCGCAACTAATGCCGCAGATCAAAGCCGAAGTGGAAAGACTCCTAAAGGCAGGGTTCATCAGAACTGTCAGGTACGTAGAATGGTTGTCTAATATAGTCCCTGTGATAAAAAAGAAGGGCCAGGTCAAGGTGTGTATTGATTACAGAGACCTGAACTTGGCCACTCCAAAGGATGAGTACGGTATGACTGTGGCCGATATGCTTGTCGATGTCGCGGCAAACAATGCCATCCTGACTTTTATGGATGGCTATTCTGGTTACAACCAGATTTATGTGGCTGAGGCTGACACCCATAAGACTGCCTTTAGGTGCCCAGGCGCCTTAGGTATCTATGAGATGCTTGTGATGCCTTTTGGCCTCAAGAATGCTGAGGCAACGTACCAAAGGGGAATGAACGCCATCTTCCATGACCTTATTGGTAAAAGCATGGAGGTGTACATTGACGATGTGGTAGTCAAATCCAAGAGCTTCAAAGCCCACTTGGCGGATCTCGAACAAGCTCTGAAACGGATGAGGCTCCACAATCTCAAAATGAATCCTGCTAAATGTGCTTTCGGTGTGTCTGCAGACAACTTTCTAGGCTTCTTGAGGCACAACTAGGGTATTGAAGTGGATAAAAACAAAGCTTGGGCTATCCTAGAGGCAAGACCTCCTAGAACAAAGAAGGAGCTGCAGAGTTTGCTGAGCAAGATCAATTTCCTAAGAAGATTCATCGCTAACTCGGCAGGGAAGTTAAAAGCCTTCTCGCCTTTGTTAAAAATGAAGAATAACGAGGCCAAGCCTTAGCAGACTTCTTGGCTCAGCATCCATGTGTAGAAGTACACGATGCTCCTAAAGTTGTTTGCCGACGTGGTCATCATGTATGTCCCGAGGAATAAGAATCAGGAAGCGAATGACTTGGCCCAACATGCCTCGGTTATAAAGAACGGGTGGTCGAGGTGCTGCATCAGGATATCGCGACTCTTACTAAGGAGGAGCCTGCCGATGCCTGGATTGGGATATTGACGAAGTACCTCCGTAACCCAACGACCGATACTGACTTCAAGGTTAAACAAAGGGCACTAAAGTATATTTTGATAGGAGACGACCTATATAAAAGAAGCACCAATGGGGTATTGTTAAAATGCCTCAAGATGAAGGATGCTTATATAGTGATGGCGCAGATTCATTCAGGAGTCTGTGGTGCCCACAGGTTCGACCCCATCATGAAATGGCTCATCTACAAACACGGATACTATTTGCCGACGATCACGGCCGATTGCTTCTAATTTGCCAAGGGATGCGAGACTTGCCAGCTGCATGGACCAATCCAAAGGGTGCCAGCGGATGAGCTGCATCCCATTGTCAAACCTTGGCCGTTTAGAGGGTGGGTCATGGATTTAATTGGCAAGATATACCATTTGAGTTCAAAAGGGCACAATTTTATTATTGTCGTCATCGACTACTTTACTAAATGGGTGGAAGCCATGCCCTGAGGAAACGTTGATCAGGCCGCGGTGATTAAGTTCATCAAAAATCAAATCATATTCAAGTTTGGTATCCTTGAAACCATCACGGCCGATCAAGGTACAATGTTAACCGGGGAACGAGTGGTAGCCTTTGCCCTGGTATACGACATAAAAATGAGACATTTGTCTCCCAACTATGCGCAAGCTAATGGACAAGCGGAGGCCACCAACAAGATCGTCATTGAACTCATCAAAAAGAACATAGAGGATAAGCCTCGACGGTGGCATGAGACCCTCAATGAGTTCCTTTGGGCCATAAGAAATTCTAAGGCTACGGCCACGGGGCGACTCCCTATCGTTTGGTCTTCAAGCAGGATGTCGTGCTACCACTGGAAATCACTGTAGCTTTATTGAGAGTAGCTCGGCAGCACTCCCTTAGCATGGAGTTGGACTCGGTGGATGACGACAGGCTGGCTGCCGTCAGCAAGATAGAAATGAATAAGGCTAAAACGTCCCGAGCCTACAACAAACATGTCAAACCAAAGAAGTTTGTTGAGGGTGACCTCGTGTGGAAGGCCATTTTGCCACTCGGGAGGAAAGACCCCCAATTAGGCAAGTGGTCTTCGAACGGGGACGGGCCCTACATCGTTAGTGAAGTATGCCACGGTGGAGCATATCGTCAAATCACTTTAGACGGGGAAGATTTCGAAACAAAGATAAATGGCAGATACCTCAAGGCATATTATCCTACTCTATGGGAAAGTATGCGAGGAATAGAAAGATGGCTTTGAAAAGCAATACAAAACATTATCAATCCCAGGCCAGAAGATCACCCCGTTACAAGATCACCCCCTCCTAGTGGGCACCCCTAGTCATCATCGACAATTACTCAGCTCGCCAGAAGAAAGCTATTAAGATCCTTCCCAGGCCTGCTAATGGACCACTTAGACCCTATCCCCATACGGACAAACCTTGAAATACAACATAAAAGATGAGGCCGGTTAAGGATTTCCTCTTGAAGAGCTAAAGGCAGCACCGTTTCCAGATATCCCTCTCGGGAACGCAAAGATGCTTCGAACCAATCGCAGTACTCATCGGTGGGTCTTGCCCAACCCTTACTCTCTGCCACCGTGAACCAACCCTGGGGGGCGGGCGAGCCACCAGAGGTCCCCGAGATAGGCGTCGATGCATCTAAACTTCGCGGAGCCAAGAAACAGCAGTTTGAATGGTTCTTCCCCCCTACTACGGTGATCAGAACATCCTGTGAGGTAGCCTCAAAAGAAGGGGAAGGTGAAGTAAGTGGGAACGTTTCGAGAAGAGCAAGTGACAGTACGTGATGATGAGGGCTATTTATAGCCTTAAGCGAAATCTCAACCGGCAAGTCCTTAGGAACCGTCGCGCAGTCATTTCGATTAGCACGAAGCACCAAGTGTCATATAGCAGCAGTTATGTCCCCTCTAGCCGTGGTTTTTGTACCATCAGTCACGTCCTCAAGGCCGCACGACATCACAAAAAAGGGGGGCAATTGTTAACACCCAAAAATAATTAAGTCGTGGGTCGAGGGCTAAGAGGAGAATAGAGGAATGTTGGTGTGAAGGCAAGCCATACGACAAGTTGAAAAAAGGGATTTTCCAGACAGAGTGAAGTCAAGAGAGGTCCTCGGGCCACATTAAACGACAGAAGCTCCCCAAGGGAGAGTTACGCCCGAGGACCAATAAGCTAAGTCGAGGGAAAGTGACAACCCCAGCCTATAGAGTGCCAAGGCCCAGGTGGCTCGGGTGCCTAAGCTATTACCTGAAGGTGCTAGTGCGACCGAGCCACCGAATGGCCGAAGCAAGGCGGGCGTTGCTTGGAAGGCAAGACAAGGCACGAAAATAAATCGTGGGAGCGGTTGAAGTTCAAGCGGAAGAGCCAGGCTGGAAAACACGGGGCAACGAGCACTTACCCCACTAACCGTGCTAGTGGAACGTGGGCAGTTACTCCACCTTGTTGAGGGCGTAGGAAACAATGAGAGACGTTGATCTTAGATCAATCCAACGGTAGGCAAATGTTGCCTAGCATAGTGGCCGACGAGGGCCTCTGTATATATATAGCAATAGAGTAATTGTACAAACACACATCCATTCAATCAAACGATACGTTTATTTCAATTTATCTTTCCTTTATCGCATTTTTTATCCTTTATTTTACTTTATGCATTAGCCAGTAGTAATCCAACACTCGCGTTCTCCTGTAACCTTGCCTGACCCTTTCTAGAGGAGTAAGGAAACCCACAGTTGAGGAGCAGAGTTCCCTCCTCAACGCAATTACTTGAAGATACGATGAATCAAAGACTGCCCAAACCTCTGGCCGACCCCACAGCCAGGACCTAGAGTTTGACGACAACAACAACCCTAGAAGAGGATTTAAGTATCCATAGCTATCAAGAACAATGAAATGAAGTTAGGAGTCATAAGTTACAGAGATAAAAATAACCCGGAATAGATAAATTTCTAATCTTAATAATTTAGTCTTATTTTTCTGCTCCAAAACTCACTCGCGGTGTAAAGAAAAAGTACCCAAATCTTCCTTTCCTCTTCCGTCAGTGTGCGTCTTTTGTTACTGTTTCTGTCAGTGTGTGCCGCCTGTTTTATGTTTTGTGCGGCTCCCTCAAATCATGAGTTCCTTCCTTTTTTTAATGTAACAACCAAGGGTATTATGATTCACTACATTCTCCACTTTTCACCACGTGCCTTCCAATTCAATTCTCAGCAACTTGGCAACTTCTAATGCTCAACAATTTTGGCTTTCCTCTCTTTGGTTGGGCTTTTAAATTCAATTCTTTTTGGGGTTTTTTTTTTACCCCACCACTTCACCCAATACCCCCACGGTCCCTGTGAAAGGACGAAAATACCCTTAAAAATATTACAAATTTACAAAAAAATTATCATTTCTCACTTACATCCGTTTTACCCTGAGAGTGTGAAAAAATTTCCAGTCAATCGGATCTCCCTACATCCGGTAATCCCAAAAAATTTCCAATCGGATTTACCTTGGATCTACGTAGATCCGATTTCCTACATTTTTCCAGAAAATTTTCAGAAATCCCAAATAGTAAGTCGAATGTACCTAAATTCGATTTCAAATGTGATCTACCTAGATCCGATTTCGCATAGGATCTAGGTAGATCCGATTTGTATTTTTTTTGTTAATTTATTTGTTTTTTTTTTCAGTGCCTTTTCAGAGGGATGGTGGCCGGATCCCCCGGGTTTCACCAGGGTTGGTTAGGCGAGGGGAGTCATCGTCTAGACAGACTTTGCAGGCATCGTCTTTGTCGTCAGCAGATACAGCTCCAGCTCCCAGCACACGCACCCGCACTAGGATTGCGGGACATGCATCCCACTAACATAGGCAAGCGCACCTTAGGACGACAGCAGCCGGTGGAGGAGGAGCAGGAGCAGGAGCAGTACTATCACTACGAGCAGGGCCAGCAGGACCACCCGTACATGGAGGAGCAGGAGGACCACCCTATGTATGAGCATCATCATCATCAGGGGCAGCACCATCAGTACGAGGAGCCCCAGCAGCACAAGGAGCCCCAGCAGGAGCAGGTTTTCCTCTTCACTGGCCTGTCATCTCATGTAGCTTTCCCTCTTCAGCTAGTGATAACTCTTATTTGTATGGGTTATTTATATTCTTTAGGCTTAAATTAATGTGAGTTCTTAAGTAATTATGTTGTTAAATATGTAAATATGTGTTAAGAAATGTAAAAGAGGGTTAGGAACTGATTATGTGACAAATTGGCACTTTTGGTGCCCTCTTGTTATTTTTAATGTGTTTGTTCAGTGCTGCAGCATTCTGACGCTATAGCGTTTGCGTCCAGCGTGAGCAAGAGAGAGATAAGCAAAAAGCACAATTTTGGAGCTCAAACTTTATGTCATTTCAGCCCATATTTAAAGGATATTTTTGCTGCTGAAACCACCAACCAAAAGACTTTATAGGGACACTTGTCCACTTTCATGTGGAGGCTACTTTTTGGTTTGTGGCTTGTCAAATCACCTTTTTGTGCAAGTTGGCCTTATCTTTGGCAAAGGGTCTTCTTCTCCAACACACTTCATACTTGCTGGTTCAGTTGGAGGGAGATTTTGACACATTCTCCTCTCCATTTTCGTTCAAGCTTATTCACAAAAACTCAAAACTAAAAATTCTACACTTCAATGCTGCGAAGCAGTGCTATAGCATCACGATACAGATTTGTGCAAAGGAGTTTGAGTAGTATAACTTCTATGCTATTCTCCTTCTTTTGTATTTTCGGTTATATGAACATGGTTTCCATCATAGTTTGAATTTCCTTGTTGATGCTTATCATGAGCTAAGCTTTTTGTAGTTGGATGCTTGTAGCTTTGTAATGACTTTTTAGTAGTTCAAATGTAATGTTTTGATGTTTGCATTTTAATCCTTGTGTGAAACTTCTTTCAAACTTATTTTAGAATTGATCAACTAATTATAAGTGCATTTGTAAATTCAGAAATGGTTTACAATTTGAACTCAGGGATTAATATGAGTGAGTGGTTGTTTTAAGGACACTTAGAACAACCCATGCTTAAACCTAGACATAGGAAGGCATAGTTCATAGGGTGAAAACTGTGGGAGCTTAATATACAGGGGTGAGTTTATTTAGAACTTAGACATAAGAGTCTTGTAACGAAACCCTGACGTTAGCAACCGAAAGGCACACATCAAACGCTATAACACCCAATGCTATAGCGTCAGACATTACATTGAATTGTTTTAAAGGATTTACTTAGTGAAAGGAATTCCAACTATCTTTTAATCTGAATTTCTACTTGATCCTTATTTGCTTATTTAAATTCTGTTATTGACAACATTGGTTCTACAACTTGTTATTTTATTTTTCTCTTCATTAATTTGTATTCTAATTAAACTCTAAAATTAACATCAATCCCTGTGGGTACAATCTCTTACTTTTTCACTTTATTACTTATTGCGACTGTGTATACTTGCACATACTCTTTTCCACACAACAAGTTTTTGGCGCCGTTGCCGGGGATTGTTAGTTTAATTTTGTTGTTTAATTTTTACCAAATTAGTGGTAGTTTTTACGCTGGTGTTTTGTTCTCTGTTGTTACAGCATTTAGGTGCTATAGCATCTGTCTAGGTTCAATTCACCAGAATTTCAGTTGGATCCGAAAATAGACAGGAGATTGAGGAAATTGTGAAGAATTCAAAATCAACAAGGCTTTAGAAGACATAGCAGAGCTGCTACAACAAGTTTAATTCTTCTACAACAAGTTTTTCCATATTCATTGAAATGTTAATGTTATGTGTTTAATGTTATGTTTGTTGAATGGAGGACCTTATAAATGTCAATGTTATTCTTTGTTTGAATAAAAAAGACGTGATTAGTTGCAATTTTTAAATTTTTCAGCAGTAGAAGTTGTACTTGTTGGGCTAAATTTAATGATGATTAAGTGTATGTGTAGAGTAGCCTTGTTTGAACAATGACTAGTCTTATTGCTACTTCAACACAAAACTCTAGGCTTAGTAAGGAACTTAGTTAGCTAAGGACTATCTGATGCTGAAGTTAGTCCTGGTTAACCAAGGTTTAGTCAAGTTTTTACTAAAAATTGAGAGTAGCTTTTGAAGCTAAGTTTGGGGGTGCATCGGTTATATTAAGACTAGGTATGAAGATTATAGGATGGTCAGTGCAATAGGCTCACAAAGTATACAAATGTATTCTCAATTGGTCATGTATATTGTAATTAGCTGCAATTGCCCGAAACAAATGCTGAACTGTTCCAAAAATCCATATAAGAAGAAAAGAAAAATAAGAAAGAAATGCAAATAAAAGAGTTCTGTAATGAGGGAATTGTAGCTACATCTGTTCATCAAGTCACCTGTGTTATAGCATCTAACGTTATAGCGCTGAGAAATCACCAAATCAATAGTTAGTGCACTGGCCAAAGATCTGAAATGCCTAATCAAGCCCTTTGTTGTGCATTGAAGCCCCTCATGTCTTATGTGAAGTTGTTAGTCTACTCTTCTTTTTGAAAAATTCTTTGACTAAACCAAAAGAAGACCACTCTTTTCAAGGCTAGGAGAAATTCTGAACCTAGCTAGGAACTAAACTAAGCTTAGTAGTCACACACTCACAATTGAGCAGTAATAATTCTAGATGTTGTAAAAAGCAATGGTGCATTCTAATTAAACTCTAAAATTAACGTCAATCCCTGTAGGTACGATCTCTTACTTTTTCACTTTATTACTTGTTGCGACTGTGTATACTTGCACATACTTTTTTCCACACAACAGCTAGCTGTCGCATATCTCGGGGTGACTTATGAGGAGGCTGTTGCAGAGTGTCGAGCTTCTTCTGGGCCATATTACCGTTTTGGCTGGCAGCAGGAGAGAGTTAGACTGGGCTCCATGGACGACGACAAGGCTCCTGCTGTCAGGGCGATGATCCTTCTGATTCTTGGGATGAGCATCTTCATTGTCAAGACTGGAGGCAGGACTGAGGCTAAGTGGCTGCTGTTACTTGAGGACATCAGTGTAGCTGGTGCTGGTGGATGGGCACGGGGCGTAGGAGCACTTGCCCATATGATAGACCAGATGAACTACTCCTCGTTGGACGCAGCGACTCTGTTAAATAGTTTTTAATTAACCATGTTGTTTATCTTTCAGAGCTGGCTTTTATTTTATTTTCCCCAGCTAGCTGGGCGGCAGCGTACTGGAGATGTAGTCAGACCACGGTGTGGGATTTGGAAGAGGGTAAAGACAGATTCAGTGAAGCTCGGGGCATAAAGGCAGAGGCATTATGCCCTCACGGTGGATGACGTCTGTTGGCGACCATTTGAGGACCACTGGGGGAGAGACCCTTTGAGCAGATTTCACTGTATAGGGGTTTCCACAGTTGGGGAGACATCACTGTTCCCTACATGCCGGATAGGTGCCTCCGACAGCTTGGGTACGTTCAGGTCATCCCACGACCCTCTTACTGGTCGTCCTAGCCCGACAGACTGCATGTTTCGGATTGCCCATTATATGACGAGTGTGCAGGAGGTGTTGGCTACTACTTATCCTGTTGAGGAGTTGGGTCAGGTTCTTCCGGAGTACTTACACTGGTACATGAGAGTATCTATTCCTAGACTGTTACCGGTTGCACCACCACCAGTAGCACCAGCAGCACCAACTGCACCACCACCTGTGAGGGAACATGCAGAGTTCTTGGAGAATGTGGTGGAGCAATTGCGGTTGGGTCTTCAGAGCAGAGACATTCATCCACGTTGTCAGACGTTCGCTCGCTTCATGGAGTTGCTGGATATGATAGAGAGGCGTGAGCGCTAGGGGCTTTTGTGGGATTGTATGTTTGTACTGTTGTATGTATGTCTGTTTGAACTATTTTTATAGCAATTGATTATAGTTATTTCTTGCTTATTATATTTGACTAGTTTCATTAAAATTTTGATTTCATTCATGCGATAAAACAAAGTAACATAAAAGGTAAAACATAACCAACTACAATAAAAATAGACAGATACATTTTCCTAATATTCCGGATCTCGCAGACAACGTAAAATCTCACTCACGCTCCGTCGAGTTTCCACATACAGCTCCAACGGCTTATACCCCTGAAGCGTGTCATGGATGTTGAACATCTGTGGCCATCGTCTCCAAGATCGGGTTTGCGATAAGCGATACTAGTGACGTCACGGTCGTCACCAGTCACTTGAACTTTGGACCACACTTTGTCCTTCAAACCTTCGAACCCCATGGCGCGGTGGATTCTGCATAACACCGGCTTCGGACTCCAGAACTAGACACTATCTTCTCTCATAGTGATTTGGCCCCGATGATGTATACCGCAGCTCCTATTGTTGTCTGAGCGTTGAGTGAGGCAGAGCTGCATTCTGGATGAGAAAAGGATGTGTGAAATGATTAAGTGAGAATGAAATTTTTGTGTGAAAAAAATGAGGGTGGGAGTGGGTATTTATAGAATTCGTCAATGATTATCCACCGTTGATATTGTCGGTGCAATCTACGTTGTTGATCAACATTGGCATTCAAGTCCTAGCCGTCGAATTTAACAAAGCGGATTTACCCCCCGGATGGGTAAATCCGCTTTTAATATTACCAAAGTGGATTTACCCCCACAATAGGTAGATCTGCTTTCACATTTTAACAAATCGAATGTTTCTCGTATATAGATACATCCGCCTTTTTTTAACAAATCGGATTTACTTATATTTACCTACATCCAATTGTCAATTATTTTTTCTAATCGGATCTACGTAGATCCGTTTTGTCATTTTAGGAAGCGGATTTACCTAATTAATATGTAGATCCGTTTTAGGCAAAAGTTACCAGGGATATTTTCGTCTTAAATATTTTTGTGGGGGTATAAAAGGAAACGGTGGGGTACAAAAAAAATCCCTTCTTTTCGCATGTCCTTCTTCCGCTTATTGTAACAACAGCCCATATATATATATATATATATATATATATATATAATTTGGTTTTTGAGTTGCTTTTAATTGACTTTTATTCTTTTTAACTTTTCTTCTATTCTGCAAAACATAGAACAAACTAAGTTAGTGATTTATATAATTAGTATATAATTTTTCTAAAAGTGACCCAAAAGTATCTCTAAAAATTCACTAAATTGGAGTTTATCAACTCCCCCACACTTAACTTTTGCTTGTCCTCAAGCAACTTTTCGGGCTTAATAAAATTTTGAGATAAATAATTGAGACAACCAGATAACGGATCCAAAATTAGAAGCACAATGATAGACGATAGACAATGTAGCACATATGAGGTGTCAAAAGGTTTCCCAATTAGAGTCTCAAGTCCCTGAAGAATACATTTCTGTGAACTAGGGCACTCGCTCACAATCTCTCTAAGTATTTAGGGACTAGAGAAAATATACACTCCAAGTTTCCACAAAATGTACATTACCATAAACTTGTAATTGACCAAATCTCCACTAAATAGTTTACATGCATGCAAAAGATGGGGTGTTATGGATTGTAATGGGGCCAGGGTGAATTCATGCAGGGTAGGAAATAAAAAGAAAGGGATAATCAAGGGCTAAAAACAAGAAACAAATAGTAACCTTTGAAACAAAATATGAACCTCAAATTTTGCCCAAACTCCTAATTAATTTCACTTCCATTTCCTCATTCTTTTTTTCTATTGAGTCGACTCTTTTTGATTTGCTTTTTCTATTTAGTAGACTCTTTTCTTTTTTTTTTTGATTTGCCTTTTCCTCTTTCTTGCTTTTCCTTTTTTTTTCAAATTTTCTTTCAATTTTTTTTCATTTTTTAGAAGGAAAAGGTAATTACATGAAAACTCCTATTTTGTTTCCTTTGTAGGAAAATATTCTTGTAAGCACATGATTCACTCCCCCTTTTTTTTTCATCCTGACAAGATAGACAACTAAAGTATAGGACGAAATTGTAATTTTCAATAGTTTCTCCACATTTAATTTTAAATGGTTACCACAAAAAAGAAAAAAATATATTTGGGTACCAAAGAAAAAATATAAAAAATAGGCTTAAAGGGAGCAACTAAGGGATAAATTCAACAAACAACTCTTAGGCCAGAAAAATACATAAATTACCCAATTCTTTTTACATGATGCAAATCAATTTTCGCTTTGAAATGGTCAAAAGACAAATTCTAGAATGTAGCAAATTGGGAAACACACTCATAGAAAGAAAAGGGGTGAAAATTTATGATTTAGTATCAATCCACTTATGAAGGCTCAAATCTCACCTTTAGAAGCTAGTTTACAAAAAGTACTCAAGAGGGACAAACGCTAATTATCAGCTTCTTAAGGACATCCTCATAGTTACAATTATGGGATCCCCTAAAGGCATAGTCTCTATTTTTTTTTCAATTTAAGCATAATTCATGCAAAGCAAGCCAGAAAAAATGTTATCAACACATGTAGTGGGTATGTGCATTAATAGAGATCAAGTGACAAGATATAATATCCTCCCCCACACTAGCATGAAGCATGGTCCTCAATGCAAAATAATCAAATAGGAACAAAAATAAATAAATGAGAGAGAGTAAGAGTGACTTCCCTGAGAGAGCTTGCAGTCTGAGCTTATTCCTAAAACCAAAACAAAACAAAAGCAAAATAAAAATCACTGAAAATAAAACCCAGGTTGCCTCCTGCGAAGCGCTTGTTTAATGTCATGAGCCTGACGATAGTTGGTGCTTAATCAGGGGGCTCTCCAAGAGCAAATTTTACATCCAACGCAGTGCACCTTCTTAGCTTTCTAATCATGTGGTTGACATTATTCTTCCTTTTTCCATGTCGTGGATGAACTCCAAAGGATTGTGGAATTGTTATTTTATCTCCATCCACCACTATGCTAAGATCCTGCAAAATAAGAATTTTTTCCAAAATGCTCCGGCATCTTTAATTCACTAAAAATATTAGTTTCAACCACATCATTAAAATAAGGAGAAGTAAAATGAGAGAAATTTTCACCGAAATTTAAAGCTTTAATATTATCATCTTCTCTACCACTCCTTAAAGTTACCTTTCCCTTATAAACCTCAATCGCACCATCACCAATGGTTAAAACAATTTGCCCAAAAATGGGTGCTTCCTCCTCTTTCTCCAAATCATGAATCAATAGATCTTTCTCATCCTCCAAATCTGTTGTTTCAATTTGACTCCCTTCAAAGGGAGTCATCATTTTGATTTGACTCCCTTCAGTAGGAGTCTCTTCATGTTTTTTGAGAGCTTCTTCCTCTAGATTAGCTTCTACGGAGAACTCTTCATCACTACTAAGAATACCTTTGTATTGCCTAGTTTCAGAATAAGGAGTTTCTTGGGCCTCTTGAGATAACAAAGCAATGAGACTTGAGATTTGGTTCATCATGGTATCAATTTTTTTCTCCCACCTAGCAAGTTTTTCCTCCTCTTAGCTATGCACTTTTTTGGGGTTTATACGAGTCATCCCAATTAGAGGAATAAGGTTCACAAGGAGGAGGGGTTGAGATTGTCTCTTTAGGGACCCAAGTTAGAAACTCTAAACTCTTTTGCTTAATTGTCTCGTTCAACTCACTAATCTATTCATCTACAGTTGCCCTCTGTTTTGGGTCCTTGTGTCTTTCCCACCAATTTTCAATGGGAGGTGGCTCATAGTCATCCCAATAGTCTGAATAAGGCTCATAAGGAGGAGGAGGAATTGGGCTTTGATATTGAGGTGGTATATACCAAGATGACGTCTCTAAATTCCATTGTTCCTTTGCTTCTCTAATGTAATTTTCAAGAGTTTTAACCATGGTTTAGGCTTTTCTCTGCAAAATAAGGTGAACTACAAACGGTCTCTTGGAAAAATATTAGCAATATTTTTGTATATTTTTTCAAGAAGATAAATAAAAAACAAAAATTAAAACTAAAGCATAAAAAAAGGTCTAAAGCAATAAAAATCTTTTTCATTTAATATTGTCAAATTAATCTTCGGCAACGGCGGCAAAAACTTGTTGCGTTAAAAACACACTTAGAGCAAGCGTACTCTTTCGCAGAAGTAGTATAAAAGATTATCGTATCCACAGGGATTAATTAACAAGTACCAAACTAATCGAGATTATTTATTGTTTAGACGCACCAATAGTTTGATGATTATAGAAACAAAATAAATAGAAATAAATAACAAGAATTAAAATACTAGATTTAATTAAAGCAAAATTACAGCAGAGGACCTTTAAGTTATTTATTTGTAACAAGTTGGCCCTTTAAGTATTTTTCGTAACAAATAGGCCCTTTTAGTGATTACTCTAGCTTGTGTATTTTGATGTAATGCTACTTTATATATTGTGATTACTCTAGCTTATGTATTTTGATGCAACCAAGCATATTTTCGTGTATTTTGATGTAATCAACGATATGACATTTTACTAAAAGGGCCAACGGTGTCAACCTTAGGTAACTTAAAGGGCCTATTTGTTACAAAACAAACTTAAAGGGCCAACTTGTTACAAACAAATAACTTAAAGGTCCTCTGGTGTAATTTTGCCTTTAATTAATGGAGAGAGGTCTAGGGTCGCGGTTTCACTTGCAAGCTTCGATTCCCTATGTCTAATTATACCTGAATTCCCTTATTTTACTTAATTACCAATCCCTTTACTAAAGTTATTAATCTGTTTGGTCATTCGTGATTAATATTCTTTTTCCTAAATTAACCATCGTTTGGTCATGCAAGAATTTAAATTCAGAAAAAGCATAAAGAACCAAAAGGTTGAATGATATGAAGACTAAATTAAAGTTTCGTCATGCATTAAGTATAGCCCCAATTATCCTATAGGTCCACCAACTAATAATCAACTAATTGATTATGAACATGCAAAGGGTGATCAATCCTAAATATGTGATTAAATCAATAGGACAATATTAATTGAAATAAAAATAGGAATTCAAACGAGAAATTAGAACATAAAAAAATTTCTACGAAAGCAAGATTCACCTAAACCCTAGAAGAGATAAAAATAGGAATCCATAGATATAAAGAACAATGAAATAAAATTAAGAGTCATAAATTACAGACACAAAAATAACCCGGAATCGAGAAATTTCTGATCTTAATAATTTAGTCTCATTTTTCTGCTCCAAAGCTCTCTCACGGTGTGCCAAGAACAAGTGCCCAAATCTTCCTCTCCTCTTCCGTCATCAGTGTGCGTGTGTGCCGCCTGTTTTATGTTTTGTGCGGCTCCCTCAAATAATGAGTTCCGTCCCTTTTTATAATGTAAAAATCTAGGCTATTATGATTCACTCCATTCTCCACTTTTGACCACGTGCCTTCCAATTCAATTCTCAGCAACTTGGCTAACTGCTAATGCTCAACAATCTGGGCTTTTCTCTCTTTAGTTGGGCTTTTAAATTCATTTCTTTTTGGGGTTTTTTTTATACCCCACCTCATCCCATATACCCCCACATAATTTTTAAAACCCGAAAATACCCCTTCCCAAAAACAGATTTTTTCCGAAAACGGATTTATCTATCCAATAGGTAAATCCGTTTTGCAAAAATAACAAAGCGGATTTACCTATTGGGTAGATAAGTCTGCTTTGAAAAATAACAAAGCGGATTTATCTACCGAATAGGTAAATCCGATTTGCAAAAATAACAAAGCGGATTTACCTTAGGTGGGGGTTAAATCTGTTTTGTTATTTTTAAAATTGGATTTACCTTTTGGGTAGATAAATCCGCTTTGAAATTAAAATCAAATTAGTTTTTTTTTAAAAAATAACAAAATGGAAAACGGATTTATCTTTAAATACGAGCAAATTTTTGAGCTGGGTATGTTTGGGTTTTTAAATTTTGTGAAGGGTAATTGCATCTTTTTTCTGGGTACGTGGGTGTATTGTGTCAAAGGGTGGGGGTACAAAAAAAACCCTTCTTTTTGCATGTCCTTCTTCCTCTTTGTGTAACACCAGCCCATAATCTTTTTATCTTTTCTTCTATTCTGCAAAATATAGAGCAAACTAAGTTAGTGATTTATATAAATAGTATATAATTGCTCTAAAAGTGACCCAAAACTATCTCTAAAAATGCACTAAATTGGAGTTTATCAGCATTAAAATGAGACACTCGTCTCCTTATTATGCTCAAGCTAATGGGCAAGCAGAGGCTACTAACAAGATCATCATTGAGCTCATCAAGAAAAACATAGAGGATAAGCCTCGACGGTTGCATGAGACCCTCAACGAGGTTCTTTGGGCTATGAGGAATTCTAAGTCCACAGCCACGGGGGAAACTCCCTATCGTCTAACCTACGAGCAGGATGCCGTACTACCACTAGAAATCAGTGCAGCTTCACTGAGAGTGGCTCGGCAGCACTCCCTTAGTATGGATGAGTACCAGCAAGCCGTGTTAATGGAGTTGGACTCGGTGGACGATGACAGACTGGCTGCCCTCAGCAGGATCGAAATGAATAAAGCCAAAACAGCCCGAGCCTATAACAAACATGTCAAGCCAAAGAAGTTTGTTGAAGGTGACATAGTGTGGAAGGCTATTTTGCCATTAGGGAAGAAAGATTCCCAGTTGGGCAAGTGGTCCCCAATTTGGGATGGGCTCTACATTGTTAGTGAAGTATACCACGGTGGGGCATACCGGCTAATCACTCTACACGGAGAGGAATTCGAAACAAAAATAAATGGCAAGTATCTCAAGGCGTATTATCCTACTCTATGGGAAAATATGCAAGGGAAAGAAAACTGGATTTAATTACAAAAATATTGAAAAAAATTCACGCCACACACTGACGGCCTAGTGGTATGTTCAAAAATGTACAAATTACGAAGGCGTACCCTTACTCAGCCCTCTTTACTTCAGCGGCAAGGTCGACGGTAGGGGCTTTCGCTAGACGGATACGAAAGTTTTCCCATGAGGCGCTGACCGATTGCATCCCATTCTGGCCACGTTTTCTGTCATAAATAAAAACGCCTCGTTGGGACTCTAGCTCCTTGATTTGTTGAACCAAAGGCTTGCTCTGGTTGTATAAGAGAGTCTACTCTGCTAAAGCCTTCTCCAACTTGCTGATGGCCGCGTCATGCTGGGGATGCAAAACTTCCAGTTCTTGCTGAAACCCCGTCAACAGAGCCTCGATCTCCCCCATACGGCGCCTGGTGACCTCTTCTTCGAGTATTGTTTACTGACGTTCAGTCTTCTGCTCGATGTAGTTAGTGAGAAGCATTTTCTGTTCGGCTCGCAGAGCGTTCAGGCGATCCAACGCCTCCTAGGCAGCGGCTTGGACAGCGATGGATGTCGAATAAGCCTGAGAGATTGACGGGAGCCGATAGGCTATATCCTTAAGAGCCCTCCTCCTCCGCTCTTTGCAAACCTTCTTGGGATGCTAGTCTAAAGGTCAAGGAGCGAAGATCCATAAGCTGGGTAGAGTCGGTAACGATCCCACCATGAAGAGCCTCCTTTAGGTTCTGTAACTTCTCGGCCTTAAGAGGAGCCGCCCGAGCTTGACGCCGAGTGGCAAAGTGTTGGGATACCTCTGCGTCTGTCGCCGGTTGGAAACCTAGTTGGGGGAGAGAGGGAGAAGGAGATGAGTGAATTATAGGAGGGGAGCACTGATTTTGAAGTAAGGGTTCCTCCACAACCTGGGAACTGGCTACCTGCGACGACGAGGAAGACAACCAGAAGAAGAAACCAGTAGCCAACAGATAAGAAGAAAAGGGCTTGCGGAGACACTGTACCTTAGACTTCTTGGAAGGGGGAAGAGTGGCTTCTGCCGCCGCAGCAGTTCTTTTCGCCATTGCTTGCAGGGAACTCTTCGTTGTTTGAAGCCGGGCAGACGTTTGCCGAAAGGTAATAGGGCCGTCGTCATCGTCTTTGGCAGCAGGCGCTGCAAGAGCATGAACAGTGATGAGATGAGGGGAAAGCAAAGAGTGAACGGGCCATAAAAGAACACAGGAACATACTCGGCTTTGGCCGAGATCTGGTGCAAGGCCTTCTGGCCAAGGCCCCAGAGTGGGTTGCTGGATGAACAACGGAAGGAGGAACAACACTAGTACTGGCCACCGTGACGAGCAGAGTTGTGATCCTACGAGACT
Organism: Astragalus glycyphyllos; assembly: GCA_963573325.1. Lineage (NCBI taxonomy): Eukaryota > Viridiplantae > Streptophyta > Magnoliopsida > Fabales > Fabaceae > Astragalus > Astragalus glycyphyllos. The sequence continues at coordinate 38,488,141 of OY754307.1, forward strand.
ATGGCCTTATCCCCGATCCAACACCGGACACCAAGTCATATCGGTCGCGCTCGCCTGCAGAGTTCCTTCATGAACTGGGCGGCAGTCAGATGATGGAAGGGGGTCGCCCATAGCTGAGGACCCAAGCACAGGTTGGATATCGACTGGGGAATTTCCAGCCCTTTCGTAAGGATTTGAGGGAAGTAAAGAGTGGCCCACAATTGTAGAAACCACATAGGACCCTGAACCCGGGTGATTCGACCATATTCCCGCACCTGATCCAGCATGGCTTGGATGCCACGGTAGAGTTCGCCAAGAAAGAAGGGAGCCCAGATGAAGGGCTTACCATCGGCCATCTGGCAGCAAAAGGCTGCAAATCTTGAATGACGCCCACAGAACTGGTGCCGTAGAAGAACTTACAAAAGAAATACACGAGGAAGGCGGTGTGCTCGTCGTTTGAGACTTCTGGGTTAGTCTTGATGTTGTCTAGGAGACTCTCACCGGAAGCAGGCAGGCCAGTGATGGCTGAGACGTCAACTATGGTGGGGGTCAAGATGCACCAGGGGAAAGTGGAATGGGCAATCATGTCATGAAGCCCCAAGGCCCTCCAGGTGTCTTTCTTAACGGCATGGATCCTTTTGAACCAGGCGCGGTAATCGGTAGTGAGTGTGGATGACGCTCCAGTGTCTGATACTATGGCATCCACGGTTAACCAACCCTGAGTAATGGGAAGGCCAGAATATGACGAGGTCGCAAAGACGTGCTTGAAAGCGGTTAAACCTTCTCAAACCGCAGAGGTAACACGGTGCACCGTAACACCGTCAGAGATAGCAACAAGAATTTCCTCCGGAGAAGCCTTTGGAGGAGGTGTTGTCGTCAAACTCTTAGGTCCTAGCCGTGGTGTCGGGCAAATGTTTGGACAGTCTTTGATTCCTCTTTTCTTCAAGCAATTGCATTGAGGAGGGAACTCTACTCCTCAACTATGGGTTTCCTGACTCTTCTAGAAAGAGTCAGGCAAGGTGAGAAGGGACGCGAGTGTTGGATTATACTACGACTAATGCATAAAGTAAAATAAAGTAAATGCGATAAAGGAAGATAAAATGAAATAAACGTAGAGTTTTGATTGATTGATGTGTGTCCTTTACATTTCACTCAAATGCTATATATATATACACAGGCTCTCGTTGGCCACTATGTTAGCCAACATTTGCCTGTCGTCGGATTGATCTAAGATCAACGACTCTCATTGCTTCATAGGCCCTCAATGAAGCGAAATAACTGCCCACGATCCCACTGGCACATTTAGTGGGGTGAGTGCTCGTTGCTCTGCATTTCTCGGCCTCGCTCTTCCACTTGAACTTCAACTGCTCCCGCGTTCTATATTCGTGTTGTGTCTTTCCTTCCAAGTAATCGCCCGCTCTTCCTCGGCCGTATGGTGGCTCAGTTGTCTTGGCTCAATTTAGGCTGTGATTGAGGTGTCCGAGTCACCTAGGCCTTGGCACTCTATAGGCTGGGGCAATCACTTTCCCTCGGCTTGGCTCATTGGCCCTCGGGCATAGCCCTCCCTCGGGGGGGTTTTATCATTCAGCGTGCCCCGAGGACCTCCTTTTGGCAAATACCTTTTTTGCCCTTGTCGTGTGGCTTTCCTTCACACCGTGACTCCCTTTTTCTCTCTCTGCCCTCGGCCTAGGACTTGTTATTTTGGGTGTTAACAATTGCCTCCCTTTTTGTGCTGTCGTGCGGCCTTGAGGACGTGATTGACAGTACGAAAACCCTTAAAATGATTTGAAATGACGGTTAGAGGGGACATAACTGCTGCTACGTGCCACTTGGCGCTTCGTACGAATCAAAACGGCTGCGCGACGGTTCCCAAGGAGTCATCGGTTGAGACTTCTTGTGAGGCTATAAATAGCCCTCATCATTACCCCTGCACGGTTACTTGTTCCTTCTGAAACCCCTTGCTTTTGCCTCAACTGCCTCTTTCCTCACATCAAACCTTTCTTCAACCTTTCAACATCCCCCTCTTGTTCATCATGTCTTCGAACTCCGAGTCCCAGAATGAATAGCACAGTTACGGCGGTGGCGACAGCCCGTCAAATTCTCCTCTTTCCTCTGGGGGTCCCACTCTTGAGGTCTCTTCACGAGACATGCTGTTTGCCACCGGTGGAGGTGTGACCATCCAGCCTATTGCGTCCACGGTCCTTGAGAGTTTTGACTCTTTCAAGGACGTTTTCGGCCCAGTCGGTGGGTTGCCCATCTCCCAAGACTGGTTCACGTTGAATGCCAAGGTGACCGAGACTAGTGGTTGGGCTAAACCTACCGAGGAGTACCGTGCCTGGTTCGATCGTCTTCGGACTTCCAAAAAGGATACCTGGAATTAGTGGCGCTTGTATGAAATGATTTCCCTTTCTACCTCTTACATCCCCTATGACTTTAGCATCCTAATCCCTCTCGCGGGCTTCTGGTCTTCCAATCTCAATGCTTTTGTGTTCCCTTGGGGCATGCTGACCCACACTGTTTTGGACATCTTTGCCATCACTGGTCTGCCGGCTCACGGCCTCAGTATTCACCCCGCTAAACTACCCAAGAACGTGGATCTTGGCCATACCCATGCAGGTGGCCTGTACTCCAAGTTTCTTGCTGCCAACGCCAAGACTACCGGGGAGATCACCAATGCGGAGCACACGGTGTTTCATATGTATTTCTTTTGCCGGTTCCTCTGTGGTACTGCTTCGGCCGGTGTGGTTCAAGAACTGCAGCCTTTTGTCGCCATGATGTGTTATTCCGGCAAGGTGTTTGCCTAGGCTCCCTATTTCCTCGGCGAACTCTACAGGGGCATGAGGGTTGTGCTCGATCAAATTAGAGATGGTGGTCGTGTCTCCAAGCTACAGGGACCCATGTGGTTCCTTCAACTATGGTCCAAGCTCTACTTCCCCCACACCCTGTCTTCCGGTCTTGCCATCCCCAGGTCGTCGACGACTCGGTTTCTAGGGCCCCAACTTTGGGAGACGCCTGTTCGTGAAACGACGCTGACCCAGTTTGTGGAGGCCCTCTTACGGACGTCTTCTTGTGAAATGGCATGGTGTCCTGTTCTTCACAAAGGTTTTGGCCCACATTGGATTTTCAACCCTCAAAAGAACCAGTCTTAACTGAAACTCTCGGCTCGCGTTGTTGCTCGTGACAGCTGGCTGTCCGCCGTGGTGGCGAGGGATTTGCCAATCGGCTACATTGCTACCTCCCGGTATAGCAAAGCCCTAGCGGAGTATTACTACCCCAACTTCGTGTGCCGTCAATTTGGCCTTCTACAGCATATCCCCCTGCCTTACCAAGCTTTGACTGATCCTGCTTGTCGTACGGGTTTATCTGAGTCCCAAGTCTGCAAGGTGATTGATGATAACCAGTATAAACTCACGGAGGGTGTCTGGGCGCACTACGAGGTGTGTTCGGGGGAGACCTACTCTTTTACCAATTGGTGGCGTGGTGTTAAAGAGTTGGCCTACCCTCATGGGATTGAAGAGTGTTTATCCCAGTGCCTCGGTCGCCTAGGAACTAATCCTTCCAGAGCTCTTCCCAGTGCTAGTGATGTTCCTTCTAGAACGCTTGTCGCTACAACCTCTGCTCGCCGGCGTGTAACCCGCTCTCGGCCATCTGTTGGTATGCTCTTACCCCGTCTGACTCTCTCGTTTTACTTTGCTCTTGTTTCAACATTGTTCTAACTCTCTCCTCTCTGGTAGATTCTAATCCAGGGGAGAAAGATGACACCCCGTCGAAAACCCTTATAGCTATGAGGACTGGTGTTACAACGGGGGGCGTCTCTCCTCTTGCAAAAAGACACAACGTATGGTCCCGTCACCCCTCCGCTTGTCCTTTTCTTTTAATCTTTCGTTTCTTTTATGGTTGTGTTCTTCCGCAGGCATCTACTTTTGCTCGGCACTCTCCTCTTCCTCCGACCCCCAATCCAATTATCGGCGCTGAAGTGGCTCAGTTCTTCAAGGGGAAGTCATTACTGATCCTTCCCAGCTGGCAGATTTGAGATCAGGTTGCCTTTCGTCTAGCCTCCGTGGAGGGTTTGCCGGAGTCCAGGCGACGGGCACTGAAGGAGATTGGTTACGGTCTTCCAGAAGTCTCCTGGAACTACTCAGCAGCCAAGGCCGTCAGGGATGGTGCGTAGCAAGCGATGCCGTGCAGGCAGAGCATAGGACTTGTTAGGCTGCCTATGATGAAAAAGAAGCAGAACACCGGTTTGTGATAGATGAAAACTCGACGGTTGAGCCTAGGGATTGAAACCATTGAGGGTACAATGTCGGACCTCCAGCGGGAGCTGCAACTCCTGCTTCCTCAGAGGGAAGAGGCCGCCAGCAAGCTTGCGAAGATTCTAGAGGACCAAACCCGTTTGTATGATCAAGCCACGCCTCTAGCTTGCCAAGTCCAGAGAGAGGGTTTCCTTTATGATTTGGAGGCTGGCCAAAGCAACCAAAAGTCTTCCGTCTCATCCTGGGAAAGGTTGCGTGCTCGCCTGGCCTCTGCCCCTTCTGGTGTTGCCGAGACTGCAAATTTTGGTCCGGCCACTACCCAGCAAGCATCAGCCCTTGTGGAGGGAGAAGACTCTGCTGCCGAGAATTAGGATGCTACGGTGATGTCACTTTTATTTTCTGTCTCTGTTTTCCACTAGGCCTCCGGTGTGTGGCGAGCCACTTTCCCATAAAGTTGGATAATATGCTTTGAGATATTTGCCATTAATCTTTGTTTCAAATTCTTCTCCGTCTAGAGTGATTAGATGATAAGCTCCACCGTGATATACTTCGCTAATGATATAGGGCCCGTCCCAATTCGGGGACCACTTGCCCAACTGGGGGTCTTTCCTCCCTAGTGGCAAAATGGCCTTCCATACGAGGTCACCTTCAACTAACTTCTTTTGTTTGACGTGTTTGTTGTAGGCTCGAACCGTTTTAGCTTTGTTCATCTCTATCCTGCTGAGGGCAGGCAGCCTATCATCCTCCACCGAGTCCAGCTCTATCAACATGGCTTGCTGGTACTCATCCATGCAAAGGGAGTGCTGCTGCGCTACTCTTAACAAGGCTACACTGATCTCTAATGGTAGCACGGCGTCCTGCCTGTAGACCAAACGATAGGGGGTCACCACCGTAGCCGTAGACTTAGAATTTCTCAAAGCCCACATGACCTCGTTGAGGGTCTCGTGCCACTGCTGAGGCTTGTCCTCTATGTTCTTTTTGATGAGTTTAATGATGATCTTGTTGGTGGCCTCTGCTTGGTCGTTGGCTTGGGCTTAATAAGGAGACGAGTGTCTCATCTTAATGTCGTATTCCTGGGCAAAGGCTACCACTCGTTCCTCAGTGAACATTGTACCTTGATCGGCCGTGATGGTCTCAGGGATACCAAACCTGAAAATGATTTGGTTCTTGATGAATCTGATCACCACGGCCTAATCAACGTTTCCTAATGGCATAGCTTCCACCCACTTGGTGAAGTAATCAGTGGAAACGATAATAAAGTTATGCCCTTTCGAACTTGGAGGATATATCTTGCCAATTAAGTCCATGGCTCATCCTCTAAACGGCCAAGGTTTGACAATGGGGTGTAGCTCATCTGCCGGTACCCTTTGGATCGGTCCGTGCAGCTGACAAGCCTCACATCCCTTGGCAAACTGGAAGCAATCAGTCGTGATCGTCGGCCAATAGTATCTGTGCCGATAGATAAGCCATTTCATGATGGGGCCAGACCTGTGGGCACCACAGACTCCTGCATGGGTCTGTGCCATTACCATATAAGCGTCCTACATTTGGAGGCACTTTAACAGCACCCCGTTGGCACTTCTTTTGTATAGGTCGTCCCCTATCAAGATATACTTCAATGCCCTTTGTTTGACCTTGAAGTCAGTGTCTGTCGTTGGGTTACGGAGGTACCTCGTTAATACCTCAATCCAGGCATCGGCGGGATCCTCCTCGGCGAGGGCTCTGGTACTTTGTTGCAGTACTTCGACCACCCGTTCCTTGTATCCCGAGTCTTGTTGGGCCAAGTCATTCGCTTCCTGGTTCTCACTTCTGGGGACATATAGGATGATAACATCGGCAAACAACTTCAATAAGTCGCGCGCCGAGGCCCTTAGCTCCTTGAGTTTGGCGTTGTAGCACTTGTATTCCCTAGTAATTTGTTTGATCACCAGTTGTGAGTCACCCCTTATTTCCACGTAGTGAGCCTTCATGCCGGCCAAGATATCAAGTCCCATGATCAAGGCTTCATATTCGGCCTGATTATTGGAGGCTCGGTCCCCTATCCGGCACATGACTCTCCACGTCTAACCGCAAGTGCTGGTGATTACTATCCCTACCCCTGCCCTCGTCTGGGTGCTAGACCCATCGAACATGAGGACCCAGGTCTTAAGGCCCAAGAAACTGACAGCTTCGACTGGCGCGTCGTGCACTTCTACACACGGGTGCTGAGCCAAGAAGTCTGCCAAGGCTTGGCCTTCGACAGCTCTCAAGGGTACATAAGTTAAAGCAAACGCATTCAGCTTAATGGCCCACTTGACGACTCTTCCTTGTAAGACGGGCCTATTAAGGAGATATCGAATGATGTCAACCTTACATACAACCAAAACTTCCTTAGGTAAAAGATAATACTCAAGTTTTGTACAAGCATTAAATAGGGATAAACAAAGTTTCTCAATAGGAGAGTATCTAGTCTCAACATCATTGAGTATTCGACTGAGATAATATATAGCCTGTTCGGCGCCATTATCATCATCCTGAGCAAACAAGCAGCCGATGGCTTGGTCCTCGGCCGCAATGTATAACTTCAGAGGCCTCCCAGGCTGAGGAGGCACCAGGACAGGTTAAGGCAGCCTTGACTTGGTCGAAGGCCTTCTGTTGTTTGGCTCCCCAAATCATTTCCTCTTCATTTCTCATTCGTAGCAACAGCGAGAAGCTTTAAGCTTTCCTGCCAAGTTGGCGATGAATCTTCTTAGAAAGTTGATCTTGCCTAGCAAACTCTGCAGCTCTTTCTTCGTTCTTGGAGGTCTTGCCTCTAGGATGGTTCGAGCTTTGTTTTTGTCCACTTCAATGCCCTGATTATGCACCAGAAATCCCAGGAAGTTACCTGCAGACACGCCAAAGGCACATTTAGTAGGATTCATCTTGAGATTGTGGAGTCTCATCCGCTTCAGAGCTTGTTCGTGATCCATCAAGTGGGCTTCGAAGCTCTTGGATTTGACTACCACATAGTCGATGTATACTTTGATGTTTTTACCAATGAGGTCATGGAAAATGGGGTTCATTGCCCTTTGGTACGTTGCCCCAGCATTTTTAAGGCCAAAAGGCATCACGAGCCACTCATAGATACCTAAGCCGCCTGGGCACCTAAAGGCAGTCTTATGGGTGTCGGCCTCTGCCACGTAAATCTGGTTGTAACCAGAATAGTCATCCATAAAAGTCAAGATGGCATTGTTTGCCGCGGCGTCGACCAGCATATCGGCCACAGGCATATCGTACTCATCCTTTGGAGTGGCCAAGTTCAGGTTCCTATCATCAATACAAACCCTGACCTGGCCATTCTTTTTAATCACAGGGACTATATTGGACAGCCACTCTACGTACCTGGCAGTTCTGATGAACCCTGCCTTCAAGAGTCTTTCCACATTGGCTTTGATCTGCGGTATTAGTTGTGGGTTGAACCTTCTCGGTGGCTTCCTGTGGGGCTTGCAACCTTCCTTGATAGGCAACCTATGCTCCACCAAGGCTCTATCAAGGCCTGGCATCTCATGGTAGTCACATGCAAAGCAATCACAGTAATCCCGTATTAAGGCTACCATCTGATCACGTTGCTGCGGTTGGAGTTTACCGCTAACTTTAGTCATTCTGGGTTCGCTCTCGGTTCCCAAGTTTACTTCGACCAGGGGGTCTTGAGCCTCAAAGGTGGGTGTCTTCCTCCGGATAAGCTCTATGTAGGGGGTTCGACCGACATCCTGTCACCAAGGTCATCCGAAGCCTCTGGAGGAGTTTCTGAGCTTTCATCCTCTCCATATACAACACCAAACACAGCCTCTTCAATGCTAGACTGTATTTGAAATAGGTGCAATCGGTCCAGCAGGCTCTGTACCTCCGAAGGGAGACTAACCATTATTCTCATTGCTAGGCCGTGGGTCGGCCAACATTTTGAATTCAAAACCCTTCTTGGTCCAGTCACACGACTCAATTCCGCCTTCTTCATAGTTCCCTGGGATGGCAATAGGACGTAGGTAAGGGGAGTAGAACACAGCCTCAAACATCTTTATCTCCGCTGGGAAAGGATTAGGATCACCCTCTACTATCTCCACTTTGTCTCCTACCCATATCATGAGCTTCTGCTGCAGAGTGGAGGGGACGCATTCACTGGTGTGGATCCAATCTCTCCCCAGGATCACCGTGCATGAGGGTTTTCCTTCAATGACGAAGAATGTCGGTCGAGTTACCTTTGACCCAACCGTTACGTTGGCCACCAACACTCCTAATGCATGAGTGGGGTGGCCCATGAAACTGGGTCATGGTGGTTGGAATGAGGTCCTCGGGGTTCTTCCCCAACCTCTTCGTAGTTGACAGTGGCATGATGTTTAGAACGGCGCCACCATCCACGAAGACCCTATTGAACAACTTCCCATTGAGGTGGGCTTTGATGTACAATGGCTTCAGGTGTCTGGTCATATCTGCGGTTGGCTTTTCAAACAGCATGTCTTTAGTGACTGGTCCCTCGGCTTCCGTCAAGGCGGCCCATTCGGCCTCCTCGGCGAAGACATCTCTCTCGAGGGCCCTTGGTTGATCCCTGGTCCTCCAGAACTCCGGTGGAAGGAGGCCTACCATTTCTATGACTGCATAGAACTCCCTGTAGGCTTCATCCATCAAGTCGTCTAGTATTGACTCCGTCATGGAATTCCCGTCAAAATCTCGGGGGCCGAAGGAGTTCTCTTCTTCTCCCAGGAGGTCGTCTTCCTATAACTCTTGCTCTATCATCGTACCCCCATCCTGAGATTCACTGACTGGTTGGGGTTGTCCGGGACTATGAGGTCCGTCAAGGCATTCTATCACCGCCCTTGTGAGCGGGCTATAGGGTGCATCCACCATGCCCACCATTACTTGGTCTCCTCCCTCGCGATCAGTAGGCGGCTCGGGGGCAGCAGGTTCGGGAGACCGCTCTGGAGCTGTATCCTTGGCTGGTTCTGGGAAAGCCTGTTCCAACGCCATAGCAACGGATGCTGCGGGGATGGTTTGGGTATTCCCATCTCTAGCGGAGGTAGGCATCTAGAGAGTTTCCTTCATCCTGTTGAAAGCTCTAGCCCTCTGTTGCCTCCTCTTTGGCGAGCGAGACTTGGAGGCTGTTTTAGGAATTGGAGTCTCAACGCCTGAGTCATCCACTGATCCTGCGGTACACCCGATGGAGGTTTGACGGTCCTGGTGGCCCTTAGCTCCCGGTCATTAAGAACCGTGATGTCCACCGAGGTTGAGCTTTGGGTTTCGGTGACTTGTGCCACTCTTCTTTCTTCTTTAGAGTGACTTCCCCCTCGTGGGGTTGGTAGGGTGGCTTGATCGATGGAGTCCTCGGCAGGCCTACCGTGCCCCCCATGCGGGACGGGTTAGAGTCTTTCCTTTAGATCCCTGGTCTTGGGCAAATGTCTCTCGGGATTGAGTTTGGACAAATGCAATTCCCTGAGCTCATGGACAAGCCTTCTTGGCTTAGGAAGTTTTTTTTGAGGTCTCTGAGGCTGACTCGGTGCCCCTATCTTCAATTTTTCTTGTAGCAGGGCCATATTAACATTCATGCTGGGAAAAGGGTCAGTGTCGACAATCATCTCCGATGCCCCTTTGTCAGCCATCTTGAATCTTCCCTTTCTGATGGCCTCCTGAATGGCTCGGCGGAAGATAATACAATTAGAAATGGTGTGATTGAAGGAATTATGCCACTTGCAGTATTTTTTTCCCTTTATTTCCTCAGGAGGGGGAATCTTGTGGCGTTCAAGGAGCTTGATTTGCTTGTCTTTGAGGAGGTAGTCAAAGATTTGGTCAGCCTTAGAGATGTCAAAGGAATATTCAAGAGCTGGACAGAGGTAGGCCTTCCCCTTAACTATCTCGGCCACTAAGATGTCTGCCGCGTAATCGGCTGTCTCATCATAGTCCAAATCCTAGACTGCATCCACCACTGATACCAACTGTGGCCCTCGGCCCCTAGTGGCTCTCTTCCTTTCTTTTTCCTGGACGTATTGTTCCACTTGGACTACCCTGGAAGCCAAGCCACTGAGGTCGCTGCAAGCTTGTCCCACAAGCTTTTCCTTCAATTGAGGGTGCCTTCCAGAGATGGCCATGGAAGTTAGTTGGGATTCTGGGAAAGGTACTGAGCACTTTCCGGTCATCTTTCTGAATCTCTCAATGAAGTCGGTCACTGCCTCGTCCACCTTCTGCCGTAACTTCATAAGGTCGGCTGCGGTAACTTCAGGCTGCGGCCAGTAGAATCTGTCATGGAAGCACTGTTGAGATATGTTGTACATAGTAGATTTATTTATATATGTATTCGGCCCATTTAACAGACCCGTTAGGTTTTCACATAGAGTAGCCTATTTAAACTCATTAGTGCTTGTACTCAAGATATAATATACAATTTATAAGACAGAACTACAGCTGCTCTGTAGTCGCAGACGTAGGCAAAGATTGGCCAAACTACGTGACCAATATCGTGGCTCCTATTTCTTTTTCTACAAGCACCTTTCCATGTCTGCCCAGGTCTGTGTAGAATCAGGTGGGAGAGAGGAGTACCACGAAAAGCCAGTCCCTGTCAAGGACAAAGGGAACACCTGCAACTTGTGATACTCGTTCTGGTTTCCTTCCCCACATTGGGCCGTGAATCGGCTGATGTGCTCCATAGTAGACTTGCCATCGTCCCCGGAAAACGTGGAAAAATTAGGGGTTTTGAATCCTCTGGGCAGAGGCACCAAACGGTCCACCCACTCAGGGTTAGGCTTCATGTACACTACACGGTCGAGCGGTTTCAACAGAACACCAAGGAACTTCTTGATGGTGTCAGTAATGAGATTAAGGTCCAGGAGTTGGTGCCCCGATGCTCCAGGTGGAGACGTTCGTCGCCACAGTGCATCTGGGGGACCCTGCGCCCCTGGCTGCGGTGGTACCTGAGGTGGAACGTCTGTCCATGGCTGCCCAGGCACTACTTGGGCCAGGTTAACAAGGCCAATTCCTGGTACAACTGCCTGCGCGCTTCGGAGAGGTGGAACCCGCCGAGTAGGTACTGAGTTCACCGGGGTACGGCTGACTAGGAGGTAGGCTTGTCGAGCCAGGTGGGTTCTGAACCCATGGCTGCTGACTCGGGTAATACCCACTGTTCTTGCCATTCCCTGATTCTAGGGCGAAGGCTTGCCCCCCTGCGTAAGCCGGATAATTAGCCGCAGTAGAACACCCATAGGATGGTCCTTGCGGCAGACCCACCAAGCCTTCTGCCTCGGGGGGCCTCCTGGCCAATAGCACTTGTCCTTACTGAAGAGAAGTCATATTAGTGACATTCGCCAAAAACTGCCCCCCAATGTTGGCAGTGGCAAAAGTACCAGGCTGAGGAATTACAGGATTAGGATTTACCGGATGAGAGTACGCCTGCTGAGTCCCAGTCACGCTCCCACTTAGTGGACGCTGATGCATGCCTCCCATAAGATTATAAGAGGATGCCTGCTGAGGTCCAACAGGGCTGGTGTATGGCGGGGCCTGATGCGGTCCTCCCAGAGAAGAAGGTTGTCCTCCTTGTGATTGGCCGGAGACGACACAGTTAATGGTGCTACTAGCTTGCGCAGCACGCCTTTGGTCCACTTCCTTGGCCTGTTGCACTTCATTGTGCACCATAGGTTTAACTATGTCAACCAATTGGTGGGACAATTGATACATGATGTTGTGTATCCCCATGTCAATCTGTTGCCGGATAAACGACGTGGTCATGACCACAGGTTCCTCTTCATGCTGAGGGGAACCGTTGTTAGACTCAGCATTAACCGCCAGGGGGGTTGTCTCAAACACTTATTGGCTCAGTGTTTCTCATTTTTGGAGCAGTTACCTTTCTTGATGTCGATGTTGGCTCCATACTTAGGTTTTGCCAGAGTGTAAGTGCATACGCCAACTATAATCCAGTCCAGGCGAATCAAACGGAAGCGTTTGCCCACCTTTTCCTGTCTCATTGGACGTGCCAATTTTTTGTTGTCGTCAAACTCTTAGGTCCTAGCCGTGGTGTCGGCCAGAGGTTTGGACAGTCTTTGATTCCTCTTTTCTCAAAGCAATTGCGTCGAGGAGGGAACTCTGCTCCTCAACTATGGGTTTTCTGACTCCTCTAGAAAGGGTCTCGCAAGGTGAGAAGGGACGTGAGTGTTGGATTATACTACGACTAATGCATATATATATATATATATATATATATATATATATATATATATATATATATATATATATATATACACAGGCCCTCATTGCTTCATAGGCCCTCAATGAAGCGAAATAACTGCCCACGATCCCACTGGCACGGTTAGTGGGGTAACTGCTCCTTGTTTCGTGTTTTCCAGCCTCGCTCTTCCGCTTGAACTTCAACCGCTCCCACGTTCTATCTTCGTGTCGTGTCTTGCCTTCCAAGTAATCGCCCGCCCTTCCTCTGTGGTATGGTGGCTCGGTTGTCCTGGCTCACTTTAGGCAGTGATTGAGGTGTCCGAGCCACCTAGGCCTTGGCACTCTATAGGCCGGGGCAATCACTTTCCCTCGGCTTGGGTCATTGGCGCTCGGGCATAGTCCTCCGTCGGAGGGGTTTTATCATTCAGCGTGCCCCGAGGACCTCCTTTTGGCTTCACTCTTTTTGGCAAATACCTTTTCTGCCCTTGTCGTGTGGCTTGCCTTCACATCGTGACTCCCTTTTTCCCTCTTTGCTCTCGGTCTACAACTTGTTTATTTTTGGGTGTTAACAGGAGGGCTCGTCGGAGGCAAATTGGAAGAATAGGAACAAGCCTGGCTATCGTCACCACCAAAACTATGGTCCTGGTTCTGAGAGTCAGAGTCGGAAGATATGATGGAATGGTGATGAAAAGGGAAGGTTTCTATCGTGCAGGGGAATGGTGACGAAATAGTTCCAAAGGGAAAGAGATAATTGTGTGAGGGTAATGATGAAAGCTATTTATAGCTATGGGCAGGACTCAACCGGCGTGTCCTTGGAAACCGTCGCGCAGTTGTTTTGATTCGCGCGAAGCGCCAAGTGTCACATAATGGCAGTTATGTCTCTTCCAACCGTCATATCAAGGGGTTTTTATACCGTCAGCCACGTCCTCAAGGCCATACGACAACACAAAAAGGGGGGCAATTGTTAACACCCAAAAATAATTATGTCGTGGGCCGAGGGCTAAGGAAAAGGGAAAAGGGAACCTGTGTGTTGAGGCAAGCCACACCACTAAAATCTAGAGGGATTCTTGCTGACAGAATAGAGTCAAGAGAAATCCTCGGGGCACACTAAAAGATAAAACCCCCCGAGGGAGGGCCACGCCCGAGGGCTAATGGGCTGAGCCGAGGGAGAGTAATGACCTCAGCCTATAGAGGGCCACGGCCAAGGAAAATTGGATGCCTAAAATGTGGATATCTTGTGTTGCAGGTGAAGTTTTGATGATGAAGTAATCTAAGACAAGTGACAAATGGAACTCCAAGGCACAACCAACTCAAGAAGTAAGTGTGTCAAGGGTAGTAGTCCCTAGGAAGTTGAGTCGTGTCTTAGGAATGAATTGTAAACCGCTTCCGAGAATCGGCTCAAATCACAAAACACAATATCACTCACACAAATGAACCTAACATATGTTTTCAATTGATAAATAGGTTAGGCACTTGTTGTTCTTAAAAGAAATAGATTCATGGCTTAATGTTTTTAAAAGAAATTGTTTTTGAAGTAAAGAAATTGTTTAAGCCAAAAATCGATTTCATTCTCATTACTTAAAGCCATTAATCGATTAATATCTTAAAGTACTTGCCTTTGGAAGCAATGAATCGATTATTGACTCATTTTATAAAGCAAATAATCGATTTTCTCATTCCTATTTTCAAGCATATAATCGATTCTTCCCTCCTTATTTTTTAAAGATAAAAATCGATTATCCTCCTTTTGCCAAAGCCCATAATCGATTAAAATACTAAAGGAATTGTTTTTGGAAGCAATGAATTGATTCCCTACTTGTTTTATAAAGCAAAGAATCGATTATCCTCCTGATTTTCAAGCTAGTAATCGATTCACCTTATTCCTATTTTCAAGCTAGCAATCGATTCATCACTTGTTCTCTAAAGAAGATAATCGATTACTCACCTGTTTCTACAGGCAAGAAATCGATTTGCTACCTGTATTTGTGAAGTACAAAATCGATTTCAACACTGCACCTTTTGTCAAGCACACTTATGGAGCTATTTTCTTTAAAGCAACTAATCGATTATCATCTTATGTTTTGCAAGCCATAAATCGATTACTCACTTATAACACAAATTGCTTCAACGGTCATATTTTTCCTATCTCTATAAATAGAACCCTAGGTTTCACGATCAACACACAACCTAAAATTCTAAAACACAGAACGCGAAACGCACTCACAGTCACACTTCTCATTTTACGTTCTTCATCACTTTGAGCTGATCTCTCTCAAGGGTTAGGTTGGGGATCTTCAAGTTGTTCTATTCACCTTCTCAGAGGTATTTCTTATTTCATTGTTGTTGTAATTTCTTGTAATACTGTATTGGGTTTTTACTAGAGAGTGGGGTATCTCTCTAGGGTTTCTGATTGTAACAAGGGTGGGGTATCTCTTGTTGTAATTGTTTTGAGGGCTCTTGCACAAGGTGGGGTATCCTTGGTGAAGAGTGCCTGTGTCTGTAAGGGTTTTAAAGCACCGATTGAAAGCTTTGATTTGATAGTGGAAAATCTCACAAAGGGTTGTGAGGACTGGACGTAGGTCACTGGGAGGTGACCGAACCAGTATAAATCTCGCGTGTTCTTTATTGTTTTGCGTTCTAATTCTTTTATTTCATAAACCTGCGCGAAAATCAAACTAAGTCGTTAAAAAGGGGAACTGTTTTCAAAAATCTTAATTCACCCCCCCCCCCCCCCCCCCCCCCTCTCTCTTGAGACTGAAGCCACTTAGTAACAAGCTATTGCCTAAGGGATCAAGAGCAGCCGATTGACCAAGTGGCTGAGGCAAGGCGGGCGTTGCATGGAGGGCAAGGTAGACGTGGCACAAAGATAGAACGTGGAAGCGATTGAAGATCAAGTGGAAGAGCTAGGCCAGAAAATACGGAGCAGCAAACATTAACCCCACTAATCGTGCTAGTTGGATCGTGGGTGGTTACTCCGCCTCTTTGAGGGCCTAGGAAGCAATGAGAACCGTTGATCTTAGATTGATCCAACGACAGGCAAGTGTTGATCCGCAAAGTGGCCGACGAGGGCCTGTGTATATATATAGCAATAGAGTAATTGTACAGGACACATCCAAATCAATCAAAAACTCTAAGTTTATTTCACTTTATCTTTCTTTACTGCACTTTATTTTTACTTTATGCATTAGGCCAGTAGTATAATCCAACCCTCGTGTCCCTCTCACTCAACCAGACCCTTTCTAGAGGAGTCATGATACCCACAGTTGAGGAGCAGAGTTCCCTCCTCAGCGCAATTGTTTGAAGAAAAGAGGAATCAAAAGACTGTCCAAACCTCTAGCCGACCCCACTACTAGGACCTAAGAGTTTGACGACAACAGTGACAAAATGTTTCGAAGAGGAACAAGTAACCGTGTGTGGGCAATGATGAGGGCTATCTATAGCTATGGGGAAGGCGCTCATGTAACATTGGAAACCATTTCGCCTCCCTATTGTTTCACATGAAGCAAACCGCCAAGTGTCACATAGTGGCAGTTATATCCCTTCCAACCGTCATATCAACTCGTATCTAGGGATTTTTGTACCATCAGTCACGTCCTCACGGCCATACAACGGCACAAAAAGGGGGGCAATTGTTAACACCCAAAAATAATTAAGTCATGGGTCGAGGGCTACGAAAAAAGGGAAAAATAGTTAGAGTGTTGAGGCAAGCCATATGACTAAAACCCAAGAGGTAATTACTGATAGGGTGAACTCAACAGAGGCCCTCGAGGCACACTACAAAAGAAAACTCCCCGAGGAAGGGGTAAGCCAGAGGGCCAACAAGCTAAGCCGAGGGAGAGAAAAGCCTCAGCCTATAGAGTGTCACGGCTAAGGTGACTCGGGTGCCTAAGTTACTGCCCCAGGGACAAAGGGCAGCTGAGTGACCAAGTGGCCGAGGTAAGGCCGGCTTTCTTGGAAGGCAAGATAGAGGAGGGATGAAGATAGAACGTGGGAGCAGTTGAAGATCAAAGCGAAGGAGTGAGGCCGTGAAAAACGGAGCGAGGAGCATTTACCCCACTAACCTACTAGTGGGATCCTGGGTAGTTACTCCGTCTTTTTAGGGCTTAGGAGCGATGATAGGCATTGATCTTAGATTGATCCAAAGGTAGGCAAGTGTTGGCTCGAGTAGTGGTCGACGAGGGCCTATGTATATATATATAGGAAAGAGTGAATCTAAAAAAGACACACATCAGTCAATTAAAACTCTACGTTTTATTTCAATTTACATTCTTTTACCGCATTTTTATCTTTACTTTATGCATTAGGCCAGTAGAATAATCCAACCCTCGCGTCCCTTTCACCTAACCTAACCCTTTCTAGATGAGTCAGGATACCCACAGTCGAGAAGCAGAGTGCCCTCCTCGGCGTAATTGCTTAAAAAACAGAGGAATCAAAGACTGTCCAATCCTCTGGCCGACCCCACGGCTAGGACCTAAGAGTTTGACGTCAACTATTATCAAGTAGTTATACGTTAAATTGTGATTTTCATGAGTTTCAAGAATTTCATTTTGTGATGAAAGTTTATGGAAAATGACTTATATTGTATTTTGAGTTGAAATAGATCTCATGTGTTAGTTTAGAATTTCCTTGTCTCTTGAATAGGAATCAAGAGTCATGAACAACAATTAATAGTGGGAAAAGTAGCTATTTATTTCATTACTTTATCTTGTGGCAACTTGTGATTAAATTTTTGAGTTTGGAAGCAAATTTTGGTTACATTACAGTAGTGAAGTAGTGAATAAACAAGGATTTATCTTGGGAACAAATACTTCCTAGCAAATTTTCGTGAGAAAAATAATTTCTTTCCTAACTTGAAAACGGATTGATTGATTGATTGGATTCCTTGAAAAAGAATTTTGACTTTTGTGTTGATTTTTGTTCAAGGGTGAAAAGAAATGGATTTTTAGTTTTTAAAGTATTTAACTTCAAATTTTATGAATTCTTGAGGATGTGTACTTGTTAAAAGGAGTATTTAAGATGAGTAATCTAGGGGTTAGAATTAAACCACGACCTAGGGAGTTATTTTGGGTGAACTAGGATCGCTCTAAATTTGGTGTGTACTATTTAGGGCCCGATGGACTTGAGTAAGAGCTGAGTAAGGACTTTGACAAATGGACTCGTAGATTATTGAAAGTTGGTAAGGGCACCTTCATACTCTTTAAAAGCATTTATATTTGATTGTAAATATTGTGGAATTATGTAGTTGGTGTTTTGTACTTGATGTATATGTGATTTGGTGAAGTTATCATGTTATTATTCCTTCGTGTTGTATACTTGATGTATATGTGATTTGGTGTTGGTGTTAAGTCATTAATCTTGATCCACTTGATGGTTGGTTGAATAATGTTTGGTGTGGTGAAATTATGCATGAGGTGTTGATTTATAACCATTCATACATAGGCGGTGTTGTTCTATATTGGACCTCACAAACCCCTACGGAGGAGGTGATTCTGGAATCATTTGCACTGGCATGTAGTCATTGCATTAGGGTGTATGGAGTTGTGTGGTGTATTCTGGTGTTGAATTACTAAATGATTAATTGTGCTTGTTTATGTATATGCATTATGAACTTGTTATGTATGTATGTATGTTGTTTTCGGTTGGTGACCCTTGCTATTGTTGTTTGGGCTGATCGCCACCCTCAGCCGATGAGGGAATTCTTGCTCTCGGGACCGTCGCATCAAATGAGACAACACTGGCTTTTCTTGATAGGGAGTTTCAATTAGTCAGCCGTGTTGACTAAACTGAGTAGGATGATGTAGACATGGATGTGGATGAGCTCATAATAGTGATGATGTCGTTGGGGGAAACGAGGGTTAATTGGTCGTATCACACATGTGTTTTTAGTGGAGCGGGTTGCTGTTCCAGTTGGGCTAAGTGTTGTGTGGTAGAATGTTATCGTACAGTCTACAGTAATTATGATCAGCTTTAGGTGTTCGATTGGTGTGTGTTTTAATCTTGAGTCTGTAAGTGCTGTCAATCGTGAAGGGTTGTTGTGTTGTATTTTTGGAGTATGTATATTTATGAGCGTCTTAGATAAAGCTAGTCTATAGCTTGGTTGTATTCCTCATTTTGGGTTGTACTATCTTAAAATGTTTATGTAATATGCACATGGGTACATGTCCTGGATGTTTTTTGTAACACCCCAATTTTCAGAACACTACTAAGTGAACTCAACTATTAATATGATATAATTTTTGAAAAATACTCTACCTGTCTATCGTTAAAACATGAGTATTTTTTTTCAAAACCCTTCCCAAAACAATCAGAATGTTGCAGTCTTTTTGAAACGTGATGTCACGCTTAATAAGATATAATAACTAGAACTAAAATATGACATATATAGGTTTACAACGCAAAGGTACAATGTGTTTAAAAAAGACACCTATACAGGAGCGACTTTCTTTACTAATACACCTTGGACAAATGCCCATACAAAGAACAGCTCTAGAACCATACAGTTGGGAAATTTCCCTAAAGAACGACAAAAGGAGACACCTCGCTGATCAAGCACTCTATACCCAACTTTTTGTTTGGGACCTCGAGGAGTCAACCAGTACTCCACTAAAAAAGGACACTGACCTCTGCAACTTCATCTCCGAAATACTCAAACAAGGTTCTCCAATAATTGGGTTGACATCCATCACATTGGAGAACCACAGGCAATGGTCATCTTCTAGAATTACACATTTATAAATATATAATGACTCATATATTCATAAAAATTCATATATATATATATATATAACATTAACAATTTCAAACAACATTCTAGCAACTCAACACTAACGACACGTCACACCACTCCATATATCCTAATGCAATGCCTATATGCCAATGCATATGATTCCGGAATATCACCTCCCCCGTAGGGGTTTGTGAGGTCCAATAAAGAACAACACCACCATTTGTGAGGTCCAGTGAAGAACAACACCACCATTGTGAGGTCCAATGAAGAACAACAACACCATTTGTGAGGTCCAATAAAGAACAACACCGCCTATGTATGCATGACTATACATCAACACTGAGAGAATTGGAAACCATTGAGAGAAAACAGTTAGAGAGAAATGTAACTGAATTTGATTGAATTGAAAATGAATTCTCTTGTCAGAGAAGTGTCTTACAATCAGTTTATATACATCACCTAAAATCTATTTTACATAGAAAAGGAATAGAATGGAATACAAGCTATTACTAATAATAAACTTTTTAATCCTGTGTTACCCCCCCCCCCCCCCCCCCCCCCCCCAAGCTGATCATTGATAGATATCAAGAAGCTTGAGTTTGGTGATGAGATGATTAAATGGTTGAGGTGCCAAAGCCTTAGTAAATAGATCAGCAATCTGGTTTAAAGTGGACAGAGGGAGAAGCTTCATAAGACCTGCAGTAACCTTTTCACGTACAACATGGCAATCAATTTCCAGGTGCTTGGTCCGTTCATGAAAAACAGGGTTAGCAGCAATGTGCAGGGCACTTTTGTTGTCACAGTATAACACAGGAGTTTTACTGCAAGAGATTCCCAGATCATTTAACAACTAAACTAGCCATTGCAACTCGCATGTGGCAGTTGCTAAAGCCCTGTACTCCGCTTCAGAACTGGAGCGAGCAATGGTGAATTGTTTCTTTGAGCGCCAAGTGATCAAGGAAGCACCAAGAAAGAAGCAATATCCACTGATAGAGCGACGTGATTCTGGGCATCCAGCCCAATCTGAATCACTAAAGCCATGAAGGTCTAGTGGTGAGGACCTGCTGAAGAAGAGACCTCTGCCTGGGGAACTTTTGAGATAGTGAAGAACTCTCTGTGTAGCCTTAAAATGACAAGCAGTTGGTTTAGAAAGGAACTGTGAGAGTTGCTGAACTGGGAATGAAATGTTAGGCCTGGTGGTAGTTAAATACAGAAGTTTACCAACAAGGCGCCTATAACAAGCAACATCATCATATGGGGAACTGTCATCATTATGGAGATGTGTACCAGGCTCCATGGGAGTGGAGTAAGGCTTGCTGCCAAGAGAGCCAGAATCAGCCAGCAGATTTAAACAATACTGTCTTTGGCATAATGAAATGCCTTGAGGTGAATGGGCAACCTCAAGTCCAAGGAAGAATTTAAGTGTGCCAAGATCCTTGATTCCAAATTGAGCAGCCAATGTAGATTTGATACGAGATAGATCAGATAGATGGTCTACAACAAGCACAATATCATCAACATATATTAGTAAGACCATGTATGAAGTAGAGGTGATGCAAGTGAACAAGGTATGATCCGTATGACCTTGTTTGAAACCAAGGCTCAGTAACAGTGTAGACCGTTTGTCATACCATTGCCTGCTAGCCTGTTTGAGTCCATAAAGAGATTTGGACAGTTTGCACACTTGAGATGCAAAGGCAGTGGAAAGTCCAGGAGGCAGGGTCATGTAAACATCTTCTTTCAGCTCACCATGTAGGAAAGCATTATTGACATCCAGTTGATGGATGTGCCAACCTTTGATAGCAGCTACAGCAATAAGAGTCCTAACAGTAGCCATTTTGGCCACTGGAGAGAATGTATCAAAATAGTCAATGCCCTCAGTCTGATTATACCCCTTGGCAACTAGTCTTGCTTTATAACGTTCTAGTGTGCCATCAGCTTTGCGTTTGACCTTGTACACCCATTTACAGCCAATGGGCTTAATGCCAGCAGGTTTATCAACAATTTTCCAAGTCTTATTGAGCTCCAGAGCCTTGAGCTCCTTGTCCATAGCCTCAACCCAGCATGGGTGTTTGCTAGCAGCTGCATAAGAAGGAGGTTCAGGGATGGCATCTATGGAAGCAATATAGGATTGGTGATGAGGAGAGATATGGTCATAGGATAAATAGTTGTGTAGGGGATAAGTGCAGGTAGTGCTGTTAATGTTACAAATGTAGTCTTGAAGGTGGGTAGGAGGTTTGTGAGGTCGAAGAGTGTGTCTAGGGGATGGAGGGGGTGATGGTGAGGGCACTGAGGTGGGTAAATCTGTGGTGGTGGTGGTAGATTCTGTGGTAGGTCTGTCAGTGGTAGTAGGTTCTGTGGTGGTGTTTGTGGTGTTTGTATCAGTGATGGTAGGTTCTGTGGTGGTTGTATCAATGGTGGTAGGTGTAGAATACTGTTTTAGAGGGTGTTTGGCGGCAAGATCCCAACATTGGGGGGAAGAAGAAGAGGGTTGATAGGGAAAGATAGTCTCATGATGGACGACATGTCTTGAGACAAAAATTTGTTTTGTGCTAACATCATAAATCACAGCACCTTTAACATGTGGTTGGTGACCAAGGAAAACACCTTTCCTTGCACGGGGATCAAATTTACTCCTGCCAGCAGTGAGTGTGGAAGCATAACAGAGGCTGCCAAACACCTTCATAAAGCTGAAATCAGGTAATGTGCCATATAGAAGCTGAAATGGGGAACTCTTATCAAGAATAAGAGAAGGCATCCTGTTAATCAAATAGACAGCATGAGTGATGGCATAAGTCCACAAATATTTTGGAATAGAAGAATGTAGGAGCAGAGCTCTGGCTATGGCCAAAATGTGTTGGTGCTTGCGTTCCACCCTAGCATTCTGCTGAGGGGTTTCAACACAGCTCAACTGGTGTAGTATTCCTTTCTGATTACATAGATCCTGCAATTGAAACTCAGTTCCATTGTCACTACGAAATGCTTTGATAGTTTTACCAAATTGATTTGTAACCATAGTGGTGAAATTATGCAAAATTGGTTTAATCTCAGTCTTGGATTTCAGCATGTAAACCCATGTATATCTTGAAAAATCATCAACAATTGTCAAGAAGTATTTAAAACCATGAATGGAGGGTAGGGAAGAAGGTCCCCAAACATCCAAATGTATTAAATCAAAAATACTAGAGGCTCTACTAGTGCTAAAAGGAAAAGGAAGTTTGTGTTGTTTAGCATAGTGACAAACATCACAAACCAAATCTTTATTTGCAACAATGGAAGGAAAATCTTTACAAAGCATTTCTAACTTTGAGTGAGAGGCGTGGCCAAACCTATAGTGCCATAAGGCAGAAGTTGGAATACTAGAACAGTTACCAGAAATAGAGGAAACAACAGCAATAGAAGCTATATCACCTTCCTGAAAATGAACAAGTCTACCTTGAACGCGGCCCAAACCAATCAGCTTGTGTGAAGGGTCCTGGATGGTGCACACAGTACCAGAAAAATTAACATCAAACCCATATTCAAGCAATCTAGGGACAGATATCAGGTTAAGGTTGAAGTCTGGTATATACAAGACATGATGTATAACAAAATCCTTGTTCAATCTAATTGAGCCAACATAAGATACAATAGTGACAGAACCATTTGGTAGGCGCACAAATATAGGATTAATGGATCTATAGGATTCAAACAGTTTCCAGGAGGTACACACAGGATCTGTGGCTCCAGAATCAATTATCCAGGGAGCATGTTGTTCACAACTAGCAACAATTCGTGGTGAGTCAAAGGAACCAGGTAAATTACCTTCTGCATCAGTGATGCATAGTTGATTAATGCATGGTTCTTTAGTGTTGGTAGATGAAGAGGAAGCTGGTGCCTGATCAGGTGGAGGAGTGCACCTCTTTAAGAGATCCATAAGCTGCCTATAGTAATCTTGAGAGATAGAGTGTGAAATAGCAGAAGCAGACTCAACAGATGCAGGTTTAGCATCAAATTCAGCGGCAGAAACAGCATTCAGACTTGGCTTAGTATCACGCTTAGATCCAAATGGATATCCATGCTTCTTATAGCATGTATCAACGGTGTGTCCTAGCTTATTGCAGTAAGTACACTGCCTAGGACCATTGAATTTTCCTTTAGGAAAGGAACGACGACCATCAACAGAGTTAACGAGAGGTGTGGAATCCTCAATAACTGGACTAAGTCCATTTTGCCTCTCATGTTCAAGCACCATAGAGAAGACAGTAGTGATAGAAGGCAATGGATTCATCAAGAGAATTTGAGAACGTACCATGGCAAAACTATCATTAAGACCTTTGAGGAAGCACATGACGCTATCTTCATCATGGAAGAGTTTCGCATTCTGCATAGCTTCGCAAGTACATTTCACAGCACAAGTGCAGTCAGAACGTGGACGATAATTGTCCAATTCTTCAAGCAAAACGCTAAGTTCCGTGAAGAAATCAGTGACAGAGAGAGTTTCTTGTTTCAATTGGTAGAGTTCGTACTTCAAATCAGCGACACGAACTCTATCAACACGCGCAAAGCGTGCTTTGAGATTACTCCAAGCATCAGAGGCTAATTCCTTATAGACGATGCTCTGTCCAATGGTAGGAGAAACAGAGTTGATTATCCAAGAATGAACCTGATTATTGCATCGTTCCCAAGCATCGTAGAGAGGATCAAACGGATCTGGAACGGAAATCAAACCATCGGCAAATTTGAACTTATTTTTACCGATGAGAGCTTTCTTCATCAATCGCGCCCAAGAATGATAGTTATTTGGCGTCAAATGCTTCGTAACAAGTGAAATTGCCGGATTCTCGTTCGGATGAACGTAGTAAGGGCTCGCCGCATTCGTTGGATCTGTCGGGGAGATAGAATTCTGGATTACGGTGGCCGAAGAAGAGGCATAGCGGCTACGACGGAAGACGAGAGGAAGCGTCAAAGATCTTCTGATACCATGAGAGAATTGGAAACCATTGAGAGAAAACAGTTAGAGAGAAATGTAACTGAATTTGATTGAATTGAAAATGAATTCTCTTGTCAGAGAAGTGTCTTACAATCAGTTTATATACATCACCTAAAATCTATTTTACATAGAAAAGGAATAGAATGGAATACAAGCTATTACTAATAATAAACTTTTTAATCCTGTGTTAAACACCTCATGCATAATTTCACCACACCAAGCATTATTCAACCAACCATCACATGGATCAAGAATAATGATTTAACACCAACACCAAAACAACACATTAGCAACACATATATCAATCAGTACACGCCATCACAACATTCAAAATTTAAGTAATACATATAAAGAAAGAAAAGAGCCTTTACCGACTTTTTCTTTCGATTCAACAACCTACAACTCTTTAAGTATCTCTCGTCCCATGCTAATCATTCCAATAGCTTCCTCAAGTCACCACCGACAAATTTCCTTTAAAAGTCTCTCTCGAAATCTCAGTCTAACCTCCCTAACATTTCATTTTTCTCACTTCCCAAAATAAATTTCCATTAGTTCAAAAATCATAATTTTCAAAATATTAACTCATCCTGATTTCAACCTCTCAAAAGGATTCCTATTGTTTTTCAAAGATTGTCCATTTGTTTCTCATTTCTAAGTCACTTTCTAACCCCTTTTCAAAATCCGAGATAGGTGCTATCCTCACTTTTATAAGAACTCCTTTAAGTTTCTTTTTACAAAAATGATTTACTTAATCACACTAGCGGTCATACCTACCTACGCCTCATCCACCCTTCTTTCAAAGTCACTCCAAATCCCAGTAGACATCTCAATCACAGATCATCAAAATCATATAATCACATTCACAACGTAGAACAAATACATACATAAGCCAGAGGCCACAACAACAATGTCCTTACGGAACCAAATCAACACCCAAAGCTCATAAGAAAACAACAAACAAACACCACCCACAATCTCAATCATATAATAGCGACTAGAAAGAAGCCCTTACCTCAAGCGCTTTCCTTCCTAGCGTAGATTACATCCGGTAGCACCTACGACCTCTACAACTCGATCCTTTCTATCTACGTTCAAACATTCTACTTTACTTGTCTCCATCAAGAATTACCGCTGATCATTCAGAGAATGATAAGTCACAACATGACAAACAATCACTATATATCTACTCCCACTTATGTATTCAACAACAATTTTCTTCAAAATTAAACTCAAAACACCATAAATTTTCCTAAGTATTTTTGTGATGAAAATTTGACAGGGTCTCCTTTGTGTTTAGGTCGTTTTCCAAAATTTCCGGTCCAAACAGAACACAAAATTCACATACATTTTAGATTTAACACATTAACATTCAAAATCAACTTTCTTTTTAACTCCGTGTCTAAAACCAAATCTTTTTATAAAAGCTCTAAAACATTTATCAAAATTTCGCAAACTTCCCTCAAAGGAAAATGGTTTTCGGCCTACACAAATCAATGGTGAATAATTTTTCTCTAGAATTTATAAACCCATCAAAAGCCTTTTCCTCCCAATGCCTATCAACATCTATAGAACAAAACATAAATCAACTTCTCCCCTTTTTTTAGTTTTTTCTTTGGCCAAAACTTTAAAGTTCCAAGATCAACACTTCTTATGATAAATTTTCAGATTTTGAGTATATCATTTTCTCATAGTTTTCAACAATAAATAACGCTCAACAAACTTGGATCTTACATTATATAGATGACATTTTTCTTGAGAACCCATTTTGAAAAAGAACTAAGTTTATAAATAAATCAAAATTAAATGGATCCTTGATGATTTTCTACTACTAACAGTAGATATCAATTCTTAGAAGTAAAAATTTGAGACAACATTCCAACAACAACAACATTTCGGCCTATCCAAAAAAAAAAGGGAAGAATGAATTTTTCTTACAAGTTGAAGACACCTACAACTTCCTTGTGTCATCCTCTACATTTTTTTCTCTTAAAAGTTTTCTCAAAATCCCATTCAATCTCTCCCAAAATCTCATTTTGTTACCAAGCTTTTCAAGAACCAACACCATTATTTTCTCTCAAAAATAAAAGAAATGAAATGAAGGAAAATATACTATATAGAAAAAGAGAGATCCGTGGACTGAGAGAGAAGTTTAGATTTTTCTTTCAAGTCCAAGCTCAACAACAACAATAAGATCAACATCAAAACAATATTTTTCAAACTAAAACTCCTTCACACATATAAATGAATCACCATTTTTTTTAAAACACCAAAATAGAAGGAGAACTTTGATCCATTGATTATTTTATTTTCATCACAATAACACCAAAATAAACTCAACAGATTTAATGAAAGAAACTTCCAAACTCTCCTATCAACTAAATTGACATTTCGCACATGAGGGAAAGTGAGGAAGAGAGAAACTTACCACTTAAATCTATTCACAAGCTTTCCCATGCCACCACAATCACTTTCTCTCTTGAGAGCTTCCTCAAATTTTCTCTCAAACCCTCATAAATCTCTAACTTTTCTCCAAGGTTCAAGCACCAACACTAGCTCTTTCTCTCTCAAGAATGAATAAGCAAACATGAAATGTGAGGTAAGGGAGGGAGAGGGGTGAATCGGTTTCAGAGAATAAGGGGAGTCTAGTCTAAACTTTCTTTCCAATTAAAAAAACATAAATCTACTTGTTCCACAAATTGTAATAAAATAATATGGTTTAATCTCAACCACTTAAATCTAACATATTATTAAAATATTATTAACTTACTAAAAGTATCTAATTATTTTGTGACTCTACCGGACATCATTATGTTGCGCTCTAAGTTAGTCCTTAACGGGTAATTTTTACAGTAACCCAAAATATCGGAAATAAAATTTCCTTTGTAAGTAATTTTTTCACCAACGCGTGAACAAATTATTTCCTGACTGATTTTTCATTTCAAAGCTTAGAAAATATAACAAGTTTATGTTCCCATTATAGTCGATATATAAAACCTTTATTTAACTTTTGGCGGCAATCGGAGTCCACTAAAAATAACATAAATCTACTTGTTCCACAAATTGTAATAAAATAATATGGTTTAATCTCGATCACTTAAATCTAACATATTATTAAAATATTATTAACTTACTAAAAGTATCTAATTATTTTGTGACTCTACCAGACATCATTTTGTTGCGCTCTAAGTTAGTCCTTAACGGGTAATTTTTACAGTAACCCAAAATATCGGAAATAAAATTTCCTTTTTAAGTAATTTTTTCACCAACGCGTGAACAAATTATTTCCTGACTGATTTTTCATTTCAAAGCTTAGAAAATATAACAAGTTTATGTTCCCATTATAGTCGATATATAAAACCTTTATTTAACTTTTGGCGGCAATCGGAGTCCACTAAAAATTTAAACAACATCGATATTTTTCCCGTTTTCCTTAAATCGAGGATAAAACTATTTTCACACATTTCACAATGATCTCAAAAATATTGTTCACTTAAGACTTTTGAGGAAGTAGTAGAATAGACATTTACATAAAATACACTTCACAACAAGCATCTACATAACTGTTTAATTTATCTCAAACGATTAGAACAATTTGACAGAGGAAAAGAAATAATAAAGCCTAATTCAAACTACAGTAAAATTACGTTCTTACATTTTTCGTGTATGTGGTCTCTGAACTCTAGTCGTGCATCATGCTTCGAAAATGTTGCAATTACTCTAGTTTGTGTTTTTCAAACTATTTTGAAAATAAAAAGGAAAAATTTACCGGGATTTTATGAAGGTGAAGGAGTAACTGTAATTCTTTTGTATTTTAAGGAAAAAAATTGGTTTTACTTAGATGCTAGAACTTTATCAGTGACCTCTAAAAATTGGGGTGTTACAATATTAGTGAGAATTATGAGGAAGAAACAAGCAAAATGATGAAGGAGATTGTCAGTGAGGAGGAAGATGGGGAAACAACTGAAGAAACAACTATTTGTGAGGAAGCTGAGGTGACCCATGTTGGCCCTACCCCTAGCCCACCACTAACACAAGAACCCCAACATGAACCAACACCAGAAAACCCTCCCTGAGAAACAACCCAATCACCAATAACTCAACCCCAACCCATTCAAAAGCAAGAGCAACCACAGCAACATGAGACCAACACCAGACTTGATGCTGTAGCGGATGGTGCTACAACATCCATTGATGAAACTAGTGTGGCAGCACTTAGTGTCACACCATCAAAAAGGAAAAGGTTCAAGCAATTGGCCCAAAGAAATCCAAAGGTCGAGTTGGTAGATTTTCAAGAAGAAGCTGCGAAAGCAGATGCTGGAGGCCAAGAGGAAGCTGTTGAATAGCCTGCAAGTGTTATAGCACCAAAAATGAAAGAGAAGAGAGCACATGCTCAGAGAAGAGTCTTGACCTACACTGCAGCAAGGAAGCGAGCTAAAGCCAAGTTGGTTGATATTGATGAGGAGGATATAGATGCAGAAATGCAGCAGAGTGATGCAGCAGTGGCTAATGCTACAGTACCTAAAGAACAACCACCCTTGTCCAAGCCAGTTGAGGAGGTGACTCAAAAGAATGAAGCAGAGCTAGAAGCGGCCAAGAACCTTGTTGAGATGGCGACTAGGAAGAAAGAGAAGGATCAAATAGATGCTATAGCGCCTGATGCTGTAGCGCTTGACATCGTAGTTGAGAAGGAGCCACCCAAGAAAAAGCCAAAGACCACCAGCAGCAGAGCAGTAAAGGCACCCACTAGAGCCATCAACAGGTTCAAATCTAGGTTAGCAAAGAAGTAACCTAACCCTTTATGTTATGTGTGTGTGTGTGTGTGTCGACACCCGTTTTCGCCGAGAGCTACTCGGCTGACGTAGAATCGGCCAGCCGAGGGCCGAAGGCTGATTCCCGACGGCAAAATAGAAATTTAGCTACATGGGGTGTAATTGACTATACATGACCACATGGCTAACATAAACAGCTGAGGTGCCTTCTCGGCTGACGCCTGATTGACCGAGGTAAGACTTGGCCGAGACAAATCGGCTTCACGTGGCTACTAAGTCTATATAGACTTTGAGGCTAATAATTGGTCTTAATGTGTTCATATAAATATGATTTGTTAAAATAAATATAATGGAGAAAGGCCAAGTCAAGCTACGGTAACCACCTTCCTAAATTTATGGGAAGTGGGCATGAGGAGTTGGCTAAGTTAAAGGAGCTTGTTTTGGGAGCAATCATTCAACGCACGTGGACACATTTAGACGTTGGAGCGGTTTTTTTTATACAACTGAAAATAAAGCAAAACAGAAACCACTACAACCGGACACTTTCTACACCTATAGCATCAGCTAAAATAATAGAAGAGATTGCAGCAGGATAATGTGTCCAAGTATTAATAGGCACTGCATCTCAATTTTAATGGCATCAGGGATTTGAGTATACAGAAGATTGAATTGCCAAGAAATATTGATAAAGATGTCTTTAATGCGGACATTTATATCATGAATGTCTACAAAAGGAATCCTGGCACTAATTCTACCCTTGTGCAGCCATTTTTCATACCACAAAGAGATATTACCTTGACCAACTCTAGTAATATAACCCGGTTGAAGAATGACGGCAACCTTCTTGATAGAGTTCCAAGTGTAGAAGGCTCCCTTGGTCTGAGAATCATCAAAAATGTTACCTGTAGAGTTGTACTTAGCTGTTAATAATTGAACCCAAAGTTTGTCAGGGTGATGGATCATATCCCAGACATGCTTGCCAAGCATTGCAGTATTGGCCAACCTGCTTCTTCTCAAACCCAGCCCTCCCCTATTCGTAGGGGTACTAACCATGCTCCATTTAACCCAATGACAGTGAGAATCACCCCAAATAAATTGACGGATACGAGAATCAATCTTATCGCAGACGCCTTGGGGTATCCATAAATTATTCATAGTGTATATAGGCATTGAACTAAGGACCGACTTGGCCAAAGTAACTCTACCCGCTCTACTCAACAAATTACTCTTCCAGCCGCTAGGCAATTGTTCACCTTATCAAGAATACAGGAGAAATCAGCATTAGTTACACTCCCTTGCAGTAAAGGGAAGCCTAAATATCTTCCGATATTATAGGTATGGCCAAAGTCAATAATTCTTTCAGACTTGGCAACTTTGGCACGAGTGAGATTCTTGGAGGGCAAGAATCTAGATTTTTGGATGTTTATCTTCATATCGGATGCCAAACAGAAGTCCTTTAGGACCTGGTTAACCAGCTGCACTTGTGATGAGTTTGCTCTAGTAAAGAGTAGACAATCATCAGCAAAGAAAAGATGGGATATGGATGGCCCATTGGGGGAGATTTGGATCGGCTGCCACAAGTTATCATTGATCTTCGATTGAATGAGGAGAGCAAGCTTTTCCATACACATCAAGAATAGATAAGGAGACATAGGATCTCCTTGCCTTAATCCTCTAGTAGGGTCAAAACTATCAAGTTTCTCACCATTCCACTTGAGAGATAAGGTTGATGAAGTAACACAGCTCATAATGAGATCCACAATTCTATCTGGGAAACCAAAATCAGCAAAAGTGAGCCTAAGAAAGTTCCAATCCACTCTATCATAGGATTTTTCGAAGTCTATTTTGAACATGAGGAATCCTGATTTACCTTTCTTCTTGTGCATAAAATAAACAATCTCCTGCGCAATAAGAGCATTATCAGCTGTGCCCCGGTTAGGAATAAAGGTACTCTGAAGAGGACCAATAAGATCATCCAGATAAGGTCTGATTTTTGCCACCAGAATCTTTGAAATCAATTTTAGAAGGACATTGCAAAGACTGATGGGCCTAAAGTCTTTCATGGTTTGAGGAGCATCAACTTTAGGAATGGGAACAATCATAGTATGGGTTATGTGTTGTTCAATTTTCCCATGATGAAAGGCTCGGGAAATAAAATCATAGAGGTCGGAAGAGACAATCCCCCAATAGCTCTTAAAGAAATCGATTGGAACCCATCAGGCCCCGGAGCCTTGTAAGTATCCATTGCGAAGAGAGCGTCCCGCATATCCCTCATAGTTATAGGAGTCAGAAGCTTGTCCTTTAGATCTTGTGTAATTTGAGGAATGTTTGTAAGAGGAAGACTATTCGGCTCACAAGTGACGGCTGCTTGAAAGAGGGTTTTGAAGAAATTGGAGGCTTCCCTCTTGAGAACCTCTTCATCATTGCACCAGATACCATCAATTTTCAGATTAACAATTTTGTTTCTTCTTCTATGGATAACTGTTTGAGCATGATAAAACCTTGTATTTTTGTTACCATATTTGATCCAATTTTCTCTAGATTTCTGAAACCAAAGAAGTTCTTCTTCCTCTAGGTCCTTAGAGTACTTTTGTTGAAGATCCCTCTCTAGCTGGATCATGTCAGAGAATGGAAATTTGTTTAGCTGAGTATGCACACCTTTGATTCTAGCCTCAATGTGTCGTTTCCTGTGAAAAATATTGCCAAAGGTATGTTTATTAAACTGAATGGATTCCCTCTTGATACTATCGAGCTTATTAACCACATCACCCTCAGTTTGATGCCAAGTATAATCCACCAATTTCTCATAGTTTGGATGGCCAACCCAAGCAGCTTGAAAATGAAACAAATTTGACTTCTTACTTTTGAATTTAGAGCAGCTGAGTAAGAGTGGGTTATGATCAGAGTCATGTTGAGGTAGTACTTCAACAATGGCATGAGGAAATGCCAATTGCCAGTCTACATCAGATACAGCCCGATCTAGCTTCTTTCGAACATGCCCAACTACCTGCACATTCCTCCTCCAAGTAAATAGACCACCAGTGTAGTGAATATCCCTCATGTTACAATTTCCCATCATAGTAGCCAATAACTTAGCACGGTCAGACTTAAAGACTCCCCCATAAACTTCATTGGAGAAAAGTATTTCATTGAAGTCACCAATGATAGTCCACGGTCCAGGCACAACATTTCTGAGATTAGAGAGATGATCCCATAATCTACACCTCATAGCAAAGTTAGGGGAAGCATATATACAAGAACAAAACCAAGTGGCATTAATAGAGAAAGTAATAGCTTGGAACATGCTATCAATAAGAGTGAAAACAGTGTCTTTGAGAGCAGATAGAATCCAAATTCCTCCTGATTGGCCTTGGGCTTCTTGAAGGAAAATAGGTACATATCCCAAAGAATTCCAGAATTTGCTGACTCTGTGGAAGGGAATGTGAGTTTCACAAATGCAACAAATAGATGGGTTATTTGACTTAATTAAATCACGTGCTTGGCGCCTCGCATTGGAGTTAAAGGCACCACGAATATTCCAAGAAAGAATAAAAAAATTAAGGAAACTATCCATAAAAACAATGAATAAAAGAAAGAGAGGTGACCTCCCTTATTAAGACACCATGTCAATGTTATTGAGTTGGGTTTCAGGCACTCTTTCGGCCTCCATGTCATGCTCCCCTTGAATTTGCTTGACCACATTCTGTTCATTGGAGAGCATTGTGTTAGTCCCATCCTCATTTTTATCCTCAAGGACAACAAATCGATTAGGAGACACCAATTGAATATTCATAGTTGAATCTGCTCCAAATCCCACATCATAATTCTTCTTTTTATTTTCGTGAACCTGGTTGTTTGTTGGAATGGTAGCCACATGCACTATTTGGTGCTCACTTGTAGAACGTTGTCTTTTATTAGTGGGAGGGGGAGGAGTTGACTTTTGTTTTACCACCTCAGCTGGCCCACGCGCTGGCTTGTTCGCGTGAGTTTCTTGAGAAGAGAGAGAAATGTAGCTTTTTTCTCTTTCCCCTTTTTCTCATTATTGCTTAGGAGGATTGCGTTGTTTTTTCTTCACTGTGAGCCAATCCCCGTGAGGAAGTTCCTCTTTATTCTCCACATTTTCAACAACCATATTTATCAACTCCAAATTTTTCGGAACAGATTCCACCATATCCGCTGTAGGGTTAGCATCCTGGCTTGCACGCGGGCGCTTTGGGTTTGTCTCATCCGGGCGCCTGCCGCTGCCGCCGGTGCTACTGCGTCCGTCCGTGAATCTGGTTGACTGATCACACTCACCACGAGCTTTCCATTGTTGCACTCTCTGGTTAGATGACCGTAACAACTGTAGTTGGAGCATATTCTATGAAGTCCTTCATATTCAACCTTGTACCAATAACCCTTCAGCCATACCTTCCCAATAACAGGTTTGTTAAGATCGATCTCAACACAAATCCTGGCAAATCTTCCTCTGCGAACGTCCAACATATTGCTATCGACCTTTACCGGTTTTCCTACTGCAGCAGCCAAAGCCAGCAAGACACTTTCAACATAGTAATATAGATTCAAGCCTGGAACCTGATCCAAACCATTGTTTTATTTATCTTAGCCGTTGGTGCAATGAAATCGGGGGACCAACATTGCACTATAAGATAGTGATCAAAAATCATCCAAGGCCCGCCATTGATGACTTTAGCACGGTCATCTTCACTGTCAAACTTAACCATGTAGAAGCCATTTCCTATATCCATTAAGTCAAAATCTAGGGTTAGCTTCCATAACTTGTGGAGTCTATCCTTCATCGTCACGAAACCAATGGACTTGCCGAGGAGCTTCACGACGAGTGCTTCCTTCCAAGGCTCATAGAGGCCCTGAAACACCTTGTAGTCTATGTGCACCATAGGGGGAAGAGGGTTGTTATCTTTGTATTCAATGTGTGCAAGTTTCTCACTGATCAAGTCCACCTTAGGACGTGGTGGAGGAGCGCTCTTGTTTCCCAACACTTTGTCTCGAAACGAAACCTTGGGTGTAGTATCGCCCCCTCCATCAGGAGGTTTTTCCTTCGCGGTTGCTGAGAAGATGAAGGCGTTCACCGGTGGGGGGAGAGACGTAGCTGCCGTAGTTGACGTTGGAGCGGTTAAGACAACTTGGAGAAGCGTCGTAGAAGTGGAAGCGAAAATATTTTGACCCCACTACCCGTACTAGTGGAAGAATGGAACGTGCTTCCTATTTTTAAGGCATGGGTGTAATGTAGTACGTCGAACTTAGTTGATCCAACGGTGAGCAGTTGTTGGCTCGAGTAGTGGCCGACGAAAGCTCGTGTATATATATATATATATAGTTGGCTTGTACATTTTAAAGGGACGAACACATCCAAATCAATACAAGTCCATACTTATTTTTACATTTCTTTTATCGCTTTCCTTTATGCATTCTTAGTTTAGTAGCAGTTCTCCTTTTACACTAGACGCTTTCTAAAGTAGTCTAGGAACTCGTAGTTGAGAAACAGAGTCTCTTTCTCAGCATAATCGCTTGATCAACAAAGGGATCAGTGCGAGTTAGCCTTAGCAAACGCCTAGTCGGCCAAGGAAACACCCAATTGGCTGATTAAGCATCTTGCCCGGCTTAGTCAAACGCTTATATCCAGGTTAGGGAGGACAAGCAATTTAGTTAGCTAAAGAGGAACTTTGTTAGCTAGGGACTACCTAATGCTGAAGTTAGTCCTGGTTAACCACGTTTTAGTCAAGTTTCTACAAAAAATTGAGAATAACTTTTGAAGCTAAGTTTGGGGGGGGGTGCATCGGTTATATTAAGGCTTTGTATGAAGATTATAGGATGGTCAGTGCAATGGTCTCACAAAGTGTACAAATGAATTGTCATATGGTCATGTATATTGTAATTAGCTGCAATTGTCTGAAACAAATGCTGAACTGTTCCAAAAATGTATAAAAAAAAGGGAAGAAAAAGAAAATAAAATCCAAATAAAGGAGTTCAGTAATGACAGCATTGTAGCTAAATCTGTTCATCAACTCACCAGTGTTATAGCACCCAATGATATAGCATTGAGAGATTACCAAATCAATAGTTAGTGCACTGGCCCAAGATTTGAAATACCTAATCAAGCCATTTGTTATGCTTTGAAGCCCTTCAAGTATCATGTGAACTTGTTAGTCTACTCTCCTTTTTGAAAAATTCTTTGATTAGACATAAAGAAGGTCATTCAAACTGAAAAGTTGAATTCTGTAAATATTTGTCAAATGGTTTCTGCATTGGGTGCTATAACTTATTCCCTTTTCAAGCTAAGATTTATATATCTTTTGGCTCCTAATTTAGATATCTACAGTAAATAGCGTTGTGTTGTACTTATGGGTCCTTAAACTCATTTGGAATTTGCCATGTATAAATGTGGTTCAAGATTTACTTTGCCTTGAAGCAGCCCAAGATTTATGTTATTGGGTGTGTTGTTGAATAATAGTTATGTGATAAGAGAGTGGAAGAGTTTAGTTTTAGTAAAACACTGCCATGGCAAGTGTATTGTCTCAACTTTCTGATTTTTACTATGAAGCTTAAAGTTATTCATAGCTTCTTTTTTACTTTTTGTTTATTGACTGTTTTGCAGGGGATGGTCCATATGTAGAACCAAATTTCACTGAGAGACAGGCTCCAGATTCCACTGCTGAAATTTCAAGTCTGTAGATATGATTATGACCCATTCATTTCAGCATTTTGTCTATTTTTGTTTGGAATATGACTGATGCATATTATGTTGTGATGAGCGATATAAAAGCTTTTGACGTGGAAGCAGCACCCTTGAGAAGCCGTCGAACTTTTGTTCATGAAAGCAAGCATCTGCTGCATTGAGTTCACAATTGCTATTCTTCTTGGAAGTTTTTTTGCATGTTATATTTATTTTGCCCTCTTGTGCTGCTTAAATCATGATAGTCTAATAGCTTTTACATTTGTGATTATGTCATGTTAATTACATTTTCTTAGTATTTTTTGGATTGTCTTGTGTGAAATACTTTCCCTTTCAATTCTCTATTATGGTTGTTCACTTAACGTAATTTAATTTACCATTGCTGTTTTTCTTGGTGATGAGGAGAACAAGTCTCATTCAATTCTCTATTATGGTTGTTCACAATAAGTATCAGGCCTTGAGCACAACTTTCTTGCTATCTCCGCAACTTCATTCCAGTGTTTGAATTTCTCATGCTTCAAAATAAAAAAAAAGACATGAACATCACTGAAGTCTATGGATCGTCATCAGAGAGATATGTACAACATAGCGATACATTAACAACTTATTGAAAACCTAATTTGTTCAATACTACAAGGGATTCCATCAACCACACACCCAAATAACCTAGCCACCAAC
This sequence comes from Astragalus glycyphyllos, assembly GCA_963573325.1. NCBI lineage: Eukaryota > Viridiplantae > Streptophyta > Magnoliopsida > Fabales > Fabaceae > Astragalus > Astragalus glycyphyllos. The sequence goes on from OY754307.1 coordinate 38,524,373, forward strand.
CAAGCCATTATTCTATAACAACATCTTCCACACATTCTGTCACATGCTTTAGAGTAAAAAGAAAAGCACAGAAACACTGTACAAAATAGAAAAATGTATAATATTGGGAAGTTGTTTTTCAAGGCCTGGCTGGCTTGACATATAATAGAATCACTTCCTACCCAACCTAAGCAAATGCTGCTGATGCTTTGCTTCAGCTGCCTTATCAGCAGCTTCCCTTTTCAGCGCCCTTTTTGCCCTTCTCCCTGTTAAGCTTTTTGCCGCCTCTTTCTTCTTTGGCTCACGGGATGAACTTGCTTCCGGGTCCTGGAAGTTTGGTCGATGGACTGGCCGAGCTTCTTGACGCCCGGCCCTAACATAACCATTGTCTCCCCATCTGCGGTTCCCAATGCGAAAACTTGATGAGCCACCATAGTAAACCTCATCATCTAGATCATCATCAGCTTCTTCATACTGATAATAGTCTTCAATTTCTTCATTGACACCATGATCCACATGCTCTTCAACAGTTATAGGCTTGAACCATTTGGCCCGAAGTAGTAGGCAAACACTTTCCTCAAACATGTAATCTTCAATACTGTGTCACGGTGTAAAATTTTAAAGCAGTTAGAACATGAAACCAGCAACTCCTCTAAATTTAGCATGTGAAGAAATTGCATTGCCAAAACAACACTAATTCAGTATTTTCACCAATAAAATGCGGCGTTATTAGGGGCACGAAATAAAATAATTTACATCTCCAACCCTAATCTTAAGTTTCTTTGAGAGAAGGTAGTATTTTTATGGCACATTTTTGGTCCTTGTTACATCCTACTCTCTAGTCTCTAGTAGTTAAAAAGTTCCTGCACCAAGAGATGGTAGTATTTTATGGTTACATAACCAAAGAAACTGAGAAGTTTGACCGAAATGAAGTCTCAAACATTTAAAAACGTAATCTCATTTCATTTTTGGAGTCCATTCCAATTTTATAATCAGAATTAATAAAATAGCAATCCAGGAATCCAACCAGAGTCTCATCATGTTGTATAATGATGATGGAACCTGAGTAAAAAGTAATCTAAATTCAACTGATAAAAAAAGGATAACTGGTCAGGAAAAAAAAGGTAACCTAATTTCAGTAATATAAAACTATATATTCCATCTTCTATATTCTTGATTTCCAATCCCTTTTTTATGTCCTTTAATTGTCTCCTATGATGACAGGCTTTCATTCTATAGAACAAAGATGTGGCCTTAGAGCCAAACTATTGGCTATGACATTTCCAACCAATTCAGCAGTACTTTCCAGTTGACTGTTAAAAATGAAAATTTAATAGATCCACAATGCCGTCAATTGATCCAAGTAGTATGAATTCCTTCCATTCACATTCCAACAGAACTATGATGAAATGAATCAGAAATATAAACCAAACAGAAAATTGCTATTACCTTCCATCAAGTGAGCGATGGACATTGAGGAACTCAAATGGATGTTTACACTGAGGGCAGGCAACTTTCTGACTGTATGTGGCCCAGCGAAGGATGCATGTCACACTACACGAAAATAAACAACTATGACACCTCTCGAAAAATTCTCTAAACAGTCATTTCAACAGTACTGAATCTAACAAGGGGAAAAAACATTATAGTTTAAGCAAAACAAGTAAACATCTGAACATTACATGTCTCAGAGGAAGAAAATATCATGCCAATATTATCAGATGCCCTGATAAGTATGATACCCACACAAATGTGAATTTCGATACCATAGTTTCACTTACAACTGGACAACCACAAAAAACATCACTGATCACCAACTCCAAAAATTTTGATTCACAATATTACCACTGATCAACAAACTCTGTTAACTTTAACTGACATGCTAAAAATACTATTGACAACACACCTCCCCCCCCCCCACCAACACAGACACTCACATTAAAACCAAAAAGGAAAGGAAGATTCGGTCTGAAGTACAAAATTGTTGAACCATGAAGATACTTGATTAAGCATCAAACCAAATAATACTTGTAAATTGATAGGCCCCTAAAACATGTCTATAGGAGGAGGGATAAATCAGGAAGAGCGAATAGGGGAGAGGGTATTCATCATGGACAGTTAGAAGGGGTGAATGGAGGGAATGATTAAAGAAAAAGAAGAATAAATAACCATCTATACACGTGGCAGCTGTAGGTTGGCTGAGGAGTTTGAGGGAATCAGATGAGAGAGAAGAGGAAGTGTATCAGAAGGTGTGATGCAGGAGAAGGAAGAATGATCTCATCTGACTCAGGGGAATAGTTTTGAAGATCTTATATTGTTCTTTTATTGTATTTTCCATATCTCCAAGGAAGTTATTATAAATAAATATGATGATAAAATTTGTAGGTAGCATTCAGTTTTCAAATCCTGCTGTGTTAAACCTAGATGATGATATATTGATATTTCACTAATAAACAAATGTTACCTATACAACTGAAATCCTAATGTATATCAGATCAAAGATAAGCTAGCAATAGACATATGATAAAAGCATTCATACGTCTTCATCTAAGAGCTTAATTTTTTAGAAAAGAAAAGTTAATTCCAAGACAAGATCAAAACCACTAAGACCAAATGGTCATGAGTCCAATGCATCTCACTCACCCCAACCAAATGAAATCCATGTCTGAGAGTGCAAAAATGAATAATAATACTGAAAATGTAAATGAATTAAAAATGTAGTGGAAAAGTAGAAAGAAGAGATGGTTTGGACAAACCAGTAGGCATGCTCGCAACCTTTTACAAGAGCAGTTTCCTGCAGAATTATGTTATCCAAGCAAATAGCACATACGCCCCCATGGTTTCCAAATCCCACCAGATGATTCTCATCTTCACTCCCCTTTTCACTCTGGTCATCAACAATATTAAAAACAATAGAATCATCAACAACAATTCTAACATCTCCATTCACAACCCTAGTTAACCCTAATAATTAAATCAACCCAACTCGGTACCCCTCAAAAACACCAAATAACCCAAAATCGAAACACGCAGGTTAAATATTGTTAGAAAAAAAAAAGGGAGAAAAAATACCAGATCTTTGATTGAACGGTGATTAAAATCGTTGGGCAGGATGTATTGATCTTGGATCTTGATGAGTGAAGAAGTCATAGTGACAGATCGATAAAGTAGATATTGAAGAACTAGTGAGAGGTGTATATGTCTTTGCCTGCAAAACTAGAAGGGAAACAACGAGGGAGGAAAGGAAAGGGAAGGGAACATGAGAAAGAGAAAGAGAAAGATGCTGAAGAATGATTCAAAGATGCCACAAAGGGAACAACGAAACCAAAATGATTATCGATTCCAATAAAATTAAATTAAAAAATGAAAGCACCGAACATTTATAATTTTGTTTCTTAAATATCTTTTTCCGTCCCTGGAAATACAATCATTAATTTACAAAAATTCCTGTAAAATCAAACTTTTTTAAATAAGTATTTTCGTTAATAGCTCTGTTTTTTTTTTTGATAAGCGTTAATAGCTCTGTTGCAAAATGCTGATGTGTATCATAGAGTTCTGATGTGTAATTTATTTTCATTTTTCTTTTATTTTAAAATTTGAGTTGGAATTACAACTCACTATTATTTTAAAACTCTCATCTCCAACCCTTTTCTTAATTAGAACCCGAACCTATAGTCGATGAAAAACATATTTAAGTCTTTTTTTATTTCCAACATTTTGTAAACATTTTTATTTTTTAGAGTTTAATTTATATACACTAACTTTGTATAGGGTTTCTTACACCAACCTCCAATCACATTTCACCATTTAGCCACGTTAGATATTTTTCAATTAAAAAAAAAACTGGAAAGTTAGTCAAAGTAACCGCTAATACGAGGAATGAGGTTAGAAAGAACGTGAGGAGGTGACATTGATAAGTCTTATTTTATTGTATTTTTAGCATTTGAATTAAATAAAAATTGTGGGATTTTAGTTCTACTTTGAAGCTATTTTACTACAAAATGTTGGTTTCTATTTTAAGGATCAAATGATGAAGAAATGAAAGAATTTGGGTGATTAAAGGCAAAGAATAAAAGAGCAAGGTCAAAGAAGAAAAATCAAGCAAATGAAACCAATAATCAAGTGTTCACGCATGGTCCGTGCGCATCCTAAGCGTAGTCCGTGCGTCTTGCTCAAAGGAAAACCAAGGAAAATCACAGGAAGACACGCACGGTCCGTGCGCCCTGTAACACCCCCCTTACGTATTCTACCATTCTAATTAATAAAATCAGAGTTGGAAAATTTCTTTTTAAAACTCAACCATCACAAGGGAGATATCACATTTTCGTCGTTTCAAAAACCAAACATCACATAATGAAATCATCAACATAAAGTAGTACGATACATAGCACATAATCGGGACGAACCCTCACAATACACCTGTCATGACATAACAGTCGGATATACAACTCGCAGCGGAAATAAATACATATCTCATACATATGTATAATACATCACCAAAGTACACTGTCTAATAACAGTACAAAATACAACTCCTAAAGTGTTTCGCCCCCCGGGTGCTACGTATCAGAGCATGACACCAAAAACCGGAAATAAGGAAGGTAGAACCTTCACTCGCTATCACCTGCAGGTTGCCGACATAAGAAGCAACACGAAAGCAGAAGGGTGAGTCTCTAACATATAATAGAATATGTGATAATCAAACATGATAGAGAAAAACACAATTAAAACACCAATCTACCATAAACCGGCACACCACAACAATTCACAATACATAACTCAGCTACACCAATAAACATCACCAAATGCGTATGTATATGCATGCAAATGCAACCCAACACCAAGGGCATATGCATGTGGATCCATTCATCACCTAAAAATAAGCCTTGAGGGCATTTATCACCAAAGTGGCCGAAGCCTAGACCGCAGCCTCTTCATCACCAAAAATGCACATGATTTATGCGACACCATGAACCATGTAGAACACACACCAAAATCACCAAAATCAGCACCACTCATCATCACCAATAATTGTTTCATCACCAATAATTATTTTATCACCAATAATTATTTTATCATCACCAAAATCACCAACACCACTCCACTTTACAGCTCTAAGGCTCACACCGATATTTTTGACAAATTATAAGTCCAACCGTGGATAAACACCCACACTTGAGTTTTACAACTCAAACAGTACACACCGGCACACTAAACCGGCAAATCCGGCAAAACTGCACTCCGGCAGCTCCGGCAGCCCCGGGCAACACACTAGGCCCCACACCTAGTCAACATCACTGGCAAAACTGCCAGACAGCTCCCTTGAATACAGCACACAGCACTAGCGCACCTGAGCAACGCTGCCAGGGCGCCTGCACTTTGGCACAAAATTTGGGCAGCACACACAAAGTTGGCGCCCAGCACAAGGGCTCCAGGCAGCGTGCACCAACCAACTTGGGCACGGTGCCCGCGCCCAAACCACCGCGAACCCAGGGGCCACTCTTGGCCCCGGCCCTAGTACTTCCTCTCTCCTAGATGCGCCACAAGGGCTCACCACAATTTGGGCCCTGACACGTCACTTGGGCCCATGCCCAAATTGACAAAAAATCACAAAAACAGGATTCTGGCGCCTAGACACATGGCTCCAAGCAGCTCTGGCAACCAACTTGGGCACGGTGCCCGCGCCCAAACCACTCGTGCATTTTGGACAAACTCTTAAACCGCCCCTTTTACTAACCCTATACTAGGTGCGCCACTAGGGTCCACCATCATTGGGACCCTGGCTCGCCACTTGGGCCCATGCCCAAGTTGGAAAAAAATCATTTTTCATGCACACTGCACAGTTTTGGCGCCTAGACACTCTGCACCCGGACACGCTTAGCAACCAATTTGGGCACGATGCCCGCGCCCAAACCACACACATTTTTGGGAAACACCCTTGCACGGCCACTAGTACTCATCAAACACTAGGTGCGGCAATGGGCCCCACCACCATGGGCCCTCTGCCTCGCCACTTGGGCCCATGCCCAAGTTGGCTACAAATCACATTTTTGGCGCCTAGCACACTACCCACACCAAGCCACACTTCACCAAACCTAACCATTCCAACTTCAACTTCACCACCAATTCTAACCTTCAACAACCACAATTTCAACACCAATAACAACATCAATATCACCATATTCAATCATCAAATTTCATATCCGATTCACACAAGATTTCACCAACTCATTGAGACATTTTCACAAACACATAATGTGCAATTTTTGACAACTTTTTATTTCAACAAAACAACACCAAAACCACACCCAAATTAGTTCAAAGACATCACCAAACAATCAATTCTCATATTCAATCAACAAAATTCATTCAACCACATCAAAAACCCCTAAAACCCTATTCTAACATATTGAAAACACAAACCCTATTATAGGTTAGGAGAGCCCCTTACCTTGAATTCCTTGAAGAAAATAAGCCCTAATCCAAGCAATTCCTCTTGAAAAATCAACAAAATCCCTTCCCTTTCTCTCCTTCTTGCTACGTCCTCTTCTCTCCCTTTTCTCTCTTTTCTTTGTTTCTTACTTTGATAAAAAAAATGAAAGGAAACAACACTAAGTCACTTAGTCAAATATGATGACTAAGTCTTCAAATTCAATTTGACTTCTATGTCTTCAAAGTAACTTTGATTACCTTATGGGCCTAAAATGATTATGGGCCTTTGGGCTTAATACCCACACCTCTTCAAACTTGCATTCCAACTCCTAAACCAATAAGTTAACATATCAATTAACTTAATTATAATTAAAATGTCGTAAACCCTAATAATCAATTAAATAAATAACTGAATTATTTTGGGGTGTTACAACTCTCCCCCACTTAGAATATTTCGTCCTCGAAATACATACCTGAATCAAATAACTCCTGGTATGCTTCCCGCATCTTGGTCTCCAACTCCCAAGTGATACTCTCTCCGGTAGCTCCTAACCAAACTACCTTCACCAAATGGATCTCTTTTCCTCTCAAAGTTTTCACCTCACGATCTTCGATCCGCACCGGTATAGTCTCAACAGTGAGATTCTCTCTCACTTGCACATCATCCATTTGAATTACGTGAGATGGATCCGGAATATACTTCCGCAACTGTGAAATATGAAACACATCATGAAGATTCGAAAGATTAGGTGGCAAAGCCACCCGATAAGCAACTCTTCCAATTTTCTCTAAAATCTGATATGGTCCAATAAAACGAGGAGTCAACTTCTTCGACTTCAAGGCACGACCAACACCGGTCACAGGTGTAACTCTCAGAAACACATGATCACCAGCCTGAAACTCCAAATCTTTCCTCCTCTTGTCATGATAACTCTTTTGTCTACTTTGTGAAGTTTTCATCTTTTCACGAATCAGCTTCACTTTCTCGGTTGTCTCACGAACAATCTCCGGTCCAAGTACAACACTTTCTCCGGATTCATACCAACACACCGGAGTCCTACACCTCCTACCATACAATGCTTCGAAAGGAGCCATTCCAATACTAGCATGATAACTGTTATTGTAAGTGAACTCAATCAACGAGAGATGTCCATCCCATGAACCTCCCTGCTCAAGCACACAAGCTCTCAACAGATCCTCAAGTGACTGAATAGTCCTCTCCGTCTGACCATCAGTCTGCGGGTGGTAAGCTGAACTCAATCTCAACTTCGAACCCAAAGCCTCTTGCAAACTTTTCCAAAATTCAGAAGTGAATCTTGGATCTCTATCTGACACAATACATAGAGGCACACCATGCAGCTTCACTATCGTCTGAATATAAATTTCTGCCAACCTAGAAACCGGATAAGTAATGTTAATCGGTAAAAAGTGAGCAGACTTTGTCAATCTGTCAACAATCACCCAAATGGCATCAAATCCTCTCGAAGTATTTGGCAAACCCGTCACAAAATCCATGGAAATACTATCCCACTTCCACTCAGGAATCTCCAAAGGTTGCATCAACCCTGCAGGCTTCTGATGCTCAACCTTCGACTTCTGACATGTCAAACAGGCATACACAAACTGAGCTACCTCCTTCTTCATACCAGGCCACCAAAACAATTTCTTCAAATCATGATACATCTTTGTAGCTCCGGGATGAATACTCAATTTACTTCTGTGACTCTCCTCAAGAATTGCTTTCTTCATCTCTACATCATCAGGAATACATATCCTATCACGGAACCTCAACACACCTTGAGAATCCAACCTGAAATCATTGTCATCAGCTTGTCCAACTTCACCCATCATGTCTACCAGCTTCACATCCAACTTCTGTGCCTCTCTGATACTAACCAGAAAATCATTATTAATCTTTAACATACCCAATTTGATACTCTGAGGAGATACTTCACAAACTAAGCTCATGTCTCTGAATTGTTCAATCAACTCCAACTCCTTAATCATCATTGCAGACATATGCAAACTCTTTCTACTCAAAGCATCGGCTACAATATTAGCTTTCCCCGGATGATAGTTCAAGCTAAAGTCATAGTCTTTCAACAACTCTAACCACCTTCTCTGCCTCATATTCAGCTCCTTTTGATCAAATAAATATTGCAAACCTTTATGATCACTAAATACTTCAAATCTAGAACCATAAAGATAATGCCGCCAAATCTTCAATGCAAACACAACCGCAGCCAACTCCAAATCATGTGTAGGATAATTCTTCTCATGAATCCTCAACTGCCGAGAAGCATAAGCAACTACCCTACCATTCTGCATAAGAACTCCTCCTAAACCCATCTTCGAAGCATCACAATACACAACAAAGGATTCTTCTGGTTTAGGTAACGTCAAAATCGGAGACGTCGTCAACCTCTTCTTTAATTCTTTGAAACTTTCCTCACACCGATCATCCCACACAAACGCCTTTCCTTTACAAGTCAACTGAGTTAGTGGAAGAGCCAACTTCGAAAAGCCTTCAATAAATCTTCTATAATAACCAGCTAACCCAAGAAAACTTCTAATCTCAGTGACCGACTTCGGAGTCTCCCACTTCAACACCGCATCAACTTTGGATGGATCTACCGCAATCCCATCACCGGAAATAATATGCCCAAGGAAACTCACTTCCCGCAACCAAAATTCACACTTAGACAATTTAGCATACAACTTCCGATCCCGCAAGACCTCCAACACTAACCTCAAGTGCTCAGCATGCTCCTCTTCGGATTTTGAATACACCAAAATGTCATCAATGAACACCACAACGAACCGATCTAGATACTCATGAAAAATACGATTCATATATTCCATGAATACCCCAGGAGCGTTAGTGACACCAAAAGGCATCACCGAATACTCATAGTGACCATACCGAGTCCTAAAAGCCGTCTTCGGAATATCTTCATCTTTCACTTTAATTTGATGATAACCCGATCTCAAGTCAATCTTGCTAAACACTTGTGCACCCACCAATTGATCCATCAAGTCATCAATTCTTGGAAGCGGATACTTGTTCTTAATTGTCACTTTGTTCAATTGCCGATAATCAACACATAACCTCATACTCCCATCCTTCTTCTTCACAAGCAACACCGGAGCACCCCACGGAGATACACTAGGTCTCACAAACTTCTTTTCAAGCAACTCCTCAAGCTGCTTCTTCAACTCAGACAACTCCGATGCAGACATTCTATAAGGTGCCATTGACGCAGGCCTAGTGCCAGGTACCAGATCAATAGAAAACTCCACTTCCCTCTCTGGTGGTACATCCGGAATCTCATCAGGAAAGACCTCAGGAAACTCCCGTACCACCGGCAACTCATCAATCTTTGCTTGACTCTCAGCAGATAATGATTCCATCACAGCAAACAACTGAGCTTCTCCCCTCATTGCTTTCATCAACTGACCCCCAGACAACAAGACAGTTTCTTCCTCCATCGGAGAAGAGAAACTAACAGACCGATCACAACAATTGATATGAACATGGTTATGCACCAACCAGTCCATACCCAAGATAACATCCATCCCCACCAAAGGAAGACAAATCAGATCAACAATAAAATCTTTGCCGAAAACCGACAAAGGACACTTAGCACACATAAGAGAAGTAGTTACCGAACCCTTAGCTGGAGTATCGATAACCATATCCCTCATCATGGAAGACAACTCAAGATGCAACTTTTCAACACATACCGCAGCAATAAATGAATGTGTAGCACCAGTATCAACTATAGCAATCAGAGGAATACCTTCAATGAAGCACGTACCTGAAATCTCATTGGTCACCTCTGACCCAGCAAGAGCAAACACCTTTCCACTTGCTTTCTCCTTCTTTGGTTTAGTGCATTTGGTACTAATGTGACCCACCTCACCACAATTGTAGCAAACCACATCCTTGCGGTCACAATCAGCAGCCAGGTGACCTCCTCTGCCACACTTGAAACACTTTCTCTCATCAAAACTACACTCATAACTCTTATGACCAGGCCTACCACACTTGTAGCACACAACATTAGCAGGAGCATCTCCCCCACTTGGTTTCTTGCCAGAACCAACAGCAGCTTTCTGTTTACCTTTCCCACCGGACACATCATAAGGTTTACTACGATTCTGAAACTGTCCCCTCTTCTCTTTCACAATCTTATAAGAGGTATTGCTATCCTCTTCAAAGATTCTGCAACTATCCACCAAATCAGCAAACCTACGGATCCTCTGGTAGCTAATTGCCTTTTTAATATCATGCCTCAATCCACTTTCAAATTTGATGCATTTAGAGAATTCAGCATCAGCACCATTGTAATGCGGGTGGAACTTAACCAATTCCTCAAACTTGGCTGCATACTCAGATACAGACTTATTTCCCTGAGTCAAGTTCAGAAATTCCATCTCTTTCTTTCCCCGAACATCCTCCGGGAAGTACTTCCTCAAAAACTCTCTCTTGAAGACATTCCAAGAGAGCTCCTCACCGGCATCCTCAAGCCTCTGCAGAGTTCCCAACCACCAATCATCAGCCTCCTCAGCTAACTGGTGAGCACCGAATCGAACCTTCTGAGCTGGAGTGCAATCCATAACTCGGAAGATCCTCTCTATCTCTTTCAGCCACACAAGAGCTCCATCAGGGTCATACCGCCCCTTGAAGACAGGCGGGTTCTCCCTTTGGAACGTAGCTAAACCACGAGCTGCAGCATTCCCCTCAGCACCTACAGCATCTGCCATTGCTTGCATAGCAGCAGCTAAAGCAGCATCATTCCTCCCAGCCATCTCAACAAGTCACTGAAACAAAATCAGTTAGAACGAGCAACAAGACTCGAGAATTAAAAGACTCAAGACTCAACAACTTGGTCACACAGACTGAACTGCTCTGATACCACTAATGTAACACCCCCCTTACGTATTCTACCATTCTAATTAATAAAATCAGAGTTGGAAAATTTCTTTTTAAAACTCAACCATCACAAGGGAGATATCACATTTTCGTCGTTTCAAAAACCAAACATCACATAATGAAATCATCAACATAAAGTAGTACGATACATAGCACATAATCGGGACGAACCCTCACAATACACCTGTCATGACATAACAGTCGGATATACAACTCGCAGCGGAAATAAATACATATCTCATACATATGTATAATACATCACCAAAGTACACTGTCTAATAACAGTACAAAATACAACTCCTAAAGTGTTTCGCCCCCCGGGTGCTACGTATCAGAGCATGACACCAAAAACCGGAAATAAGGAAGGTAGAACCTTCACTCGCTATCACCTGCAGGTTGCCGACATAAGAAGCAACACGAAAGCAGAAGGGTGAGTCTCTAACATATAATAGAATATGTGATAATCAAACATGATAGAGAAAAACACAATTAAAACACCAATCTACCATAAACCGGCACACCACAACAATTCACAATACATAACTCAGCTACACCAATAAACATCACCAAATGCGTATGTATATGCATGCAAATGCAACCCAACACCAAGGGCATATGCATGTGGATCCATTCATCACCTAAAAATAAGCCTTGAGGGCATTTATCACCAAAGTGGCCGAAGCCTAGACCGCAGCCTCTTCATCACCAAAAATGCACATGATTTATGCGACACCATGAACCATGTAGAACACACACCAAAATCACCAAAATCAGCACCACTCATCATCACCAATAATTGTTTCATCACCAATAATTATTTTATCACCAATAATTATTTTATCATCACCAAAATCACCAACACCACTCCACTTTACAGCTCTAAGGCTCACACCGATATTTTTGACAAATTATAAGTCCAACCGTGGATAAACACCCACACTTGAGTTTTACAACTCAAACAGTACACACCGGCACACTAAACCGGCAAATCCGGCAAAACTGCACTCCGGCAGCTCCGGCAGCCCCGGGCAACACACTAGGCCCCACACCTAGTCAACATCACTGGCAAAACTGCCAGACAGCTCCCTTGAATACAGCACACAGCACTAGCGCACCTGAGCAACGCTGCCAGGGCGCCTGCACTTTGGCACAAAATTTGGGCAGCACACACAAAGTTGGCGCCCAGCACAAGGGCTCCAGGCAGCGTGCACCAACCAACTTGGGCACGGTGCCCGCGCCCAAACCACCGCGAACCCAGGGGCCACTCTTGGCCCCGGCCCTAGTACTTCCTCTCTCCTAGATGCGCCACAAGGGCTCACCACAATTTGGGCCCTGACACGTCACTTGGGCCCATGCCCAAATTGACAAAAAATCACAAAAACAGGATTCTGGCGCCTAGACACATGGCTCCAAACAGCTCTGGCAACCAACTTGGGCACGGTGCCCGCGCCCAAACCACTCGTGAATTTTGGACAAACTCTTAAACCGCCCCTTTTACTAACCCTATACTAGGTGCGCCACTAGGGGCCACCATCATTGGGACCCTGGCTCGCCACTTGGGCCCATGCCCAAGTTGGCAAAAAATCATTTTTCATGCACACTGCACAGTTTTGGCGCCTAGACACTCTGCACCCGGACACGCTTAGCAACCAATTTGGGCACGATGCCCGCGCCCAAACCACACACATTTTTGGGAAACACCCTTGCACGGCCACTAGTACTCATCAAACACTAGGTGCGGCAATGGGCCCCACCACCATGGGCCCTCTGCCTCGCCACTTGGGCCCATGCCCAAGTTGGCTACAAATCACATTTTTGGCGCCTAGCACACTACCCACACCAAGCCACACTTCACCAAACCTAACCATTCCAACTTCAACTTCACCACCAATTCTAACCTTCAACAACCACAATTTCAACACCAATAACAACATCAATATCACCATATTCAATCATCAAATTTCATATCCGATTCACACAAGATTTCACCAACTCATTGAGACATTTTCACAAACACATAATGTGCAATTTTTGACAACTTTTTATTTCAACAAAACAACACCAAAACCACACCCAAATTAGTTCAAAGACATCACCAAACAATCAATTCTCATATTCAATCAACAAAATTCATTCAACCACATCAAAAACCCCTAAAACCCTATTCTAACATATTGAAAACACAAACCCTATTATAGGTTAGGAGAGCCCCTTACCTTGAATTCCTTGAAGAAAATAAGCCCTAATCCAAGCAATTCCTCTTGAAAAATCAACAAAATCCCTTCCCTTTCTCTCCTTCTTGCTACGTCCTCTTCTCTCCCTTTTCTCTCTTTTCTTTGTTTCTTACTTTGATAAAAAAAATGAAAGGAAACAACACTAAGTCACTTAGTCAAATATGATGACTAAGTCTTCAAATTCAATTTGACTTCTATGTCTTCAAAGTAACTTTGATTACCTTATGGGCCTAAAATGATTATGGGCCTTTGGGCTTAATACCCACACCTCTTCAAACTTGCATTCCAACTCCTAAACCAATAAGTTAACATATCAATTAACTTAATTATAATTAAAATGTCGTAAACCCTAATAATCAATTAAATAAATAACTGAATTATTTTGGGGTGTTACACGCCCCACAAGCACGGTCCCTGCGCACTGTACGTTGCAGAAGCTGGAAAGTTAGAAGACCACGCATGGTCTGTGCGCCCCACAAGCACGGTCCGTGCGCCCTGTGCTGAATTAGAATTTTACAAGTTTTACGTAGAGCACGGTTCGTGCGCCTTTGTCTGAAACTAGAATTGTTACAAAACTCTTCCCATTCCTTTCATTATGGTTTGTAATTCGAATTTAAGTGTTTGTCTACTGATCCTAGGCTATAAATAGAACCTCAATTCAGTTGTAAACTTACCTTTGCATACTTGAAATTTGTCTCAAAATTAATCTAAGTTTCTTGCTTCCATTTTAGCTTTTGTTCTTACTTGCTTTCCTTTACTTTCTTGTTCTTTATTTTTCTGCCATTTATCTTCTAGCACTTTTACATTTCAGTTTTTTTACATTTCAATTCCTTTACATTTCAGTTCTTTATTGCTTTATTTACATTCTTGTCATTTACATTCTGCCATTTTATTTCTATGTCATTTACCTTTATGTCATTCTCTTCTACCCCCTTGTCTACTATGGTCATGAGTGAGTAGACTTCTTTAGTCTTGGGATTGTGGGACACAATCCAATGATGGGTCCCTAAACAAATCCAAGACTAAACTCTATCTTATTTAAAACTTGATTTTAATCTAATTCCATCAAACTAAATTTCTATAAAACAAATATCAAACGAAGTACCGATAGGAGAAGTTTGATATTGGAACAAACGGAATTAGACAAGGCAAAGCAAAGCATGAGAATAGCATTGCTAGCCTTGGGACAATAAGGTTGTGCTTAATGGGTCCCTGCGATGATCAACCATGAGAATAGGCTTGATCATTGTTTCGAGACACATTCTTGCATTCCGAAATGAAGCTTGAATTACACCAAAAGAATACTTTGTTCTTAAAAAAACTTCAAAATAAGATAGAGAGTAGTTAAAGGGTTGTTTATTTCCATCATTGTGGTCTAACCATGATCCCAAGGCGTCTTTTATTCTGAATTTTACAAAACAAAAATACTCTCTTTATTTAAACGATTCCTTTCAGCTAATCAACAACGAAAATTAGATTAGTAATCGCAAAATACTCCCTGTGGATCGATACTTTTTATTACGCGATAGAACTGTGCACTTGCGGCCTATCAAGTTTTTGGCGCCGTTGCCGGGGAGTTAGTGATATTAATCAACTTTTTGGTACCGATTAGACTGAAAATTTTTGTTTTCTTTTGTTACTTTTTCTCTTCTCCTTTGAATGCGAAGAGCCCACAATTTCGGAGAAATTGTTGAACCAATCCCTGAGATTGAAAGATATCTTCACCAAAGAAGAAGAGAATTGCGCAATAACCAAAGAATGGCTGCTAATCAAAATCGTGCTCTCAAAGAGTACGCTACACCTTCTACGGCTGAGCCACATGCAGTTATTGTGCATCCTATTGTTGATACAAATAATTTTGAACTTAAACCTTCTCTACTTTCTATGGTCCAGTAGAACCAATTTTCTGGTTCAGCAACTGAGGACCCAAAATGAATGATAAAAGAAAATGAAATTCTTTTTTAGTTTTATCCAAGTCATTGTTTTAAAATAAAAGAAAATGATTTGGAAAAGCCAAATGGAAGTTCCGTTTGACAACTCAGCAAACCACTAACGGAGAGTTAACAGAAGGAATAATGGCAAAAAAAAATATTTGCAGGAAATTTTTTCTAACTTTTTTTTTTTGTATGGGCTTAAACCAAAACACGCTATATTTGTAAGGGCTTAAAACATATTTAAGCCAAATGAAAATATCTTTGCAATTCATAAAAGTATCAATTAGGGTTCACGAGATGATTTTAGTGATGATATTCCCATTCTTATCCGATATGGCAGTGGCTGACATGGACAGAGTGCTTACGTGGCTGCCAACATGGTTATGAACCAAAAAAAATCTCTAATTTTACTTCCAGCAACCCCATATGGTGTTCTCTCCCCCATCTGAAACCCCCCTAACGAGAGTCAATGTTTACCTAATGTAAATTGCATAGGGGTGTGCAAATAATAATAAGGTTAACCAGCTCATATTAAGTAATTGGACCACACCACACCAAACAAGCTCATATCCTTTTACATGGATTTTGAACTAGAATCGGTTTACTAAGTAATTGGACCACACCACACCAACCAAGCTCATATCCTTTTACTAAGTAATTGGCCCAATTTAAAAAGGAGTAAATCGGTTTGCAAACATTAACTAATTTACCTTAATTGTTTGTTTCTCTTCTTTTCACATATCGCAAATATTTTCTAGTTTCAGAATAACCCTAATCCCAAATCGCTACACCCAATTTCAGAATCGCAAAGAAGAATCGAATCACGCAGAAGAATTGCTATACCCAATATCATAATCGTGCAGAAGAATCGGATTGCGCTCTCCTTCGTGTGTGATAGCTCAACTTTTAGTGTAACTCTGCTATGCATGATAGTTCAACTTTTAGTGAAGGTGGTAGGGGTAGTTTTTTTATAGACCATATTTTTGAGAAAGGCTTCTGTGTGATATTTGATATGATATGAGTATTGCTTGATGCAAAAGTGGAGAATAATATAAGGAAAATAATAACTATGCTCCTCTCTTTCGTTCCTTCTATTTTTCTGTTCAAAACTAATAGTTTTTCCTTTTTTTTTGTAGATTCTGATATTTTTTGGGTTGCAACAATACTTGATATCTGTTTGCCTTAGTTTTAAACTTGCAATATCTAAATGATTGCTATATTTTTTTGACTATGTCTCGCTATTGCTAACAAGAAGTGCTTTGCTATTTCTGTTTTTCATTAAATGGTTTACCAGCTTCTGTTTTCATTTCATTGTGAAGTAGTTAAGGGATTAACAATATAGGAATTGCAAGACCCCTATTTCACTATATATTGATATTGGTCGGTGGTGACGTGGCTTCATATTGCATATCTCAAGATTATTGTTTTGTCATTGGGCGCCTTAATAAAAGAGAAGAGGGATTACCCAAAAACAATTGGATGAGATGGTAGGGGTCTCTTCCAGCTTAACCAAGATCGTGAGTTTGAATTCAGCCTTTCGAGGGATTAGTCTCTACAGTTGCGCACAGAGTATACTCAGTTTATAAAAAAAGATAGGGATTGGTGAAGTGTCCGCAAGGAATGGAAAGGTCCACCAATACACCACACTGTCATTAGTTTATTTTTTATCTAAACACATAAATACTGCAAAAAACACTATCATTAGTTTATTGGATTACTTATTTTACATTGTAGTTGAGTGAGAAGAGAATAAATTTTGTTGAGACAACTATACTAACATTAGAGCTTTTACATTTGTGGTCGTCTTCCCTCTTCTGGTGGTCTAAGCAATAATAGATCCCTTTTCATCCATAATTTTCTTTTCCATGCTATTTGAAACCATTGTTATGCTTCACAGATTTATAACTTACTGTTAGCATTTTAACTTTTAAAAAAACACTAGTTAGCTTTCGTGGACTAAGAAGAAAGTTGAATAGGAAAGCTTGAGATTTATTAAAGGTAATATGTCATTAAACCTGCATTTTCACTAAATCCCTTTTTCATTCATAGTCTTGGATAGGATCCTAAAATAAATCAGAGGTAGTCGGGAACAACAATGATTTTTAGTAAGTATAAATTAAGTAGTAGTGGGGAATAAGATTGGTCTGTTTAATAATTGAATAGTGGTGGGGGAATATGAATGTTCAAAGTTGAAGAGTAGTAGAGAGGTCGGGGTTGAGAATAAATAGAGTTGGACAGTAGTAGAGAGAGAGAGGTTGATTTTGGGATAGGAATTGGGACTTGGCAATTCTATGTTGCCATTTATTTTCTTCATCTTAGTAATCTGATCTTATGCAATTCTTAGAGATCCTTAGAATTGTTGATTTAATACAAGGAGATTGTTCATTTTGTTCTTATATTTCCATGGGTTCTCGCCATCTTCTTTTTTATGTTAGCAACTTCACTTCAAATAACTTACTATTAGCAAAATCAGCTTTCAAAAGTTTGAAGAGAAAAATTAGCTTCACAAATCACAAGTCACTTACTTTTCAAAAGTTTGAAACGTTAACTATATTGTTAATATATAGCTAAGTTGATAAGTCACAACTTTGTATAACTTTTACTTGCCTTTCAATCTCTCTTGAATTTCAGTTTGAGAACTATTCATGTTAAGCAACCCGCCTAGTGATGTTCATAATAACAAAGCTACTCTTATGAAATCAGGATCTTTATTACCTCCACAGGTAGTATTGTTAAGAGAGAAAATGTGAAGCACCACCATAGGCTACAATATACACAGCGAGCTATGGACAGGATATATTATTATATACAAAAAGATTATAAGAAGCATACTCTAGTAAAGAGAGGCTTAGCCTACCATTTACTAAATTGTCATGTTTTCTGAAAGTTCCAACTTCTCCATCTCAAATTGCTTAGCCATCCAAACTGAATCAAAGGCAGCCCAGGCTGTTGTAGATTTACGAGATGCCTTCTGTAAGGTATTAGAAAACTCTTAAGACCTGCCATTTCAATTCATAGATGAGAAACAAGTCAATTAAAGCATAACAGCAAGGCATTAAACTATTGATCACCAAGACTTTGTTTGGGAGTTGGGAGGAGAAAGGGAAGGAAAGAATTCATCATATATAACCTTTTCCCCTCCCTCTCTTCTCTCCCCCAAGCAAAGCCTCTCAATGCAATTGCAAGGCATACCATTAATGCACATTGTCTTGTAAAGATGAGCAATCTGAGGGTCTCCTTTAGTACTCATAATATGCTGCTTCTCCAGGCACTCAAGAAAGGCTAAATCAGCCTTTAGCAGCTTAGCTTGATCATGAGTATCATACCCTATATCATGGCAATAACAGCAGTAATCCAACCAATCAATCGGTCGCCTGTCCCAAACAAGAGATCCCCCATCTTTCCCACTTGACCAATTTGGTCCACAGTAATGTCCATATCTAGGGAACCACTGAGAAACAAATGCCCTAACCCCTGTATGCCATGGAACCTTACACACATATGGCCTGAACCGCAAAGGGGTTTCCCCACTTTCTTTTTCATTGACATTTCCACTTGTTTGTGCATGCCTCTTCAACTCCTTGTTGATAGTAGTTGGTCTTTCAAACTTATCTCCACTACCATTTGCCCATCTAGTAAACAATGAAAGCAAGGACAACTTGGGTTCATAAACAAATGATTCTTGTTTACCTTGTGAAGTGAAAGCGTTACCAAGAAACCCCAAGTTCATGGTCAACAAAAATTGTACCACCAAATTACACAGAAAACCTGCCAACACAAAACAGAAAAACAGCTAAATCTTCATGTTCTGAAAAGAAAAAAGATTAACCATGTATCGGTTTTTCCCTATACGGAATACTTCTTTTTTGGTACAAACTATTTCTGGCTACTGTCTCAACGCTTTCAATGAGAGACTAATTTATGCTTGTGTTTTTTTAGATAGTTTCTAGACCTCAAATATGAACCTTCTTATGTATTTGGTACTTGATAAGCTTTTCTACTAGAGGGAGGATTCTAATTTCTAAACTCTGTGTTGACTTGACAACTAATGCTAGACTTAAATATTACTAACTTAATACCTTCTTAAGGAAAATTCAACATATTAGGGAAAATTGAACTACTACAAGAAGAATTGATAAAAACAAATTCAACATATTAGGGAAAATTCAGAATTAGAGAGAAAACAGAATTAGGGTTTGAAAATTAGGGGTGGTGATGTGTGAGAGAGCAGAGCACGCATAGTTGGAGAGAACAGAGCACAGAGAGTTCTCACCAGAAAGCAGATCTGCAGTGCAGGGGGGCGGAAGAGGGAGGAAGCGCAGCACTGCTGTGGTCTCGCCGGCGCAGAGGATGCGACGGTCGCGTCTCAGATGAGGATCAACATGTTGTTGGCTACCATATTTCTGAATGAAAGGCACTCGCACCACAAAAAATGGTTTTGAATTTAGGATCAAAAATAATAATCAGGATTTCAGTACTCAATTCAAGCGATCCTTCTGGAGTCCACATCTCTTTTTTACAAGAGTCCACGTTATTTTTTTATGACAAATTTTATCTTTTAATTATATGCGGCTTGTCATCCAGCGCGGGAAGCTTTCAGTTTTTTTTTTTTTTTTCTTTTTTTTTATTTCAATTTTTTGTTCAGTTTTTTTTTTTGCTTCTATTATATTTTGAAGAGTACTTTACGGTCTTAAATATGTAAATTTTGGTCTTCAATAATTGATTCATTGAAAAAGTAATTAATTTCATGAAAAAATAGGTAAAGTGAGATGTTAAAAAGTGTGTTTTTGTGTACTTGATGGTATAAAAAAACTATTTTGTAACGAAATGCATAAAGTGAAATGTCAAGTTTTATGTTTTGAAGTACTTTGGGATTCAAAAAAATTTAACTCTTCAAAAAAGTTTTTTCGTAAATAACGGTGAGGTAAAAAAAATAAGTTTGTGAAAAAATGCGTTAAGTGGGATGGTGACAGTGTATTTTGGGGTACTTTAGGGTCCCGAAATTTTTTTGGATGTTCAAGTACACGAAGTTCGATCCTCAATAACCTTTTCTTTTTATTTTTATTTAATTTTTATTTTAATTTAATTTTGGTTTAAAAAATTTTCGGTCACATTTACAACACATCCCTCAACCGTACTCTTTCAAATTTCTTTAGGTGCTTCTAATTTACTGGTAATTTCCATCCAACTCTGCATGATTTCATGTGTTTCACTTTCTATTTGTGTTTTCTTCTTTATTTTGGTCATTTCGCACCAAACGGGTATTTAAACCATTCTTTAATTGGTTTTTATATTTTTATATTTTTATCTTTCTTTATAATTCGAGTACAACGTTGCTACATTGACTCCTGAGAGAATTTCAGCCATATTACATAGAACCTTCCTCATCTTCTTATTTTGGGGTACTTTAGGGTCCCAAAATTGTTTAAAATGTTTAAATATGTGAAGTTTGTTCCTCAATAACCTTTTGTTTTTAATTTTATAATCTTATTATTTAATTTATAATTTTTATTTACGTAAACTTTAGTCACATTTACAATAGGTCCCTTAATCGTACTCTTTCAACTTTCTATAGGTGCTTCTATTTTATTTGTAATTTCCATCCAACCCTACACGATACCACGTGTTTCACTTTCTATTTGTGTTTTCTTCTATGTTTTGGTCATTTCGTACCAATGGGTATTTAAACCATTCTTTAGTTGGTGTTTACATTTTTATCTTTCTTTAAAATTCGAGTACAACATTGCTGCATTGACTCCTATGGGAACTTCAGCCACATTTACAATACAACCTTCATGATCTTCTTTCAACGGGAACTTCAGTCGCATTTACAATAAAATCTCCAAAATCTTTTTCAATTTTGTATAACTACTCCTATTTTATCATGGGTTTCCTTCAACCATGCTTGATATCTAGCGTGTTTCACTTTTTAATTGTGTTGTCTTTTTTTTCTTTCTAATTATGGTTACATTTGATGAATGTGAATTCCGTTATTAAATTTTTTTAGGCTAAATTTTCTTTCTAATTATGGATAATTGTGGATTATGGGTTAATTTTTTTTTTATCTCCAAAATATTTTTTTAACAAAATACGTAAAGTACGATGTTAACCCGTGTGTGTTGAGGCACTTTAGGATTCAGAAAAAATATTAGCTGTTCAAACACCCGAAGTTTTTTCCTCAATAACTGGTTTCATCAAAAAAAAAATAGCTTTGTGACAAAATAGGTAAAGTGTGATGCGCACCAACATTGAATTTTGGGGTACTTTAGGGTCCAGAACAAATTTTATATGTTCAGATACGTGAAGTTTGTTCCTCAACAACCTATTTGACGAAAAATAAAAAAAATACGTGACAAAATACGTAAAATGTGATGCTAAACAATTTGTTGATGTACTTTAGGATTCAATTTTTTTTACATGTTCGGATACACAAAGCTCATTCCTCAAAAACCCGTTTGGTGGAAAAAATTTGTGACAAAATATGTATTGCGATACTAAATAGTGTTTCTATGTGCTTCTATTTTATTCAAAGATGCGAACTTCTTTCTTCAAAATAGTTTCAACTTTGTATATGTGCTTCTATTTTATTGGTGGTTTTAAATCAAACTCTGCATGATACCTATATGTACGTACGTGTTTCACTTTCTAATTATGTTGTCTTATTTTCTCTTTAATTATGTGTTAAGTTTTTATATTTACATTTGATAAATATAGATAACGTTATTAAAGTTTTTTAAACTTTTTCTTCTAATTGTCTATGGATGTTAAATTTCAATGTATTTGTTGTTATTAATATTCTTTACGTTTTTTTTCTTATTATCTGTGGATGTTGAATTTCAATGTCTTTGTTAATGTTTCTTTTTAATTTTATAATATTTTTATTTAATTTATAGTTTTTTAATTTAATTTTTATTTACTGGAATTTCGGCCACGTTTACAATAGATCCCCTCATCGCCCTCTTTCAACTTTCTATAGGTGACGATACCCACGTGTTTCACTTTCTATTTGTGTTGTCTTCTTTATTTTTGTCTTTTCGCATCAAACGGTATTAAAAACATACTTTAACTGGTATTTAAATTTTTATCTTCTTTCAATGGGAACTTCCGCCACATTTATAATACAACCTCCATCATCTTCTTTCAACTTTGTATAACTGCTCCTATTTTATCATGAGTTTTCATACAACCATGCATGATACCCACGTGTTTTAGTTTTTAATTGTGTTGTCTTCTTTTCTTTCTTATTTTTGACCAAGTTTTAATATTTACATTTGATAAATATGGATTATGTTATTAAAAGTTTTCGACATTTTCTTCCCATTATCTATTGATGTTTAATTTCAACGTTTTTTTGTCAATATTTTTTTTAAATTTTATAATCTTCTTATTTAATTTATAGCTATAATTTAATTTCAATCCACAATTATTTGACTATATATTTTACAAACCAACATCATTGGTCCACTGGCATAAGCTACCATGGGACTCGGGGTCGACTTAGTGCTCCTGAGTTTGATGCCTGCAGTGGACAGAAAACTGTTGTCTTGAACGATCGGTTTATTAAAGAGGTTTTCCCCTTCCGATTTTACTTTAATTTTGCTAACTAAAAATTAGTCAACCCCGTGCGTAGCACCGGTCAGACGGCTAGTTTATATTTATATGAGTTATATGTTTTTGGGCAATTCTATCTTTGTTAAAAAATTCCACCAAAAAAAATATATGTTTTTGATATATCAATTTTTTTCGGTTGCTCTAAAATTTTTTGGACACTTTTGATCACTACATTACTTTTCATTTGCACTTTTGATCTCTGTTGTTAATTTCTACTAACTGTGTTGATGTGATATTGCTGGTCATGACATGTCATTGTCACGTGTTTTAAAAAAACTAAATCCCTAATTTCTCCTTTTTGCATGTTCACCACGTCAGTTGTGTCTCTCTCTCTCTCAATAGGCACTTCTATTCACATCCAATGAACATGTTTAGTTTTGTTGAAAAAATAAATTTATAATAAAATATTTGTAAAAAAAGGAACAAAATATAATAAAAAACTATTCATGAAACATCAGTGACACAAGCACCCAATGTATTTACAAACAACACTTTTTAAAGAGTCTGTCAAAACGCCCACAAACATTAGTGTCAATAATTATTTTTTTTTAAAAAAAGAAACAAAAAAGACATCACTAGCTCACCATACCAGCCCAACAACATCAATTCAACTTCCAAACGAAAACAGTTCAGCAAACCAGAAACAAGACCCATTTTTACAAAAAAAACACCCAAACCCTCTACAAGACACCCCGCCAAAACCTTCCCACTATTCTCTACTTCTGGGCAAGGCGTCGTCTCATGTGTCCCTTCTCCCGAAGTGTCCTTATTATTAAAGACAATTTGGGGGAAGAGGATAGCATCAGATATCGGTGATAGAAGGTCATCGGAGGCGAGGTCCTAGCATTTTTTTGGATGCGCGCAGAGATGACCGGTCTTGCAGCATCGAATTTCTCTTCAAGTCAGTCCAAGTACGCCTGGGTTTCTGTCGCCTTCGCAATGGTGTCATACACCTTAGGTTCAGGCTTCACAATGGACGCTAGTTAGTGTGCAAAACTTGTCAAAACAAAATATCATTAGTGTGCAATAAACAACAAACAACAAATCTCCTTTTTCTTATAAACATAAAAAAAATAAACAGTTTTGATATTTTGAATGATAATATTCATGGTTGTTTTAAACAAACATGCATGTTGTTATCAACTAAAAAACCCTCTTTTGAAGCAAATATTTTAAGAACAATCATGGTGTTAAAAATAAACTCTAACTAGGAAAAAAAACACCCATTAAGGTGTTAGAAAATGCATTGTGTTCAAGAAAAACTCATCGGATCTCTCTCAAGACACGGCCAAACTGCAGGTAAGTAGGCTTTAAGGGGCACAAATTGAAGATCCATTTTCATTGAACAAGAGAGGAAGTTAAAGTAGATGGAGGGAGAGTGAAACAACGAGGTTAAGAAGAAATGTCATATAATTGCTTATGGGAAGAGAAAGGGTTTGCATAAATAGTGTTTAAATAGTTAGAGAAAAAGTTGCGAGTATGGATCCCTTGCAACTTAATGCACCATGTACTTGGTGCAATGCTTCTCCCTCACACTACAAGAAACATTGGTTTTACTGTTCAGGAGTTTCTATCGGATTAATATTCGTCGGAAAGTTTCTGGCGGATTAATGGTATTTTCGGTGGATTTGGTCCCCCAAAAAATTTCCGACGGATTTTGGAGTATTTCCGGCGGATATTTATTGGCCAAAAAATTTCCGGCGGATTGGTAGGCGTTTCCGGCGGATCTGTCCGAATTTAAAATGATTTTTTTTAAAAAAATTCAAAATCCGCCACTAATGAGATTTCCGGCGGATATGAAAAAAGGAGGGAAAATGAAATTCAAAATCCGCCACAAATACCGTTTCCGGCGGATTTGAAAAAAAGGGTGGAAAAACGAAATTCGAAATCCGCCGGAAATTCCATCCGCCGGTAATGCGCGAATCCGCCGGAAATTCCCTCTACCGCCCAAATCCGCCAGAAATCACCAAATCCGCTGGAAATTGTATCCAACGGAAATCCCCAAATCCGCCGGAAATCCTATTTTTGAGGGATTTCAAAATTCCAACCGTTGCACTCCCTCCCTCTATATATTCCCACGAATTTTCTCTTCACTTTCACATCTTCTTCACTTCTTCACATCTCAAATTTCTCTCTTCTTCACATCTCAAATTTCTCTCTTCTTTTCTTACAAAATCTCTTCCTTTCTTTGATAAATTTCTTCCATCTAAGGCATGATTTCTACCTCTCTTTCATAGATTTCTCTCTTTTTCTGTTTGTTTGAGTTTTATTTTCGTGTTTTCGATAACGGTATAGTTATTATTTGTTGTATTGTTTGTTTAGGTGTTGAGTTTGGATCGTGTTTTGGTTCGTTTTGATTTTTGTTGGAAGGAGTTTGGAATAGCATCAAGCCAGAGTCTTCTCTTCACAACCGGTTAGATATCCAATTTAATATTTTATATATTATTAGATAGTTATATTAGATAGTTATTTGATATATTATTAGTTAGATTATAATTTCTTCAATAGTTAAATATAATTTTTTTTAATAATTAGTTAATATAATAGTTAATATATAAATTAGTTAATATATAATTACGAAATTAAAGTAATATTTTTTAATATATTTTTATTTTTTGGGTAATAAATTTCAATAAGTAAATACGAAAAAAAAATTAATAACTAAAGTTTATATTAATTTACTTTTTAATTTGTGTTTATACGAAATTAAAGTAATATATTTTGTAATATTTTGTAATTTTAATTTATGTTTGTATATTTAATTTATTTATTTTATATTTAATACGAAATAAAATGATAAATAAATTTAAATTTTCGTAATAAATTTTTTATATAAATAAATGGGATTAATTTTGAGATTTTGAGATAAATATGATATATTATGTTGATATAATTGATATAAATGCGAGTTATATTATTGATTTCTATTTTTATTCATTTTGAGATAAAAATATTAAATATTATATTTACTTTATTAAATTGTATATCAATATATATATTTACTAATATATAATTACATTTACTTTGAATAATTACATTTAATTTATTATTAACCCAAAGTTTGATATTTTGTTTAAAAGATAGGAATTTAAAATTAGTAATATTAATATATAGAGAATAGTATATATAGTAAATATAAGAATAAAACAACATGTAATTTAATTATAGTTGTTATTATGTTATTATTATAATTAAATTTGCTTTTTAATATATATATATATAGTTAAACTAGATATTAATGTATTTAATATATCAATAAAAAAAAAAGCTATATTTGAATCATTGCTAGTGTATGTTTAAAACCTAGTAACTAGTGATTTATTTAATGTTAACATTGTTAGTGTATGTAAATATGTGTATATGTATACATATGTGCATGTATATGTAATATGTAATAAATATATAGGAATCTAATATATAACATTAATTTTTATTGAACTATAGTACGTAGTTCTCGAAAACATGGATCGTAGTTGGATGTACGATCGGTTGGTTCTTGGAAGAGCTAGTTTAAAGCGGCGCTTTGTACAAGGAGTAGAAGAGTTTCTATTTTGTGCTAAGCAGCACGAAGAATTTGCGCGACAAGGCGGAATTAGATGTCCGTGCTTGAAATGTTCATTTCAATTTATAAAAAATGATGATGAAATCAGAATGGATTTGTACAATAATGGGTTTAGGCCAAATTATTTTATATGGAGTCGTCACGGCGAATTAGCAACAGGGGTTGTTCGTGCAGTTAATGTTCCGGTTGATGTAGTAGCTCCCACAGCAAATACTTATCCAGCGGCTCCGACATCTAGAGGCGAAATTATTCAACCTTTAGAAGTTTATCAAGGAATGATATCTGATGCAGTTGGAGTAAACTTGGATTATGAAGAGCCGGAATATGATGCTGAAGAAGTTCCAAATGAGGAAGCTCAAAGATTTTACATGTACTTGAATGAAACAAATAGTCCATTATTTGAAGGAGCTAAAGACTCTAAATTATCAATGTGTGTTCGGTTGTTGGGTCTTAAGTCGCAGTTTAATGTTGCTGAGTTATGAATGGAGTATATGACCAAAATGATGTTGGATGCAACTCCTGTTAAAGGACTTTTGCCGCAGAGTTATTATGATGCTAAAAGATTAGTATCGAAACTTTGTTTGAAATCTAAAAGAATTGATTGCTGTGTCTCTGGTTGCATGCTCTATTACAACAATGAGTTTGGCATAAATGATGGAGAGTTGTCGGAATGCAAGATTTGTGGAGAGCCACGCTATCGTGCCAGCAGAAGAGGGATGAGTGGAGGCAAATTGGTTCCACGAAAAGCAATGTTCTATTTGCCGCTCATACCAAGGGTACAGAGGATGTTTACTTCAATGGAGACCGCAGGTAAAATGACATGGCACCATCAAAATAGAAGTAACTCTGGTGAATTACGTCACCCATCTGACGGTGAGGCTTGGAAGCATTTTGATCGTGTTCATCCAGATTTTGCCTGTGATCCACGGAATGTTCGACTTGGTTTATGTTCTGATGGATTCACACCATATATAATATATAATATTATGTAATTAACATAATTGTATAATTTTTAAAATAGGAAAAATGTACGTGACTACATGAGGAACAAGAAGAAGTTATGAGAGTCTTCCATAAGAGGTGTTCTCATCGGTTTTCTGAATTATTGAGGAATGCACGAATAGAAGATAAGAAACCGACTTATATGGGAGAATCAAGTTGGCAAGACCTGAAAAAGTATTAGGCGACACCGGAATTTAAACTCAAACGTGAGAAAGGCAAGAAAAACAGGGCTTCTGACAAAGGTCGCTGTACACACACAGGGGGCAGTGTTAATGCTGCAACTCATCATTTGCGTTTGGTAAATTTCTTACATATTATTAATTAATATTTATAATTAATTGATTAACTAATAACACTATTTATATAGGAGGCAATGAACCAGAGGCCAGTTACGTTGCCTGAGTTGTATACCTACCTCCATGTCCGGGAGGAGACTGGTGAGTTTGTTACTGACCAGGCGAGGGAGGTTCAGGTAAAAGTTATTATATATACAATTATAAATATTATCTTTAAATTATTATTATTTCATTAATAGTTATTCATTTTATTTTGGTTTGTATTATTTTTTCAGGAGAACTTTGAGGCTGGAATTAATGAGTACCGGGAGACTCAACAGCAGAGCAGTGGGAGCACGGAAGTTGATCCTGTGGAGGAGGCTAGAGCAGCTCGTGAAATTTGGGAGAGAGCAGTTGGTCCAAGAAAAAGTAATCGTTTAGCAGGATCTGGTGGTATCGGACCGGTTGCTTTCAGAGCAAGTATTATTTCGAGTCTTTCTAGTTCTGGATCAGCTGGGAGTACTACCCGCTCATATGTTCCTACCATTGGAGATTTGAATGCTGTAACTGAGTTGACCCAGCAGTTGAGCCAGGCTCATCGTGAGTATGAAGAGCGCCAGCAGCGAAGTGCACTAGAATTGCAGGAGCTTCGAGAGCGGACTATGTTAGCTGAGGCACGCGTGGCGGAGCAGGAACGACAAGCAGCGGAGGAACGTAGGCTAAATGAGGAGCGCTATAATCACTTATTGAGTCAGCTGTCTCAGCAGCAGTACTCCAGGCCATCATCTTCCCATATGGCGCCATCCTACACGCCGCCACAGCAGCACTTTGTCGGTGCCTTTCAGCCATGGTCTCAGTACCCGCAGCACTATCCACCTCAGCAGCAGATGTATCCACCCCCACCTCAGCAGCAGATGTATCCACCCCCACCCCAGCAGGTTGATCAGCACTCCCAGCAGACATACAACTCAAGTATCGATTTGAATACTATCGATCCTATTGGTGCTTTTCTTGCAGCTACTGATGACGCCTCAGGTGACGCCACAGCCAGCTATTACACGAGCGAGGATTCAGACCAGCTCCCACACCAGCCCCCACCCCAGTAGCTTACTCTTATGTTATTTTGTTGTTTGGATATTTAAGTTTTATTTTGTGTTGAATATGAATATTCGCGTACTTTGTTGGGATATTTAAGTTTGCGCTTTTTTTGGATATTATATCGACCGGGTATTGATTTTTAATCGTATATTTAATTTGATTATTAATTTTTTTCAATCATAATATATTATTTAACATATTATTTTATAATTTATTAAATATTATATTTTTATTAATAATATTTAGTATTAAATAATATTTATTATAAATATTTAATTTGTATTTTTAAAAAAACATTTTTTAATAAAAAATTAATTTTCTGTTTTTAAAACAGTTTTTTATTATTAAATTTTCTTTTTAAAAAAGAAAAAGGTTTTTCCGGCGGATACTAATTATTTCCGGCGGATTTTAATTTTTTTTAAAAAAAAGGTTAAATTTCCGGCGGATATTATGTATTTTCCGGCGGATTTAATAAATTTTTTTAAAAAAAAAAAATTTTCCAGCGGATTATTGGGATTTTCGGCGGATTTATTCAAAAAAAATTTTATGTCAAACTCGGTGGCCACCTCAACCTTCAACTCTTCAATCACCTTGGCCATGTCTTCACCTTCGACCAGATCAGGAAGCAGAGCCAATATCCTCTTCAACTCTCATTTGGTCTTCTCAACTTCCTCACGAGCCAACTTTAGGTCGTCTTCATACTTCGCCAAGCAAGCCGATAACTTCTTCTCCTCGGATAACTCAAACACACTACCCTCTAGCCGACCTTTCTCTGCATCCAATTTTTGAAGGTCCTCAACCTTCATGTTGTATATTCTACTTCCCTAATGAACTCGGCGATTATCAAGTCCTCAACGACCTTGGCAACGGCCTCGGCCTTCTCACTGCCCTGTGTTCTTCTCTTCTGCGCCACCCACTTGGCCTCGAGATTTACCGACAACTGGTGGCAGGCGAATTCGGGTGAGATCGGCGTGTTCTTAAAGGTGAATAGACTGGCGTGTTCTCGCAAGCAAATAGATCGGCATGTTCTCGCAGGCACTTGGTCAAGAATTCCCTGATTTTTACTGTCTTGAGCGGGTCCTCTGCTAGTTGGACCGAGACGAAGTAGCCTTCAGGTTCGGGTCTCTTTATCATCTTCATGAGCTCTTTGGTGAGCTCGTCATCTCCTTCTTCTTCAAAGCTATCCGGATCGTATCGGCGTTGATGTCGGTCAATTTGACGTCGAGTCCTTTGATCGGCCTCTTCTTTCTTTCTCTCGGCATTCCTCGGGATGGAGATAGTTCTGATCCACCTGTTGCGTAAGGAAATGACAATGTTTGGCCGAATCGAGGTCGGCGTGAAGGGTGATTACGTCGTCTTCCAGGGAATGGAACTTCAGTTTTAGATGCACGGTGGAGGCAACAACTCCGAGTATGTCTAAGGTGTGCTGTCCCAGGAATGCACTGTAGGCTGACTCATAGTTCAAGACTTAAAATGGAACCTTGACTGTTTAAAACTCTAGCGGGTTCTACTCCTTGAAGGTGACGAATAGATCTTGTTGGCCTAGAGGTCGAACCATTGACCCATTAAAGCCGGAGATATAGGTGGCATGGAAGGGTGAAATGTATTCTTTTGGGACGCCTAAGGTCTTCAGGGTTTGCAATAGTGGTCGTGGTCACCGGACGGTGTATCGATTCGAGCCGCTGTTGGGCAAGTTTGAATTGGTTAAGGATAACAGAGGTCGTTGCCAAGATGGCTGAGTTGCACGTTTCTTGGTTGGTAGAATGGTCTCGCTGATGTCCGCCTGTAGCCCTTTTGGTGCTGACCATTGTTGTGTGGTTTGCCCCCCATTGCAAGGGGATAATGTCAGTCTTGATACTCATGCCATGTATCGAATCTGGTTCATCTTAGAGAGGTAGGTCGGCCGTAAGACGTCGATCTTAAGAGGTAGTTTGGACATGTGAGAGATGGCTCCCACTGTGGTCGCCAATGTCCTGATGTAGAACTTGAGTTGGGATGTACCCTCTGAGTTGATGAGTGGTTGACCGACGTGGGTATGGTACCTGCACACACTCTGATGCCCAAGTTAGTATAGTGCATTGTATGGTGATATGAGATATGAGATCTTACCTGGAGCGCGGAGATGGTTGTGGATTTATAGCGCTGGTGGTATGGGTGTGAGTCGTTAGATCTTGGTCGATCGTGGCATTAATCTTGGCGCGACACAAATACTGATTCATGGCCTTGCACGATGGATAGCTACGGATCTCTCCATTGGTCTTGTGGGGACAGAGTTACCAGGGTTGGTCCATTGATGTCAATCTGAGGCTGAGCTCGGACCGAAACAATTATAAAAGTATTATAATGACTATTTTTTGACTGTGTGGTAGTTGAGGGCAATGTTTTAAAACTCGGACCGGTGGCCGACTCGGTGAAGGTACCGGGTCACTGGGTCAAGGGTCGGACCGAGGGGTCGACAGTTGAACCGCATGACCAAAATCGGGACCGCATGACTCGGACCCGGTCTCTATTTCGCAAATTTTTAAGACCTATATAATACTTAATTTCCTAAAATTACACATTCTACCCAAAAAAGTCTAACAAAAATTCACCACAAATTGAATAATCCCTCAATACTATCAAATTACATATAATTTTAATTGAATTACCTTTTTTTACATTATGAATAGCACATATAACATATGTAATTTAATTTGATAGCATTGTGGTATTTTTTTTTATAAAAAAAAAGTTACATATACTTATATGAATTACCAATACTGTGTGTTGTTTTTGTGAAAAGAGTTATAAGGGTATTGAATATATTAATTCAAAGCGCACAAATATAACAACAAGCTAAGTGGTCTGATGGTAGTGCCAAACTTTTCCCTTCCCCAGGTTAGAGGTTCGAGTCCCACAGCTGGATTTTTTTTGAATATTTTCAACACTCACAAAAGCAACATGCACAACCCGGCCGAGTTTACCAAAATCCACCGGGTCACCGAGTTTACCAAAACCCGGCCGGGTTTGGCCGGTTTCCACCGGATTGGTGCATTTCCGATCCAAAGGGTTGCCCGACTCGGTTACCCCCCGGTTCCCGGTCAGCCCGGTCCGACTGGCCGGGCCGAGCCGGGTTTTAAAACACTGGTTGAGGGGGAGAGTTGTATTTTCATTACTAATATGTTTTACATTTATTGTAATTGTGTTATTTTAGAAAACATGATTAAATGATGACTACCATATTATTTGTTCAACGAGTTGATAAAATTAAATTATAAATAAGTAGTATATTTGTATGCTCTCTTATGTATTGGACTTAGAATATAAATGAATGTATCTGTTCTCGTCAAACTCATAGGTCCTAGCCGTGGGGTCGGCCAGAGGTTTCGATAGTCTTCGATTCCTCTTTTCTTGCGCTGAGGAGGGAACTCTTCTTCTCAACTGTGGGTATCCTGACTCCTCTAGAAAGGGCCAGGTTGAGTGAGAGGGACGCGAGGGTTGGATTATAATACTGACCTAATGCATAAAGTAAAAGATAAAGCGGTAAAGAAAAATAAAGTGAAATAAACGTAGAGTTTTGATTGATTTGGATGTTGTCTTTTTTACAATTACTCTGTTGCTATATGATGACAACCAATAAGGGCTAACTCTAACAATAAGAAATCTCTCCAACAAGTACTTGCACTAGGAGTTGTTTCATTTGAAGATTGCACCAAATCGGGCCATATGTCTACAATTCTATGAAGATCCTTTTTGCCCAACTAGATGACAACAATTTGGAAAAGCCCAATTGATGACAACCAATAAGGGCTAACTCTAACAATAAGAAATCTCTCCAACAAGTACTTGCACTAGGAGTTGTTTCATTTGAAGATTGCACCAAATCGGGCCATATGTCTACAATTCTATGAAGATCCTTTTTGCCCAACTAGATGACAACAATTTGGAAAAGCCCAATGCACATGATCAAGGAGAATTCAAGGGTTGCCCAATTTTTGCTATTTTAATTTTAATTTTCGGATTTGTTTTGGTTGAATAAGTTTAAGTGTCCTATGATCTTCCCAAAGTAGGTTTATGGGTTTTAAAGACTTTCTAAGTCATTATAGTACCTAATGGGAATTTATTTTCTAGTTTGTGGTTATATTCTAGGTAAATGCATTAGATAAATGCATGATAGTGGAAAGTTACTTCTATCTTTCGAGGTTAGCCTATAGATACCTATGTAAGACTACAATATGAGATATGTTGAAAGTTATATGCAATTAGCATTTTGAGAGCATTGTGCCTCTTGTATCTTCTTGTGGAAGATCACATATTTGGATCTTATCAAAGGCATCAATTCCTTTGGCTTATCATTTCTCGTTCTTCATAGAATTGAGAGTGTGGCGCCTTTGTTAATCCATCTTCTATCTTCTCCATCTTTTTAATTTTTGTTACTTTTGTGTTTTGTCCTTTTCTTTTAAATTGTGTGATTCACTCGAGGATAGATCCTAATTTCTATATATGCTCCTTTTCGGATCATATCATGTGGTATCAGAGCTACATATTCGAGATCGAATTCTCTCGAAGAAGGAGGGAATGATGACAACCTAGAATGGATGCTTCTAAACATGAATAAAATCAAGCACAAAATGGAAAATTGGGCAACCCTTGAATTCTCCTTGATCATGTGCATTGGGCTTTTCCAAGTGAGAAATCAAGAGGAATTCTATTAAAAGGAAAAGAGCAAGAGGATTCCAAGAATGATATTTCTCAATTTGTAGAAGAAAATAAAAATAATTTCCCACTAGCCACTATAATGGCTTAGAAAGCCTTTAAAACCCATAAACTAACATAAGAAAGACAAAAAGACACTTTAACTTTTACAGCCAAAATAAATCCGAAAATTAAAATTAAAATAGCAAAAATTAGACAACCATTGAATTCTCCTTGATCATGTGCATTGGGCTTTTCAAAATTTTTGTCATCAAGTTGTGCTAAAAGGATCTTCATAGAATTGTAGAAATATGGCCCGATTTGGTGCAATCTTCAATTGAAACAACTCCTGATGCAATTACTTGTTTGAGTGATTTCTTATTATTAAAATTCTCAAAGTTGGCCTTCTTTGGTTCTCATCATTCCCTCCTTCTTCAAGAGAATTTGTCCTCGAATTTATTGCCTTAGGAAATCGTCATCCTCCAGGTTCAAACACAATTATGTTGAATTCAGATGGTTCATCTCTTGGAATTGTTTTTTCACCTTCATTCAAAATAGAATAAGCATTGCTACATACTGAAATAGCATTAGTAGGCGAACATACACCATTATGAAGAAATATATATGTTAGATTCCCTGACAACGATTCCTCTTTTCCCACTTGTTCAATTACAATAAAACTTTCAATTTTTATTTGCACATTTTCCTTGCTCTTTTTGTTTTTATCTTCTTGAAATTGAGATATATCACTTTTGGTATCCTCTTCCTCTTTTCCTTTTAATATGAATTCCTCTTGAACACTCTCAAAAGTACAATTTATCTTTTCCTCACCAACTTCTCTTGGAGAAAATGATACATGAGTAACTTGAAGAGCACAAGAAGTAAGAAGAAATAGTAGTAGGAATAATTGACTTTTGGAAAGTCACAAGAATACTCTCAATTTCTTTCTCTTTTAGCCCCAAATCTTTTTCCTCTTTCTTTTCAATGACACACTCCAATTTTTCTTCACTCTTTTCTTTCAATTTTATCTTTTCTCTCAAGGCTAACTTTTCCACTCTTTTTGCTTCTTTTTTTAGACCATTTTCATAAAGATATTTCACATACTCTGGATCCATTACAAAATCTCTAATATATATGGCATAATCTCTTTGTCTTGCATCCATCATATCTGATGTGATCCCACATGCATGGAGCTTGGATGAAGATCACAAAGATAAAGACCAAAAAGACTCAACAAGAATTCAAGGGAATATACTTCAATGTGTTCAACCTAATCATTAAGATAAGACCACATTGAAGGTGACCATGTAAATAGTAGGGAATTTCTAGATAATCAACTCTAGTGTTTCCTATGCCTTGTATTTTCATTTAGTAGTTGTAAAGATACTTTTATTTGAGCCATGTTTCCTATGCCTTGTATTTTCATTTAGTAGATTTAGTTTGTGGCCTTGGGCCTTGTTTTATGTTTCTTTTGGACTTTAGAGTGTGGGCCTAGGATCCATTAAACCCACAATATAAATACTTGAACTCTAAGTGTAATTGGTAGAACTTTGATGAATGAAATTCACTTTTACATTTTGAGCATGAGAGGACCCTAATACCTAAGTGAGTGGTGAGTGGCTAGTTGCTAGTGTAGGTGAAGGTTCATCATAGATTCTCCAAGGTTTCTTGAGATGAGAACCTTGAGCACACAACCTTGAGGCTAGGAGAGCTCAAGGATAGTGTTGTCCTTATTATCTTCCCAAGGAAGAAGTGGTGGACTTCCTTCTCCACTTCCATTTCTATCTCTTCCATATTTGCATTTTCTTCCCTTCAAGTAAGTGTTGTTTCATTTGTGTCTTTGATTTTGTGTTGTTGGTGTTTAGATTGTGTGAGAAAATTGTTGATTTGCTAAATTTCAAGATCCTAAACTTCAAGATCTACTTTAGATCTCATCAATATCCATTTGGAAGAAAGATGATAATTTTCCAAAAAAAAAAAAAACAATCAAAAATTCACTCTAGGATCCTTGGCTCTGACACCACATGATATGATCCGGAAAGGAACATATATAGAAATTAGGATCTATCCTCGAGTGAATAACACAATTTAAAAGAAAAGGACTAAACACAATTCAAAGTAACAAAAATTAAAAAGATGGAGAAGATAGAAGATGGAAAAAGAAAGATGCCACACTCTCAATTCTGTGAAGAATGGAGAAATGATAAGCCAAGTGAAGAACCGCCACAAAGGAACGAATGCCTTTGATAAGATCCAGATATTTGATTTTCCACAAGAAGATACAAGAGGCACAATGCTCTCAAAATGCTAATTGCATATAACTTTCAACATATCTCATATTGCATTCTTACATGGGTTTTTATGGGCTAAACTTGAAATATAGAAGTAACTTTCCACTATCCTGAATTTACCTAGTGCATTTACCTAGAATATAACCACAAAGTAGAAAATAATTTCCCACTAGCCACTATAATGGCTTAGAAAGCCTTTAAAACCCATAAACTAACATAAGAAAGATAAAAAGACACTTTAACTTTTTCAACCAAAATAAATCCGAAAATTAAAATTGAAATAGCAAAATTTAGACAACCCTTGAATTCTCCTTGATCATGTGCATTGGGCTTTTCCAAATTTTTGTCATCAAGTTGTGCTAAAAGGATCTTCATAGAATTGTAGAAATATGGCTCGATTTGGTGCAATCTTCAACTGAAACAACTCCTGATGCAATTACTTGTTTGAGTGATTTCTTATTATTAAAATTCTCAAAGTTGGCCTTCTTTGGTTCTCATCATTACCAAAACAAATTCGAAAATTAAAATTAAAATAGCAAAAATTGGGCAACCCTTGAATTCTCCTTGATCATGTGCATTGGGCTTTTCCAAATTGTGGTCATCTAGTTTGGCAAAAAGGATCTTCATAGAATTGTAGACATATGGCCCGATTTGGTGCAATCTTCAAATGAAACAACTCCTAGTGCAAGTACGTATTGGAGAGATTTCTTATTGTTAGAGTTAGCCCTTACTGGTTGTCATCACTATATATACACAGGCCCTCATCGGCCACTACACGAGCCTACACTTGCCTGCCGTCGGATCAATCTAAGATCAACAGTTCTCATTGCTTCCTAGGCCCTTGTAGAGGCGGAGTAACCACCCACGATCCCACTAGCACGATTAGTGGGGTAAATGCTCGTTGCTCTGTATTTTCTGGCCTCGCTCCTCCGCTTGATCTTCAACCGCTCCCACGTTCTATATTCGTGCCACGTCTTTTTTACCTTCCAAGCAACGTCTGCCTTTCCTCAGCCACTTGGTCACTTGGCTGCTCTTGACCCTTAAGCAATAGCTTAGGCACCCGAGCCACCCTGCCCTTGGCACTCTATAGGCTGAGGCTGTTACTCTCCCTCGGCTTAGCCCATTGGCCCTCGAGGGTAACCCTCCCTCGGGGAGTTTTGTCTTCTAATGTGCCCCGAGGACCTCGTTTGATTTCACTCTGTTAGCGAGTACCCCTCTTGATTTTAGTAGTGTGACTTGCCTCAACACACAGATTCCCTTTTTCTCTTTTCTTAGCCCTCCCGACGACTTAATTATTTTTTGATGTTAACAATTGCCCCCCCTTTTGTGCTGTCGTATGGCCTTGAGGACGTGACTGACGGTACAAAAACCCCTTGATATGACTTGATATGACGGTTGGAGGGGACATAACTGCCGCTATGTGACACTTGGCTCGCGTGAATCGAGATGACTCCGCGACGGTTCCCAAGGACACGCCGGTTGAGTATTACGACAATAAATAGCAATGATGCCTATTCCACCAAGTTTCCTTGCATCTTCTTCTTTTCGCTCTGTATTTAATTCCTTTGTGCTCTCGTTTCTCTACTTTCACTCTAATCACCATGTCTGCCTCTAACACTGCTTCTTCCTCCAAGATCCCTGTTCCTTCAATTTTTCAAACCATAGGCGAACTCTTCGCCTTTCGCCCAACGGCCGCCAACGTTGACCTCGATCAGCTTCTCTCTCTTCAAATAGTGCTTCGACGCTAATGATCTCCCTCTTAAGTCATCCCGATACAATGCGGAGGCCAAGTTCACTGACCTCCGAGTGTCGCCGAAAAGCGACAGTGACTACAGTGCTTAAGTGGAACGCTTGGTCGCCCATGAAAGTTAATCCTGGAAAGAATGGGGCATCTATGATATGATCCAGTTGTCGACCAAAGAAGTGTTGTGCAGTGCTGATCTCCTCTTTCCCTTGATGTCCTTCTAGTCAACAACCCTCAATGCCTTCATTTTCCCCTAAGCGATGTTGACCGCATTGGTTTGGTTTGGTTTGGTTTGGTTTGGTTTTATTTTAGGATGCCAACCGAACCAAACCAAACCGCATGTAATTTTACCTTGCGGTTCGGTTCACTTTTTATCTCAAAACTGAACCAAACCGCACCGCGAACACCTCTACTCATCTATACTAAGGGAGTGCTGTCGGGCCACTCTCAATGATGCCACACTGATTTCCAGTGGTAGCACGACATCCTTCCCGTAAACTAAAGGTTAGGGAGTTGCCCTCGTGGCAGTGGACTTAGAATTCCTCATGGCCCAAAGAACCTCATTGAGGGTCTCAAGCCACCGTTGAGGCTTGTCCTCTATGTTTTTCTTGATGAGTTCAATGATGATTTTGTTAGTAGCCTCTTCTTGTCCATTAGCTTGAGCGTAATATGGAGACGAGTGTCTCATTTTAATGTTGTACTCTTGAGCAAAGGCCACCACTTGTTCCCTGGTGAACATTGTACCTTGATCGGCCGTCACTGTTTCAGGGATGCCAAATCTGTATAAGATCTGGTTCTCTATGAATCTAATAACCGCGGCCTGATTGACATTTCCCGGAGGCATGGCTTCCACCCACTCGGAGGGTGTATCTTGCCGAATAAATCTGTGGCCCACCCCTTGAGTGGCAAGAGTTTGACAACGGGATGTAGCTCGTCCGCAGGCACTCTTTGGATTAGTCCGTGCAGTTGGCAAACTCTTGCATGGATTTGTGCTATCACCATATAAGCATCCTTCCTTTTGAGAAATCGTAATAATACCCCATTGGTGCTTCTCTTATAAAGGTCGTTCCCTATCAAGATACACTTCAGCGCCCTTTGTTTGACCTTGAAGTCAGTATCAGTCGTTGGGTCACGGAGGTACCTCGTCAATACTCCAATCCAAGCATTGACAGATTCCTCCTCGGTGGGGGTTAAGGTATCTTGTTGTAGTACGTCGACCACTCACTCCTTGTATCCCGGGGCCTGTTGGGCAAGTCATTCGCTTTCTAATTCTCATTCCTGGGGGGCATACATGATAACGACTTCGGCAAACAACTTTAACAGGTTGTGCGCCGAGGCCCTCAGCTGTTTGAGCTTTGCATTATAGCACTTGTATTCCCCAGTGATCTACTTGATCATTAGTTGTGAGTCACCCTTTCTTTCCACATAGTGGGCCTTCATGGCGGCCAGGATGTCAAGTCCCATGATTAAGGCTTCGTACTCGACCTGATTATTGGAGGCTTGATCTCCTATCCTGCACATGAACTTCCACGTTTGACCACATGGGCTAGTAATGACCACACCTATTCCGACCCCCGTTTGGGTGCTTGATCCGTCAAACATAAGGACGCATGGTTTCAAACCCAAGTAGTTAATAGACTCGGCTGGAGCATCGTGTATTTCTACACAAGGATGCTGAGCCAGAAAATCTGCCAAGGCTTGCCCTTTGACAGCCCTCAGTGGCACGTAGGTAAGGGCAAACGCATTTAACTTAATGGCCCACTTAACAAGTCTTCCCTGCAAGACGAGCCTATTAAGGAGGTATCTGATAATGTCAACATTGCACACAACCAAAACTTCTTTAGGCAAAAGATAATATTCCAGTTTTGTACAAGCATTAAATAAAGAAAGACAAAGTTTTTCGGTAGGAGAGTATCTAGTCTCAGCATCATTGAGTATCCTGCTAAAATAATATATAACGTGCTCGGCACCATTATCATTGTCTTAAGCTAACAAACAGCCGATGGCCTGATCTTCGCCCACAATGTATAACTTCAAGGGTTTTCCAAGTTGTGGAGGTACGAGGACAGGGGGTTTAATCAAGGCAGCCTTATTCTGATCGAAGGCCTCCTGTTGTTTAGCTCCTCATATCATTCCTCGTTGTTCTTCATTTTTAACAAGGGCGAGAAAGCTTTCATTTTCCCTGCCGAGTTGGCAATGAACCTCCTTAGGAAGTTGAACTTGCCTAGCAGACTCTGTAGCTCCTTCTTTGTTTTGGGAGATCTTGCCTCCAGGATAGCCCGAGCTTTGTTTTTATCTACTTCAATGCCCAGACACTCCAAAAGCACACATTTAGTAGGGTTCATCTTGAAATTGTGGAGTCTCATCCATTTTAGAGCTTGTTCAAGATCAACCAAGTGGGTTTCAAAGCTCTTGGATTTGACTACCACATCATCAATGTATACTTCCATGTTTTTACCAATGAGGTCATGGAAGATGGCATTCATGGTCCTTTGGTATGTTGCCCCAGCATTCTTGAGGCCAAAAGGCACTACCAACCACTCAAAGATACCTAAGGCGCCGAGGCACCTAAAAGTAGTCTTATGGGTGTCAGCCTCAGCCACATATATCTGGTTATAACCAGAATAGCCGTTCATAAAGGGCGGGATTGCATTATTAGCCGCGACGTCAGCAAGCATGTCGGCCACCGGCATACCATACTCGTCCTTTGGAGTGGCCAAGTTCAGATCTCTGTAATCAATACAAACTCTGACCTTGCCATTATTTTTTATCACAGGGACTATATTAGACAGCAATTCTAGGTACTTGGCAGTTTTGATGAACCCTACCTTCAGCAGCCTCTCTACTTCAGCTTTGATCTGCGGCATCAACTGGGGATTGAACCTCCTCGGTGGTTGCTTGTGGGGCTTGCAACCTTCCTTGATGGGTAACCTATGCTCCACCAAGGCTCTATCAAGGCCTGGCATCTCATGGTAGTTCCAGGCAAAGCAGACGTGGTAGTCCTTTATCAAAGCCACCACCTGATCACGCTGTTGAGGTTCAAGTTTGCCGCTGACCTTGGTCATCCTCGGTTCACTCTCAGTCCCTAGATTCACCTCCACTAGGGGGTCATGGGCCTCAAATGTGGGTATCCTCCTCTGGATAGGCTCTATATAGGGAGGTTCGGCCAACATCCTGTCACTAGGGTCATCCGAAGCCTCTTGGGAGGAGTGTTTCGAGTCATCGTCTTCTTCCCACACGGCACTAAATGTAAAGACCAATCTTTTCTTGTGGGTCCAACCATTTTTTCTAGCATTCTTTTGATTTTCGTATTTGATAGTTCAGCTTGTCCACTAGATTGAGGATGGTAGGAAGTAGCAATTTTGTGTTTCACCCCATATTTAGCAAAAAGATTTTCTATAAGTTTATTGCAAAAATGTGAACCTTCATCATTAATAATTGCTATTGGGTACCAAATCTAGTGAAAATGTTTCTTTGAAGGAACTTGCTTACAGATTTGGCATCATTGTTTGGTAATGCTACAGCCTCTACCCATTTTGACACATAATCCACAACTACTAAGATATATAAATTTCCAAAGGAGGGTGGAAAAGGTCCCATGAAATACATTCCCCATACATCAAAAAGTTCAATTTCTAAAATATTGGTTCTTGGCATTTCATGTTTTTCAGAAATATTTCCTGACCTTTGGCATTTATCACAAGTTTTGACCATATAATTAGCATCTTTGAATAAATTTGGCCAATAATAACCTGATTGTAATACCTTGGCTGCTGTTCTGGTGCTCCCAAAATGTCCTCCATAGGAGGCAGCATGGCAATGTTGCAGCACTGACTGTTGTTCTTCTTCTGCAATGAATTTTCTCATCAACTGATCTAGGCACTTCTTGTAAAGAAAGGGATTATCCCAATAGTATTGTTTGACTATGTAGAAGAATCTCCTTCTTTGTTGATATGTCATATTCACTGGTACCACCTTACTTGCTAAGAAGTTCACTATATCTGCAAACCATGGTGCAGCTGCATTTGATGCCCCCGCATTGGATGCAGGGGCATTGGTTGCTGCCATGGTTACTGCTAACAGTTTTTCAGCAGGGAATTTTTCTTTGATTTCTCATTCTTTTGTACCTGTTCCTTCACTTTCAAGTCTAGATAAATGATCAGCTACTTGGTTCTCCACCCCCTTCTTATCACGAATTTCAAGATCAAATTCGTGAAGGAGGAGAACCTATCTTATTAGCCTTGGTTTTGCATCTTTTTTGAAATTAAATACTTGATGGCAGAGTGATCTGTATAGACAATTACTTTGGTGCCAACCAAGTAATATCTGAATTTGTCAAATGCAAAAACCACTGCTAATAATTCTTTTTCAATAACAATATAGTTCATTTGAGCTTTAATTAATGTTTTTCTAGCATGATATATAAAATGAAAAACTTTATTTCATACCTTTGCCCTAGGACAGCTCCCACAGCAAAATCACTAGCATCACACATTAATTCAAATGGCTTGCTCCAGTCTGGTGTGACAATCACTGGTGCTGTCACCAATGCTCTTTTCAGTTTCTGGAATGCTTCTATGCAAGATTCATCAAATTTGAAGGGTGCATCATGTTGGTAAAAGTACACATAATGGCTTGGATATTTTTGAGAAATCTTTGATAAACCTTCTCTAGAAGCTTGCATGGCCTAAGAAGCTCCTAATACCTTTGATTGTTATTGGAGGAGGTAACTTTCCTATCACTTCAATCTTGGCTTTATCTACTTCAAGACCTTTCTTTGATATTTTTTGGCCAAGCACAATGCCTTCTTGTACCATAAAATGGCACTTCTCCCAGTTTAGAATCACGTTAGTTTCCTCACATCTGTGGAGAATTTCTTCTAAGTTTGATAAATAAAGTTGAAATGTCTCTCCAAATACAAAGAAATAATCCACGAATACTACCATTGATTGCTCAATGAAAACTGAGAATATTGATGTAACATCCCTAGTTCTGTTAATTTCAGTTTACAAAATTGACAAGTGATTTATTATTCAATTTAATAATAAATCTAGTCGAGGATATGTGATTGTCGCGAAAGCAATATATAATCGCTAAGCTATGAGATTTATTTGTATTATTGAAATTGTGTGTGATTGTTTTGGGGTAAAAATAAGTTTAAGTGAGAGTTATAGAGCAGGGGTATTATCGTCTTTTCTCACTCACTTAACCTTTCCCTCAGCAAATAAATATAGAATAACACACACACACCCTTTCACTCACTTCATTTTTCTGAATTTGAATGAAAAAGAGAAAGAAACTTAGAGAGCGAGAGAGAGAGGGAGGGAGTAGGCGAAGAGCGAGAAGAGAAGGAGATGGAGCACACCACCATATGGGGATCGTTTGAGCGGTTTCGCATTTTGAGCATTTCGCGAAGTTTCGGTGAACCGTGATCTTCATCACGAAGTGGTGAGTTTTACTCACGTTAGGTTGTTTGTTATTTTTGATTGTCGTTGCTGGTTCTACTGTTTTCGTGTTTTTTTTTTTCGTTTCGAAAGAATTTGAGTCGAAAAAGGTATTTT
This sequence comes from Astragalus glycyphyllos, assembly GCA_963573325.1. Taxonomy (NCBI): domain Eukaryota; kingdom Viridiplantae; phylum Streptophyta; class Magnoliopsida; order Fabales; family Fabaceae; genus Astragalus; species Astragalus glycyphyllos. The sequence goes on from OY754307.1 coordinate 38,567,706, forward strand.
GTGAAATATCGCAATTTTTGAAAATTTTGAAACAATGTCTCGTTAAATTGATTATTGATTGATAATGTTGATTGATTGGTGAATTTTTGGACTGGTTGTTATGGTTATATTGTCTGTTTTGATGTTTGGTACGAGTCGGAAAAAGGAACGAAATCGATTCGGATTTAAAAGCGAAACAAAAACAGCAAAATGGTGCTGCTGATGGAGCCACACGGACCGTGTGAGCTAACACGGGTGCCCGCGTGACTTTCAGGTTGCGCAGTTTTGCTTCAACTTGGTTCACACGGCCCGTGTTGTCCCACACGGCTGGCCGTGGCAAAGTCAGTGTGGGCCGTGTTAGGTATTGTACAATTGAAGCGGGATGGTTATTATTTAAATCATCTAAACCGGTCTATGATTCAAGATATATATATATATATATATATATATATATATATATATATATATATATAATATTGAGTATAGATGATGATGGCCCAATGTGGGTGGATATATATATATATATTATATCGAGTCGAGGTGACGACCTCCAGAGGTTAGCATACTAGTGCAAGGGAGGTCATAAGCCCTTAGCCTAGGCCCCCAGATGTTTATCATATTTCCTTTAGGGAAAGTACTATTGGCCAGTGGGGTTCACCGATAGTCGTCAGTTATTGTGGTTGGTGTTGTGCTAAAAGATGTTGCGCGAGAATTTATCGGTAGTTTGTCAGTTATTGCAGCCAGTATTATTCTCATAAAAAGATGATAAGGAATAATTATCGGTAGTTGTCAGTTATTGTAGCCGATATTAATCAACTAAAAGATGATAAGGAATAATTATCAGTAGTTGTCAGTTATTGCAGCCGGTATTATTCTAATTAAATAGGCGTATTTAGGTTGAGAGGAAACTCTCAATGCTATTGACCAATTCGGAAAGGAATTGGGTACGTCATGAATAATTTTTACTGAAAGGAAAAAGGATTCAAAAATGAATCGAGAGCGTGGCTAAGGGTCACGGTAAAACTCACTGAGATATGTTATCTCATTCTTTCATTTGTTGTTTTTACAAAGAAACAGGGAAAGAAGAAAGGCACTAGTAGGTGAGGTGCTCGAGGAGAAGAATTGAAGACTTCGTCATTTCAAATCTTAGTTTATATATTTCCCTTGTTGTCTTTGTACTCGATATAAGACTTGAGTTGTCTTAAGTTGTTTATCGTTTCCGCTTTTCTTGTTAAGATATTTAACACCAGGTTGTAGGATAATGATGTCTTGGAAACCGTTATGGTTTTTTATAAGTGAGGGATAATGTTAAGACTGTTTAGTATTTTATTACCGAAATTTTAGTGGTGTTCAAATATCTAAGCAGGAATTATTTCTCTGATGTATGCTAATTTGTGCATTTTAATATTTCTACTAGCTAGAGATATTAGGGTGTTACAATTGACATCATGCATCTCTGGAATGTTGCAGGAGCATTACATAGTCCTTATGGCATCCATCTAAATGCAAAGGTGCCATAAGGACATGTAAAAGTTGTTTTCTGTTGATCTTCAGGCTCTATGGCAATTTGATTATAGCCTGAATAGCCATCTAAAAAACAATAGAACTCCTTACCTTCTAATCTATCCAACATCTGATCTATCTATGAAAGGTAAAGGGAAGTGATCTTTCTTGGTAGCCTTGTTGAGTTTTCTGTAATCCATACATATCCTCCAACCTGTGACAGTTCTAATAGGTATCAATTCATTTTATTAATTGGCTATAATTGTCACACCCCCTTTCTTTGGTACACATTGCATAGGGCTGACCCATGCACTATCTGATATGGGGTATGCTATGCCACCATCTACCCATTTAATGATCTCCTTCTTCACTACCTCCTTCATGATTGAATTCAATCTTCTTTGACCTTCTATGTTGTTTTTGGAGTTTTCATCCAAAATGATTCTATGCATACATAGGGAAGGACTGATTCCTTTTATATCTGACATTTGCCATCCTATTGCTTTCTTATGCTTTCTTAAGGTATTAATGAGAGCATGCCATCCTATTGAGGTATCATTTTCCCCAAAGAAAGCATACTTGAGATGTTGTGGCAATTCTTTCAATTCAAGTTGAGGAGGTTTTTCTATTGAAGGGATATTCTTTTTGAGGTTTGGATCTTCAAGATTTAGAGACTCATATGTTCTTGCCCATACCTCTTTGACTGGTCATTCAATTGGCAGAACTTCATCTTCCATAATTTTTTCATCTAGCAATGCAGGAGCACTGGATGCTAGAGCATTCATTAGATGATCATGTTGTTTGTGGAATTGTTTCTGCACCAACTGATCTAGAGAGGTTATGGCTGAATACTCCTCAATATCCTCTGTAGGATATTTTAGGGCATTCATTACATTGAATTTCACCTCCTGATCATTGACCCTCATGGTCAGTTCACCTTTTTGCACATCAATGAGTGTTTTTCCAGTTGCTAAGAATGGTCTTCCAATGATGATTGGGACTTCTTTATCTGCATCAAAATCAAGAATAAAAAAAATCTGCCGGAAACACAAATTTGTCAACTTTAATCAAAACATCTTCAATAATTCCTTCAGGATATGCTATTGATCTATCAGCTAATATAAGTGTCACTGTTGTAGGTCTGGAATTTCTAATTTCAAGTTGTGTAAATATGGATTTAGGCATTAAGTTGATACTTGCAACTAAATCACGACCAGTATAAAATTTTCCAATTGAAAATGGAATTGTAAAGCTGCCAGGATCCTTTAACTTCCTAGGAATTTTGTTCTGCATGATTAAACTGCATTCTTTTGACATAGTAACTATTTCAAACTCCCCTAATCTTCTTCTTTTTGTAAGCACATCTTTCATGAATTTTGCATAGTTGGGCATTTGTTGAAGTGCTTCAACTAAGGGCACATTGATGTGTAACTGCTTTAATGCCTCAAGGAATTTACTAAATTGCTTCTCCTCATGAGCTTTTTTCAATCTTTGTTGATAAGGAGGTGGAGGATATTCAGGAACTAACATTGGCCTATGAACCAACGCTCTGGCAGGAACCTAAGTATGGAGCCACTTTTCGGCATCAAAAAAGGGAACTGCTCCTAAAATGAAAAACACTGAGCCAGTAAGTGTTTCGGGGACAACACCTCTTGCGGTTAATGCAGAGCCTAACGACGGTTCTCCTCAAGATTATGAGGAACCTGTGGTCATGTCCACGTCGTTTATCTGGCAGCAAATCGACATGGGGATACACGATATCATGTATCAACTGTTTCACCAATTGGCTGACATAGTTAAACCTATGGTACACAATGGCCAAGGAAGTGGAGCAAAGGCATGCTACGCAAGCCAGTAGCACCATGAACTATGTTGTCTCCGGCAAGTCACAATGAGGATAACCTTCTTCTATGGGAGGAACGCATCAGACCCCGCCATACACCAACCCTGTTGGACCTCAGCAGGCATCCTCTTATAACCCTATGGGAGGCATGCAACAGTGTCCACCGAGTGGTAGCGTGACTGGGCCTCAGCAGGCGTACGTTCCTCGGGTAAATCCTACTCATGTAATTCCTCAGCCTGGTACTTTTGCAACTGCCAACACTGGGGGCCAGTTTATGGCGAATGTCACTAATATGACTTCTCTTCAGCAGGGACAAGTGCAATTGGCCAGAAGGCCGCCCGAGGTAATAGGCTTGGTGGGTCTACCGCAAGGATCATCCTATGGATGCTCTGCCATGGCTAACTACCTGGCTTACGCAGGGGGGCAAGCCTTCGCCCCGGAATCAGGGAATGGCAGGATAGGTGGGTATTGCCCGAGTCAGCAGCCAAGGGCCCAGAGCCCACCTGGCTTGAAAAGCCTACCTCCTAGTCAGTCGTACCCTGGAGCACTCATTACCTACTTGGCGGGTTCCTATATATAGACACAGATGAATGTTGCTCCGGTCGAGCGGCCATGGAATCAACTTCCACCTCACCGGGGCACGCAAGCATCTGTACTAGGAACTGGCCTTGTCAGCCTAGCCCAAGTGGTGCCTGGGCTGCCATGGACAAATGCTCCACCTCAGGTACTACCCCAGGCAAGGGCGCAGGATCCCCCAGATACACTATGGCGACCAACGCCTCCACTTGAAAGATCATCAGGGCCCCAACTCTTGGACTTTTTTGTCATCGCTGACACCATCAAGAAGTTCTTTGGTGTTCAGTTTGAAACCGCTCGACCGTCCAGTGTACAGGAAGCCTTACCCTGAGTGGGTGGACAGATTGGTTCCTCTGATTTTTCCACGTTTTCCGGGGATGATGGAAAGTCTACTATGGAGCAGATCGGCTGATTCACGGCCCAATGTAGGGAAGGAAACTAGAATGAGTACCACAAGTTGCAGCTATTCTCTTTGTCCTTGACAAGGACTGCCTTTTCATGGTACTCTTCTATCCCACCTGATTCTATACAGACCTGGGCAGACATGGAAAGGTGCTTCCATGACAGATTCTATTGGCCTCAGCCTGAAGTTACCACGGCCGACCTTATGAACTTACGGCAGAAGGTGGATGAGGCGGCGACCGATCTTGTTTTGCAGCTTGCTTCTTCTTTTTGTCCTCCTTCATTGTAGTGCTAGCTCTGCCTGGTCCTTCACCTTCCTTTCCTTTCTGAACCATCTTGACTTTGACACTTTCTACGTAGCACTTTCTCACCATCGCCTAATCTCCCTTTACCGTTCCTACCCTATCGTTCGGCAAGGGGTACTTCACACATAGGTGTGGGTAGGAGACTGTTGCTTGGACGACCGTATATTGTAATGCCACAGTTTTTGCATCCTTCTTCTCACCAAATGTTGTGCGGAGATTCAAATATCCTCGGACTGCCACTTGTTCCCCCGAGAATCCGACCAAGGTGTCGGATACTCCTTCAGCATGCTTGGTGGGACTTTTAGTTCGTCAAAGCACTTCCCATAGATAACGTTGGCCGAGCTGCCTCCATCTATCAGGACTCTCACCACCTTGAAACCGCTGATTGTGACTGAGATTACAATCAAGTCGTCCGCGTGTGGTTGGACGCCGCTGAAGTCCTGGATCTCGAAGGAGATGCCTAGGTATTCCTGCACAACACTATCTTCACTATTACCAATTGTCATTATCGACTTTACTTACCTTTTCCTGGCCGAACTGGTTGCTCCCCCATCTGAAAACCCTTCGGCGATTGAGTTGATCCCTCCTTTGTCCGCTGTCTCATGCTCCGTTTCCTCCAGAGCACTTCCTAGGTTTTTTCCCTGGTTGCTTCCTGTCTGCGATTGGTACTCCCCTTTCTTTGCTTTCCTTCTCCGGTCTCTCCTTCTTTCACATACTTCTTCAAGGCTCCCCTCTGAATCAGTTGTTCGATCTGCTGCTTGAGAGTGCAGCAGTCATCAGTCGTGTGGTCATCCGTTCTGGGGATGGTCTTCGTATGGATCCATCCTGCAGGGATTTTTCCAAGATATTCGACAGCCTTGCGTTCAGTGGGGTATACCCTTCGTCTTCCCCAGGTCTTGCCGACCGATTCCTGCTTTTGTTTCCTCTGTCTCTCCTATCCCTGGTTTGTGGCCGAGGGCGCTAAGGTTCTGCTTGCTCGGCTGTGGATGCTTGTCTTCCGGCTTCTTTTTCTCTTTTGTCGGCATTGGACTCCTCGGCCTCTATATGTTTTTCTGCTCTTACCCCGGACCTTGTCCATTGTTCGAGGCTTCCAGATAATTAGCGCCTCGCTCAAAGTCCCGTTGCGTGACCCTTTGATGAAGGCTTTCACAAAGATCTTTTCATCCGGTTCCTCGACAACGACAGTGGTCTTCTTGAACAAATCCAAGTAGCTTTTGAGTCGTTTGGTTTGTCCTTGACGTACATCGAACAAGTCTCCTAGGCCAACCTCTTTTTTCTTATTGGCTGAGAACTGCTGGACAAATTTGATGGCCAGGTCATCGTTGGGAGTCCTTTGAACCATTTCAGACTAACTTTGCTAGGGTGCCTGCAAACATTTTGCAACTAATGGCGTCATTACCGCTGATGTTGAACATTTGCGTCTGGAAGGCGACAACGTGACTCTGGGGGTCTCCAAAGTCATTGTAACTTCTGATCGCCGGTTCTCTGAATCTAGGGGGAATCTCCACTGCTTGGATCTCTGTCGTGAACGACTGAAATGCGTGTAGAGGAGTTCTTGTAGCCTCCAGCACCTGGGAGAACCGTCTCATATCAGCCAGTTGCTATTGTAGCTGTGCCTCTAGGGCCTGGGAGCATAGCTTTTGCTTCTCATTCTACGTTGCTGGTCTGCATTTTGAGTCTGGAGAAACTGTACTGCGTTCATCAGCTCCTCCAGGTGAGGATCTTCAACATGGTGTGGACAATGGGAGTTGGTAGGCTCACTAGGTCCGTTTGTGGTGGTCACCATTGGTTGTGGGGGATGATTTGTTGATGGGCAAGGCGTGGAAAAAGTTTTACCAAGCCCCACGATGGGCGCAAATCTTGCGATCGGTTTCTCTTGTTGGGAAAGGGCCGAACACACATTAGTGATAACACAGTTGTATTGTGGGAAAATTTGAATGGAGATCCATTTATTGGCTTCTGGGGTGTATATTTATATTACTGTGGTAATAAATGATAATAAATACACATTATGGTCGAGTTGACTGTTATAGGTTGGCGGAGGGAAATCAGAGATATTTCCCCCTAATTTTGCGTCATTCCTTTCTGGGAGAGGTAAGACGAGATATTTTGGAGCTGATTCGTCAGTCTTCGGGGGAAGCCCTTCAAGAGCTGAGCGGATGTGAGAACCGACCAGTCCGGATGGGAACAGTTATACAAAGTCATATAGAACATAGTGGATGATAGAGATAACACACGATAAATTTATACATTCTTTCAAATATTTGCAAACACACAAGTGAACATAATGCACGCACTCTTAAGCTTACTTAAAGTAGTATAAATGTGTGATATATCATATATGCTATTATCACTAGTTTTATTGTTTAAAACACAACATATGCAGCAAGTAACTCATTTTGCAAAAAAAAAATCATTCATATGCTATATGGAGCTCACATATCTATTTTTGAGTGGAGACTATGAAAGTGAAACAAGATTATCATGTATCTATTTCAAAATAGATCTTTCTTGTTTAAAATGTGTCAAATACATATGCAAGACCACAAGTGGGCAGATTTCATTTCCCGTAAATCAGATTTAGCACTCAGTGCTCATTTAATATCAAACATCTTCAAGAAAGCGATTAATTTTGCATGAAGAAACAAAAATGAGAAACACTTTTTGAAATCCTTCCAATATTAAGTCCAATGATTGGAAATCAATATAAAACATGTTGAAGAAGGATCTTTTGCAAAAATTATATCAGAATCTTAATATTTGTAAAACCAATATCATATTCCTAGAGTTGGGCATCAAATAAAGTATAAGCTTCTCAAGATATGCAAGTCAAGTTTGATTCTTTCAATCTTTTGTCTTTAGATCTATAAGTGCACATGAGGCTTTTGGAAACCAGATATAACAATAAATATGCACCAAAATCAGATTTGATAAAAGACATAATATGACTTAGATTTAATGATCAAAACATGAGACTTTGTCCATTTTCCTCCTCAAGATACTCAGTTAATCATATTTCATACTTGAGAAAATAAAATCCTAACTTTAAAAGATTTTCATAGGAACTGTTGAGGCAAAATCCCTAATTAGTTTTGATGATTAACTAACCCTCAAATGTGAGAAGCTTAAGTTATCTGATTTCATATGCTACTAATGTCTCTTCTTGAGTGATAAATAAATACAGGTTAATCAAGACACTATCAAGAAGATGTATGCTTATGAGAAGCATCAAAATGTGAGAATACTTAAGAGAATATTGCCCACAATGCTCTTAAAGAAGAAACCTTCTTGTGATAAGATCAAAAGATCAAGACCATATGGCAAACTTGAAAAAGATCATCATGAGAAGCCTCATTTGTATCTATGGCAATATGAGGATATATAAGAAGGATCAACCTAAGAAGAGTCATGACAGAACTATAAGAAAGGATATGAGAAGCATCAGATGAGAAGAGTCAAGTTGAGAATAATCATGACCATGAGAAGGGTCATAATGAGAAGAGTCATGTCGAGAAGGGTCATACTACAAGTACCATTCTAAGGAACATCAACATGAGAAACATCAACTTGAGAAGCATCATATGTCATATGTGAAAAGAATCACTGTGAGAAGAGTCATGACAACTGGAAACAGCTGTCTTCTGCAGAAACACAGCTGTGTTGTGCAGACAGCTTTTCTCAAGGGCTATAAACGGCTATATATTTCACCAACGACTATAATCTTTGGACCAGAGGATATTACACATAATTTCATCTATAAATTAACGCTCTTGGTCGCCATTGATCCTCATGAGAGTGCACTGAGTTCTTAACTTTCAACCTTCTCAAGTGTCAAAGTTTTCTCTCATCCATACTCAACTACTACAAACCAGAAGGGATTCACTTGATCTCTGAGTATGTATTAAGTCTTGTGTTGTTGTATTTATTGAAAACTTCATTTGTATCAACCAAGCTCTAGAAATCCCACAAACCCAAACACTTAAAACAGTGAACCTGTAGGAAACCTTCTCAAGTGGCATGTGTTGCTGTAAGACTTGAGAAGTGAGTGCTTATGTGTTATAAGCAGTTTAATAGCTCAGAAGGAGTCTATTAGGGGTGTTCACAGTAGGTAGAGCTGTGTGAAGAAAACTACCAAGAGTTCTTTTAGCCTAGGGAGGTGTAAAAGGTGTAAACTATTTTGGAAAATAGTGGAAACACTCACAAGAAGTGAGGAGTGGATGTAGCCCAGTAATTTGGGTGAACCACTATAAATCATTGTGTTCTTTATTGCTTTCAAACCATTAGTTTACACTTCATGAGAAAAATCTTCATCAGGAGAGGATTTATGAAAACTGAGAAGGGTGTATTCTGACTCTTCTCTGATGATAAATGTTTCAAGATAAAACATAGTTTTCAACTCTTCTCACATCTTCCCTACACTATTATTATCTCTTGTTTAGTTGTTTCTAGATGTATTACAATAATATCACTAGCTTAACTATACCTAAACAATCAAACAGAAACTTTGAGAAGAGTTAAGTATTGAAGGCAGAACCTTCTCTACTCTCCAACTAACTTAAACAGATTGTTTCAACACACCCTTCTTAACACAAATCACTTACTGTCTTAACTCTACATCATACTTGTAAAGAAAGTTCTACTCTTGCAGTTGAATTTAAAAAGGGTCACAATTCCAACCCTAACCACAGTTTGGGTGGTTACATCAGGCTTTACGAAAGCTTCTTCCAGGGTTCTCAACAAGGCCTTTCTATGTACCTCTGAAGAGAGGATGAGGGAAAGCAAAGAGATTCGTGCTGGCGTCTTTCTTAATTGCTCAGTCACATCATACTCGCTTTGTTTCATGATTTTCAGGAACTCTTCTTCTGATTGTTCCACTCCTGGTTATCCCACTAACACTTACAATATTGCCAACAGACCACTCAACTTCTTTGTTCTTGCCTATTTCTCTTTCAGCAGAACCTCCTACAACTTCAACTCGAGTCTCATAGTTCCAGGGAATTGCGTGAGTATCTTTGCAAGCAAACGGTGTGGGCTTCTTCACAGTTACCACCACCTTTTCCGATGTCGGAGGTGGGTTGAGTGGTGGAACTTTGAGCACAAAACGTTCTAAGACATTAATTTCCTCTTGAACCATAGACCCTCTAGCTTGCACCACTCCTAGTGACATTAGACTCTGCACTCGAGCTTTGAAGTCCCAACAACCTTCGATGTCATGACCCACACAACCATGGTGGTATAAGCATATTCTCCCTTCATCATACAGGGCATACCTTACAAATTCCTTCGTTGGTGCCAACACTTCATAGCTAGCTCTGTGTAACCCTTCCCATATCTCTATCATAGGGGTTCGCAGTTTCAAAACCTTCTTGATAGGCATTTGGTCTTGTTCCACCATACTCACACCTCTGTTCCCCTCATGATTGTGGAGAGGGTTGTTATTGATATTTGGTCCCGCCTCTTCCTGGATGTCAAGCTTTCCATGAGCGATCAATATCCTTACAGCCATTTTGAAAGCCTCACAATCTTCAATCGAATGCCCTGCCGACCCCATGTGATACTTACAAGTCAAATTCGGGTTGTACCATGTTGGAAACGGAGGCTCCCAATCTTTCACGGGAAGTCCTGCAATCTAGTGGGCATCGACCAATCGTTGGAATAGTTCGGTGTTGGTGATGGAGAGTTTAGGGAATGGTGGGAAGTTGTTTTGGATTTGGCGATAGTTAGGGCGATTTGGTTGGTAGTTTGGGCGTGGTTGTGGGTGTGTGTTCGGGATATTGTTTATGGGAAATGATTGTGGGGGGTTTGTGTTTTGGTTCATTGTGTATGGAGTGTTTGGACGTGGTTGGTTATATTGTGGCTGTTGGGGAGTGATGTTGGGTGAAGCTCGGATGAAACTAACTTCAGGGTCCTTCTTTTTCTAGGGGAAGGTCTTTTTAAATTACCCACTTTCCGATTGCTCTGCCGGGAGTTTTCCAGCTCTTGTCAGCATTTCTATTCTTTCTCCAGCAGCTATTAGGTCTGCAAAGTCTCTATAAGCTGCCCCTGCCATTGCTGCCACAGAGGGGGATCCCAAGGTTCCCAAGAAATAGGAACATGTTTCTGATATAGTGAGGGGTGGTTGAACTTGTGCAGCAAGGGTCCTCCATCTCTGGGCATACTGTTTGAACGTTTCGTTATTCCTCTTTTGCAGTAACCCAAGCTGCTCACACGTCGGAGCCATATCCATATTGAACCTATACTGATTCATGAAGGCATCAGCGAGATCCTTCCAGCAGTCAACCTTGGAGTGGTCCATCTGGATATACCATTCTAGAGCTGGCCCAGCCAAACTCTCATGGAAGAAATTGATGAGGAATCTTTCATTCTTCGACCATACCGACATCTTGGTGCAATAAGTCCCCTCAGATGTAGGAGGGGATTAGTGCTTCCATCATACTATGTGAAGTCTGGTACTTTGAAGTCCCGGGGGAGGACCATGGCTGTAGTAGGGCAGAGCTCGTCAATGCCCAAAGACCCAAAAGTACCAGCTCCCTGAATTGCCTTAATCTTTTCTTCCATCTTATCCACCCACTACTGTTGGGCCTGGTCCCTTTGTATCGACGCAGGCCCCTCATTCGACCCATTTCCAGCGTAGAATGCTCCTCCACCTCCATTAGGATGATTTTCAGTATCAGCGTGCCCTATAGGTTCATATCCCATCCCGATTGGGATGACGAGCGGCCAGTTGCCTGGAATCTCGCCATTGGTAGGGATTTCCCCCGTATTTACCGCTGGTCCGGTTACCCTTGTGGAAAACAAGGTGATAGTATCCCTTATGGCCTGTAAAGTTTCTTCCATCCTTGCTTAGGTCGTGGTCATTTCTCCCATCCTTTCCTTGACCTGATCTATTTCCTGGCTTAAGTTCCTTCCAGGCATTTCTCCTGCCATTCTTGCTCTGGCTCTGGTGAGATAAACTCGAGTTTGATTGGTTTTTCCTTTAGTAGGAGCAATGATTACTAAGTTCCTTTTTTAACAAAGAGAGAAAAAGATTTATTTTGTTTTATTTTTACGTAGAGAGAAAAGTGAAAAGATGCATGTGAAAGAGATTTTTTTGAATAATTTTTGAAATAAATAAAAAACATTGATCAAAAAATGATTTTTTTACGAAGAGTAAGGTAAGAGGTAGAGTAGCTTCCTTTGTGACCTAATTTGGTCACCCCATGCTATCTGGTCTTAAGATCTAGAGTCTACTATCATGGGTACTCACAAGCTGGCTGTTCTAACCTATCAGGTTTAAGGTCTCTAGAGCCAAGTACTCTTCTAGAGGACAAACACACGAGGATGTACATCCAAAGCGTGGATACTCGCATAGAAGAATCGTACTCTAGATGAGGATTTCATGGAAGCCCCAAGGATGTACATCCAAGATGACCTCCACTACCTATCCTCGGTCTAACCTATGTGTTCCTTTCTAGGCTCCGGTGTAAGCCCAACTCTCAATGTGTGTTTTGTTGGAAAAGTGTAGTGTGTGAAGGAAGCATACAAACCTCAAACCCTAAAAATAAAAATAATAAGGAAAGGTACCTGCAAAACAACCAGAAAATACAACCAGACAACAATATTCAAAGTCTTCTACCCTAGGGTTTATATACACCAAATAATAGCATAAAAATATATTGCACAAACAAATTAAATAGGCTTGACTCTCACCTCTCCCCAGCGGAATCAGCATCTGTCGTGACCGGGGCCCCGACGTAGACGGCTCAAAAATTGTAATTTAACAGGAGTCGCCACCCAATTTATTTATAAAGGAAAAATTGAGAAAAACCTAATTAAAGTTATTAGTCTGCGTGAACAAGGTTGGACTCGGGAGTCGATTATGCATAGGGAAGGGCGAAAACCTAATTCCACTACACCCCTAATACACCTGTCCTAAGACAGTTACCCTAAATTTGATTGTGCAAATAAAGTACGAATTATTTGTTTACCCAAGAATAGATTTAATAGTAGAAGACAATAAGGACTAATTTAGGAAAAATTAATTTTGACTTGACGGGGAGGCCCCTCCTACATATCCTCTGGTGCAATGAGGAACTCAAAAGTCACATAGTTCTTCCTGAAAATGTTGTTGGTTGGTTGATTTTATTTCTGAAGAGGTTTAAGATCGAAGTTGTACAGCTAAAGTCTCTTAAACCGGAATTGACAAGGTGTACACCTTGATCAAAACCATTTTTATTATTTTCTATAGAAAATAGGTGTTAAAGAAAAAAATAAGGTTCATTATTTATTAGAAAAGATTAATTTCGCTTGACAGGGAGGCCCCGCTCCTACGTATCTCCGCGTGGCGGAGAATCAAAGGCTACGTAGTTCTTAGAAAATATTTGTTTGTTGATTGATTTTAATTTTCTGGAAGAGGTTTAAGATCATAGCTGTACAGCTAAAGTCTCTTAAACCGAAATTGACAAGGTGTACACCTCAATCAAAACCAATTTTATGATTTTTTAGGAAAATAGAAATTGTTTTTTTGTGTGAAAGAAATAGATAATAATAAAAAAAACGAAAAGGTGGTGATAGTAAAACAAGGGTGCAATTCGCATAAAGGGGTTGTATAATGAAAAGGGGTGGTGCGCAGAGCAAACGGGGTCGTTGTATTATTAAAACTGTGGGTGAAAGTAGCAAACAGCCCAGTTATAAAACCAGACTTAATAGTCCACGGAACCTGGGCTTTTCTGGGGGGCGTGATGAGTAAAATGGGGGGTGTAATTATTAATCAGATCTAAAAATTAACAAACATAAAAATAAAATAAGAACAGGGGTATATAAGAGGAGAGAGAGATGATGCGAAAATTTTGGGAGAGAGAGAGAGAGAAGATTTCGGTGAGAGAGAGAGAGAGAAAACGTGGAAGAAAGAAAGAGAAAGGAAGAGGGGAGGTGAAGGGAGGGACGATCATGAAGAGGAAGATGACGGCCGGCCGTTGGATGGCCGGCGTTTCGCGACGGTGGATGACGGCGTGAGGACGATGGAACGCGACGGCGTTGGGGGGTTCCGTGGCTGCGTTTTCGTGATGGTGACGTGGTGTTTGCGGTGGCGATGGAGGTTCACGGCCGACGACCACCGTCTACGGTGGTCGGAATATAAAGGTGCGTTCTTTTGTATATTTTTTGTTTTCTATTGTCTTCTATTTCTGATCCTTGATTCTCATGTCTGTTTCCTTCTTCTTCCTCTATGCCAATTTTCATCCACTGATTCTTTTGCTATTATTTTTATTGTTTTTTTTCCACTGTTATTTGTTTGTTTTCTAACAAAAGCCTAACTTTTCTAACTAACAACTATTTCAAACTAACAATTATTTGCTTCTAATTTTCTAACTAACAGAACATTTCAAATCGGTTGCTATTTTTTTTTAAGAACAGAACACTAAATCAACCTATGTCATTTTATTACAAATTACTTAAAAAAAATCTGTACTATAACTTGTTTGATCAACCTTATTTCAAAAAAACTCATATAATTTAAACATACACATATTTTTAGAACAAAGGAAAAGAAAACAACTAGGACCAACCTTTACTCCAGCTTCATAATAGATTCCTTTGCTTACTGTGGCCCCTGCTTCTTCGCTGCTACTGCTACTGCCTCTCTGTTTAAGAATTCCCCTTCTTTGAAAAAAAACTTTGGAAACCGGGTTTCAGCGTGAAACCTCGTTTCTGATATTTTTTTGCGTAGTTTTTTTGTGTATGAATTCTGTGTCCTTTGCTGTCTGAATTAGCCTCCTTTTATAGGCGAAAATCAGGTTTTACGTAATTAATTTTCTGATTCTAACCTGATATTGTTTCCATTTCTTCAGGTTTTTTGGCTTTTTGAGGAGATGGAGCAGCTTAGTCTAAGGTAGTGTGGCTGCTGCCCTATTTTTTATTTTATTTAAATTATATTTTTTTGTTGTTTGATTATTTGGATTTTTTGGACATTTTTATAATTGTAATAATATTTTAATTTTAATTAATTCCGATTTTATGTATGTTTCGGTTTAGTTTTTTTTGATTTTTGGGTTAAATGGCTAAAAGCCCACAAAGGAAATACCGAGCCCAATCAACTAAGCCCAACCGCTAAAAGACTAAAATGGGCCCAATTGGTAATGGACTAGGAACCACCAACTAGGCCCAATTAATTACTGCACTAAACTAGGCCCCAAACAATATTGGACTAAAATCAGGCCCAATCTCAAATGGACTAAAACGAGCCCAATTGCTAATGGACTAGAAACCACGAACAAAGCCCAATAACTAATCTCAACCCCAACTGGACATCTCGGCCCAACCAAATGCGAACTATGGACCCAATTAATTAAACGAGTAAAACCAAAGAATTATACCGGTTTAAAATTGAGTGTTCACATGATCCGAAGCCTTTTTCACCCATTTTATATACAAAAAAAAAAATCACATGATAAACAAGAGGTGCATTTTTTTTCCAGAATGTAAGACATAATTTAAATGGCACTCAACAATGTATCACATGGTCCAACACCTTGAAATATTCATTTCTTATTGACTATGGACATGTGTACCAAGCCTACAACTCAATGAAACCATTCAAAACAACAAACCATATATCCAAAAAGGTTTACAAAAATTAAAACAATATGGAATGTTTAGAATGAAAGGTTGTGGAACAAGATTCTTTCAAGCATTGAATTATGGGTTAGTATACATTTTCTTGGTATTTTTGCTACTACATCACAAAACAAAAATGATTTTGGTACCCATTATTTTTTGGGTTCTTATGGGTTAGTATACCTTCTCTTGGTATTTTTGCTCACGTGGTAACATAATAAGGTCTCAACCAAAATATTACAATCTGAACATACATCATTAACAAAGGATTGTGAAAAATACTGCAGGAATTATGTCTGTATTTTCTCCTTTTGTCTTAGCACATATCACCCATTATAACCACTTTAAACACTTTTCTGCATAATGATCATTTGACAAAAACTTCCAAGCTGACACTTAACTCATTTTCTTGTATTCCCAAAATTCAATTTTCTTTTTAAAAGAATGAGCTGGTATCTTAGAAAGCACATTTTTTTTCTTTTTAAGATAACATTATGCAAATGTATGAGTGTAAAGAGAATTTTCTTATTTATGAATGGACCATTTTTAAAAACACGAGTATCAATATCCAATTAGTATTTAAAATTATGTACTGAAACATTGATGCATCATGAACTTTAGTTAATGTTCATATGAAAATCATTTTAATCATGTAAGAAATAAGCACAAGACTTGTTGCTTTGTAACAAGAGATAAATGAGGTTAGCTAAGAAGTTTTTACCAAATTTCTGAAAAAGAAAGATAAAACACATGAATGATATTTTTCCAAAAACAGTTAGTGTGGGGCATATAACCTTTGTTGCATATATCACATATGTCTAGTCCTTAGACATCATGATGTTTTCTTGGCATATGAATAAATCACGTAAAAACCAGCCAATGAGCAAAATAATAGACATTTGAATTTTCATATAAAATTCTCATGCTCTTACCTTACTAACTATCATCCTGTCATGGAACTTACCACATTTTTGCAACTTCATGGATTTGGCAAGCATTATAATGGACATACTTTATAGTCCAAGATTTTTAGTGCATTGGACCTAACTTTTTACACATGCATCAATCCATGTGGGTCCTTCATGAATTTTTCACTTTGTAAACAAAACTTCATCTAGTCTGTCATGAAGGTTACATGTGACTTCTCTAGTGGTTGCAACATTTGTCTGATGCTTTGTGTGGTCTCTTTTCAATATGCTCTTGTTGTTGTGTGACAACATAGTGCAAGTATACACTGTCTAACAAGTAGTAAAGTAGAAATAAGATTCGTTCCCACGTGGATTAATGCTCAAAACGTGTTCAATTTAATTAACAAATTAGTGATGATAATAAAAGTAAAGACACAAGTTTTTGGTATCATTCACAACAGTAAAAAAAATAAATGGGTGATAAGATCAGAGATGAGAACAAATTGAGATGCTATACTTCAGTAATTCCATCAAAATGCATTAATGTTATGTTTGATGCTGCAGCATTAGGTGCAGTCGCAATAGATGTATTTTGTCAAATACTTCACACCAGGGTTTCCTTACAAGAGCTTATGTCTAAGCCCTAAATAAGTACACCTTAGGCTGCTGAAACACCCACAGTATCCACCTTACTGATTTTGCCCTCCTATGTCTAGGGTTTAAGCAAAGAACATTAAAATGTCTTTTAATGAACACAATACATACTATCTTGTTATTTAAATTTACAAACCATTTCTGAATTCATAAATTCTACTTGAGATTAGTTGGTCATTCCTAATCTAAGATGGAAATATTATCATACATAAGATAAAATGTGAACATCAAACATATTTCATTAAATGCATTAAAACTTCATTACATAATATTAAGCATCCCAACTATGAGTATTTAGCTCATAATGAGGGAACAACACAAGAAAGCTAACTTAAACATAAATGCTAAAGTTATACTAAAAATACAAGGTGAGAAATTATACTAAGATGGATGAACCGAATGTGAGCTCCAAGATGTGAATCATAGAGGTACAGAATCAACTCTCAAAGTAGAAATCTCTCAAGTTCGATCAGCTTCTGTGATTGCTGCAGCATTGATCTCAGCAATGGTGTCTTGTTTTGATAACTTGAGGTAAGCTTGGTGCAAAAATGGAGGAAAGTTATTTCTATACTTTCTCCTTTCGGCCAAATCTTCAAATGAGGAAGAGAGGTAGCCTTTTATAGTGCAAGGGCACATGATCCTAGGAGAACCCTAATTTTGAGGCGCCCTTTGTCTTGTTGTGTGCCTAAAGGTACATGTGCCCACAATAGAATGACATCATCGAATATTCCAGCACCAACACTCATGCACAGGTATTGTCCTTCCTGAAGGCTGGCGCTATCCTTGAAATTAGCGCCTTTCTTCTTTCTCTGTCATCTAACGCATTTTTGTTGATGCTGTGACACCTAATGCTGCAGCAATGAAATACACATATCAAAGCACAAATGAGGCACCCAAGTGCCAATTAACCTTAATCCAGAAATTTACCTTAGACTCTTCTAAAACACAATATTTACAACATAATTCACTATATTGCCTAAGAAGTTGCAATGATTTAAGCTTTGAGAATGACATAATAACTTAGATAAATGAGAGTTATCACTTGTCGACTTGTCTTGTCAAGCTATTGCTTAGAGTTGTGAATGAATGAAAGAAAATTTGGAAGCTAAATAGAAATGATTTTCTCGAGGGAACAATGTTTAAGCTTCACCAAACTTCACAATTTAGATAAGATTTCTTTTTCAAACAATTTTCAAAAGTTTGACAATATAATGCAATGTTTCGAACCCTTGTAAAGCACAACTCTCATCCACTTTTTATCATGGCAAGTTGCATTATAAAAACCCAAAAAGAACATGGATTTATACTCTCCACTTCTTTCTAGTCTAGTAGGTAAAGCTCATGGCAGCAACAAAAATGAATTGGATGAGTTCATACATGTGAGATGTTAAGTGGTCCCCGCATTTACTTTTAGCTAGCAAGCAACAAGTACCACTAGCACTTTATCAAGATGTAAAGCACAGGGGTCAACACTTTGTATATTAGAACACGCAAGTCAACACATCATTTGGATTGTCACATTCCTCATTCAAATTGTCAAAGAAGGGTATTGTGCACAATTGAAAAGTAGTCTAACAAACAATACGTTGTGACATTTTTTTTTGTTTTTTTTATGAGAGTAAAATGGATTTATGATAGCTTCTCAAACTAGTAGCTGATAACCCTTGTATCATTCTCGCGTTTTTCTATTTAGAGAAAACTCATCTCTAATAGCTTCTCTAGCGGCTTATTGACTAATTTTGATATGGATAAAATATTTAGAGTAAAATTAAAACAAGCTTACTTGTTGGTCATGGCATATGTATACTTTTATTTGCCATCTATTCCACCTTCTCAATTTCTTCCTCATCAAGATTGTTTTCTGCATATCACAAACCTCTTTGTAGATCATCCTTCTGAGACATGTTTTTTTATCTCCATGGTTGGTCATCACTTCTCCCAGAATATTCATCTCTTCACACTGTTAAGTGTGTTCAACCCTAAGAGCCTTGCTCTAATACCAATTGAAGTGGCATAAAGAGACACAAGAAGGGTGGGTTTAATTGTGGCCCTTTGAAAATTTATATCCTGCAACATAAAAAATGTCCTCTCAAGTTCATATACTTGGAGATGAGGCAGTTAGCACAAAACGATTTCACAAGACATTCTCTTCTTGAGTAGGTTCCACGCATAGAACCTTCTCTAAGCTGAGTAGGTTCCACACCATGAACCTTCTCAAGCTGAGTAGGCTCTATGCAATGGACCTTCTCTGGTTTAGTAACTTCAACGTGTTTAACCTTCTCTAGGCTGAGCAGATTTCACACTTTGAATTCCTCTATCCAAGTAGGTTCCATGCAACGAACTTTCTCTTGTTGATAAGTTCAATACATAATGAGTTTTGTATTGTGTTTATGCATAAAGACATTTTACAGATGATATGAGATTTATCCTTTTGTTGAGCATGGTCATTTAGTATTCGATTACATGAGGAATATGTTATCAAGAGATATGTGTGTTAAGGATAAACTTTTTAAAGTATAGAAGCTTGTGAGGATGAAATCAATACAGACTAAAGCTTCTCAGGATTAACAGATGCTTCAAAACAGAATATGAGTTATGCATATAGTACATGAGTAAGTTATGTTTTAAGCATGAGTTAATGTGAGGATAAGATGGTAGTGGAATATGATCATAATGTAAAGCATGCAGAGATAAGAGATGAGAGGATTACACATTAAAGATTTATCCTGGTTCACGCATTAACGTAGGGCTACATCCAGTCCTCACCTCCTGTGAGATTTTTCCACTATTCTCCAATCAATACAAGTGGCCCTTTTTCAAGCCTCTTCAAGCTTTACAACAAGTATTCTTTCTTCAAGCCTCTTCAGGCTAAACATCAACAAGTTTCTACCCACTGTTTCCTCATCAACACTCACCCACCCTAGGTAGCTTAGTAGAAGAACACACACATTGTAGTTTCTCATCAACACTCACCTACACCTTAGGTAGCTTGATAGAACACTACACCTGTTGTATTTTCTCATTAACACTCACCTACCCTAGGTAGCTTGGTAGGAAGAACATGGTACAAATATGGGGAATAAAAGATTTTGGGATTTGCTACTGCTTGATACACTTACAACAAGTGGATATGAAATAAGCACAACAAGCTACACACTCTTTCTAGGATATCCCAAGGTGTATAGAACGTGAGTAAGAGTATGAAGGAAGATAATGATGGAGAGCAATGGTTGATCTTGATATGGCTTGTGTTTATCTCTCAATATCTTTCTTCTATTTCAGCTTCTAATCACTAATATGATAGATGGACTTTGAGTTTCTTTGCTGAAATCTCTTCTAGAGCAAGCTTCTCATTCTTGAGAAGCTTCTGAACAAACTTCTCATTTCTGGAGAAGCTTCTCAGAACGAGAGAAGGTTGATAGGATGAAGAAATCTGGTATAGGCACAATTTAATCCCTTTCCCTTGAGTTTCTTTAGTTTTCCCATGTGTTTATATAATTGATTTCTTCAATATAGCCATTGGGAATAAACTAGGAGACAAGGAGACTCAAAGTATTAGTGATAGGTCAATACTAATGGACTTTTCTGCCTTTTTAAGTTGCAAAGGTATAATATTCTCCCTCATTTCTCCATTCCTTTCTCTAAGTCTTTTTCTTTTGCTTGGAAGTTTACCATGCTTTGGATTGTGTTGAAACTAGTGCTTAGAATTTGTATGTTAGGCTTTTATTTGAAGTAACCCACTTCCCTTTCGATCCCGGTGAAGCCTAAGCAATTCTTGCATTAATTTATTTGTCTTTTATTTTCAAAATAAGTGATTTTTGTCCATCTTTGATATAGGTTTCCAAGAGGGGGAGTTCACTTGAGGACAAGTAAAGTTTAAGAGGGGGAGAATGATGTGATCCCACATGGAGCTTGGATGAAGGCCACAAAGATAAAGAATCAAAAGAAGGAGTCTCAACAAGAATTCAAGGGAATATACTTCAAAGTGTTCAACCTAATCATTAAGACAAAAACACATTGAAGGTGACCATGTAAATAGTAGGGAATTTCTAGATAACCAACTCTAGTGTTTTCCAATGCTTTGTATTTTCATTTAATAGTTGTAAAGATACTTTTATTTGAGCCATGTTGACCTTGGTTAAGTGGCTATGGCCTAGTAGAATTAGTTTGTGGCATTGAGCCTTGTTTTGTGTCTCTCTTGGACTTTAGAGTGTGAATATAAAAACTTGAACTCTAGGTGTAATTGGTAGAACTTTGGTGAATGAAATTCATTATGACATTTTGAGCAAGAGAGTGCCCTAATACCTAAGAGAGTGGCTAGTGGCTAGTTGCTAATGTTAGTGAAGGTTCATCATGGATTCTCCAAGGTGTCTTGAGATGAGAACATTGAGCACACAACCTTTAGGCTTGGAGAGCTCAAGCAATGATAGTGTTGTCGTTATCATCTTCCCAATGAAGAAGTGGTGGACTCCCTTCTCCACTTCCATTTCTATCTTCTCCACATTTTGTATTTCTTCTCCTTCATGTAAGTTTTATGTGTTTTCCTTTTGTGTTGTTGCATTTTGGTCATCTTTTTTGTTGAATTTGTTGTGAGAAATTGTTGATTTGTCAATTTTCTAGATCCTAAACTTCAAAATCTACTTTAGATCATGACTAGTCAAGTTCCCCAACATAGATTAGTCACCAGCATGATAGATACTATGTGCATCGACCCTCATTAATATATAAAAAATTGATGAATATTACGCACCAATGACACCATAAAATAATTCCATCATACATCGATCCATGCCCTAATAATTAACCTAGATAGATTAGATAAATCCTTCTTACCATCTTTTACTAACTTTTTGTTCGGTGTTGGGAGCAAAAGACGAAAGAGCGCATGCACGTGACACCTGTTATTGTTAGGGACTTTCAATATGGACTGAGATTTCAAAAGAGCAAGTAGCACTTCCCTTTCCCCTCACGCCTCCGTTTACCAAACCCCACAACACAGTATATTTATGCTAATATATTTATACCAAAAATAGAGAAAGCCATCAACAAAAAACAACAACAAAATTTGACCATCAAATGCTTATAACGTTTATCAATTTTAATTCATTTTAATATCAGATTCCAAGGTATCATTCCTTTTTGCCTTTTCATTTTGTCTTGAATTTTCAGCAAGGAAAATTCCCTATTTATTTATTGTTACCATTGTTGTTGTTATTTTGCAGTGTTTTGTTTTAGGTTTGACAAACCTTTCAAGATCGCAAAGGGGGGGCATGATCAGAAGCCAAGACACTTTTTTTTTATTTTATAAAATCAAAGTTTTCACGATCCTGAAACAAAAGGGGTGTGTCTGATTTTGTGTTTGGATCATTTAGTTTCTTTTTTCCTTTGAGTCTTTTAGCAGCCCACTAAGGTTTTCGTCGGAAAGTTTTGATTTTTAACCTTACCCTTTACCTAAAACCATGATTTCTTCGTTGAGACAACCTGGGATAACGATCAGTGGTTCCGAAATTGTTTTGGGGAAAAGACATGCAACCCCAATTCAGCCACGGTCGTTTTTACCTTCTCTGGGAAGAGAAAAAGCTCAGAGATCTCTTGTTTCAGTGCAAAAGCCTCTGCACCTTGCATGTCTTGGGGTTGGAAACTTTGGATCAGTGAAGAATTTTGAGTCAGAGAAGAGTTTTGGAAGGGATGATTTGGTGAAGTGTGGAGCCTATGAAGCTGATAAATCAGAGGTTGAAGGTGCAGGGACACCAAGTGAGGCTGCCAAAAAGGTGAAAATTGGGTTATATTTTGCAACCTGGTGGGCTCTGAATGTGGTGTTCAATATTTATAACAAGAAGGTTTTGAATGCATACCCATACCCTTGGCTCACTTCAACTCTCTCACTTGCATGTGGCTCTCTTATGATGTTGATCTCTTGGGCCACACGAATAGCAGAAGCACCTAAGACTGATCTTGAGTTTTGGAAGACTTTGTTCCCTGTAAGTTTGAATTGTTTTTTGTTCGTTTCTTGACAGGAAATATTTGATAGGATTAATGTCACCAAAAAAAAAATATTTGATAGGATTAATTGAAAGCTTTGTTTTTGTTTTCTCATGAGTTTTTTTTTTGTTGTTGTTATGGAAAATTTGTTTTTGTTTTTACCAATTTTGAACAAACATATGGATTACTATGTTGGTTGATTTCTGAAAAATAAAACATAAGTTGAGAAAACTTAGACCACTCTATATTCAAACAAGTGCTTAAACAATTTGGTCATTTTGAATGGATGGCGATCTTTGTCATTGGTGTTTCTCCTTCAGGTTGCTGTAGCACACACAATCGGACATGTAGCTGCTACTGTTAGTATGTCCAAAGTTGCAGTATCATTTACACATATTATCAAGAGTGGTGAGCCTGCTTTTAGTGTTTTGGTTTCGAGATTTCTTTTGGGTGAGACCTTCCCCGTGCCGGTCTACCTGTCTTTACTTCCAATCATTGGTGGATGTGCACTTGCTGCTGTGACTGAGCTCAATTTCAATATGATTGGTAATTAGCTTGTCTTTTTAATAATTTGGAGTTTGGATTCGTAAATTGGACCTGAAAAAGATAACGGGATTAATTGATTGGGCGTGGATAATGTTGACTTTGCTGTATAGTCTTGCTTGAGTTTATCCCCAACTATTACGGTGATTTACTCTCGCAACTTTGACTTCACTGATGTTTTCATTTTCAGGTTTTATGGGAGCTATGATATCAAATTTGGCATTTGTATTTCGGAACATCTTTTCGAAAAAGGGGATGAAGGGAAACTCTGTCAGTGGAATGAATTACTACGCTTGTTTATCTATTTTGTCTCTTGCAATTCTCACTCCCTTTGCAATTGCCGTGGAAGGACCCCAAATGTGGGCCACTGGATGGCAAACAGCCCTCTCTGAGATGGGACCCCAATTCATATGGTAATTACAAGATGACTACTGAATGTGATGTTATGTTGTGTTTTTTCTTATCTTGGTTGCACCGATTTAAGTTTGCGTGTGTTTGTATTTTGAATATGTTGAAAATTTCATAAACTTATAATAGTTTCAGAAAACTACTATACTGGTTCATTTTCTTTTGAAAGACATGCATAACATCAGTGTGGGGAAAGGTGGATAAGTTAGATTCTTAGTATAAAGTGACTATGATGTACACATATCTCTAGGGTTGGAGATCCTACATTAGAAGGTTTTTCCCATGGGCTTCTTGCATTTCTATATTTTCTGATCTCATCTTCATTCACATCACCTTTATAAGTTGGAAAAGTATGAAGTGACTTCAGAAGTCTTTGTAGAGATTACGTGAGACCTTTTTTGTTGTTGTTTGATATGCCAATTTTCGATTCCTCTAGTTGCAAGACTGAGCTGCTTTTTTCCCTCTCAAATTGATGACCTTGTCCTTCCTTACATGAATGTGTTTTGTAACCGAAAACGGGGAATTTTTCTTGTTTTTATCAAGTAATATGTTGTTCTCTTGTTTATCTTTCGGTCGTAAATGCTTCACCTCTCTATATTGTGACTCAAAGTATTGCTGGTAATTGTATTGTACACAATAGGTGGGTAGCAGCTCAGAGTATATTCTATCATCTATACAATCAGGTGTCATACATGTCTCTAGATGAAATCTCTCCCTTGACATTTAGCATTGGAAACACCATGAAACGTATATCTGTCATAGTGTCTTCAATTATCATCTTCCATACACCAGTTCAGCCCGTCAATGCTCTCGGAGCTGCAATTGCCATCTTTGGGACCTTCTTATATTCACAGGTGTTTTCTTGTCATCATTTTTCTTATTTTGATTTAACTATTATTGTTTATTGTTCCCTTTGGCCATATTATTTGCCATTGAAAAAAAATGCTATGTAGATTTGAAACATCAAAAACCTCCATGGTGTTACGTATAGTTGGCTGAAAGATCCATTACAGAGAGCGAATGTGTGTAGGATGTTTTGTGTTAATGCTCATTACAGAACAGTTAGGAGGAAGACTAGAACCTCAAAAGTGGTGAACCCTTCTAGCAAATCATCGCATTGTTGCATGAAGGTGTTGTTATTTCCTGGAGTGTAAACTGCCATAGGATTTAAAACTTAGGGTCTGTTTGGATAAACAACTTAATTAAGTGCTTGTGCATAAGCTGTTTATATAATAAATTATAAAATAATGTTAAACTATCTTTCTATAAGCTGTTTGCATAAGCTCTCCCAAACAGTCTCACAAGTGCTAATGCCAGTATATCAACCAAATAAGTCAATCCAAACGGGTTCTTATTATCTTGATGAAGGGGTTTGGGGTAAACTTTTTTGATTCAGCCAGAGTTTACTATGAATGAAAGAAAATTGGAAGCTCATAGAGGTATTTTTTGATAAGGAAATGTTAGTTGTAATTAGTTTGGGGGAGGGGGAAATGTTGGTTTTCGGAGTTTGAACCCTAGACCTCTTGCATGTACTCCTCTGGCGTCCCTTAGCTCACCAACTGAGCTCATAAGGTAGAGTTGGGTGTCAATGTGCGTCAGGGTGTGTTGCTTTCCTATCTAATGTTGCTATTGTGAAATTAGGTGATCCAGTATTTTATGGGCAGCTATACCATAAATTGCCACCTACCTCATTGGTTTGAACATTGAACTTTGAACCTACCAAGTCAATTTCAAGTCAATTTCAACATGGGTTGGCTTATTACCTTATAGAGTTTCAATGTTGACTGCACCAAATACTTGAACATATGCTTTTTGTTTGGTTCATACCTTCACAGTGTGGCATCTAATAGTATCCACCAAAAGTAGGTGTCTTGTATGGCCTTGAAAAAAGGAGAAAACGAAAGGATGGAAACTATTAGAATATTGATTAGATTCTTCAGAGATAAATTGTGTTTTTCTTTTAGAAGTAACACTTCTTTATTTGTATATATACTTATTCTTACTTCTTATTTTACTTATTTTTGCAGTCAAAACAATAGAGTGGGGGAACTAAAGTTTCCTTTGAAACTTGTTTGTTACGGTTCGACGTTCATCGTCGGTCCTTCGCAAAGCTGCAAGGAGTTGGTTTTGAAACACCTGTGACTGCTGGATTTTTGTAAGACTAGGATGATCCAGCTCTTTAGTTCATCTGTAGATAATAATAATAATAATAAGAATAATGTTGCTGAGAAACATTATCATAAAACAGATGATTAATGAGGTTTTATTTTTTCAAGTTCTGAAATGGCAATGAGTCATAATAAATGTATGTTATTGTTTATATAGTTGGACTCAAAACATTGTTTACAATATGGAGTTTTATAGTAATATATATGTTGCGTGTGATCTTATTTGATGCTCTCTTTTTTTATGAATCTCAAAAGAAATACTACTATAATGTTTGGTGACATTAATGATGATGCAACTTGGGATTTAGTATTAGTGGGGCATAGTTAGATTTTTATGTTATGCTTAGAAGAAGGAGGTGCATTTTGTTTCAGTGTATGTGGCCCTTTCATTTGTCTGCCCTTTGACCCTTTCCATGTGAGTGTGTTTGGTGAGATAGCGGCTCTTCAATTTTCTAAAGGCCATGTTCCCATTTGTGCCCATGGATGGTCCTTTAACCCTCGT
The DNA here is from genome assembly GCA_963573325.1 of Astragalus glycyphyllos. Taxonomy (NCBI): domain Eukaryota; kingdom Viridiplantae; phylum Streptophyta; class Magnoliopsida; order Fabales; family Fabaceae; genus Astragalus; species Astragalus glycyphyllos. The sequence goes on from OY754307.1 coordinate 38,594,072, forward strand.
TTTTTCCACTAACGCCCTCTTGTTTTGGGAACTACTTTTCGGAATACTAAGGTTTTTTGTCCGTAAAAAGGGGATGGATTGTGTCCCTTTAAGACGAGAAAGACACTATGCCCTTTGCCTATTTAGTGTCTATCTCTCTCAATAATGTGGCGGGTTCTTTAAGCCATACTACATACCCATTCTTTGATAGTTGATACTACTAAGTTACACTATATTTTTGGTACCTTGTGTATTGCTTATACAAACTGGTCTCTTATGGGTAACGGTAAAGGTAACACTAATGTGATTTCTCTTGTTTTAATTTGGAAGTGGTCCATTATGTAATAAAAATTATACTAATGTGGTCCCTTCTTTTTGCAAAATTTGGGGCAAAAAAACCATATTGGTATGATTTTTGCAACATTGGTACCATTTCAAAATATAAAAAGAAAAAGCCACCATATTGGTATAAATTTTATAATGGGCTAATTCATAACTTTGTATGCAATGTGAATGTTTTTATGCCAGCTTAAGCAAAAAGACAAATAAACACCACAAACATTATAACGGTCACAGAGTCTGAACACACGCACACACGATAATGTTAAAATATTAATTGATGTGTTAATATTTACAGTTTTACTTGGCAATGTAAAACATGCACAAGAAAAAATATGGGGTATTGGTCTACGACATAACACCGTTGGTTACTCATATTTTCAAATTCAACTGTAAAAATTGAATGACTAGTCTTTTTTGGTCAAATCAAAGGATATAGTTGTATCTCCACGTCCCTCTGTTCCCAAGCCACATCTATGCTTGTCAACAACTTCAACCTTAACCTCACTCTGCCGCCCTCCCTTTTCCACCCAATAGCTTGTTTGCAATATTGGCTCATGAACTCGTCAACAACAGTAGTGCTATTGTCGTGATTAGAAGAAATCCTAGTACTATTGTCATACACACTCAAGTTTTTCTGTTCAAGAATCTGTTGTTTTCAATAAACGGGCCAGGCCGAAACTACATAACATAATGAGCCTTACATCAGTGGGTTTTTTTACCCCTACTAATACACCTCATGTAGCATCTAACATACTTGGAGGCCAGGTAAATATAATTTTATATATTTATTTTCATAGTTTTATTATATAAATTTATAGATAAAAGGTTTAAGTTTTTTTATTTTTAATTCAGTTTCGGAATAAATTGAAAGTCTGGATTAAAGTCAATCAGAAATTGGTCCCTTTCGCACAGAAACACCAGTTTTATGAATATATTAGGCAGTCTGGATTAGCCCCCGTTGTCTTCTCAACTCACACCACTGTAGATCATGAGCTGCTATCTGCCTTTGTAGAGAGATGGCACCCAGAGACATCGTTATTTCACCTACCATTTAGTGAAATGACGATTACTTTGGATGATGTGTTGTGTCTCCTACATCTACAGTTGGCTGGCAAATATTTCAGATCTCCCCCTCAGTCTGTTACTATTGATGATGCCATCCAGTTGGCTATGCGTTATCTGGGGGTTACTTTTACTAAGGAGACACTGGCCAGCAGGCGGCCATATTTCCGCTTTGATTGGCTACAAGAGATATGTAGGCATGACATAGAACAGGATGACCAGACTTGCGGTGTCAGGGCAGACTTGATGCTTTTTTTGGGGATGAGCATTTTTTGTATCAAGACTGGCACAAGAGTTGAGGCTAAGTGGTTGCTATTGCTGGATGGGCATGGGGTCCAGCAGCCTTAGCTTTCTTATATGACCAGTTGAACTTTGCCTGCCTACAGGATACCAGTTAGCTAGGGGGTATGCGACGCTGTTCATGGTAAGTTTTTTTATTTTTTATTTTTAACGAGCTTGTTTTAATCTTATATATTTTATTTTTAACGATATTGTTTATTTGTGCATTTCAGTCATGGACCTTTGAGTACTTCCCTCGGATAGCTGCGCAGGGTACCACTGGGACCACGGCCGGGCCACGATGTGCGTTTTGGAGTATAGCAGAAGGATTGATGCTTTGACACCTAACGATGTCATCTGGAGAGCATTTGAGGACCACCAACACGAGAGGTTTCTTGATCTGGGAGGACATCACCGTCCCTTACATGCTAGATAGGTGCCCCGGGAAATTTGGATACATTCAGGTCATCCCTCGTGACCCGCTTCACTGTCATCCAACGTGTAGTGAGATCATGATGCGCATGACCAGATGGAGGGATAGTGTTCGAGAGGTTATGAGCACTACTACTGATGTCAGGGAGGTGGGTGAGGTTCATCCCACTTACTTGCCATGTTATGTTAGGGTATCAGTTCCCCGTCTCCTTCCAGCACCAGCACCAGGTGTGAGGGGACCTAAGGAGAAACTGATAATTGTTAGCAAGCATTTGCGGTTGGCGCTTGAGTCCGAAGACATTCATCCTGGGGCTCGGACGTACAAACGGCTGCAGAGGTTGTTTGATTTGGTAGATGGACGTGATTGATTTTTTTGGTTGTTGTATTGTACAATATTTTCACGTTAGACTTATTTATTTCTTATTAGTATTGTTCTTTTATTATATTTGTTATTAGTATTTATTTATTTTCGGTGCAATCTAAACCGTTAACAAATATTGTCAGTGCAATCTAAACCGTTTAAAAAAGTAAAACATAATAAATCCACCGTTGATATTGTCGATGTAATCTAAACCGTTAAAAAAATATGCGTTGGGGCACACTTATCCCGACGAGAAATAGATAAATTCGTCAAAATATAACCGTTAAAAACAAATTTACCTATTAGCTAGATTAATCTGTTCTGATAAATAACAAAACGGATTTACCTTATAATCAGGTAAATCCGTTAGCACCACATAACAAAGACAAATTTATTATTTTAAAAGGTAATTCCGCTTTTTTAAAATTATAAAAACGGATGTATATTTTTTTTCAATATATCCATTGGGAAAATTTTGGTAAAAACGGATTTATGTATGATTCAATACTTCCTTTTTGTTATTTTATTCATAACGAATTTATATTTGGTTTATGTAAATCCGTTTTTAACATTTTTATCAAGGGTATTTTTGGAATAAAAGCTTTTGTGGGGTATAAAGTGCAGCTAGCTAGCTGATCAACTTCGTGAGCAACACCATTTCCTTCTTCCCTTGGAGTCCAGGTAAAACTGCAACGATGAATCCTTGATTTGAGATCATATATATGCCCGCTAGAAAACTAACAATTTATTGTCTTTGAACATTTCCTCTGTTCGCTTCAACAAGTTCAAGACAATTTGCTTCAATTATAACATCATCAAGCTGCAAGTTGACTGCCAATTATAACCCCTAGGCTTCCGCACACAAAGGGGTTTGTGCAAAGATCTGCTCCGTAACCCCATAGGATTAGGATTTCTATCTTGGTGAATTTTTTCATTCCTAGCTTTTCAAATATTTCAGAGGGAGAAGGAGATGGGGGAAGCCTTCTCTTTGCCAGATGAGTCCCCTTGATTAAATATGATATCACAAAACTAACTAGAAACAGGACAAGATTGAAGGCCAGACTAGATGTGTTCAATTGTTTCAGGTTCCCTTACGAAAATTGGACAAAGATTCGTTTGAGCACACTTCTTTATGACCAAATTGGTCTTAGTTACTAAGGAGTTTTTGCAGGCTCGCCAAAAGAAATGCTTAATCTTTTCTGGGGCTTTGACTTTACACAACTACTTCTACATCTTAGGAAACTTAGGAAAGGAGGGGTGTCTAAAGGGTTGGAGTTGTTTGCCCAAGGGTTGGGAGAAATCTCATGCAAATGGTTGGATATTCGAGGTGAAAACACTAAGGCGTATTATGCCTTTTAGTCCCTGAATTTATGGGTGGACTATACACAAAGTAGCCCACCACCCTTCTACTTATTTTCAATATGTTTTTGTCTATTTCATTCTACCCGCTAAAATAATTCGATTTTTCTGATAATTCTACAATAACTCATATAGTATAATAGGATTTAAAAATAGATTCTAGTATATGGGTCACTATTTTCCATTAAGCCTAGAGTTTATCGGACTTAATGTGCACTTTAATTAAAAAAATCAAAAGAATTGTAAAATTAGAGAGAGAGAGAGAGAGAGAGAGAGCTAAACCAGTTTTATGGAGACTGTCTATGTATGCATCGAGGAAGCCACAAGTTGCGGTATTCAAACTTCAAATTCCATGTAATTGGACACAAGGTGACAAATATGTATATAGCAAGCAACGAGCACACTTATCTAATATTGGTATAAACTGTTCTTTATATGATTTCCCACTCTGTTCTCCAAAGCTAAAAGCAAAAGGTGGAAGCAGGAACCATGGCAAGTTTGATGCGCCTAGAAGCCATTCTTAGAGGTGATAAAAATAGTGAACTATTGCAGTTTATAAGGGGCCTTGTGTTGTGGATGATATTTTTTAAGATTGAGGTGAGGTCCCAATAAAATGTTTTGTTTTATGTGTGGATAAGGTTTTCATCGGTAGAAGCCACACAAGCAAACTGCTTACCCGCAAATTTTCCAAATTAATGAGAAATATTCCAGACCAAAATGTTGTGCAAAATAATTATTGATGAGAATAGTGTTACGCGTCCACGCTTAAAAGAGTAAAGGAAGAGAGAAAGAGGCGAGAAGTAGAATAGATTAGCAATTTTGTTTGATTTAATCCCATTAGTACTCGGAAAAACATACTGATACTATGTTTTACAATCCACTCAAAAAACCAAGTTGGATCCAACTACAATACATATATCTATTACATGATCGAACCACAATGCTACAAACAAGCTTAAACCATAACAGTAAAAAGTATTTTAATTAATACTTAAGCCCCCTCATAAAATTCTCCGAGCATGTGTTTGGATTAAGTATTTTTTTCGAAGATAAAGTAAGTTTTGGGGGAACTCAAATAATTTAACTTCAAATTTTAAGATAAAATATTTCAATTCCCCTCAAATTACATCACCTCCAAAAAATATTTCATCCAAACACACTCTTCGCAATTGCTTAGTCTGCTCTAAACAAATACAACAGCTCGCAGGCTCTCAGACAAAATACAACACAGCTCCCATGCAGCAAGTTTCCACAGCATATTTTTGTTTCATTTACTACTTTTATTGTAATGTTCAAAACAGAAGTTTATTATTAAGGATCAAATAGCCACCGCAGTTCAGTTTAGTAAATATACATGGTTCTTTAACTATATAAAACATAATAATAAATTGATCTATCTCTGTCTCTCTAAGTATGAAAATGAAGCCCATTCAGCAGCTAAACCATTGATCAATACAAGAACGTCAACTTTTCAAAGCTTCAAGTACTTGATAACCGTTTGAACATCCTTATCACCTCGGCCACTGAAGTTAACCACAACTTTTGTTCCATTAGGAAGGGTTGGACACACTTTCTCTAAGTATGCCAATGCATGAGATGTCTCTAGAGCTGGAATTATGCCTTCAAGTCTGGAAACTCTCTTAAAAGCTACACACACAAAAGTTAAGATATTGTAACAACATCTAATAAAAGCTCATCACAAATGAAGTTTTAAGAAAAACAAAGAAACATGTGCATCTTATTAAATTTTATATGATACAAAAATGGCAAAATTTTGCTTATACAATAAAATTATGAGCCTTTCTTACTTCTCCAATTATGTAATTCCCATTAGGACTCATATTTTGTGTAATAGCAGATTTCATATCTTTAAGCATCATGCATGCATCTAGAAGAAGAAATCAGCTGCGAGATCATCACATGAAGGCAGTAATTGTTGGCTTGCGAATGTCATTTGTGCCAAATCATACTGTCTTAAAGCAAACTTGATTTAGGGCATTTGAAATTCCCATATATTATATTATCAAGTTTGAAGTTTGAACTGATGAATTACCTTCCAAAAATTTGAACCCATGCAACTTTCACCTTATACAAAAAATTGTAACCTAAATGTGCAATCATGTAATATAAAGCAACAAACTTTAGGCAGACATACCTTCCAATGCTTCTTCGTCAGTGATGCTATAATATTCAGCGCGCCCCAAGTCTTTCAAAAAGCTATGTTCAGGTCCAACACCGGGGTAGTCCAAGCTGCAAAACAAGTTTTTTTAAAGCATAACTACACAATCAGAAAAGGCAGAATCCAAAAAGACACAAAAAAGACTGATAACAAATTTTGAGTAAGAAGAATTACCCAGCACTAATAGAGTGAGGCTCAACTATTTGTCCATCATCATCCTGCAGCAGATAGCTCATAGCTCCATGCAAAACCCCGATCTCTCCCTTCGTTAATGTTGCGGCATGCTTGCCACTGTCCAGGCCAAAGCCAGCTGCCTCCACACCAATTAGCCTAACTTCTTTGTCATCAACAAATTCATGGAAAAGTCCCATGGCATTTGAACCTCCACCAACACAAGCAATCAAAACATCTGGTTTTCCTCCCCATTTTTCCAAAGCTTGCTTTCTTGTTTCCTTGCCAATCACAGCATGAAACTCTCTAACCATCATTGGATAAGGGTGCGGCCCAGCAACAGAACCCAAAATATAATGAGTTGTTTCTACATTAGTCACCCAGTCCCTTATAGCTTCTGATGTCGCATCCTTAAGAGTTGCAGTACCGGCATGAACTGCTCTCACCTATTTCACAGGATTTAACTATTAGATATACCAATTAATATCATTCAATGTAGAACTGTTAAATTCAATATATAACAAGGTTTGGACACACCTGACATTCACTAAACCTTATTCAATGCAAGATAAAGACACACCATTTCCCAAATGACCAATGTCATAAAACAATCCAAGCTCTTTATACATGTTTGTTTGAGATTGTTGGTAACAAAGTTGTGTTTAGCAGACAAATGTTACAACTAAGGAGTTTTTTGTTTCCACAATCTTTTGCCTTGGAAATGGGGAACTTTGACTATTCTGGCTTAAATTAATCTTGATCAAACACTTAATGTTACATGCTACAATTAGTCAAATATAATTAAAAATACTAATATGGTGTTAAATTATACATTTTTTAATACATTTGCTTCTAACATTTGCATGTCATTATCTTGTCTGGCCCAAGTCTTATATTTCTGTGCTATTGTCATGCATTTTAACATCAAGTGTCTGTGCATAAACAGTGCAAAAAAGGATTAACATGACATCGATTGCAACCTGCAATGGTGCATGTTTAAGATGACCAACAATTGACAATCTTAAGCCATGCTATTATTGCCTTCAGCCGATGATCATTCATATTAAGAGACGAAGAACAACAAACACAGATGGTTTTTCAGGGAGAATTTTCACCAGTCTTTAATTTTCAACAAACCACAGACTAAATATAGGATTCATCAACCTAACCAAATGGAATGACAATAACAACTGACATACCTCAGCACCAAGAAGACGCATTCTGAAAACATTGAGTGCCTGCCTCTCCATATCCTGTGCACCCATATAAATAATGCATTCTAAACCAAATCGAGCACATACAGTAGCAGTGGCAACTCCATGCTGCCCAGCTCCGGTTTCAGCAATAATACGCTTTTTGCCCAAACTCTTGGCAAGCAAAGCTTGGGCAACAGCATTGTTAATTTTATGAGCTCCGGTGTGGTTAAGATCTTCCCTCTTCAGATAGATGAGGGGCCCTTCACCATTAGGCCTCTTGTAATGCTCCGTCAACCTTTCCGCAAAGTAAAGAGGACTCTCCCGACCTACATAATCCTTTAGAATCCCAGCCAGCTCTCTCTGCAATTTAAAATATTTATCTTAGAAGTTTTCGTATATTTTTCCTTCCAACTAATTACATTTACGACTTCTGAGTGCATTGCTGACGCATGTGCAAGTGCAAACATGTATCAGCGTGCGTGGATGAGTATATGTGCGAATGCTAACATATTCTCAGTATAATTGAGTGAACGTTCTGATGTAGTTCTCAGTATAATTGTCACAACATTGCAAATTCCACAAGCACAAAAAGTGTAGGAAACACCACAACACAAAAGGAAGTACAACATTAAATAATGTCCTTCAAATAACAAGGTTGACTGCAACCATTGGTTATTCCCATAGCAGAAACTGAACCTCTTCTCAGTTTCTGGCTATGCCTCACTTCCAAGGAAAACCGAAAAGAATTTAATTATACAAACAAAATGGCATTCTAAACATATGTAAAACTTTCAAAATAAAAAAAATCAAAAGCTACCATTGCCATCAGTGCTACATTTCAACAACCAATTAGGGTGCATAACTTATGTGCAACATTGAAAACAAAAACTAAACTCATTATAAGCAAAATTCAGCTTAACCCAACATTGCAAGGGAGACAAACAACATCTGCAACCAAATCCAATGGAAGTACATCACAGAATCCAAAAACATAACATTTCCCTTAAATATAAATCAAAAAATAACAAGGTTGAGTGCAACCATTGGTTCTTCCCATAGCAGATACTGAACTTCAACTCAGTTTCTGGCTATGCCCCACTTTCAAGGAAAACCAAAAAGGATTCAATTAGACAAACAACGAGACATCCCAAACGTATGTGAACTTTCAAAATAGCTACCATTTTCATCAGTGCCACATTTCAACAACCACTTTGTGTGCCAAACTTAAAAAAAAATGTACAACATTGAAATCTAAAACCAAACTCATTATAAGCAAAATTCAACTTAACCCAACAAATGACATCCATAACCAAATCCAATGAAATTACTTCACAGAATCCAAAAAAGGTCTAATAAAAAGAGAAAATTGCTTTGGTTACAGAACCTGAAAGTCTTCATCAGCAGTAAGGGAATGGAAAGCAGCCTCAAGTTCAGTGAGGGCGTGCATAAGAGTTTCAGGGACATATTTTCCACCAAACCTTCCAAATCTCCCAAACGAATCAGGTCGCTGAAGCACAACCGACCCATTTTCAAGCTTGATGTGATCCTGCAATGGGAGAACAGATGTAGGGTCTCTAGTAAGAGAGCAAGAGACAGAAAAAGGGGTTCTGGAAACTGAAGAAGAAGGGAAAGGTGCAAACTTTAACAAGTTTGAGGTAAAATTGGAAGATGGGTAATTTGATTCTTTCGGATTGGAGAGCAACATTGAAGAGTTTAGGCTTGTGATGGAGGAAGCCATGTTGGATTTGATTTTATTTCCTGGTGTTGAAGGTTTTGTTATTTTGGTGTGAAAGAGAGATAGAAAAGGTTTTTGATTGTTTGGAATTTATATAGAAATTTTTTGGAGATATGGAGATTTTGTCTGTATGTAGAAAAGAATGAATGGGGTACGAACAAATTGCTACACCGACAAACAATAGGTAATTTCAATTTTTTATTTGGATTTTTTCCAGAAAATTTCAAATATTTAACTTTTGATTAGGGAGAAACGGGAAGGATTCGGTGATTTTAGGTGAATCTATTCAAAAAATTTATTTTTACCTACTCATTTTTTCTTTCCAAAAAATCTAAGCATACCAAACTCATGCCCGCTCAAATCACTCAATCTATCTAAATTCAAGAAGAAACATGTATCACAAAATTAATGTTTGTCAAAGTGATGTTACATAAGTGTTAGATACTTAGGTATGGTCTCTTACTTATTTGGTCTTGGTTCGATCCCTGATCGGTAGTGCGTATGAAAAACATTTGTTTGGACAGATCAACTCCTTAAATGGATCACTGATAGCTCGGAGGATTAGTCCCCGCTGTCTTCGTTGAGGATACCTTATTTTAAAAAAAAAACATTGATATTATTCATTGAATTTAGTTTATCTCGCAAATTTAGAAGTTAGAACTTATTACCAATTAACTTAATTTTTAGATTAAATGCTTTTATAAATTTAACAATTTTATAATTTCTCGTGTTTTTATACACAGGGTATCTTCTGCACGCAACTGCAGAAGAATATGACACTCGCTATACTTTTTTTTGACGCAATACACCTTTTGAAAATAAGTAAGTTAAATATATAGAAATAATAAAAACTACGTCTTTATAAAAATACAAATCAAACCAAATAACAAATGTATGGTAAAAACTCGTGAAACCTCCATGTGAGATGTCTCAAAATTTTTAGCACTTCATTATAACTTTCAAAATAAATAACCCATACTAATAATCTTCATTCGCAGAAACTACTCACCGGCATCCACGCTGACAGACTTTATCAAGAGACTCTTCACCTAAATGTGCACGATAGCACATGAGTAGTTAAAAAGGAAAGATGAGTGAGGAAATGACATAACATAAAGAAGGCAATGGATACAACGAACATTACACGCATATAAAATCAATCACCAACTATGGCTCTAGTTTACAATACTAAACATTTTCCTTAGTTTTTCTTACTAAATTGATTTTAGCCATTAGATCATTTTTTTATTAATCTAATGGTTGATAATGAATAAGGGTGTTGTTGTCATTTTAAAAATAAATGTGTTGTATTTTTTTTAAAAAAAATAAGGGTGTTGGTGGATATAATATATATATATTAAAATAAATAGCACCACCACCATCGCCGGCCGGTCGCCGGAGAGCCACCGTGACCGCCGCCGCTCGCCGGAGCCCCGCCGCCGAAACCGCCGCCGCCCGCCGGAGCTCCGCCGCCGACCACCGCACCGATCACCGGAGCTCCGCCGCCGACCACCGCACCGTTCGCTGGAGCTCCGCCTACAACCACCACATATATATTTATATATAATATAAATATTATAATCCTGAACAGTGTGGCCACTAACCACAGATATACACTGTGGTGGTTAGTGGCCACTAACCACATATATGCATAGTGGTGGTTAGTGGCCACTAACCACAGAATAGTGCAACAGTGGTTAATACCATAAATCTCAATGTCTTCATTAGAATAGTACATTATAAATTCAATTTCTTCATTAGTAGCTTAAATAAATTATGCACATCATGATTAAGAGCAAATTATAATCCTAACCAATATTATGTACATTTGTGGTAAGTGACAATAACCACAAATTAGTACCTCAATGGTTAGTGGCCACTAACCACAAACATGCATAACTGTGGTTAGTAGCCACTAACCACAAACATGCATAACGGTGGTTAGTGGTCACTAACCACAAATACATATAGCTGTGGTTAGTGGTGTTACAGTTTGTTGGTTTTACGGAGCACGATTTTTGTTAATTTTTAAGTAAATTACCATTTTACCCATTTAGTAACTAATACTAAACATATGTTTAGTACTGTAAATCACACTCACCAACTATTATCATCATCATGAATCTAGCGTTCCGTATTAGGATGAAAGGTTGAAAACAATGAATAGTATTTTTTTTAATTCAATGTATGGCTATTATTATTAAGTTAGTATATTGTTCATTGAATTTACGTTGGTTTTGCAAATTTGGAACATGGATCATGTCACCAATTTATTCGGTTTCTTAATCAAATGTTTCATAATTTCCTGACCTTTTTTCTTCGTGTAAGAAAATAGAGATAGGAGATGTGAGATTTTTTTTGGTGGTGATAGGAGATGTGATAATTTTTTTTATAAATCGGGTATTATTTCCACGCAAACTCAGGAACTTAGTTAAGTTGGAAGAGACTCCTACCATCTCATCCAAATACTCTTGGGTTTGGAGATGTGAAATTGAAAACAGTTAATCAGTTTTTGGGAATTAAAGGATGACAACTTTCAGTTTTGATGAAGAGGAAAGGTTTTTATTTCTGTATGAAGAGAAAAACATACAAGGAAAAAGAAAATGTTTCTTTAAGCATGGAGTATCGGTCAAAAACAAAGTATGGAGTTTACATATGTATTTTTCTTCTCTTTTTTTTGGTGGTGATGTATTTTTCTTCTCTACGAGTGAGACAAAAATAAGGTAAATTTTTTTATAAAAATATTACTTATAATTATCTATTCATCATTAGATTAATATAATATAGAAGTTAAGTAATATAAATATAATTAAATCTAGTCCTTAAGAATGAAATAAGTTTTATACATGCATTACTCAATTCAAAAAAATATCCAAAAGAAAAATAGGAATTATTTACCAAAAAAACTAATGAAGTTTATTAAAAAATATACCAAAAATTTGAGTTTTCCTTCTTTAATCAATTATACAATAAATCGGGGGTTTTATTATTTATTGTTAACAAATACACAAATTTATTGAATCAATATTATGAATAAAAAAATTAAAATTTGGTCAAAAAAATTAAGAAATTAAAAACGTCACCAAAACTCTATTTTATCAAATAATAAAATTTCAATTTTTTAAACAATAAATTTCACATACCTTTATTTACAAATTTAATTTAATTTATATTATGTAAATAATAAAGTTTATCAATTTATTTGAATTTTTCAAATTTATTTTTTCATATTGCACTAATAGTTATAAATATCATATAAAATACTTAATGATATATAGTACGAAGTGAATTTCGTACACACACGTACGAATGAACAATATTTCGCATATGGGCATGTCTAGGTTAATTCTTCCTCTCTCGCTCTCTATTCTCTCATGGAAGTCTTCATCCTTATCCCACCAGTCACTGTCATCATAGCAGTTGAAATCACCGCCATCGTGATCCATTCTCCCTTACGACTTCTCTTCTCTAAACCACCATAACCAGCCCCACTATTTCTTTTAGGCTGTTGTAGTTAAAACCTTTGATCCATCTTCCTTTAAATCACACCACCACAAACCAACAGAATTAACGGTGTTTCGAAAATGAGGTGCCTATCAGAAATGTACCGCGTGATTGCAACGGTTCGAAATCGTGAGTTGAGAAATTCGAAGATCCATATCTGAACCACGGAGGGGCTTGGCCTCAGAAGGTAGCCAACTACATGGAGAGTTTGTTCCTAGCGTATCAATGGTGGATTTATTCTCACATAGTTTTAAACAAATGTATAAGTAATATGATTTTATAATTGTTTTTTACTATTTTTCCTCCTTGGGTCCTTATTTCATTGGATTTTGGCCCTGAGAAGTTTTAAAGAGACTCCTTGTACTTTTTTGGGTTGGAGTAGTCCTTGTACTCCCATTAATAAAATTGCTTTTCTTATCACAAAAAGGAGTGGAAAACTTTTACTACCTCTAGTTCTATATATACGAGAAAAATGTAGTTTTAGGTTTATTTAATAACAAATATATTTAGTTTTTTAAGCTAGATACATAAATTATTCAATTAAAATAAAACTGCAATTTTCTCTTATATATAAGACCAAGAAGAATATTTTGCTAGATCGGGTTGTGCAAGTTGGAAAATTGCAAATCAATCCAAACTAAATTGAAAATTATTAAAATCGCTTTGATCGGTTCAGTCCGAATTGCAGTTTTATTACCTACAACCAAACCAAACCAAACAAAGTTGAACGGCTTATATATTATTAAAATAAACTATAATAGTACTCTAGTAGTCATACACATGACACGATTGTTACCAATACATTCACAAAAAAATATGATTTTCCTCCAACCTTAATATTATTGCTTTTCCTTTCTTCCTTAATGAAAGTAAAGCCGCCATGTATACATAGTAGTCTATGCACGGAGTACATTATATTTTTCAGAATATATTCATAGGCATGATATTTTTGAGAATATATTTCTGAGAATATATTTGTCATAACATTTTTTAGAAAATATTTTCCATAATTTTTCAAATTAAAATATATTTTTCAATTCCAATAATCGAGTTGTATAATATATTTGTAAAACCTTTTCTTCAACACTTTAAAATTGAGTCATTCGATATCCAAACTACATTTGTTCGGATCGAACTGATTCAGATTTTTTTATGGGAATCGTCCAAACCAAACTGCATGTTGTTTTTCTCTATGGATCAAATGATCTTTTGCTTCAAAATCAAACCAAATCATACCAACCCACTTTAGCCGCTCCACGCAATCCAACCAAAATATGGGCGATGATAGGTAGGCAAACACACTCATTGGCTGCGTTTTATTTTAGAAAACAATATAACGAATTACAATTATGTTTAAGTGTTACAGTCATGATATTGGATGTAGAGTTTGAATAGGGTGACAAATTCAGACTATTGGAGAAGAGAACCTCAATGGTGAAAAATTTGTTACTTCACACTCCCCACTAGTCTCAGTAATGTAGAATGACGATCATGATAGCTAGATCTAATAAGTATCCCCCAATTTGAGGTGCAAAAATTAAAGGCTTAAATATATGTTACCCTCTGCAAATGTTGCAATTATCCATTTACCTCACTGCAAAAAAAAAAACGTTTAAAAAACACATTGCAAAATGTAACATTATCCAGTTACACCCTCTACTGTTTGTTTTGGTTAATGTTGCTAATTGATTGCTGATGTGGATACCTAGCCGGATCAGATACGTGGTTGTCACGTCAGCAACCAATGGATTGTTGCCACGTGGCAGCTTGCATGGCAAAGTAGGGGGGACACATTGTTACTAAAAAAATTAAGGAATTTGGGGGAGATGAGTGTTGAACTCATGACCCTTTAATCATACCCACTAACTAATACCATGAAACCAAATCAATTGTTGTGAATATTAAGCAAGCTATTAATATATATTATATAGAACGATTCTGCAGAAACCCGAAAATTCATCACCAAATTCATCATCATCATCCCTCATCATCATCAATATCATCATCATCATCATCATCATCATCATCATCCTCAACAACAATAATAAACCCAGAAACGAAATCAAATCGAAATCAAAGAAATCAAAATGAAAACAAAGAAATCAAACAAAAATGGGAACCCAAATTGATTCCAGACTCCATTTTGAATTGAATCTAGATCTAAACCAAACGAATTGAATCCTGAAGAAAAACAAAAAGATTGAAATGAACAAAAAGGTTGAGGAATGAACACCTAACGAAACGTAGATATGAATAAAACGTTTGTTGTTGAAGATGATAAAGACGTTGGATTCTGGAAGATGAAGATGGTAGTTTTAAGATCTGGTTTTCAATTTCGTTTTTTCACACACTGGTTATATATTATTCTTGTAAGAAAGTAAACAACTTGAATCAGTGGTGTAGTGGTTATTTAGCTTGCTAGTAGGCAGAGGGTGCTGGGTTCGATTCTCATCTCATCTTTTTTATAAAACACATTTCAATCCATATATTTCAATTATAGTATGCCACGTGGCAGCCACATCAGCAATCAATTAAGAACCTTTTTTTTTTGTGAACATTAACTAAAACTAACAGCATGGGGGTAATTGGATAATGTTACATTTTGCAAGGTGTTTTTAAACCTTTTTTTCCAGGGTGGTAAATTGATAGTGACAGCATTTGCAGGGGGGGGGGGGGGGTAATATATATTTAAGCCAAAATTAAACCATTCAGGGCTATGAACTCGAGCTTTTGCACCCCCTAGGTTGAGATATTGCACATAAGCCCGCTCTCGGTAGCCCACACTCCTCATTTCAATGCTACTTCCCCCAAACCTAATACAGGCAAATGATGTATACAAACATACGCACAAGGATAGGTTCTGTTCCGGACTAAGCCAAGGGACCAATCCCTATCTTGGGTCGGATCACAACCCGCTAAAAGAAAGTCCCACTACCGAAGAAGAGCATGTTAGCCAAGGTCGTAGTCGACAAGTGCCGAGCCTCCATCGACGGCTGACATCCTTGCGACAAATCCAACGGCAGACAGAGACCGAAGTGGTCACACCCAACTAGCACAAGCGCCTACCCAAAATCAATAAATAGGGGTCAACCCCCGCAAAAGGGCGCGACTCTCATTTCTCTTACCTTGCATTAACTTCTCTCTCTGACTTGAGCGTCAGAGTTTCTTTGCAGGTACAACCCATCTAGGCTTTGGACCCCTACATCAAAAGGATCATCCTACCGACCATCCTGACTCGGTTGACCCGAGACAGATAAGGTACAGATCAGGTTCCATTATGAACTCCACCACTAAGTTATAAATTCTCTATCATGGCTTATAACGCTAGGAATATCTTAACTTAAGGTTGTTAGCCAAGGTAACTACTTATAGCTAGGAAAATTATCATAAGGTTGTCATACGATGTAACTTCGCCGCAATTGATCACTAGTGGTCTTGTTATAAGCTCATTGGCACTCAGTAGTTGTCTATTCACAACGTAGTTTGACTCGTTACACAAAATTAATCTTTAAGATCCTAAACCATTTTCACATTACAATTTTAATCCTTAAGATCCTAAAGGATGAAATAACGTAATTTAAAGTAACGTAATTTTCACATTTAAAGTAACGTAATTTAATCCACGTATCATATCACTCTTGAAGTATAAGAGAGAAAAAAAATCAAGAAGCTAAGTATATCATTATCTTGAGTCTAGGCACAAGCTTCCTGAAAAACATATTAAGGCCATTTTCACATGTTCTAATCAATTAACAACTTCTGTTAATCAATTGGGTTCTGTTCAAAACGTGTTGGTTATTATTTTTGCCATATCTTACACTACAGGTGTTGCATTGAGGCGTTATTTGTAACGTTGGAAAGCTATGAACGACAAAATGATCACTAATGAGCCTGATCAAAATCAAACCACGATATGGTCAAAAATGGTGTGAAAGTTGACTCACGTTCATATTATTACGTTTGCGTTGTATTGACTTTGGAAAGCTTATATTGAGTTCTAGATATCGAATTTGAGTCAAACCAAAGCCATTAAGAGTCACATCTACAACTTCCATGAATAAATGTAAGAAAGAAATGGAATTTAAGACAACTTAATTGATTATAGAGCCTCCTAGTTGATTAGATGTTTTTTGGTTTTTATACTAGGGCCTAAAATACTAGGTCTAATCGAGTAGCCTTAAGTAAGGTAGTTCCATTGTTGGCAAAGGATTGTGATAATATTTACTAAATTAAACTCTAACTACTCTTTTTTCTACCCAATGTGTTTGTCGACTTACCCCACCTCATTCATGAAAGCTTTAAGCATGGCTTCCATAGAAATTTCAACTGTTGGTGCTGCTGCCTTGGGTTGAGCAGGGAATCTTGGTGATGTTGCAGGAGCTGTAGCAGGTGCTGCATTGTTACTTCATTTGAAATTTGGATGGTTCTTCCACCCAGGATTATATCAAATAAGGATTATTGTTCTTATTGTATCCCACATAGTTGACTGAAATAGGGTTAGCAGGGTGTAACACCCCCCTTTTACTATTACAATTAAATAGACAATTATCAGAGTCACCTCGAAGGGCGCTACATTTTTTCACCATTTTTAAAAAAGGAAAATCTCCAAAATAATTTATATAAAAGAAATCACCAAGCAGCGGAAATATTAACCAGTTTAAACATCTCCAGAATTAACAATTAAAGACATCTCCAAAATAAATTAAAACAATTTCCAATAACTAAAATAATAGTTCAAAACGATAACTAACGACTCCCCGGTGTTACATATCAGAGCTGACACAGACCCAAACGAGAGAGGAAGCAAAACCTAGCAATTCCTCCACGAGCACTAGCGATCACCTGCAGCGTTGCCGCATGAGAGCAACATTCCAAGCAGAAGGGGTGAGTCTAACAGAGATAATAAGCAGATGATAAAAATATGCTAGCATCAGGTAACTACAGCAACACAATACAATTACACCATATCACAGCACCAGATACCAAAGGAAAAATCCATTTGACAGTGAACCACCAAAATTATAACATTCATAGACAATGGGATGATATGCAACCCCTCCAGTGGGCATATGCATGCGGTACCGATCACCAAAATGAGCCACGACGGGCATATCACCAATAAACACCAGAGGCAGAGCCTATATCACCAAAACATGCATATGACAATGCGACACCATGATTATGCACCAACTCACCATAACAAGTATTTAAAATAAATACTATATCACCAGAATCAAAACAAATGATTTCACCAAAAATAGCACCAAGTTGTAGCATCACAGCTACCACTAAACTCTCCTGAGCATACCAGCACCGCACCTGAAATATTAACACCAGACGGCTCCACAACGCGAACATAACGCACGCACACCACGCACAAGACTGGCGCACAGCGCCTAGGCACATCGCACCTACTTCAGCGAATTAATTAAAATAGCAAACGACATCGGAATTCAACAAATAAATACTTGTTGGAAAGCCCTATGGGTCTGGTTATCATCCCTAAGTTCAGTTTTTGAAGGAGAGTGTCCAATAGGTACAGTTTTCGAAAAGCACACAGGCTAGTTGCAAAAGAGGACAGTTTCTGTCCTTCAAATTCAAGCAATTCCAAAGTGACCAAAACTCAATCAAATTGCATGAAACTTGTGCATAAACTGGGGCAAATTTTGTCTAGTTTTCAAAGAAATTGGATTCGTTCGAAAAGGAGTTCTTTTGAAAACGTGGTAACCAAAACACTGACCCTGTGTCCAGATTGTTTCCAGAATCTTACTCTAACTTGTGGAATTCATATCTCGAGCTACACAACTCTAAACGCAACCAAACCAGTGCCAAATTAACAAGCATTAAGTCTATTTTCCAGAAAAATAAACCACATAATTTTTCGGTCAATACAACGTTCCCAGTCACCGAAATACCGAATCTATACCCAAATCGTTTCCAGAATTTTAACCTAACTTGTATCACCTATAACTCGAGCTATACAACTCCGAATTTGACGAAACCAGTGCCAAAACGACCGGCGTTAAGTCTATTTTCAAAAAAAATCAACCTCATAATTTTTGGATCTACCAAACAGCGCCAGTTTTAGAAAAACCGAACCTGTGTCCAGAATCGCTAAATTGCCAAACACCAAACCCTAACGGCAACGACACCGCAACCACCACAACAAAAACGACAATTCGACAACGAGACAACAACAATCAACCACGCACAGCAACAACAAAAACACGAACAATAACAACACCATCATCGTGATACAACAATCACGCAACAACAAATAACGAAACAAATCACAATAACGTGCAATAATCATCAAAGCACCAATCTCAACGAAAACACGATATGCAACGACACGAACAATTCAACAAAACCCTAGACTACCCACACATAATTATCATCAACCCATTATCAAGGTTAAGCCCACCCTTACCTCAACTATGGTGGCGCAAACTCCCTCCTAGCCTCGTTCCTCGATCTCCGAATACGGCGACTCCCCCAAACTGCAGCTTCAGTGCGAAGCCAATATCTCTCTCCTCAGAACTCGTTTCGAAGATCCGAACGGTGAAAGTGTAGAACTATATCTTACGAACCTTCTTCCCAAAAACGAAGACGATCCAACGGTTAACGAAACCGGAATCGCAATTTTACGGTGACAGGTTTGAGAAAAACGGGAATTGTTTTCTCTCTGCTTTTCTCTCTCTTTGGTGGCTGCTCTAATCCGAAATTCCTCTCTCTCTCAACCCTAAATTAATCCTCTCCACTTATAATAAGTGAGAAACATAATGGGCTAAATTATTTGGGACTTTATCCACATAGGAAGGGAGCCCAATGCTATTTTTAACTAGCCCACAACACGTGATTATCTTCTAACTCGTTTTCAACATAGCTACTACGCCCATAATTTCAATTCTTACAATCATCCTACGGCAATCCAACTTCGAAATAATTTGATTAAATTTTAGGGCGTTACACAGGGCACTCCTCATATAAATGGCCTCCTCCACAATATACACAACTGGTAGAACCCATAGGGACTTGTTCAATTGCTGCTACAGTAGCCTCTGGTGCAGATTCAGATGTTGCAGCAGGTGTTGTTGTAGCACTGGGTGTACTCATGTTCTTGATCATATTTGTTAAGGATGCAACTTGAGCAGAAAGAGCAGTAACTTCACTCACTTCATGCATACCAGCAACCTTCTTCTGAGCACTAACCCTAGCTGTTGGCCATTGATAGCTGTTTGCAGCAATGGTTTCAATACGATCATAGGCATCCTGGTAAGAGCCATTCAATAAGACTCCCTCAGATGAAGCATCAAGCATCAGTCTAGTCTGAGGTTCCAACCCATTGTAAAATGTCTCCATTTGAACAACCACTGACAACCCATTGTGAGGACATTTTCTAAGCAACTCTTTAAATCTTTCCCATGCTTCAAACAATGTTTCAAATTCAGTTTGTTTAAAAAATGTAATTTCAGTTCTCATCCTGACATTCTTGATTGGTGGAAAGTATTTAGTCATAAATTTTTCAACCATCTCATTCCAAGTAGTGATAGAGTTAGGTTCTAAGAAATTCAACCAAACCTTAGCTCTATCCTTCAAGGAATATGGAAAAATTTTAAGTTTAAAGGCATCATCAGTCACACCAGGGGGAATGAAATTACTACAAACTTCTACAAATTGTTTAAAGTGCAAATGTGGGTCCTCAGTAGGTCCTCCACCAAATTGCCCAATTGTTTGAAGCATTTGAAATATCATAGGCATAAATTCAAAATGAGTGGTGGCAAGTTCAGGCCTTACTATGCTGGTTTGCATAGTTTGAGGGTCAAAAATAGCATAATCCCTCATAGGTCTGTCCCTGTCATTAGTCATGCCTATGACTGTTTCATTCAAGGCTTGTTGCACATGGAAAGGTTGATGAGGTTGCTCTGTTGCAACTATTGTGCCTGGACCATGGTTGGTGTTGCGTTGAGTACCATGGTTGCTTGGAGGTGGGGTTCCATATTGAGATCCACCATGTTGAGAAGGTGTTGGGGTAGCCATAGCAACAGCTCTTCCCAATGAAATAAGTCATGTTTGATCTTGTTCCCTTCTCAACGCCCTAAACAATATTTCTATCTCAGGATGCAATTAAAATTCTGGTGAACTACGCCTGTGCATATGCTGCAGCACCAGATGCTGTAGCAATCTAATACTGTAACAACAAAAACAACACACCAAAAATTAGAAACAAAAAGCACTAACTTGCTAACTAATTAAACAGAGTATTGAACTATTTCATCCTCGGCAACGGCGCCAAAAACTTGTTGTGTGAAAACATAGTGCAAATATACACTGTCCAACAAGTAGTAAAGTAGAAATAAGATTCGTACCCACGAGGATTAATGCTCAAAACGTGTTCAATTTGATTAAAAAATTAGTGATGGTAATAAAAGTAAAGACACAAGTTTTTGGTATCCTTCACAACAGTAAAAAGGTAAATGGGTAATAAGATCAGAGATGAGAACAAGTTGAGATGCTTTACTTCAATAAATCCATTCTAATACATTAATGCTATGTTTGATGCTGCAACATTAGGTGCTGTCGCAATAGATATATTTTGTCAAATACTTCACACTAGGGTTTCCTTACAAGAGCTTATGTCTAAGTCCTAAATATGTACACCTTAGGCTGCTAGGACACCAACAGTATTCACCTTATGAATTTTGCCCTCCTATGTCTGGGGTTTAAAGCAAGGAACATTAAAATATCTTTTAATGAACACAATTCATATTATCTTGTGAGTTAAATTTACAAACCATTTCTGAATTCATAAATGCTACTTAAAATTAGTTGGCCATTCCTAATCTAAGATGGAAATATTGTCATACACGAGATAAAATGAGCACATCAAACATAGTTCATTTATTGCATTAAAACTTCATTACATTAGATCAAGCATCCCAACTATGAGTAATTAGCTCATATTGAGCGAACAACACAAAGAAACTAACTTAAACATAAATGCTAGAGTCATGCTAAAAATACAAGGTAAGAAATTATACTAAGATGGGTGAACCGAAGGTGAGCTCCAAGATGTAGATCATGGAGGTACAAATCCAGCTCTCAAAGTAGAAATCTCCCAAGTATAAGAAGCTTCTGTGATTGTTGCAACAATAAACTCAGCAATGGTGTCTTGTTTTGTATCTTGAGGTAAGCTTGGTGCAAAAATGGAGGAAAGCTATTTCTATACTTTCTCCTTTCGGCCAAGTGTAGTAAATGAGGAAGAGAGGCAGCCTTTTATATTGCAAGGGCACATGATCCTAGGGGAACCCTAATTTGGAGGCGCCCTTTGTAACACCCCCCTTTTACTATTACAACTAAATAGACAATTATCAGAGTCACCTCGAAGGGCGCTACATTTTTCACCATTTTAAAAAAAAAAACACCATTTATTCCAAAAAAAAAATCTCCAAAATAATTTATATAAAAGAAATCACCAAGCAGCGGAAATATTAACCAGTTTAAACATCTCCAGAATTAACAATTAAAGACATCTCCAAAATTAATTAAAACAATTTCCAATAACTAAAATAATAGTTCAAAACGATAACTAACGACTCCCCGGTGCTACATATCAGAGCTGACACAGACCCAAACGAGAGAGGAAGCAAAACCTAGCAATTCCTCCACGAGCACTAGCGATCACCTACAGCGTTGCCGCATGAGAGCAACATTCCAAGCAGAAGGGGTGAGTCTAACAGAGGTAATAAGCAGATGATAAAAATATGCTAGCATCAGGTAACTACAGCAACACAATACAATTACACCATATCACAGCACCAGATACCAAAGGAAAAGTTCATTTGACAGTGAACCACCAAAATTATAACATTCATAGACAATGGGATGATATGCAACCCCTCCAGTGGGCATATGCATGCGGTACCGATCACCAAAATGAGCCACGACGGGCATATCACCAACAAACACCAGAGGCAGAGCCTATATCACCAAAACATGCATATGACAATGCGACACCATGATTATGCACCAACTCACCATAACAAGTATTTAAAATAAATACTATATCACCAGAATCAAAACAAATGATTTCACCAAAAATAGCACCAAGTTGTAGCATCACAGCTACCACTAAACTCTCCTGAGCATACCAGCACCACACCTGAAATATTAACACCAGACGGCTCCACAACGCGAACATAACGCACGCACACCACGCACAAGACTGGCGCACAGCGCCTAGGCACATCGCACCTACTTCAGCGAATTAATTAAAATAGCAAACGACATCGGATTTCAACAAATAAATACTTGTTGGAAAGCCCTATGGGTCTGGTTATCATCCCTAAGTTCAGTTTTTGAAGGAGAGTGTCCAATAGATACAGTTTTCGAAAAGCACACAGGCTAGTTGCAAAAGAGGACAGTTTCTGTCCTTCAAATTCAAGCAATTCCAAAGTGACCAAAACTCAATCAAATTGCATGAAACTTGTACATAAACTGGGGCAAATTTTGTCTAGTTTTCAAAGAAATTGGATTCGTTCGAAAAGGAGTTCTTTTGAAAACGTGGTAACCAAAACACTGACCCTGTGTCCAGATTGTTTCCAGAATCTTACTCTAACTTGTGGAATTCATATCTCGAGCTACACAACTCTAAACGCACCCAAACCAGTGCCAAATTAACAAGCATTAAGTCTATTTTCCAGAAAAATAAACCACATAATTTTTCGGTCAATACAACGTTCCCAGTCACCGAAATACCGAATCTATACCCAAATCGTTTCCAGAATTTTAACCTAACTTGTATCGCCTATAACTCGAGCTATACAACTCCGAATTTGACGAAACCAGTGCCAAAACGACCGGCGTTAAGTCTATTTTCAAAAACAATCAACCTTATAATTTTTGGATCAACCAAACAGCGCCAGTTTTAGAAAAACCGAACCTGTGTCCAGAATCGCTAAATTGCCAAACACCAAACCCTAACGGCAACGACACCGCAACCACCACAACAAAAACGACAATTCGACAACGCGACAACAACAATCAACCACGCACAGCAACAACAAAAACACGAACAATAACAACACCATCATCGTGATACAACAATCACGCAACAACAAATAACGAAACAAATCACAATAACGTGCAATAATCATCAAAGCACCAATCTCAACGAAAACACGATATGCAACTACACGAACAATTCAACAAAACCCTAGACTACCCACACATAATTATCATCAACCCATTATCAAGGTTAAGCCCACCCTTACCTCGAATAACGTAAGCTCCGGAACACGACGAACGAGACACGAACAAAACCACAGCAACACGAACGATCTCCTTTGGAAATTCTTCGCGAAACCCTCCTCTTCTCTCCCTCTTTGCGCCGCGTGCTCTCTCTCTCACTCTCACTTTCGTTTTTCTTTTGCTTGCTGCGAATGAGGGTTTGGCTTAAACCCCCAGGGTTTAAGTTGAGGGCTCAGTAAACACTGGGCTCTCTACGTCACCACCTCCTTTACTCGTTTCACCTCCTACGCATATAAAATATTAACCTTTTAATTTATCTATATCCCGCCTCCAAATTATTTTAATAATTCAATCAACTATTTTAATTAAATTATTTCCGGGGTGTTACAACCCTCCCCCACTTAGAATCTTTCGTCCTCGAAAACATACCTGATTCAAACAGCTTCGGATAGGACTCTCGCATCTTGCTCTCCAACTCGCATGTCATGCTTTCACCAGCAGCTCCTAACCAGACCACTTTCACCAGGTTTATCTCTTTGCCACGTAAAGTCTTCACTTCACGATCTTCAATTCGCACAGGCATTGTCTCCACAGTGAGATTATCCCGCACATGCACATCATCCATCGGAATCACATGGGACGGATCCGAAATATACTTCCGAAGTTGCGACACATGAAATACATCGTGCAAATTCGAAAGATTAGGCGGCAAGGCCACCCTATAAGCAACATTACCAATTCTCTCAGTGATCTGATACGGTCCAATGAAACGAGGAGTCAACTTCTTTGTCTTCAATGCACGCCCAACACCAGCCATAGGCGTGACTCTCAAAAACACATGATCACCAGCTTGGAATTCTAAATCCTTCCTTCTCTTATCATGATAGCTCTTCTGTCTACTCTGCGACGCTTTCATTTTCTCACGGATCAATTTCACCTTTTCAGTAGTCTCTCGAACAACCTCGGGTCCAAGAACAATACTCTCCCCAGATTCATGCCAACACAACGGAGTCCTACATCTCCGACCATACAATGCCTCGAACGGTGCCATCCCGATGCTAGAATGGTAACTATTGTTGTAAGTAAACTCGATCAACGGAAGGTGAGTATCCCACGCACCTCCCTGCTCAAGAACACAAGATCTCAACAAGTCTTCCAACGACTGAATGGTCCTCTCTGTCTGCCCATCAGTTTGAGGATGATAAGCTGAACTCAACCTCAATTTAGAACCCAACGCTTCTTGCAAACTCTTCCAGAAATCAGAAGTGGACCTAGGATCTCTGTCAGACACAATGCACAAAGGAACACCATGCAACTTCACAATCACCTGAATATAAATCCCTGCCAATCTCGACACCGGATACGTGATATTGATAGGAATAAAATGAGCAGACTTCGTCAATCTATCCACAATCACCCAAATCGAATCGTGCCCCCTCACAGTATTAGGTAACCCTATCACGAAATCCATAGAAATACTATCCCACTTCCATTCCGGAATCTCCAACGATTGCATCAACCCAGCAGGCTTCTGATGCTCAACCTTCGATTTCTGACAAGTCAAGCAGGAATACACAAACTGCGCCACATCACGCTTCATACCAGGCCACCAAAACATCTTCTTCAGATCCTGATACATCTTTGTAGCTCCCGGATGGATACTCAACTTACTCCTATGACCTTCTTCTAAAATTGCTCTTTTCATCTCCTCATCATCAGGAATGCAGATTCTTCCACGGTACTTCAATACATTCTGCGCATCCAACTCAAAGTCTTTATTCTCGGATTGATCAATCCCAACCATCAGGTCAACTAATTTAACATCTAACTTCTGAGCTTCTCGAATGCTAGCCATGAATTCATTATCAATCTTCAACATCCCCAATCTGACACTCTGAGGCGTCACTTCACAAACCAAACTCATATCCCTGAACTGCTCAATTAATTCGAGTTCTCTAACCATCATTGCTGACATATGCAACGTCTTTCGACTTAAAGCGTCAGCTACCACATTAGCCTTTCCCGGATGATAGTTCAAGCTAAAGTCATAGTCTTTCAGCAACTCCAACCATCTGCGCTGTCTCATATACAACTCTTTCTGATCAAACAGATACTGCAAACCCTTATGATCACTGAACACCTCAAACCTCGAACCATACAGATAATGTCTCCAAATTTTCAACGCGAACACAACTGCAGCAAGTTCTAAATCATGGGTAGGGTAGTTCTTCTCATGAGTCCTCAACTGTCTCGACGCATAGGCAACTACCTTACCATTCTGCATAAGCACACTTCCCAACCCCATCTTGGAAGCATCACAATACACCACAAACGACTCTTCCGGATTAGGCAACGTCAGAACAGGAGACGTCGTCAACCTCTTCTTCAATTCTTTGAAGCTCTCTTCACAACAGTCATCCCAGATGAAAGCTTTACCCTTGCAAGTCAACTGAGTCAACGGAAGTGCCAACTTCGAAAATCCTTCTATAAACCTCCTATAGTAACCTGCCAGACCCAGAAAACTTCTAATCTCAGTAACTGACTTCGGAGACTCCCATTGTAACACGGCATCAACCTTAGACGGATCCACGGCAATTCCATTCCCCGAAATAACATGACCCAGAAAGCTAACCTCCTTCAACCAAAACTCACACTTAGACAGCTTCGCATATAATTTCCTGTCCCTCAGAATTTCCAATACCAATCTCAGATGTTCTGCATGCTCCTCTTCTGACTTAGAATAAATTAGGATGTCGTCAATGAATACCACCACAAACCGATCGAGATACTCACGAAAGATACGATTCATGTACTCCATGAACACTCCCGGCGCATTAGTCACACCGAAAGGCATCACGGAATACTCATAATGCCCATAACGGGTTCTGAAAGCTGTCTTCTGAATGTCTTCGTCTTTCACCTTGATCTGATGATAACCCGATCTCAAATCTATTTTACTGAACACCTGAGCACCCACCAACTGATCCATTAAGTCATCAATCCTCGAAAGCGGATACTTGTTCTTAATAGTCACCTTATTCAGCTGCCGATAGTCTACGCACAACCTCATACTACCATCTTTCTTTTTCACCAACAACACTAGAGCTCCCCACGGCGACACACTTGGCCTCACAAATTTCTTTTCAAGCAGATCCTCGAGTTGCTTCTTCAGTTCTGACAATTCAGATGCAGACATTCTATACGGTGCCATAGACACAGGTTTAGTATCAGGTACCAGATCAATAGCAAACTCAACCTCTCTCTCTGGTGGTACATCCGGAATCTCGTCGGGAAAAACCTCAGAAAACTCTCGCACCACCTGCAACTCATCAACCTTCGCTTGGCTCTCAGCAGACAACGACGCCATTAATGAAAACAACTGGACGTCTTCCCTCATTACCCTATGCAACTGACCAGCAGACAACAAACCAGACACTTCCTCTTCAGGAGAAAAGAAACTCACAGACCTTTCATGACAGTTGATATGAACATGGTTATCAACTAACCAGTCCATACCTAGAATAACATCCATTCCGCTCAGCGGCAAACAAATCAAGTCAACGAGAAAATCATTACCGAATATCGATAAAGGGCATTTAGCACAAACAACCGAGGTAGTCACCGAACCCTTAGCCGGAGTATCGATAACCATCTCCCTCAACATAGAAGATAAAACAAGATCTAATTTCTCAACACATGCAGTAGCAATAAAACAATGGGTAGCACCAGTATCAATAATAGCAATAAGAGGAGAATTATTAATATAGCATGTACCTCTGATCTCATTCACTGCATCTGACCCCGCCAGAGCGAACACCTTCCCAACGGACCTTTCTTTCTTCGGTTTAGGACACTGAGTGCTGATATGACCACCCTCACCACAGTTGTAGCATAACACATCCTTTCGATCACAGCTAGACGCCATATGACCCTCTTTACCACACTTGTAGCACTTCTTCACATCACCTGGACAGTCAGGACGCTTATGACCGGGTTTACCACACTTGTAACATACCACACTAGCAGCAGCATCTCCCCCACTAGGTCTCTTACCCACAGCAGTTCTCTGATTGCCCTTACCAGCTGGAACCTCATACGGCTTCCCACGACTCGAGAAATTCTTCTGCCTATCCCTCATGACTCTAGAATGAGCATTACTGTCTTCCTCGAAGATTCTGCAGCTGTCAATCAACTCCGAGAACACCCGAATTTTCTGATACCCTATCGCCTTCTTGATATCAGCCCGCAACCCATTTTCAAACTCGATGCATTTGGAGAATTCAGCACCAGCCTCACCATAATGTGGATAGAACTTCGCCAATTCAATGAACTTGGCAGCATACTCAGTCACCGACATATTACCCTGCTTCAGCTCCAGAAACTCAATCTCTTTCTTCCCACGGACATCTTCAGGATAATACTTTCTCAGAAACTCTCTGCTGAACACAGCCCAAGTGACCTCTTCATTCACAGTCGCCAACCTCTGCCTCACCTCCAACCACCAGTCATCAGCCTCCTCTGCCAGCATATGAGTACCATACCTGACTTTCTGCGCCTCAGAGCAATCCATAACACGAAAGATTCTCTCCATCTCTTTCAGCCACGCCAAAGCACCATCAGGGTTATACTTGCCCTTAAAGGTAGGAGGATTCTCCCTCTGAAACGTAGCCAAACTGCGCGACCCAGCATCACCAGCAGCACCTGGGTTATTCTCCACAGCTTGAGCCACAGCCTGCAAAGCAGCAGCGAGTGCAGCATCGTTCCGTCCTGCCATCTCAACCTAACACTACAACAGAAACTATAATCAGAAACGAGTAACAATTACTCAAGTGTTACTCGACTCGACGACTCGACAACTTGGCCGGACAGACCGAACTGCTCTGATACCACTAATTTAACACCCCCCTTTTACTATTACAACTAAATAGACAATTATCAGAGTCATCTCGAAGGGCGCTACATTTTTCACCATTTTAAAAAAAAAACACCATTTATTCCAAAAAAAAATCTCCAAAATAATTTATATAAAAGAAATCACCAAGCAGCGGAAATATTAACCAGTTTAAACATCTCCAGAATTAACAATTAAAGACATCTCCAAAATTAATTAAAACAATTTCCAATAACTAAAATAATAGTTCAAAACGATAACTAACGACTCCCCGGTGCTACATATCAGAGCTGACACAGACCCAAACGAGAGAGGAAGCAAAACCTAGCAATTCCTCCACGAGCACTAGCGATCACCTACAGCGTTGCCGCATGAGAGCAACATTCCAAGCAGAAGGGGTGAGTCTAACAGAGGTAATAAGCAGATGATAAAAATATGCTAGCATCAGGTAACTACAGCAACACAATACAATTACACCATATCACAGCACCAGATACCAAAGGAAAAGTTCATTTGACAGTGAACCACCAAAATTATAACATTCATAGACAATGGGATGATATGCAACCCCTCCAGTGGGCATATGCATGCGGTACCGATCACCAAAATGAGCCACGACGGGCATATCACCAACAAACACCAGAGGCAGAGCCTATATCACCAAAACATGCATATGACAATGCGACACCATGATTATGCACCAACTCACCATAACAAGTATTTAAAATAAATACTATATCACCAGAATCAAAACAAATGATTTCACCAAAAATAGCACCAAGTTGTAGCATCACAGCTACCACTAAACTCTCCTGAGCATACCAGCACCGCACCTGAAATATTAACACCAGACGGCTCCACAACGCGAACATAACGCACGCACACCACGCACAAGACTGGCGCACAGCGCCTAGGCACATCGCACCTACTTCAGCGAATTAATTAAAATAGCAAACGACATCGGATTTCAACAAATAAATACTTGTTGGAAAGCCCTATGGGTCTGGTTATCATCCCTAAGTTCAGTTTTTGAAGGAGAGTGTCCAATAGGTACAGTTTTCGAAAAGCACACAGGCTAGTTGCAAAAGAGGACAGTTTCTGTCCTTCAAATTCAAGCAATTCCAAAGTGACCAAAACTCAATCAAATTGCATGAAACTTGTGCATAAACTGGGGCAAATTTTGTCTAGTTTTCAAAGAAATTGGATTCGTTCGAAAAGGAGTTCTTTTGAAAACGTGGTAACCAAAACACTGACCCTGTGTCCAGATTGTTTCCAGAATCTTACTCTAACTTGTGGAATTCATATCTCGAGCTACACAACTCTAAACGCACCCAAACCAGTGCCAAATTAACAAGCATTAAGTCTATTTTCCAGAAAAATAAACCACATAATTTTTCGGTCAATACAACGTTCCCAGTCACCGAAATACCGAATCTATACCCAAATCGTTTCCAGAATTTTAACCTAACTTGTATCGCCTATAACTCGAGCTATACATCTCCGAATTTGACGAAACCAGTGCCAAAACGACCGGCGTTAAGTCTATTTTCAAAAACAATCAACCTCATAATTTTTGGATCAACCAAACCGCGCCAGTTTTAGAAAAACCGAACCTGTGTCCAGAATCGCTAAATTGCCAAACACCAAACCCTAACGGCAACGACACCGCAACCACCACAACAAAAACGACAATTCGACAACGCGACAACAACAATCAACCACGCACAGCAACAACAAAAACACGAACAATAACAACACCATCATCGTGATACAACAATCACGCAACAACAAATAACGAAACAAATCACAATAACGTGCAATAATCATCAAAGCACCAATCTCAACGAAAACACGATATGCAACAACACGAACAATTCAACAAAACCCTAGACTACCCACACATAATTATCATCAACCCATTATCAAGGTTAAGCCCACCCTTACCTCGAATAACGTAAGCTCCGGAACACGACGAACGAGACACGAACAAAACCACAGCAACACGAACGATCTCCTTTTGAAATTCTTCGCGAAACCCTCCTCTTCTCTCCCTCTTTGCGCCGCGTGCTCTCTCTCTCACTCTCACTTTCGTTTTTCTTTTGCTTGCTGCGAATGAGGGTTTGGCTTAAACCCCCAGGGTTTAAGTTGAGGGCTCAGTAAACACTGGGCTCTCTACGTCACCACCTCCTTTACTCGTTTCACCTCCTACGCATATAAAATATTAACCTTTTAATTTATCTATATCCCGCCTCCAAATTATTTTAATAATTCAATCAACTATTTTAATTAAATTATTTCCGGGGTGTTACACCCTTTGTCTTCATGTGTGCCCAAAAAGGGTACATGTGCGCATAAGATATGCATAATCGAATATTCCACCACTAACATTCATGCGCAGGTACTGTCCTTTCTGACAGCTGGCGCTATCCTTGAAATTAGTGCCTTTCTTCTTTCTTCTTTACCCAAATTATTTCCTTACTAGCAGCAGTCGCTCTTTCCATTCTCTCCTCTCTTCTCTTTCTTCTTTCACTCACTCTATCAGCCCTCTTTTTTTCTCTTTGTATTTTCTCCTTTTCTCTATCTATTTTCGCATGTGTTTTCTTCAACCAATCTCCAACCTTATACTTCTCAAATGAATGTTCTAGACATTCATTTTTATTATACATGTCTCTATATATAGAACTCCACATGATGAAAAGAAAAGAAGATAGATATTATTGAAAATAAACAGACCTTTCCAATCACTGCGTATTTCACCGGGACTGAGAAACCAACAACTTGGCTCTGATACCAAATGATGAGAACAGAGGAGAGACCGTGTTGAAGTGGAGGTTTAGAGAAGGATATTGATGCCACACTCAAGAAATGGATGAGAAAGTGAGTGATAAGTCATGTATTTAGATTGCCACAAGTTGCCTTGATAAGATCAGATTTGGTTCTTTTACCCAAGAACACAAGGGAAGCTCTCACAAATGGAGGAAACTCAATTTTCATTCATGATTTAAATATGATCCTTACATTCTAGATAGGTACATATATATAGCCTTTTTGGGCAGCAATGGAGATGCAAACAAAAGGTCACTTCTAAGTGACATTATTCCTAATGATAGTCTTAACTATCTTTATTTAGTTGCTTATAAATACCTTAACTAAGTGACTAATTAACAAGCACTTCTAAGTGGATATTCAGAAATCACTAAAACTATCTAAAGAGTCACCAAGGCATGCAAGCCACAGGTTTCCTCTTATTATTAGATAAACTAAAACAAAAACATTAAATTTTGACCAAAATTCGTCTTCAGCATCTAGACCGTTTTCACCATGATAGTAACCGAATCTGAAATTATGGCTGGAAAGAAAATTGTAGGACACTTCCTTATCTTTCCAACGTATCAAGAAACGCGCCAATTGGACTTCTAGATCTTGAGATATTACTAAAACAAGACAGATGTGTTATTTTCAACAATGCCTACTTTTCCATCCTTAGGCTTGATTTTATTTATTTTAAGGGAATCCATCCTAGGTTGTCGTCATTCCCTCCTTCTTCGGAAGAATTCGACCTTGAATTCTTTGCTTTAATACTTCCGGGGTCAAAAACAAGCCTAAAGAATCCATCATATATATTTTTCACCTTTGAAAATTTTGCAAGCTCATTGGAAAGATTTCTTTGCCCCGCATTACTTTTGGATTCAAATACATAATCATCTTTGCCAGCCTCATGAGAGGGACCCACTCGTAGGAAACATTCTCCTTCATTTACTTTATACTTTTCATGACATAAGAAAGAAATGTTAGGCAAATGAATAGAGTAAGATGAAACCCAACACTTGACTACACAAACCAACTTTGAGGAAGGTATTAGTGTAGTAGTTTTCCACAACTTCCTAATGTTTATCTCTTGCAATTCGGTGGAAACACTACATTGTGACTTTGGAAGCACTTCTTCATCTTCCTTCTTGCAAGCTTCTTCTTTTGGAATATCATCCACAACCTTCTTGATAATGAAATCATCACACTTAGGAAAAATGTTAGGATTATAACAAGAATCCAAAATGACATCCTTATTCTCTATTTCTTTTTCTCTCAAATCCTCTTTCTTTTCACTTTGTTTTTCTTTTTCCTCACTTTTTTCTGTTTCTCTTTCTTTTCAGCATTTTTTCTTTATACATCTTTTGTGCTTCACGGATTTTCGCCCGTAATATTTCATTACTAGCAGCAATCACTCTTTCCATTCGGGTAGAAATCACTGGAACAATAAGGGGGAGAAATCTAAATACATTTGTGAGAAAATGGTTAAACCTATAATGGATGCCCTTAAAATAAATAAATCAAGCATAAGAAAGAAAAGTGGGCATTGTTGAAAATAAAACATATGTCTTGTTTTGGCAATATCTCAAGATCTAGAAGTCCGAATGGTGAGTTTCTTGATGCGTTGGAAAGATAAGAAAGATTCCTACATCTTTTACTCAATACATTATATCAAATTCGGTTACCAATATGGTGAAAAACAGATTGGATGTCAAAGACGAATTTTGGTGAAGATTTCAATATTTTTATTTTAATTTATGTAATAAAAAGAGGAAACCTTTGGCTTGCATGCCTTGGTGACTCTTTAGATAGCTTTAGTGCTTTCTGAATATCCACTTCGAAATGCTTTTTAATTAGTCACTTAGTTAAGGTATTTATAAGCAACTAAGTAAAGATAGTTAAGACTATCATTAGGAATAATGTCCCTTAGAAGTGACCTTTTGTTTACATCTCCATGCTGCCCTAAAAGGCTATATATATGTGCCTATCTAGAATGAAGAGATCAGATTTGAATTATGAATGAAAATTGAGTTTCCTCCATTTGTGAGAGCTTCCCTTGTGTTCTTGGGTAAAAGAACCAAATCTGATCTTATCAAGGCAACTTGTGGCGATCTAAATACATGACTTATCACTCACTTTCTCATCCATTTCTTGAGTGTGGCGTCAATATCCTTCTCTAAACCTCCACTTCAACACGGTCTCTCCTCTGTTCTCATCATTTGGTATCAGAGCCAAGGTTGTTGGGTTGAATAATTTGTTTTTCTTTGCATCATGTGGAGTTCTATATATAGAGACATCTATAATATAAATGAATGTCTAGAAAATTCATTTGAGAAGTATAAGGTTGGAGATTGGTTGAAGAAAACACATGAGAAAATAGACAGAGAAAAGGAGAAAATCCAAAGAGAAAAAAAGAGGGCTGAAAGAATAAGTGAAAGAAGAATGAGAAGAGAGGAGAGAATGGAAAGAGCGATTGCTGCTAGTAAGGAAATATTTTGGGCGGAAATCTGTAAAGCACAAAAGATGTATAAAGAAAAAAATGCTGAAAAGAAAGAAGATTTGAGAGAAAAAGAAATTGAGAATAAGCATGTCATTTTGGATTCTTGTTATAATCCTAACCTTTTTCCTAAGTGTGATGATTTCATTATCAAGAAGGTTGTGGATGATATTCCAAAAGAAGAAGCTTGCAAGAAGAAAGATGAAGAAGTGCTTCCAAAGACACAATGTAGTGTTTCCACCGAATTGGAAGAGATAAACATTAGGAAGTCGTGGAAAACTACAACACTAATATCTTCCTCAAAGTTGGTTTGTGTAGTCAAGTGTTGGGATTCATCAAATTCTATTCACTTGCCTAACACTTCTTTCTTAGGTCATGATAACAACAAAGTGACTGAAGGAGAATGTTCTCTAGGAGTGGCTGCCTTTTGTGAGCTCGGGAAATATAATTATGCTTTGGAATCCAAAGGTCAAGCAAATCTTTTCCATGAACTCGCAAATTTCTCGAATGTAAAAGTTACATGTGATGAATTTTTTTGACTTACCTTTGACCCTGGAGGTATTAAAGCTAAGAATTCGAGGTCGAATTCTCTCAAAGAAGGAGGGAATGATGACAACCTAGAATGGATGCTTCTAACATGAATAAAATCAAGCACGAAATGGAAATGTGGACATTGTTCAAAATAACACATCTGTCTTGTTTTGGTAATATCTAAAGATCCAGCAGTCCGATTAGCATGATTCTTGATCCGTTGAAATAAAGGTGTGGGCTGATGCCTAAGGGAAGTGGACGAAATTTGCATCAAAATGGGAGGAGGTGACCCATTGTTATCTTATTGAATGTGACTTTAGGTCTCCTTGGTTATTTTGTAACCTTTCTTCCACTATGGTGTACTAAAAGCCACTAGGAATTATTGTTAGTTATTTGTGGCCTTTGTAATGCCTTGTATTGAATCAGCCCATCATTATGAAATAATAATTTGTGTATTGTGAGAGTATGTCTCTCTTTTGTTCTTCATTGAACCTTGTTTAGATCTTATCAAGAAACCAAGTTTTCTTGTGGCGATCATTCCCTAGGCTTATCACTTCTTCTTTCTCTAAATGAATTAAGAGTGTGGCGCCATTCCCATTTCTTATCTCCTCCATATTTTCCATTTTTTCTTTCTTGTTCTTATCTTTTACTTTTCCAATTCTGTTCGCGCATATATTGCTTGTGTTATTCAACCCGAATTCACATAGATGAAAAACTATTCATTTGGATAGTCATCAAGAAATGTATTTAGATCGCCAACATTTGATAGGTACATATATATATATATAGCCTTTTAGGGCAGCATTTCTTGATGACTATCCAAATGAATATATGGATAGTCTTAACTATGAATAAAATGGTTAAACCTATATATGTCCCTAGGATTATCAAATACTGAAAAGAAAGAAGATTTGAGAGAAAAAGAAATTGAGAATAAGCATGTCATTTTGGATTCTTGTTATAATCCTAACCTTTTTCCTAAGTGTGATAATTTCATTATCAAGAAGGTTGTGGATGATATTCCAAAAGAAGAAGCTTGCAAGAAGGAAAATGAAGAAGTACTTCCAAAGACACAATGTAGTGCTTCAACTGAATTGCGAGAGATAAACATTAGGAAGTCGTGGAACACTACTACGCTAATACCTTCTTCAAAGTTGATTTGTGTCGTCAAGTGTTGGAATTCATCTAATTCTATTCAGTTGCCTTTAACACCCCCCTTTTACTATTACAACTAAATAGACAATTATCAGAGTCACCTCGAAGGGCGCTACATTTTTCACCATTTTAAAAAAAAAACACCATTTATTCCAAAAAAAAATCTCCAAAATAATTTATATAAAAGAAATCACCAAGCAGCGGAAATATTAACCAGTTTAAACATCTCCAGAATTAACAATTAAAGACATCTCCAAAATTAATTAAAACAATTTCCAATAACTAAAATAATAGTTCAAAACGATAACTAACGACTCCCCGGTGCTACATATCAGAGCTGACACAGACCCAAACGAGAGAGGAAGCAAAACCTAGCAATTCCTCCACGAGCACTAGCGATCACCTACAGCGTTGCCGCATGAGAGCAACATTCCAAGCAGAAGGGGTGAGTCTAACAGAGGTAATAAGCAGATGATAAAAATATGCTAGCATCAGGTAACTACAGCAACACAATACAATTACACCATATCACAGCACCAGATACCAAAGGAAAAGTTCATTTGACAGTGAACCACCAAAATTATAACATTCATAGACAATGGGATGATATGCAACCCCTCCAGTGGGCATATGCATGCGGTACCGATCACCAAAATGAGCCACGACGGGCATATCACCAACAAACACCAGAGGCAGAGCCTATATCACCAAAACATGCATATGACAATGCGACACCATGATTATGCACCAACTCACCATAACAAGTATTTAA
Organism: Astragalus glycyphyllos; assembly: GCA_963573325.1. Lineage (NCBI taxonomy): Eukaryota > Viridiplantae > Streptophyta > Magnoliopsida > Fabales > Fabaceae > Astragalus > Astragalus glycyphyllos. The sequence continues at coordinate 38,630,575 of OY754307.1, forward strand.
AATAAATACTATATCACCAGAATCAAAACAAATGATTTCACCAAAAATAGCACCAAGTTGTAGCATCACAGCTACCACTAAACTCTCCTGAGCATACCAGCACCGCACCTGAAATATTAACACCAGACGGCTCCACAACGCGAACATAACGCACGCACACCACGCACAAGACTGGCGCACAGCGCCTAGGCACATCGCACCTACTTCAGCGAATTAATTAAAATAGCAAACGACATCGGATTTCAACAAATAAATACTTGTTGGAAAGCCCTATGGGTCTGGTTATCATCCCTAAGTTCAGTTTTTGAAGGAGAGTGTCCAATAGGTACAGTTTTCGAAAAGCACACAGGCTAGTTGCAAAAGAGGACAGTTTCTGTCCTTCAAATTCAAGCAATTCCAAAGTGACCAAAACTCAATCAAATTGCATGAAACTTGTGCATAAACTGGGGCAAATTTTGTCTAGTTTTCAAAGAAATTGGATTCGTTCGAAAAGGAGTTCTTTTGAAAACGTGGTAACCAAAACACTGACCCTGTGTCCAGATTGTTTCCAGAATCTTACTCTAACTTGTGGAATTCATATCTCGAGCTACACAACTCTAAACGCACCCAAACCAGTGCCAAATTAACAAGCATTAAGTCTATTTTCCAGAAAAATAAACCACATAATTTTTCGGTCAATACAACGTTCCCAGTCACCGAAATACCGAATCTATACCCAAATCGTTTCCAGAATTTTAACCTAACTTGTATCGCCTATAACTCGAGCTATACATCTCCGAATTTGACGAAACCAGTGCCAAAACGACCGGCGTTAAGTCTATTTTCAAAAACAATCAACCTCATAATTTTTGGATCAACCAAACCGCGCCAGTTTTAGAAAAACCGAACCTGTGTCCAGAATCGCTAAATTGCCAAACACCAAACCCTAACGGCAACGACACCGCAACCACCACAACAAAAACGACAATTCGACAACGCGACAACAACAATCAACCACGCACAGCAACAACAAAAACACGAACAATAACAACACCATCATCGTGATACAACAATCACGCAACAACAAATAACGAAACAAATCACAATAACGTGCAATAATCATCAAAGCACCAATCTCAACGAAAACACGATATGCAACAACACGAACAATTCAACAAAACCCTAGACTACCCACACATAATTATCATCAACCCATTATCAAGGTTAAGCCCACCCTTACCTCGAATAACGTAAGCTCCGGAACACGACGAACGAGACACGAACAAAACCACAGCAACACGAACGATCTCCTTTTGAAATTCTTCGCGAAACCCTCCTCTTCTCTCCCTCTTTGCGCCGCGTGCTCTCTCTCTCACTCTCACTTTCGTTTTTCTTTTGCTTGCTGCGAATGAGGGTTTGGCTTAAACCCCCAGGGTTTAAGTTGAGGGCTCAGTAAACACTGGGCTCTCTACGTCACCACCTCCTTTACTCGTTTCACCTCCTACGCATATAAAATATTAACCTTTTAATTTATCTATATCCCGCCTCCAAATTATTTTAATAATTCAATCAACTATTTTAATTAAATTATTTCCGGGGTGTTACACCCTTTGTCTTCATGTGTGCCCAAAAAGGGTACATGTGCGCATAAGATATGCATAATCGAATATTCCACCACTAACATTCATGCGCAGGTACTGTCCTTTCTGACAGCTGGCGCTATCCTTGAAATTAGTGCCTTTCTTCTTTCTTCTTTACCCAAATTATTTCCTTACTAGCAGCAGTCGCTCTTTCCATTCTCTCCTCTCTTCTCTTTCTTCTTTCACTCACTCTATCAGCCCTCTTTTTTTCTCTTTGTATTTTCTCCTTTTCTCTATCTATTTTCGCATGTGTTTTCTTCAACCAATCTCCAACCTTATACTTCTCAAATGAATGTTCTAGACATTCATTTTTATTATACATGTCTCTATATATAGAACTCCACATGATGAAAAGAAAAGAAGATAGATATTATTGAAAATAAACAGACCTTTCCAATCACTGCGTATTTCACCGGGACTGAGAAACCAACAACTTGGCTCTGATACCAAATGATGAGAACAGAGGAGAGACCGTGTTGAAGTGGAGGTTTAGAGAAGGATATTGATGCCACACTCAAGAAATGGATGAGAAAGTGAGTGATAAGTCATGTATTTAGATTGCCACAAGTTGCCTTGATAAGATCAGATTTGGTTCTTTTACCCAAGAACACAAGGGAAGCTCTCACAAATGGAGGAAACTCAATTTTCATTCATGATTTAAATATGATCCTTACATTCTAGATAGGTACATATATATAGCCTTTTTGGGCAGCAATGGAGATGCAAACAAAAGGTCACTTCTAAGTGACATTATTCCTAATGATAGTCTTAACTATCTTTATTTAGTTGCTTATAAATACCTTAACTAAGTGACTAATTAACAAGCACTTCTAAGTGGATATTCAGAAATCACTAAAACTATCTAAAGAGTCACCAAGGCATGCAAGCCACAGGTTTCCTCTTATTATTAGATAAACTAAAACAAAAACATTAAATTTTGACCAAAATTCGTCTTCAGCATCTAGACCGTTTTCACCATGATAGTAACCGAATCTGAAATTATGGCTGGAAAGAAAATTGTAGGACACTTCCTTATCTTTCCAACGTATCAAGAAACGCGCCAATTGGACTTCTAGATCTTGAGATATTACTAAAACAAGACAGATGTGTTATTTTCAACAATGCCTACTTTTCCATCCTTAGGCTTGATTTTATTTATTTTAAGGGAATCCATCCTAGGTTGTCGTCATTCCCTCCTTCTTCGGAAGAATTCGACCTTGAATTCTTTGCTTTAATACTTCCGGGGTCAAAAACAAGCCTAAAGAATCCATCATATATATTTTTCACCTTTGAAAATTTTGCAAGCTCATTGGAAAGATTTCTTTGCCCCGCATTACTTTTGGATTCAAATACATAATCATCTTTGCCAGCCTCATGAGAGGGACCCACTCGTAGGAAACATTCTCCTTCATTTACTTTATACTTTTCATGACATAAGAAAGAAATGTTAGGCAAATGAATAGAGTAAGATGAAACCCAACACTTGACTACACAAACCAACTTTGAGGAAGGTATTAGTGTAGTAGTTTTCCACAACTTCCTAATGTTTATCTCTTGCAATTCGGTGGAAACACTACATTGTGACTTTGGAAGCACTTCTTCATCTTCCTTCTTGCAAGCTTCTTCTTTTGGAATATCATCCACAACCTTCTTGATAATGAAATCATCACACTTAGGAAAAATGTTAGGATTATAACAAGAATCCAAAATGACATCCTTATTCTCTATTTCTTTTTCTCTCAAATCCTCTTTCTTTTCACTTTGTTTTTCTTTTTCCTCACTTTTTTCTGTTTCTCTTTCTTTTCAGCATTTTTTCTTTATACATCTTTTGTGCTTCACGGATTTTCGCCCGTAATATTTCATTACTAGCAGCAATCACTCTTTCCATTCGGGTAGAAATCACTGGAACAATAAGGGGGAGAAATCTAAATACATTTGTGAGAAAATGGTTAAACCTATAATGGATGCCCTTAAAATAAATAAATCAAGCATAAGAAAGAAAAGTGGGCATTGTTGAAAATAAAACATATGTCTTGTTTTGGCAATATCTCAAGATCTAGAAGTCCGAATGGTGAGTTTCTTGATGCGTTGGAAAGATAAGAAAGATTCCTACATCTTTTACTCAATACATTATATCAAATTCGGTTACCAATATGGTGAAAAACAGATTGGATGTCAAAGACGAATTTTGGTGAAGATTTCAATATTTTTATTTTAATTTATGTAATAAAAAGAGGAAACCTTTGGCTTGCATGCCTTGGTGACTCTTTAGATAGCTTTAGTGCTTTCTGAATATCCACTTCGAAATGCTTTTTAATTAGTCACTTAGTTAAGGTATTTATAAGCAACTAAGTAAAGATAGTTAAGACTATCATTAGGAATAATGTCCCTTAGAAGTGACCTTTTGTTTACATCTCCATGCTGCCCTAAAAGGCTATATATATGTGCCTATCTAGAATGAAGAGATCAGATTTGAATTATGAATGAAAATTGAGTTTCCTCCATTTGTGAGAGCTTCCCTTGTGTTCTTGGGTAAAAGAACCAAATCTGATCTTATCAAGGCAACTTGTGGCGATCTAAATACATGACTTATCACTCACTTTCTCATCCATTTCTTGAGTGTGGCGTCAATATCCTTCTCTAAACCTCCACTTCAACACGGTCTCTCCTCTGTTCTCATCATTTGGTATCAGAGCCAAGGTTGTTGGGTTGAATAATTTGTTTTTCTTTGCATCATGTGGAGTTCTATATATAGAGACATCTATAATATAAATGAATGTCTAGAAAATTCATTTGAGAAGTATAAGGTTGGAGATTGGTTGAAGAAAACACATGAGAAAATAGACAGAGAAAAGGAGAAAATCCAAAGAGAAAAAAAGAGGGCTGAAAGAATAAGTGAAAGAAGAATGAGAAGAGAGGAGAGAATGGAAAGAGCGATTGCTGCTAGTAAGGAAATATTTTGGGCGGAAATCTGTAAAGCACAAAAGATGTATAAAGAAAAAAATGCTGAAAAGAAAGAAGATTTGAGAGAAAAAGAAATTGAGAATAAGCATGTCATTTTGGATTCTTGTTATAATCCTAACCTTTTTCCTAAGTGTGATGATTTCATTATCAAGAAGGTTGTGGATGATATTCCAAAAGAAGAAGCTTGCAAGAAGAAAGATGAAGAAGTGCTTCCAAAGACACAATGTAGTGTTTCCACCGAATTGGAAGAGATAAACATTAGGAAGTCGTGGAAAACTACAACACTAATATCTTCCTCAAAGTTGGTTTGTGTAGTCAAGTGTTGGGATTCATCAAATTCTATTCACTTGCCTAACACTTCTTTCTTAGGTCATGATAACAACAAAGTGACTGAAGGAGAATGTTCTCTAGGAGTGGCTGCCTTTTGTGAGCTCGGGAAATATAATTATGCTTTGGAATCCAAAGGTCAAGCAAATCTTTTCCATGAACTCGCAAATTTCTCGAATGTAAAAGTTACATGTGATGAATTTTTTTGACTTACCTTTGACCCTGGAGGTATTAAAGCTAAGAATTCGAGGTCGAATTCTCTCAAAGAAGGAGGGAATGATGACAACCTAGAATGGATGCTTCTAACATGAATAAAATCAAGCACGAAATGGAAATGTGGACATTGTTCAAAATAACACATCTGTCTTGTTTTGGTAATATCTAAAGATCCAGCAGTCCGATTAGCATGATTCTTGATCCGTTGAAATAAAGGTGTGGGCTGATGCCTAAGGGAAGTGGACGAAATTTGCATCAAAATGGGAGGAGGTGACCCATTGTTATCTTATTGAATGTGACTTTAGGTCTCCTTGGTTATTTTGTAACCTTTCTTCCACTATGGTGTACTAAAAGCCACTAGGAATTATTGTTAGTTATTTGTGGCCTTTGTAATGCCTTGTATTGAATCAGCCCATCATTATGAAATAATAATTTGTGTATTGTGAGAGTATGTCTCTCTTTTGTTCTTCATTGAACCTTGTTTAGATCTTATCAAGAAACCAAGTTTTCTTGTGGCGATCATTCCCTAGGCTTATCACTTCTTCTTTCTCTAAATGAATTAAGAGTGTGGCGCCATTCCCATTTCTTATCTCCTCCATATTTTCCATTTTTTCTTTCTTGTTCTTATCTTTTACTTTTCCAATTCTGTTCGCGCATATATTGCTTGTGTTATTCAACCCGAATTCACATAGATGAAAAACTATTCATTTGGATAGTCATCAAGAAATGTATTTAGATCGCCAACATTTGATAGGTACATATATATATATATATAGCCTTTTAGGGCAGCATTTCTTGATGACTATCCAAATGAATATATGGATAGTCTTAACTATGAATAAAATGGTTAAACCTATATATGTCCCTAGGATTATCAAATACTGAAAAGAAAGAAGATTTGAGAGAAAAAGAAATTGAGAATAAGCATGTCATTTTGGATTCTTGTTATAATCCTAACCTTTTTCCTAAGTGTGATAATTTCATTATCAAGAAGGTTGTGGATGATATTCCAAAAGAAGAAGCTTGCAAGAAGGAAAATGAAGAAGTACTTCCAAAGACACAATGTAGTGCTTCAACTGAATTGCGAGAGATAAACATTAGGAAGTCGTGGAACACTACTACGCTAATACCTTCTTCAAAGTTGATTTGTGTCGTCAAGTGTTGGAATTCATCTAATTCTATTCAGTTGCCTTATATTTCTTCCTTATGTCAAGAAAAGTATAAAGTGAATGGAGAAGGTTTTTCCCTACAAGTGGCTGCCTTCCGTGAGCTTGACAAAGATAAAAATGCATTTGAATCGAAAGGTAAAGTGGGGAAAACAAATCTTTTCAATGACCTTGCAAATTTCTGGAATGTGAAAGCTACGTGTGGTGATTTCTTTAGGCTTACCTTTGACCCTGGAGGGAGGTATTACAGCTAGAAATTCGAGGTCGAATTCTCTCGAAGAATGAGGGAATGATGACAACCAATAAGGGCCGACTTTAACAATAAGAAATCACTCCAACAAGTACTTGCATTAGGAGTTGTTTCAGTTGAAGATTGCACCAAATCGGGCCATATTTCTACAATTCTATGAAGATCCTTTTAGCCCAACTAGATGACAACAATTTGGAAAAGCTCAATGCACATGATCAAGGAGAATTCAAGGGTTGCCCAATTTTTGCTATTTTAATTTTAATTTTCGGATTTGTTTTGGTTAAATAAGTTTATGTGTCCTATGATCTTCCCTAAGTAGTTTTATGGGTTTTAAAGACATTCTAAGTCTTTATAGTAGCTAATGGGAATTTATTTTCTAGTTTATGGTCATATTCTAGGTAAATGCACTAGATAAATGCATGATTGTGGAAAGCTACTTCTATCTTTCAAGGTTAGCCTATAAATACCCATATAAGACTACAAAATGAGATATGTTGAAAGTTATATACAATTAGCATTTTGAGAGCATTGTGCCTCTTGTATCTTCTTGTGGAAGATCACATATTTGGATCTTATCAAAGGCATCCGTTCCTTTGTGGCGATTCTTCACTTGGCTTATCATTTCTCCGTTCTTCACAGAATTGAGAGTGTGGCGCCTTTCTTTTTTCCATCTTCTATCTTCTCCACCTTTTTAATTTTTGTTACTCTGAATTGTGTTTTGTTCTTGTCTTTTAAAATTTATTATTCAGTCGAGGATAGATCCTAATTTCTATATATGTTCCTTTCCGGATCATATCAATAACCATTGTGCAATAAAAGTTTTGAAGTAATTAAAAACACTTCACTTCTCTCTTTCCCTCACGAAATCGTTCTTTCTTTTGTCTCTCAAAATCCCTTTGCTCTCAAATGGTAAGAACAAAGAACACAGAACCAGTGTCCACCTATTCTGATTCCAAACGCGAAACACACTCAAATCTTCCAAACTTCGTTCTCCTTGGTTCCCCTCAAAATATCGTTGACGTTAAACCACTGAAATCACGCCCTTCCAAGATGAAGCATACACCCAGTGGAAATCCAATAAGATCTATGCGTGTTAGATTCCATTCCGCTTCTAAAAACACTTCAGGAATCACGCTTGAGGCTCCCATTGATCTTGAAAAGGAAGAAAGTACTCCTACGCAGAGTACAGGGAAACCAACTATTTCTGAATAGAAGGTTGAGTCTTCTCAAACTATTGCAAGATCCACTGCTAAGAAGGCTCCAGAGAAGAAAAAGTTAGATAAAGGAAAGAAGATTGAGATTCCCTTGCCTCCAAGTGGTAAGAAGGGTCAGTCTTTGAAGAAAAGGAAGCAATCGGAGATGTCCAAATGGAGTTCAAAGGCTATTGTCTCTGGTACAGTCTACTCATCTGAGGAGATTGATAAATGTGGCTGGAACATCACCCCATTTCTCATTCAACAGAAATGGGAGAGATTTATAACACTGGATGACTTAATCTACAAGGACAAGGTGAGAGAGTTTTATGCAAATGCCACCATTCATTATGATCCTCCAATGATCACCTGGTGACAGGGAATTCTCTATCTCCTCCATCTCTCTTGGAAAAGCCCTTGATATACCAGATGAAGGAAGTCAAATGTATGAAGAATCCTGGTAAAATCTTATAGGAATCTCTATTCAAGAACTCAAAGCCACCCTTCTCAAAAACCCTTCTCTCCCTATCACAACCCCAAATCTCAAAGATATGGTTAGGATACTTCACCATATTTGTTCCCACAGTCTTCTCCCTAGAGCTAGATCTTTTGAAAAGGTCACTACTGGTGATTGCATGATTTTATATCATCTCATCACAAAGAAACCAATTAGTCTTCCCTTTCTCATGATCCATCACATGATCAATGCAATAAGGGCAGAAAAAACCTCAACTTCCCTCCCTTATGGCAAGGCTCTCACTAGAGTCTTTAATCATTACTTGATTAAGATGTCTGTTGATGAGGGAGTCATAGAAACAAAAACTTTCACTGCCAAAAATCTAAGGCTCATGGAGTTAGATGTTACAACTGAATAAGAAAGGAATGAAAGGAAGAAGAAGAAACAAAAGACAAGATCAGTGTCTAGTGTGTCCACAAAGGTGGATACAAAAGAAACTCTTGCTGAAGTAATTAGAAGAGAGTCAAGAAGAAAGAATAAGAATGATCTCATCCTTCAAGAGAAGAAGAAGACTCCTGAGAATGGTTTTGATGAGGAATCAGAACATGAGAAGAATGAAGGAATGGAGATAAAAGATCCTGAGAAGGTTCAAGATGAAGAAATAGATGAAAATCAATCTGAGAAGGTTCAGAATGATGAAACAAATGCTGAGAAGGTTCAACCTCAAGAGGAGCAACCCTCAAAGGAACTTGAGAAGGGTCCTCAAGAAACTTCTGATGAAAGGACCATTACTGATAAGAAGAGTGATTCCCATCACTCCAACTCAAACGAAGTCAATGCTCCTTTGACAAAGGTGTATACTAGAGGAAAAACAAGAGGTGCGTGGAAACCTTTTGAACAAGAAGTTACCAGCAACTTGGTGGATAGCTTCAATGTTGCTGCTGCTGATTTGGAGATGAACGCACCAGATCAAGCTTCTGGTGGTGTTAATTCAAAAGAAAAAACTAAAGAACTGCACATTAATTCCTCTAGAGGAAATGGTTCTGAGAGAACAGCGATATTGGAAGATATAACTCCATTCAATTTGAATGATGAGGCCACTGTTGAACCACTCCATGAAGGTGCAGTTATGGAAAATGAAGTTGTTGGTATAACTATGGCAGAGAAAGATGTGCCTGCACAAGCTGAGAATAGTGCAGCAGTTGAGGAAAATTTGGATGCTGAGAAGAGTGATGAAGAAGAAATTGAGCAAGAAGGGTCTGCTCATGATAGCATTACCTTAACCCAACCAAACCCAACATCACCTCAGGGGGAGTTTCAAGGAAACACTTCATCTCCCATCATACAAACTCCTCTTCCCTCAATGTTCAATGAACAAATGCCTACACTCCCACCTTTCTCACCCTCCCTCACTTTACCAAATACCCAACCTTTCTCACCTCCACCACTGCCTATTGCATCAGCACCCCCAACGGAACCATCACCAAATCCAACCATTTCAAGAGTCACCTCACATAACCTTGAACACTTGCTTGCTGCTATCAACCTAGAACATGGTATCTCACCCCTTAAAACCACAAATACCATAACCTCCTCAAACGTTAACCAATTCCTGAACCTTAACCAAACTCCTCAAGATGACTCCCCTCAACCAATGTATCCCTCCATCAACACTCAAACACAACCTTCTGATATGCCATCAAAATTTGGGTCTCTGGATTCCTCTTTTCTCAATGCTGCTCAACCTTCTGGTACAGCACATGAGAAGGTTGTTGAGGAATTCAAAGAGCAAAGCCCACATGCTGAACCTTCTACTGTCATGGTGAAAATGATGAGAAGAATGAAGGCACTGCTGAAAGATGTGCTTGAGGGTCAAGCCATCATCCAACAAGCTCAAAGAGCTCAAGTTGCTCGTGATGAGCAATATCAGTCTTGGATTCTGCAACAAGGGTGTTTACCTTGGATTTTGGTAAACACCGCTAGTTTGAAATTGCTTCTGCTTGCAGGATCAACTAGTAAATCCTAAGACCGTTTGTGTTTAAAGTTTTTCCAGAATTGCGCGATTAAAAGTAAAAAGAAGAAGATAACCGTCGATTTCTCCGCGAAACCGTCGAATTACTCCAAATGAGGGAGGATAAAACAAAGAGAAAATTTGCATGAAACGTAAAGAAAAGGAAAATTAAAATTGCATTAATTTAAAGGGGTGGTGCACAAGATCATACATGCGTTCCTTGTACTCGTTTCTCAGTGCGTGTCGGTACTTTGAGCGTGGGAACTTGGTATGAGAGATTGTGACCCGTTTTTCCTATGAGAAACTACTATTTATACAAATAGAAAATAACTGTACAAAGTTTAAAAAATGTAACTGCTACGTGCTCTTGGTAACGGTTACTTGATCCTACTTCGACATCAGCCTCCAACTCCTTCTTGTCGAAATATCTGTCTTAAGCTTCTTCGACTTAGCCAAATTTGAGGTCGAAATCTACTTGATGTAACTTGATAGCTTAATTCATTTCAGTGTCGAAATTGATACTTGTCTCTTGAAATACAAGGTCAAACTTTAAAAATAAATCAAACCTCGTTGACTGCATTTAATTTAGCCTATCGAAATTACAGGCTAACAAATTGCCCCCCAAAAATGTCTTTTTCGACTGAGCTTAAGGCAAAGGAAGAAAAAGAGCATTTTTGAACTTAATGTCGAAATAGGTTTTACACTTGATCGGAATATCTCACCTACCTGACGTCATCACTGTTAAATGTTGTTGGCGTTATTCCGATATTGGTGTACCACGTGGCCTTCCACGTTCTGCTTGTAATTCTGACAATGCTCATATGGCAATCACAATTTCTTTTGAATGCCACGTACTTACGCTTTCTTTATCTTTATTCCAGCGTTATTTTAACTTCTTGCAATGTTGGCTTATACTTTTTCAAGTATTTGCCATTTATACGCAAAATTCTTTCATCAGCGCCAATCTCTTCGACTTCATATGCGCCGTTTGAATAGACTTGTAAAATTTTGAACGGTCCTTCCCAACTTGGGGACCATTTACCAAAGCCTCTATCTTTTCTATCCATAGGTAAGATAACTTTCCAAACTAAATCTCCCACGTCGAAAGTCTTCAATTTGACTCTTTTGTTATAGGCCTTAGCCACTCTTTCTTTTTGTCTTGTGAGCATATCTAATGCACTTAGCCTATCTTCATCTAAATCAACTAATTCATCTAACATCATATTCCAATAATGATCAGATGGGATTTCAAATTGTCTTTGAATCCTATTTGATTGGAGACAAATCTCTGCTGGCAATATTGCATCATGCCCAAAAACAAGTTTAAAAGGAGTACTATTGATTGACTCTTTGGGAGATGTCCGACATGCCCATAAAATTTGGTTAAGTGTCCTATGCCAATTCTTGGGTTTTTGCCCAACATGTTTTTTAATCAAACTAACAATAATTTTATTGGCTGCTTTAACTTGACCATTTGCCTGAGCATAATATGGTGTCGAACTTAACAATTTATACCCATTTTCAGCAGCAAATTCGACCATTTTCTGACCAATAAAAACTGAACCTTGGTCTGTGGTGATAGTTTCAGGCACACCAAATCTATATAATATATGGTCTTGAATAAAATTAATCACTGCTTCTTGATTAACATTGTTTAAAGGAACAGCTTCCACCCATTTAGTGAAATAATCTATTCCTACTAATATGAAACGACGGCCTTTCGACGAATTTGGTTTGATTTCACCAATTATATCCAAAGCCCATCCCCTGAATGGCCAAGGTTTTACAATAGAATGCAATTCATTTGTAGGTACATGTTGTATTCCTGCATGCTTTTGACATTCTTGGCATCCTTTGGCAAACTCTATGCAATCTTTTAACATAGTCGGCCAATAGACACCTTGTCGAAATAAGAGCCATATCATTTTATGGCCTACTTGGTGAGCTCCACAAGTTCCACTGTGAGTATTAGATATTGCCAAGTATGCCTCATTTTCACTAAGACACTTGAGTAAAACTCCTTCAGGGGTTTTCTTAAACAACTCATTGCCCATGATGACATAACTTAAAGCTCTATACTTGGTTTTTCTATCAGTTATACCTGTTGGATTTTCCAAGTAATTAACAATTTGTCTTCGCCAATCATCATTTGACATACTGTCATGGCAAAAACTTCAAACACATTATTACAATAACCTTTGTCGGAAACTTCATCATTAAAATTTTCAATAAAATTTTCACTTTCACTTGGAGGTAATTGACTTAAGATTAAAGAGTAGCTCTCTGCCTCCTCCAGTTTTTTTTTGACAAGGTTTCTTGTGTCATTGCTGTCGAAATTAACTTGTTTTTAATTTCGATTAGCTCTGTTAATTTTTCTTTAGAAACTTTATAACCAGAAGCTATTTGTGCCAGACATTGGCCTCTTGATTTGCAATACGAGGCACATGTTGAATATCAACGCTGTCGAATTGTTTCAATAAAGTATTGGCAGCAATAAAGTAAGTAATCAAATTCTCCTTAATGCACTTGTATTCTTTTGTTAATTGTTTGATTACTAATTCAGAATCACCTCTAATTTCGACCTGTTTTGCCCCCAAGTTTAACAGAATTTCAAGTCCTGCTACTAAGGCTTCATATTCAGCCTCATTATTGGAGCAACTTTCTTTAATTTTATACTTGTATTTAGTTGGAATCCCTTTAGGTGAAATGATTAACATCCCAACACCAGACCCATTTTTATGGCTGGAGCCATCGAAGTACAATTTCCAAGGTCGAAGGTGCACAAAATTAATTTCTGATTCAATTATTGAATGATCAGCAATGAAATCCGCAACGACTTGGCCTTTAATAGCCTTTAAAGGTTGGAATGTTAATGAATACTCAAGTAAAGCTAAAACCCATTTGCCTATTCTATTATGTAGGATAGGTTTCGACAGCATATGTTTAATAATATCAAAATGGGAATAAACATACACATCAACAACCTTAATATATTGCTTTAACTTAGTACAAGAGAAATACAAGCAAAGACACAATTTTTCAATAGGGTGATATCTAGTTTCAGAATCATTTAAAACCCTACTGAGGTAATATATGGCCCTTTCTACACCATTTTCATCCTCTTGTGCTAACATGCTACCTATTGACAATTCTGATGTTGCTATATACAATTTCATTGTCTTATTTCTAATAGGAGGCAATAAAATAGGAGGAGGGTTCATCAGATATGTCTTGATCTCGTGGAAAGCTACTTGATGTTCGACATCCCACTTGAAAACATCATCCTTCTTCAGTCGAAGTAATGGCGAGAATATTTGAATCTTGCAACTTAGATTTGATATAAATCTTCTCAGGAAATTGACATTTCCTAATAATGACTGTAATTCTTTCTTTGTTGAAGGAGGTTGTGTTTCCATGATAGCTTTCGTCTTGTTTTGATTTATCTCAATGCCTTTTTTGTGCACAACAAAGCCCAAGAAATCACCTGCACTTACACAAAAGGCACATTTGAGTGGATTCATTTTCAATCCATATTTTCTCATTCTTTCGAATGATAGTCGTAGATGATCTAAATGACCATTTTCGGATGAAGACTTAACAACTATGTCATCTATATAGACTTGCATAAAATTTTCTATAAAATCATGGAACATAGTATTCTTAGCTCTTTGATATGTAGCACCAGCATTTTTTAAACCAAATGGCATCACCACCCATTCATAAACATCTAATGCCCCTGGGCATCGAAATGCAGTTTTTGAAATGTCTTCTTCAGCAATAAAAATTTGGTTATAACCAGAATATCCATCAAGCAAGCTTAAATATTCATAACCAGCCGCTGAATCAACCAACATTTCTGCCACAGGCATTGGGTATTGATCTTTGGGAGTAGCATTATTTAGATCTCTAAAATCTATGCAAACTCTAAGCGTACCATTTTTCTTAATTACAAGCACTATATTAGCAAGCCATTCGACATACCTGGCAGTTCTGATGAACTTGCTTTTCAATAGCCTTTCGATTTCCGCTTTAATCTTTGACATGATTTCTGGTGCAAATCTTCTTGGTGTTTGCGTCACAGGCTTTTTCTCTGATCGAATAGGTAATTTCAACTCAACCACCTCTCTTTTCAGCCCTGGCATCTCATTGTAATCCCAAGCGAAGCAATCTTTGTATTCCTTTAGCAATTTGACAATCTGCACTCTGAAATCTTTGTTGATCTTTGTACTAATATATGTTGGTCTTCTTGTTGAACCATCTCCCAAATCAATTTCTTCTAAGGGATCTTGTGCCTGTATTTTCTTGGTCGAACCCATTGGATCTTTCTCAAATCCTAATGGTTCATCATCATAGACACCATCAAGTCTCTGTGTTTCGACCATGATTTCTTTGTTATTATCTTCTGTGGCTAAAGCAACCATTTGATGTAACTTAGCTTCTAGAATAGCTTTTTCTTTGTTTTCGGCCACACAGGCCGTAATTCTTTCCCATGCATTAGGCTTTATAATCATTTCAAAGTCTATCCCAGCCAGTAGGCTTAACAAAGCCTCTTGGTCTATTCTCCTCGTCAATGATTTCCCTTTCCCAAACGAAACCATAATTTGGGTGAAGACTAACAGAAGATAAGACATTGTCTTGCTCAATGAACCCAGCATTGGAAGAAGAGCATGGAGAGATATTTGCCAATTGCTTGTCGAAGGTCTTCTTGGTGATCGTATTCACTTCAGCCATGAAATAACTTTGGTCACCTTCAATGTTTTCAACCAACCCATCTTTTCTCCAAATGATGAGCCTTTGGTGCACAGTCGAAGGGATTGCCCCCACTCCATGTATCCATTCTCTTCCAAGCAGCAAGTTGTAGTTTGCCTTGGAGGGTACTACCAAAAACAAAGTTGGCCTTCTGACACTACCTACTGCTAATTCGACTTCAATGGCCCCAAGTGAATGGCCAGTTTTGCCTTCATAATTAGTGAGAACCACATTATGTGGCTTCAAATCAGTGTCACATTTGCCAATTCTTCCTAGCAAATGTTGAGGCATCAAATTCACAGCAGCACCACCATCAACAAGGACCTTGTTGATTCCCACATTGTTGACCTTGGCTTTAATGAACAGTGGCTTGGGTGATTCATCATGCCACAATCTTGCCTTTCAAAGACAGCATGTTGCTCTTCGATGCAGCCATTCTTCAACACATAGTAGCATATTGGTTTATATGTAGTTTCCTCGTCGAAATCTTCTTCGACATCATTAACCTCAGAAACCACATCATACTCAATTGGTAAAATTGAGATGACCCCACATAGCACGTCAAACTCTGACCCAGAATCAGCAAAGGAAGAATCTAACTCCTCTTCTAAATTAAGGTCTTCTTTTTTGAAGCCTTTCTTAATTTCAGAAAGAGGAGGGAAAATTCTCTCAGTGGCTGGTTTCCTTACCACTTCAGTCGAAGGTAAGATTACCTCTTTACCCTTCCCTTTGTTTGAGGTTTTGCTTTACCTGCAGCAATAGCATCAGCCTTCTTTTGGCGTTGAAACCTTCGCCATTGAGTTCTTGTCATAGGATTCTTCCCTTTGTAGTTGTTACTATAGGCATACTTCTTGATTTCAATTGCTTTGTTCTGGTTAACACCACTCATGTTACCTTCGACCAGCTTAGGTGGTCGAACTCGATGGATAGCATTGTCCCTCGTGTGGTATATGGCTTTGCTTCTCCCACCAGAATGTATCCACTTTTCGACAGGAGTACCAGAAGGAGGAACATAAGTACTCAGCTTTCCTCTTCCAGGAGTTTTGGTCGAAGTAACCATGTAGGGAATTCTCCTATCAGCAAAATCAAACTTGGGCCTTTTATCCACCCATTTACCTTTGCGCTTCATTTGAGGCTTGAACTCTTCCAATTCTTTAGCAGCCTCCTTGTCAAAAACAGCACTGCACCTTGGGCACAACATCACTTCTGAGTTGCTTAGCTTGCAATGATTGAGGAAATCAACCAATTCCTCTTCAGCTTTTGGGTACACTGCTTTCACTTTGTCATCTTCTTGGCCTTCAGTGACCATTTCGACATCCATCTTTGAACTTATGGTAGTCCTCTTCATATTAGCCTTACCAGGCACAATTTCAGAGGCTTCGACCAAGTTGATGCTCACCTCAGTATACATTGCCTCAGCATCAGGCAAAGGATCAGCG
Source organism: Astragalus glycyphyllos (assembly GCA_963573325.1). Taxonomy (NCBI): domain Eukaryota; kingdom Viridiplantae; phylum Streptophyta; class Magnoliopsida; order Fabales; family Fabaceae; genus Astragalus; species Astragalus glycyphyllos. Next base: position 38,646,966 of record OY754307.1, read on the forward strand.
TCGATCTTCATTGGTGCCCTTGGTTTATCACCAAATTTCAGCCTTCCTTCATTGAGTGCCTTTTGCACCAAATCCCTGAAAAGAACACAACAAGAAGTATTATGACCCAAAAAATTATGGTATTTGCAAAAACCTCTTTTTTGCTTTTGTTCTAATGGTGGTGTTTTTAGTCCCTTCGAAACCAAAATTTGACCATCCTTAACTAACAAGTCAAATATTTCGTCGCATTTAGTAACATCAAAAGTATATGTTTTTGCAACGAATTTGTCGTTTTTAGGTTCGACGGGATTTTTACCATTTGAAGGTTTTAGCAATTTACAAGTATATGGAGGTCCAGGTTTTAACTCAGCAACATTGACCTCTTCTTTGACCTCCTCATAGGAAATGTCGAATTCTTGTTCTTCATCTTTAATTTCGACATAGGCAACTTTGTCTTTTTTATTATGAAACCTATTAGTTCTAGATTTCTCAGCTTTCAAACTTTCGACTTGCCTAACTCTATCAGCCAATTGAGCCATATCTCTCAAATGTTGAGTGTCTAGCTTTTTTCTGATGGAATAATCTAAGCCACCAGTAGCCATTTCGACTAGCTCATGTTAAGGCACTTGAGTGAAGCACCTTGCTTTGAGAAGTCTAAACCTGTTGAGATAATCATCCACAGATTCAGCCACTTTGCGTCGAACACTGGCCAATTCTTTGAGACTAATTTTACATTGTCCCATGTAGAATTGCTCATGGAAAGCTTTCTCTAATTGGTTCCAATTAAACATGGAATGTGGGGGTAAAGTAGTGAACCAAGTGAAAGCATTCTTTGTTAGAGAACTAGGGAAGAATTTCATCCTTAAATTCTCATTGTGGGCTAAATCTCCAGCCTCAGTTAAATAACGAGCGATATGTTCGATAATGGATTCACTGGTTTCCCCAGCAAATTTAGTGAACTTAGGGATTTTCCAACCCCTTGGCAATTCACTTTGTAAAACATATTCAGACAAAGGAGAAACAAAATTTGGCCTATGCATACCTAAGTTAAGGCCATTTTGGGCTAAAATTGTTTCGACAAGATTAGCTATGTTATTTTGTGCTCCGAAATTATTTTGTTGCACTTGTCTGACCACTTCGTCAGCATTTTGGTTTCTATTCACCAACACAATTTCAGGGATTGCCTCTATCCTCATAGGCTCTTCGACAATTTGTTGTTGTCCTTAGTTTCCCTGATTCATAGGTATTGGAATGTTAGGTCTTTCAACAGGTACTTCGACAGGCCTGACATTCTGAATTTGGGGAATTTGCTGGTGATGTATGGGTGGAGTACCAAAGAAATCAGCAATTCTTCCCATTTGTGTTGCCAACATTTGGTAACTGTTATTAGTGTTTTGTATCAAAGGATTAAACACAGTACCAATTTGTTGTGTTAACATATTGACCATATCATGATCGCTATCATCCATTTGTTGTCTTAATGCCAACAAAGATGTTGTAGTCAAATTAGTTTGGGCATTTCGACTATGGATGCCCTCCGTCGAACTATGAATAGGAGAATACCCTGTACTTGCATTTTCTGCAAATGTAGACGAATTTGTCTGAAGGCCTGCCATCAATGCTGTTGGCATGCCATACGGTAAAGCCCTTCCACTCATAGTAAATGGCATATTTCCAATCATTGGATTTGCCATCAAAGGACTCGTTGGTCCTACTATTGATGGCACAGAAGCCATTGTATTAACATTTGTTAATGCTGCAGTGGTCATCATTGACACAGGAGTAATTATGGGAGAAGTTATAGCGGTTACTCCCATTGTTGTCGAAGAAGGCATAGCGACGGTTATGCCTGCGACATTTGCAGCGTTAACGTCACTAACTGACGCTGGTTCTTGTGTACTTTGTGCATTTGATGCAGAAGCATTACTTGTACTAGAGTGTGCCATCTCTGGAAGATGTTTACCACTCCTTAATTGCATGTACAGACAAACACAAAGTTTACGAATTTAACGAAAAACTTTTAAAATTAGCACAAACGTCCCACTGGGCGTGCCAATTTGTTTACCTTGGATTTTGGTAAACACCGCTAGTTTGAAATTGCTTCTGCTTGCAGGATCAGCTAGTAAATCCTAAGACCGTTTGTGTTTAAAGTTTTTCCAAAATTGCGCGTTTAAAAGTAAAAAGAAGAAGATAACCGTCGATTTCTCTGCGAAACCGTCGAATTACTCCAAATGAGGGAGGATAAAACAAAGAGAAAATTTGCATGAAACGTAAAGAAAAGGAAAATTAAAATTGCATTAATTTAAAGGGGTGGTGCACAAGATCATACATGCGTTTCTTGTACTCGTTTCTCAGTGCGTGTCGGTACTTTGAGCGTGGGAACTTGGTATGAGAGATTGTGACCCGTTTTTCCTATGAGAAACTACTATTTATACAAATAGAAAATAACTGTACAAAGTTTAAAAAATGTAACTGCTACGTGCTCTTCGACATCAGCCTCCAACTCCTTCTTGTCGAAATATCTGTCTTCAGCTTCTTCGACTTAGCCAAATCTGTGGTCGAAATCTACTTGATGTAACTTGATAGCTTAATTCATTTCAGTGTCGAAATTGATACTTGTCTCTTGAAATACAAGGTCAAACTTTAAAAATAAATCAAACCTCGTTGACTGCATTTAATTTAGCCTGTCGAAATTACAGGCTAACAAAGGGTTAACCAGACTTGCTCCAAATCTCATTCCACCAGAATTCGGTCCAACCCCTCAGTTTCTTGACATTCCTAGGCCTGCTACTTCCTCCTCTTCTGATGGGTCTTCCCATCAAAGTAGCTCCTTAATCTTTTCTGTCTGCCTCCACCTTTCTGATGTGTGACAAAAGGGGGAGAAGAGTAGATTAAGTTCTTAGGTCTTAGGATTATTTTGAATGATCTTCATTAGCTAGCATCTGTGTGTTTGACACTTTTTGTTGAGAAGTGTTCTTCTCATTATTTGCTTTTATTTTCATAGGCATACCTGCCACTAAGAACATAACCTATTGTAATCATTCCAATGATTCTTTTGATTGAATTAGTGAAAATATATGTTCTTGCTTATGTTCTTATGTGTGATATCTGAATTTGTGTGAAATTAAATGTCTTAAATCTAGATGCACATATTCAGGGGGAGTAAAATTGAATCATGCCTTAGAAAATTTTAAAGCTAAATCAGAAAACTTAATCCATCTCAATAGAGTTTGTCAAACATCAAAAAGGGGGAGATTGTTGAGGCAAAATCCCTAATTAGTTTTGATGATTAACAAACCCTCAAATGTGAGAAGCTTAAGTTATCTGATTTCATATGCTACTAATGTCTCTTCTTGAGTGATTAATAAGTACAGGTTAATCAAGACACTCTCAAGAAGATGTATGCTTATGAGAAGCATCAAAATGTGAGAAGACTTAAGAGAATGTTGCCCACAATGTTCTTAAAGAAGAATCCTTCTTGTGATAAGATCAAAAGATCAAGACCGTATGGTAAACTTGAGAAAGATCATCATGAGAAGCTTCATTTGTATCTATGGCAATATGAGAAGGATCAACCTAAGAAGAGTCATGACAAAACTATAAGAAAGGAGATGAGAAGCATCAGATGAGAAGAGTCAAGTTGAGAAGAATCATGACCACGAGAAGGGTCATGATGAGAAGAGTCATGTTGAGAAGGGTCATACTACACCATTCTAAGGAACATCAACATGAGAAGCATCAACTTGAGAAGCATCATCTTCATCATCTGTCATATGTGAGAAGAGTCATGACAACTGGAAACAGCTGTCTTCTGCAGAAAAGCAGAAACACAGCTGTGTTGTGCAGACAGCTTTTCTCAACGGCTACAAACGACTATATTACTTCACCAACAACTATAATCTTTGGAGCAGAGGATATTACACATAATTTCATCTATAAATTAACGCTCCTTGTCGCCATTGATCCTCATGAGAGTGCATTGAGTTCTTAACTTTCAACCTTCTCAAGTGTCAAAGTTTTCTCTCATCCATACTCAGCTGCTACAAACCAGAAGGGATTCACTTGATCTCTGAGTATGTATTAAGTCTTGTGTTGTTGTATTTATTGAATACTTCATTTGTATCAACCAAGCTCTAGAAATCCCACAAACCCAAACACTTAAACAGTGAACCTGTAAGAAACCTTCTCTAGTGGTATGTGTTGCTTTAAGACTTGAGAAGTGAGTGCTTATGTGGTATAAGCAGTCTAATAGCTCAGAAGGAGTCTATTAGGGGTGTTCAAAGTAGGTAGAGCTGTGTGAAGAAAACTACCAAGAGTTCTTTTAACCTAGGGAGGTGTAAAAGGTGTAAACTATTTTGGAAAATAGTGGAAACACTCACAGGAAGTGAGGAGTGGATGTATCCCAGGAATTTGGGTGAACCACTATAAATCACTGTGTTCTTTATTGCTTTCAAACCATTAGTTTACACTTCATGAGAAAACTCTCCATCAGGAGAAGATTTATGAAAACTGAGTAGGGTGTATTCTGACCCTTCTCTGATGATAAATGTTTCAAGATAAAACATAGTTTCCAACTCTTCTCACATCTTCCCTACACTATTAATATCTCTTGTTTAATTGGTTCTAGATGTATTACAACAATATCACTAGCTTAACTATACCTAAACAATCAAACAGAGACTTTGAGAAGAGTTAAGTATTGAAGGCAGAACTTTCTGACCCTTCTCAAATCCTCCATATAGTTGAGAAGACAGATAAATCAAACCTTCTCTATTCTCCAATTAACTTAAGAAGATTGTTTCAACACACCCTTCTTAACACAAATCACTTATTGTCTTAACTCTATACTTGTGAAGAAAGTTCTACTCTTGCAGGTGAATTTAAAGAGGCTCACAATTCCAACCTCCCCCTTCCTTGTGACATTATTGACTTCATAATAGAGGTCACCAGAATACGTAACCGAGACGTCAGAGTTACGAGGTTTGGACGTCAACTTCACCGAAATACATAAAGGGCTAGTCTTTCTCAAAGAGTTCAACGCGAGAAATCCAAAAACAGTGTTTGTTTCTTCAAACGACGACTGTGGTGACCGCTATCTCCAAAATACAGCTCACCTTTATTGTTTGAATGCAACAAATGGTGCTATGTTTGCCAAAGCAGAGATCAAAAACGAATTTTAGAGTTGATTTCGAATTGGGTGGTGGAATTTTGAGTCAAACGGAGGCTAAACTAGTGAGATCAAGAAGAAACAAGATTAAAGATGTGAGCTTTCATATTGGATGGATAATGTTAATGCTTACTACCGTAAGAGAAAAGGGTTAGAGATTATTACAATTAGGGTTGGCAATAATATAATAAAAGGAATTGGGTTGCCCGAGACAATCATTGGCCAAGACAAAAGTTGTGTTTTCTCATCTTGAAAAGCTTCTTGTTATTGCCTTCTTAAATTGTGAGGCTTCTTTGAAGAATGACTTCTTAACTTGAGAAGCCACTATAGCTGTCTTGATGTTTCTATCTTTTTACGATCTCTAGGCCTTCATTCTTTGCTTCTAAGGCTTCAATATATCTTCTCATATGGTGCTTTATTATCACACTATCTTCTTGATACTTGATTGAGTAGTTCCTGCACTTAGGTCACTCAAGAAGATTCATTAGAATACTAATGAATCGGAAAGCTCAAACACTTATCAAAAAGGTTTGTTTCCATCAAAACTCATCTTAGAGATTTTACCTCAAAAAATGGGGGGTGCAACCCTTAAGGATTACCTTTACTAAGGGAGACCTCCCATGTTACATGAACCAAAGGATCCTAAATACAACAATGGCATGCACTATTTATAATACAAAAGGGTCCTATGGTGTTCTATGTCGCAGGGTATAGATGTCATGCGCCTGTCACCGAGGTGGTGATGCAGCCACTACTTTGGTAGGAATCAATGGTCTAAACTTGTAAATGAAAGATTATCCAATCCATCCTCCAATAACCTATTAAATAACCAATAACATTTAGATTCCTCAAAAAACAAACCAATAACATTCAGATCTGTCAGAATCTTATCAATCAATGAATGATCGAACGGCTCAAAATAAGCCCGCAGATATAGACATAGTAAATGAGAAGCACCGAATCATCTCCGTATCAATCTTTCAGTTTCAGACATGTGGATAGATAGAACATAGAACATAGAATAGAAGTAGAAGTGAAACCAGAGAACAAAGCTAAGTCCTTGTTGAACTCAACAATGGCTTCCATCACATGCATAACCCACCAACCCATCATTTCAAATTCAAAGTCTTTGCCTTCAATAGTTTCTTCCTCAAACTTGGGTTCTCGGTTTCTGGGTATCAGAAAAAGTGTTGGGTTTCCCAGCTTAACCTCTAAAATTGGACCCTCCAATGGTTCCAGAGTTACATGCTGGTTTAAATTTGGCAAGAATGGTGTTGATGCTGAAGGTGCTGGCATTTATGGTAGCCAGTCACGTGATGATTTTGATAGAGATGATGTTGAACAGGTTGGTAAACATAAACTAAAATACTCTCTCTTATTTCCATTTCTGCATGTTATTTTGTCATGATTTGGCTTGTGATTCTGGCATAGATGGTCATAGTTATTTGTTTTGCTTTTTCTGTTAGGATTTCATATCATAACCAGTAAGGATTAAGAGTGTTAGCTCCGGTTTACCTGTAAAAATATGAGAAGGTATACTTTTGTTGTGAACAATTTAATAGTGAGAGAAGATGGAAGACTAGCTGCATTTTAAGAAACAGTCAAAACAGTATTTTTGCCATTTTCAAATTTAATGAAAATACTGAATTGGTTTAGTAGGATATTTCTTTGATTTAGTGCTAATGAGTGGAAATAACATCAAGAAATAGAGAAAGGGAAAAGATTTAAACTTAACTGTTAAACTTGTGTAACTACAGAGAATGGTACTTATGCATCACTGGTATAGTGGTATGTGTTTTCTTGGAGTGACTCGAACAAAACATCTTTCTTCGTGGTTTTCGTTTTCATATAATTGAATTGAAAATTGAGTAAATTGAAATATAATTGAACAAGTGAAGTACTGATGATGGAGAATTGGAGATTATGTGAATGGTGTGTTTATAAATGACACCAAAAGTGGCATATGTATGTAAATGACATCAAAAAGGGATTAGTTCACTTACAAGTCTCATTAATAAATAAATAAATAAATAAATAAATAAATTCTCTTTAGTGTAGTGAGAATGTTATATAATATAGTAGGAGGACTACATTTGATATGATATGAGATATATTCAAGAGAAGGAATATGTCTAAGTTGACAATGTTAGATGACACTTATATGAGGATCTGAAGATTTTTGAAGGAAAGAGCAGACACTAATAAATGGGTTAGAAATGTATAATGATGTTTCATTAGATGTTATAGATATGTTTTATTAGATGTAATAACTAGGTAACAATTACTAAATTTTACTATTCTTTCATCCTCTTCTTGACATGTATAAGTATAATGTTTCATTAGATGTTATAGATATGTTATAGCAGTGTCTGCATGGCCATATGGGGATGCTCACAAAACAATCATAATAATCTTTTTTGTAGTACTTCAACTATATGGGGATGCTTGCTGTTGAGGGGACATATGATAAAATGGAGGCTCTTCTAAGCCAGAAAATCCACCCCGTTGACATTCTATTGCTGCTAGCTGCTTCAGAAGGGGACAAGCCAAAAATTGAGGAACTATTGAGAGCAGGAGCAAAATATGAAGTAAAAGATGCAGATGGACGGACAGCACTGGATAGAGCAAATGAAGAAATTAAAGATTTCATTCTTAATTTTTCAGTGCAAAGAGCATGATTGATCAATGTCAGTTCAGCTACATTGTCATAATTTTTGAACAGTGTTCATTTGGATTTTATCATTTGCTTCAAGTTTGGTGAACTTGTAAGCTTAAACATAAGACATTCTAATTCTAATTTAGATTATAAAGTAATGCTGAAATTAATTGCTAATTTGCTTATTCAACTTCTCTCTGGCCTATGGGAATGGCTTTTGTAAAAATGCTTATTATTGAGATTGCGATCCAGACTGTCTGGAATAGATTAATCTAACAGGAACAGAACATAAGTTTCAGGATTAGTTCCTTGATTTCAACACGGTGAGCAAACATTCTATGTCAGCTTTATAAAACTGCCACAGAATTCTTTATGCTTTCAAATTCCATGCCACTGTATGAAGATTGAAGCGGGACCAAGTTTTGTTGAGTTCATCAAAAGTCATTTCGTTTTACAGGGTATAAGTCGACGATCATGCCTTGAATAAATTTTCTTAGGGTGGTAAAGTTACCACCAAAAGATGCTTTATCAAGAATTCAAACAAACAATTTCAATATTCTTGCATTAAGAAATATCAGTGCTTAAAAAAGACTATCCTTTGCATTTACATTAGTAAGTAAACTAGCAAGTGAATCCCCATTGTCTTTTTTTGTTTGATTGCTATTTCCCATGAAATCGAATGCCTTGGTATTGGTAGTTGACACAGAAATACTACTTGGTACACTTTGTGATGCTGTTCTAGTATTCTTTATTGACACAAATGCCACCTTCTTCGAACGTGATAATGCATGCAAGTCACCTTTTGGAGAAGAAGAAGATTCACAGAAAGAGGCTTTTGTGCAAGTCGCCTTAACGTCATCAATTTGTGTCGCATCTGTCAACAAATCAGTACCAGCTTCTGCTTCAACTCTCTCTTGGACAAGTTGGTCATCTAAACAAGACAATTTATAAAACCTTTGTCAGAATTAATGTCTAATTTAGTCAGATCAAAATATTGCTATTTAACTTTTGATATACAAGTAAATATAAAACAAGGAAGATGGAATAGCAGAAATGAACACATAATGCTTCTTACCCCCAAAAAAAGACTCGATTGTATCATAGTTGACACCAGATGCTTGAACAGACAGATTTCCAACAGAGTCCTCACCTTGACGTTCATTCTCCCTATTATGCTTCCTCTCAAGTAATATATACTTATCTGATTTCCAGACACACTCTAATATAACGTAATCATCACTAACTGGGTAGAACTCTCTAAATACCTGTTTCGCAACAAGAGATGAAGAACAAATAGACTAGCATGTAAATTATTATTTTGAATCATAATCATGTCTAAGCATGAAGATATACAGCGGAGAATTGAGTGGTACAATTATAACTAACCTCTATTCCCTCATGAGTTATTTTTATTGATTGCTTTTTTTTGGACAGGGAAGACACCATGTTGAACAAAGAAACAACATCAAGTAGTATCTGTACATGGAGGGAAAAAACAGATCGATCAAGATTAAATAGACAATCACGGAGAAATATAACATACGTCTTAAATAGCATAAATCTTCTGAATTTACAATACCGAATAATACCACTTTACTTCCTAGTTAATTTACAAATAACCTCGACATTAGTGTCTGTTAGTGTACTACTCTGGACTCGTTTATAAGCAACAAACAACTTTTTAGATACATTGAAAAAATACACCACTTTTTCAATGTATCTAAAAGAGTTGTTTGTTGCATATAAACGAGTCCGGAGGGAGTATATGCTAAGTGTTAGTTAGCTTTCAGTTTGTAATCAGTCTAAACTCTATAAAATGTATCTTCCCTCTCGTTACAATAGAACAACTGAAATACAAAACAGAACTAAGTTACTCTGAACTTCTCTCTCTTTCTCTCACCTTCTTTCATTTCTACTGTGTCCCACGCTAAAACAACTTCAAATTTAACAATGATAAAACCTTGATCAAATTATAATGCATAAACATGGGAAACTTACTTGTTGAACCAAAACTCGAAGACGTGCTAGCAAAGCCATAACTGTAAGAGAAAATCCCATAAAAAAGGATCGAGCGAACAATACAGATATCTCACTATTAAACAGTCAAGGAAGGAAATTTATATGGAAACTCTTAAGATTTTGGGCTTTTTAGTCCTAGCTCAACAAGCACAATCGACTTGTTAGGTACGGACTACCCAAGCCTTATAAGCACTTATTAGGCCATACCTTCAGTCGATGTGGGATTCTCAACACACCCCTTCATGCTCAAGATTGAGCATTTGAAGCGTAGAGTAACATGAATCTCAACAGAAACGTTTCAGATTACAAAGATGTTCGAGAAGCATGCATTATAATATAACCACATGATACTATCAGAAGGATATGTTGCAGCCTTCAGTATTGGTTCAACCATCTGCATGGGAAGACAAAACATCGATTGAAATAAGAGAAGGGGTTATGGAAGAAATAAGCAATACAATGTTAAAACTATTGTGATGTAAACAACAACAACAACAAAACAATAACAAAGCTTTATCCCACTAGGTGGGGTTGGCTACATGGATCAAACAACGCCATAGTGTTCTAATAATATCTTAAGCCAGACCATCAACCTCTCAAATCTTTCTTAATAGTTTCACCTCTAGTTTTATTTTTTCCTTCCCCGGCCTCAAGCGATTCTGATCTACCCTCCTTACTACGGAATCTACAGCTCTCCTTCACACATGCCCAAACCACCTAAGTTGAAATTCAGCCATCTTTTCTACAATAGGTTCTACCCCAACTCTATCTAATGCTAAAATCTATTGTGATGCATTGGGGGGAGGGGGGATATTCCCATTAGCATAAATTAATGTGATAAATCCTAATAGCCATACCACATGCATGGGAAGAGGAAGCAACTAATGGGCTAGCACAGTAGAAACACAATGATTTTAGTTTATTTGATAATAAGTAAAACAGTAAGACAATAGCTTAATAATATTTTTTCCGCAACTTCACCTCTGCTAGTATTCGTGCAGCTCCTAAAAGACGCTCCAAAAAGTTATGCTTTTCATCATTGCATTTTCTCCGTTTCAAGCTGTATGAAACAGTAAGTAGAACAATATTATTACTACCAACAAGACTAGACCTATATTATCATCACATATCGATGGAGGAATTTCAGCAGACAAACATTTCAAAAGGCCATAACAAAATGATAGACAAGAAGGAAGCATGAGCGCGATCCTTTTACTCAATCATGTCACCTCATCAGTTATCTTGATTGAATCTTTGCACATAAAATTTAGAAAACTCCAAAAAAGATGGAAGAAATAAGATAAACACACCTCTCTAGAAGATGAACCTTGTGTTTTGGTCTATCTCCTTTGATAACATGGAAACATGATGTTACAAGCTCCTCCAAGTTTGCTAATTGCAGAAGCCTTATATCCCTCCTTACCTACCAGAAAGACATTTGCATCCATGTAAAGTCAATTTTGCATGCAAATGCAGTAATATTTTTAATTAAGGGAGACAAAAAATGAAAAACAGGGGAAAAAGGTGTCACAAAAAATTCTAACACCATTGAACGCTGAGTTCAGAGAAGCTAATATACAGTGCATACTGCATACCTTCAAAAGACGTTGGAAATAGGAACAGCGGCGGTGCTGGTTCTTATTCTTGTATACCATTCTTTGAAGGATGGCAAACTCAGATTGGAGCTGAGGAAGCATAGATGTTATCCGTCCCTCAATTGTTTCAAATTCGGTAGCCATTGAGTCTGTGCAATTTTAATCCAACGAATAAACTGTGATCTAAAAACAAAATAAAAGAAAGTGCATTTAGGTGTTGAGTGCCATAATGAGAGTAAAAAGCTCAGCCACAAATTGAAAACAGGGTTTTATTACGAAGAAAGGGGCAAATGGATTATGAGAAGAGAACTCACTCTTACTCGCCAACAGGCAACAGATAAAGAAGGAGCGGAAGGCGGCGGTGCAAACAGAGGGAGATGTAGTCGTCGTGGTCGGCGTTGTTGCTATACAGCCCGGCGGTATGCTGTTGCAGAGGCGAGAGAGAGTCGTACGGTATTGTGTATTGAGAGATGAAACCTAAGAGAGGGTTGTCCTGTCCTGCTGGTTGGATGTCTTTTTCTTTTTTTGGACTGAAGTTCAATCCCACTCTTAATTCGTTTAGTTCTCCTTAACTCTTGTCGATGCTTAAATCCCTTTGCTTGAGTCACAAATTCTCTACTTGATATTTGATCATTACCTTCATCATTGACCATTGCATTTTCCTGTATTCACACTTCCATAACTCGTTTACACAAGTCACGCACTCCATCTTCTACAAGTTGGTGTAATCTTTCAGAAGTAGACACATCGACCGCCAATCTAATTAGCTTGGAGCAAAGTTGCTTATATCGTTGTGTGCTAGATAGCTTAGGATCTTCCACAACCTCATTTCTCTTTATATCATGTATGATACCGTTGCGTGCTTCCCTTGTCCACCTCTTTAAGATGTATTGCTCGGGGACAACTTTAACATCATTTGCCTCAAAGACTTTTAGTACATGACAACAAAGTATTCCGAAAGTCTCAAATTTTCTACAACTGCATGATATAGATGATTGTTCAGGATCAAATAACACTCGCCATTCTCTTTCCCCACTGATCAAAGTGATGATATATTCAAATGGAAGCTGAGATATATTTCTTTCTCGTATACAAGTAGCCAAAAATAAAGAAAACTCTTCATTGAATATGTTAAAAATGGGGAGTGTGTAAACTTGTGCGAGCTGCATCAAAATTGGTGAATGATTATCTAAGTTGTGGAAGTATTTGCCGAGACTCATATTCGCAAATCAACTCCTTGTACCGTTTATCCTCGACAACATTCTCAAAGTGTTTGAAGAATTGGATGACATTAACATTCGGTCCCATGCAAGCTTTAAAATCTAAATTTAAACTCTCACTAAGTTGAGTGCTTCGCATTCCCAGAGTCATTGCTTCCTTCATATGACATGCTGCCCATTTTTGTTTGATAGCATACATTGACTTCACGCAACTGTTATCACTCAAATTAAAATCTGCAACCAACTTGCTCCATGCTTCCTCAAACTTCACCTCTTGCTCATAATCATACATACCTCTTAAAGTCGGTTAGGATATGACTTCCTTTTTTCATCAAGTTACCAAGGTGTTTGATCCCATTCTGCATCAAGTGATCCACGTCGAGTCTTTGGCATCACCTCAGCTAGTGGTTTAAACATTGCTGGACATTGGTCAGTGAACAAAGTTTGGGGCTTTTTATTTCCATGCGCTTCAAGGAATGTTTCAAATACCCATTTGAATGATTCTTTTGTTTCATCATATAATAGTGCAACCCCAAAAATGACAGCACCTCTATAATGGTTGAAGCCCGAAAACAATGCTAACGGCCTATTAGCATAATTAGTGCAATATGTTGTGTCCAAAGAAACCACCTCACCAAAATATCCATAGTCCAATATCATTTTTGCATCAGCCCAAAATACATTTGTGATTTGTTCATCATAATCCATTTGATATACATGATAAAATGATGGATTCTCCAATAGCTGAAGTTGAAAATACTGCATTAGACTACCAACTTCACCATAGACCATGCCACGTTGTCTTCGTGCTTTGAGATAGTTTTTGACATCCATTCGTATATATCCAAGATTAGTTCTACCTCCTGCGTGTGTACTTATAAGCTGAAATGTAGACTTTTGCCCCAATCCAGAGTCCTCAGCCATTTCAATCTCATATGCCTGAACTTCAGATATTTTCTGATGTGATGCTAACATGTGTGTTGTTTCTGCAAGTTGTAAAGCATGATTATGGTCCTCCACAAACTCATGGATTACAAACCTCTCATTTTTTTCACTAAAGCCAATTCTTGCTTCACAACCAGTTCTTGTTTCGGCCCTTGGCGTCTTTATCAAAAATGACCTTTTATCGACCACTCGATGGCCCTCGTTGCAACAAATAAATCTACCTGATCTAATAGAGCCATCTTTTTTTCTCTTGTTCAAGTATTCTTTTCTAACTCCAAAACCGATTTTTCTACCATATTCAACCCAAAATTGCCAAGCTTCATCTACACTATCAAATTCCATGCCAACACTAGGTGTTGTAGTGTTTGTCATTGTAGGCCAAAGCTGTCAATTTCAACATAAACATATTTAAATTTCAACATAAAAGTATAATGTTATAACTTTATATTTTATACACATTCTCAATGTCTACTTTCAAAGCAAGAATCAAGGAAATGTATCAGATATGATTTCTATCAATATATCTCTGACATACAACTCTTCATGGCAAGATGAGAAGCTAACTATAGTGAAACATCATCCAAAGCAAACTAAAGCAAAATAAAAAACCTAAAAACAATCCATTTTAATGAAGTTATGAAGGATGGATAAATGGATGCAAAAAATAGAATTACCTTGAAGAAAAAAAATGGTTGCAGCAGGGAGTTGTGGTTACTTGAAAAAGAAGGAGATATGTTAATGGGTTTCAAGTATGCTACATGTTGGAGAGAAATGGGTGGAGCGTTTCCCGCCAAATAATGCAATCCCTTTCTATGTTTTTAACTCTATTAATTCTCACTTTTGTTATAACTTGTGTGGCTAAATGTGAACCATTGGATCTAATTAAAGGTGTACATCATTTTGACAGAACTAACAGGAGGGTAAAAGTGACGGGAGACAAACCAAATCCGAGTATCAGCAGCTCCATTATTGGTCCTTAGAATCTTTGACCACTTCACATTGGACTTTCCATTCACCAAAGACTTGATGCTTTCAATAATAGAGGAGAGAGATTGGTTGGTAGATGGAGTACCATCAATTAGATCAAGAGCAACTTGAGAGTCACTCTCCACCACCAAATCAAACAAACCTTTGTCAAAAACAACTCTGCAATCGTGAAGGATAGCTAGCCACTCTACTTCCGTAACCGAGCATCGATGAAGCTTCATAGCAAAACCAAACATGAAATCTCCTCTATGATTCCTGATGACTCCATCGCAGCCAGTCACCGTGCCACCATTTGCCACAGACGCGTCAACACACAGCGAAACACTCCCCGGCAATGGAGGCACCCAAAAGACCGGCGACGCCAGATCACTGTTCATGTTCAAAGGGTCTAGAGAACGCACAATTAAATGGCTTTGAGTAACAGCTTGAGCCTACAATTGAGCTCTCAAAAGCAAAGTTCTGAACGAGATCCCCTTCTTCGCAAAAACCAGATCGTTTCTCGCTCACCACACGTTATCCAGAATACAACCGAAGGTAAGGCTCCAATTTTGGGATTGCATGAGGGATTTTCTGTTGATATTATTGGATTATTTACTAATCTGGGTCTGATAGACCTGGTATATTTTCAACTTCTTCGAGGGAAGATCCAAATTAATTTCATATTTTCTAGTAGAGCTGTATGCTATATAAAAAAGAAACAAGATGCCTGCCTGTACTGCTTTACATTTTATCTTCATTAGTTTTTTCTTATTTACATCCCTTAGCCTATGATCCAATCCAAGATTAGTAAAAACCCTTATCATGTTATATTCTATATTCTCAGGGTAATGATCCATCAACCTGCTAGTTCTTTTCAGGAGGGACAATCAGTAGAATGTATGCTGGAAGCGAATGATCGTACCACTTCTGATACTGAGGTTTCTGCAACCTGCTAATTATCGGAACGAATGGTAATTACTGGATTACAAAGTATCCATTGCTGGGAATTCAAATTTGATCTCCTTCCATACTTCACAAGCAGCAGCTAATTCAGGACTCCATTTGGCAGCTTCACGGATAACTTCATTAATTACCCTCACGAGCAAGATCACGTCCCTCATTTCGAGGTTGTACACATGCTTTAAGAGTTACTCGATTAGCTACGGCACCTGGTGCATTTCCCCAAGGGTGTCCTAAAGTTCCTCCGCCGAATTGGAGTACGGAATCATCTCCAAAGATCTCGGTTAGAGCGGGCATATGCCAAACGTGAATACCCCCGGAAGCAACAGGTAAAACACTTGGTAAAGAAACCCAATCCTGAGTGAAATAAATATCGCGACTACGATCTTTTTCAATATAATCATCACGTAGTAAATCAACAAAACCTAAAGTAATCTCCCTTTCTCCCTCAAGTTTACCTACTACAGTACCGGAGTGAATATGATCTCCTCCAGACATACGTAACGCTTTAGCTAATACACGAAAGTGCATTCCATGATTTTTCTGTCTATCGATAACTGCATGCATTGCACGGTGGATATGAAGAAGTAGACCATTATCCCGACAATAATGAGACAAACTAGTATTTGCAGTGAATCCCCCTGTTAAGTAGTCATGCATGACGATAAGAACACCCAATTCTCTGGCAAATATAGCTCTTTTCAGCATTTCTTTACATGTACCCGCGGTTGCATTCAAATAATGTCCTTTGATTTCACCTGTTTCGGCCTGTGGTTTATAAATTGCTTCGACACAAAATAAGAAACGGTCTCTCCAACGCATAAATGGTTGAGAGTTCACATTTTCATCATCTTTGGTAAAATCCAGTCCTCCACGGAGACATTCATAAACTGCTCTACCGTAATTCTTAGCGGATAACCCCAATTTAGGTTTAATGGTACATCCCAATAGGGGACGTCCATACTTGTTCAATTTATCTCTCTCTACTTGGATTCCGTGAGGCGGAACTTGGAAAGTTTTAACATAAGTAGTAGGGATTCGCAAATCCTCCAAACGTAGAGCGTGCAAAGCCTTGAATCCAAATACATTACCAACAATGGAGGTAAACATGTTAGTAACAGAACCTTCTTCAAAAAGGTCTAATGGATAAGCTACATAAGCAATAAATTGACTTTCTTCTCTAGGAACGGGCTCAATGTGGTAGCATCGTCCTTTATAACGATCAAGACTGGTAAGACCATCGGTCCACACAGTTGTCCATGTCCCAGTGGAAGATTCTGCAGCTACCGTAGCTCCTGCTTCTTCAGGAGGAACTCCAGGTTGAGGAGTTACTCGGAATGCTGCCAAGATATCAGTACCTTTGGTTTCATAATCAGGAGTATAATACGTCAATTTATAATCTTTAACACCAGCTTTGAACCCCGCACTCGCTTTAGTTTCTGTTTGTGGTGACACAACTCCCCCTACAACTCATGAATTAAGAATTCTAGCAACAACAAGGTCTACTCGACATAACTTAGGAGTTAATAAAACCTTTAACTTCACAGGAATCTTTCACAAATGATCGATCAACTAATAATATTATCAATTAATCTGAATGGTTCATTATTAAACTAAACCATGATATTTGATTTGCCAAATACATCATTTTTCTATACTCTTTCATATGTACGGCGCAACCCAATCCTTTTTTCAAATTTCAAGTCTTATATATATATATATATATATTATATATTTTTTGAATTTTTGAATCTAAATAATAAGAAATTTACTCTTGACCTTGACAGTGGTATATGTTGTATATGTAAATCCTAGATTAGAAGTAAAAATAGGCAGAATTCACCCACGAAAAGAAAAATCGGTAAAAAAATATGCTAGGTATAATATAGTATGCTGAGAAAATTAAAAAAAAAGGACCAATGAGATAGAAAAACGGAATAATAAATAAAGTTCAGGTTCAAATTACATAGATAATATAGAATATAGATAGTATTGTCTAGAGTCATAAAAAAATGAAAGACTTTGGTAAAGATTTAAGCCAATTGAAATGTTGATAATGACTGGGTTGATCTTGAAAATTCAATCATTGAAAAACAATTGAATTGGTTTTAGATTATAGATTTAGATTATTAACTTACATATATATACATTTCTTATTAAATTAACCGATCAACTTGCTTTGTTGTCGAACATTTTTTTCTTGATTTCCAAATTTTTTGAAAAAAAAAACGGATAGATTTTAATATGATAAGAATTGATCCTACCACTTTTTTTAGGTCAAGAGGTAAACAGTGAAATATCAAATCAACTTGTAGGTCTCATGGCATATCTCAGTCTAGAGGACAAAACCAAAGATTTATATCTGTTTATAAATTCTCCGGGCGGAGAGGTAATATCTGGAATGGCTATGTTTGATGCTATGCATTTTGTAGAAGCAGAAGTACAGACAGTATGCTTAGAAATTACCAAATGTCTAGCATTCCCTCACGCTTGGCGCCAATGATTCTTATTTCTAGAAAAAAAAGACTATGCCTACACCAATATTTAGTAAAAAAAGCATGGCACTTCGAGTTCGATATACAAAAATAATTTTTTTTCAAAACCATTAGATTATATATCGAAAGAGTAGTATGAAAATGGGGTATTTACCGTTTTATCTGATCTATCAGGAGCCTTTTTTAGTGTCACAATCTTTTTTTGTTTTCACACCAGAAAACTTTGAACAATATTTATTTTTTATTAACTATTTCAGAAAAGAAACTTTGGGATTGCTGAATAACAAACTAGACGAAATAAGAGAGCAACGGAATCATCATAGTCTATAAAAAATATTCTAAAACAAAAAAGAAAGGTGGTTATTAGATTATTTACTGATCTGGGTCTGATAGACCTGGTATATTTTCAACTTCTTCGAGGGAAGATCCAAATTAATTTCATATTTCCTAGTAGAGTCGTATGCTATATAAAAAAGAAACAAGATGCCTGCCTGTACGACTTTACACTTTATCTTCATTAGTTTTTTCTTATTTACATCCCTTAGCCTATGATCCAATCCAAGATTAGTAGAAACCCTTATCATGTTATATTCTATATTTTCAGGGTAATGATCCATCAACCTGCTAGTTCTTTTCAGGAGGGACAATCAATAGAATGTTTGCTGGAAGCTAATGAATTACTGAAAATGCGCGAAATGAATGGTAACCAGCTGATCCAATTATTGTTGCAGAAGAAATTTCCCAAATTAGGGGTTTGAATGGAATTCCAAAGCATGTTAATCCTATTGCAATCCCTGAATGTATGAAGAAAAGTCTACTCAAATCCACCACATATTGGACAGATGTTACAATCTGTAAGATGACGCCTCGCCCTCTCCGAATTGGTAAGAAGAACACCATTGAAAGTCTTCGATAAAAACACTCTAATTCGTTCTGGTCCTTGCCAACTCCAAACTAACTGGTAAGAAGAACACCATTGAAAGCCAATATCGTTATAGTAGTTCCTAATAGTTTTGGATGATACATTTGAAAATTTTAGGGAATTTTAAATTCTAGGCAATTTAAATGCATCCAATGATGCTTCTAGGGTGAAGGAGTAAATCAAATCTCTCACCGGTGAATCACTGAAATTGACCGGAGGATATGGTGTAAAATGCTATGAGTGGTTAAGATTTGATCAACCAGTATTAAATCTCAACCGTTGATGAATTTTTATACTACATCCTACGGTCATTGTTCCCAGCCGAATATTGATCGACAGTGGCAGCTTGGTAAATGTTACGTACTGGGATTGCCTCGAACAACATCAGATATCGAACGATGGTCTCAAAAACTTCCTCGGCGTCCGGACAGGCTACTCCGGACAGAAGGCAGAAGTGTGCGGATACCTCGACTTACCAACAACGTTTGAAGACCCGACACAAGAAGATGTGACAAGTGCCAACGTTTTTTGTATCAAGAAAGACTCCCTAGAGTCGATTCTGCCAACCTGGCCGTTCATTGTATGGGGAGTGGATATCTTGGGAGTTGGGACCATTTCCCCCATCATCGGTCAAGTCAAATTTCTAATAATGGTCGTCAGCTACTTCACCAAATGGACCGAAGCCGAGTCGGTGTCAACGATCACTACCGAATCGGTCAAGTCAAATTTCTAATAGTTAACTTTTCATGTCCTTTGTATCATGATTATTTGCTAAAAAAAAAGTCATTCCTCTCATAAATTTAAATTTATAATAATTTGATTATAGTTTATGTTTATTTTTATTTGTTTTTGCTCTTCTATCGTGGAATGTTGTAGTAAATAAAGCTAGTATTTATTGAAATTTTCCTTAACTATTATTTGGATTTATACTCTTACTCCCTCTCTGTAACAAAAAAACTCTTACCGTCTCCATAACAATATATAAGCATAACAGTCTACATATTTTATCTAAATTTAAACCAAATACTTAGATAGTTTTCTTATATTTTGTTACAGATGGAATAACACTTTTGATTATCTTTTAATGAAGTTTATTATGACTATTAACAACGTAAAACAATACAGGAATCTTAAACTAATGAGGATTTAAAAAATGCTCCAAGAAACGCTCCTCGCAACTCCCCCCTCCGCCATGGAAGCCGAGGGCTCCTTCACCTTCAATGCGCAACCTCCGGAGAAGCCACCTGACTCGGGTGGAGGCTGTGGAGCAACCAAACAGCCAAAGATTTCTTTCAAAAATATGCTGAGGGAGGGTCAACATTCTAAACCTGCAAAAGAAAAGATGAACCTCATTGCACAAGGCCTTGTGAGAGTCAGTTTTGAAGAAGAGAATAGATTGTTGGCATATCAATAATCATTGAAGATAACTATATGCAAGATTTATGTGAACCATGGAGGGAAGCTCTAGTCGTGAAACTGTTAGGCAAATCCATTGGATACCCTGTTATGAAAGACCGGTTAAATAAATGTGGAAGCTCAATGGAGGATTTGATATGTTGGATGTGGATAATGGCTACTACATGGTTAAATTTGAACAACTTGTTGATAGGGAGAAGGTTATGTCGGGGGGGCGTGGATGATATTTGACCACTACCTTGCTCTGACCCGTTGGACCCCAGAATTCGTATCCCCAGAGGCCAAGATTGAAAGAACAATGGTTTGGATCAGATTTCTTGGCCTAAATTTGGTCTATTATGATAAGAGCCTGCTTATGGCCATTGCCTCCACCGTGGGAACCCTTGTAAGGGTGGATACTAACACGATAAACGTGGAGAGAGGAAGATCTGCTAGGGTTTGTGTTGAGGTTGATCTAACAAAACCAGTTGTAGGAAAGGTCAAGATTAACGAGTATTGTACAAGGTACAGTATGAGGGGCTCCACATAATTTGTGCTAGTTGTGGCTGCTACGGCCACCACACTAGAAATTGCACCAAGCCTCCTTCATTTATGCCAGCAGCTAAGACTACAACAACTCAGACAATAGATTCTGGGAATGCCCAGCCAGAACAACAAGACCACCACCCCTACCTCAAGTCCCCCAAACAAACATTGATAAAGCAGAAGACACTACTCCTAACACTGAAACCCAAGGAGATTGGCTAACTGTCACCAGAAGACGCAAGAACACCCAGAAAAAAAATCCTAAACCCTATCCTAATTGGGATGGCCACAACAGGAAAGGAGGAGGACACAAATATAGGCAACCTGAGCCAACAGCTAATCATATGTACAAGGGAATCAAAAACCAAGTTGTTAACCAGTATGAAGAAAAAAGCCAGGATGGAATTAGTCTAAAGAGAAGACGCCAGGAGAACCTACCTACTGTCATTGCCAAGGGCAGCACAACCCACCACAATGTGCAAAAAGGCTCTGCTCCTAGAGGGGAGCAACATCACAGAAAGGAGCTTAGCCATACTCTTATCCAGGGGAGAGCCCTCCAAAATGATTTCATTGAGCTTTGACTTGACCTTCATTCCTACCATTTGGACCCCAGTAACCTGCGCACAAATGATAGTGATGATGATCAACCAGAAGATATGGATAAAAAAAGCGACTATGAAGAGGATAATGCAACTATAGACAAGGTTCCTGATACCCCCCTAAGCTGGGAGGATAGAGACCACTCTATGACTTAATTCCCTTTTTTCCTGTGTCCTTCCCTAACCTGTTTTGATGTTGGAATTCAAGGACTTTACCATACTCTCTTGGAATATTTGGGGTGCCAAAAATAGGAAATCCCAATGTCGCCTTATGGAGCTAATTCACAACTACAATCCTAGTTTCATTATCATTATGGAAACTCATGTTCAACATGCCAAAACCTCTACCTTTTGGAGAAGAGCTAGATATGAAAAACTGGCTATTTGTGAAGCCAATTGCCAAGCTGGTGGCCTGTGGATCATGAAGCAAATTGGCCTTCAGATTGACATTGACTGTTGAGGCAAAATCCGTAGTTAAGTTTTGATGATTAAAAAATCTCAAATGGTGAGAAGCTTAAGTTATCTGATTTCATATGCTACTAATGTTTCTTCTTGAGTGTCAAAAAAGAACAGGAATATCCAAGCAAATCTCAAGAAGGTATATGCTTATGAGAAGCATTATATATGAGAAGACTTAGAAGAATGTTGTTCACAATGTTTCTAAGGAAGAAACCTTCTTGTGATAAGATCAAAAGGTCAAGTTCATATAGTAAACTTGAGAAAGATCATCATGAGAAGCTCTATATCTATCAGTAGCAACATGAGAAGGGTATCTAAGAAGGATCAACCTAAGAAGCATCATGACAGAACCATAAGAAAGGAGATGAGAAGCATCATGATGAGAAGAGTCAAGTTGAGAAGAGCCATGACCATCAGAAGGGTCATGATGAGAAGAGTTAAATTGAGAAAGGTCATAAAGTAATACTACAAGTATCTTCATTTAAAGCATTAACTTGAGAAGCATCAACTTGAGAAGCATCATCTTCAACATCTGTCAAAAGTTTAGAAGAGTCAAGCAGAGAAGAGTCATGACAACTGGAAATAGCTGTCTTCTGCAGAAAAGCAGAAACACAGCTGTGTTGTGCAGATAGCTTCTCCCAACGGTATAAACAGCTATATTTCTTTTGCCAACGACTCTAACCTTTGGACCAGAGGATATTACACATAATTCCATCTATAAATAAACGCTCCTGGTCGCCATTGATCCTCATGAGAATGCATTGAGTTCTTAACTTTCAACCTTCTCAAGTGTCAAAGGTTTCTCTCATCCATACTCAGCTGTTGCAAAATTGAAGGGATTCACCTAATCTCTGGGTATGTGTTAAGTCTTGTGTTGTTGTTTTTACTGAATACTTCATTTGTATCAACCAAACTCTAAAAATCCCATAAACCCACACACCTAAACAGTAAACCTGTAGGGAACCTTCTCAAGTGCATGTGTTGCTGTAGGACTTGAGAAGTGAGTGCTTCTGTGTTAGAAGCAGTCTAATAGATCAGAAAGAGTCTATTAGGGTTTATCACAGGAGGTAGAGCTGTGTGAAGAAAACTATTTTGGGTGAACCACTATAAATCACTGTGTTATTTTGGAGAATAGTGGAAATACTCACTGGGAGTGGGGAGTGAATGTAGCCCAGGGTTTTGGGTGAACCACTATAAATCACTGTGTTATTTACTGATTTCAAATTATTAGTTTATACTTCATGAGAAAACTCTCCATCAGGAGATGATTTAAGAAAACTGAGAAAGGTGTATTCTAACCCTTCTCTGCTGATAAATGATTTAAAGTAAAACTCAGTTTTCAACCCTTCTCACATCTTCATTACACTAATAATAGCTTAAAAAGGTTCTTGATAAATTGTATCTAAATGTATTACAAGAATATCACTGATCTAGCTGCATATTAACAATCTAACAATTGTATCTTGAAAATAGTTAAGTATTGAAGGCAGAACTTTCTGACCCTTCTCAACTCCATTTCATAGTTGAGAAAACAGAGAAATCCTACGCTTCTCTGCTCACTAAATATACTAAAGAGATTGTTTGTACTCACCCTTCTTAACACAAATAACTCACTGTCTTAATATTAAATCATACTTGTGAAGAAAGTTCCTTATTTTCAGGTGAATTTAAAAAGGGTCACAATTCCAACCCCCATTCCTTGTGACTTTTATTGACTTCATTGATACCTACCCTAATGTTATTACTATGAGACTCACCATAGGCAATAGCTCTTGGATGTGTACTGGGGTTTATGACAGCCCCACCCCTGCTGCCAGATCTGCCCTATGGGATCCTCAAAAGAACCGCAGAACTTCTATCCATGAACCTTGGCTCATGATAGGGGACTTCAATGAAATTGTCCCCCGTGGAGAACAAAAAGGTGGGGAATATTACCACAACAGGGCATCTGCTATGCTCAATATGATGGATTCCTGCAACATGTTGGAGATCACTACTATAGGAGGGAAATTTACTTGGCACAGGAACTGTAGAGGGGAAAGGTATGTGGCCAAGAGACTGGACAGAGGCATTGCTACTTTAGACTGAAGACAGAGTTTCCCTGAAGCCTTTATTGAAGTTCTCTACGGGTCTAGATCTGACCACAATCCTCTGTTTCTTGGATGTGGTGGATTACCCCAAGCTAGAGGACCTAGACCTTTCAGATTTGAAGCTGCCTGGATCACTCATGAAGACTATAGAAGGGTGGTTGAAGATGCTTGGAAATCCAACTCTAGGGACCCCCCTCTAAACTTCAAAGTGTGCAAAAGGATTCTATCATTTTCAACAAAGAAAAGTTTGGTAATATTAGAAAAAAGAAAACCCACATTGAGAATAGACTCAAAAGAATCCAAGCCACCATGGAAAGAGTGGACTCAGCCTAGCTAACTCTCTTACACCAACAACTCCAGCAAGACTATGATGCTATCCTCTACCAAGAGGAGCTCCTTTGGTTCCAGAAGTCTAGGGAGAAATGGATTCAGCTTGGAAACAAAAATACCAAGTATTTCCATGCCCAAACCATTATCCGTAGGAAACGAAATAAAATCTATGGGCTCCATCTTCCCAATGGGGCTTGGTGTACTGAGGATAGCATCCTTAAGGAGGAAGCTGTCAATTACTTCAAATCTCTATTTTGTGCTCCTACTAGCCATGCAACTGGCTACTCTACCATTCCCAACCACCCCAGTTTGTCTAGGGAGGCTCACTCTACTCTCACCCTTCCTGTCAGTAATGAAGAAGTGAAAAAAGCCCTTGATCAAATGCACCCTTTCAAATCCCCAAGCCCTGAAGGTTTCCAAGGAGTCTTCTTTAGGCAATATTGGGACATTATTGGTGAAGATGTCTGCAAATTTATTTTTGATGCCTTCTCTACAGGCTATTTCAATCTTAATTTAGCTGAGACTTTGATTGTGTTGATCCCTAAAGTGGACTCCCCTAGCAACTTCAAAGACTTTAGACCTATCGGCCTTTGCAATACTCTCTACAAACTCATCACTAAAATTCTGGTGAACAGAATAAGACCCCACCTTGACCAAATTGTTGGGCCCTTCCAAAGAAGCTTCCTCCCTGAGAGGGGCACCTGTGATAATGTCATTGTCCTCCAAGAGGTTATTCACGCTATGTACAAGTCTAAAAAGAAAAAGTGGGATGTGGCTCTCAAAATTGACCTAAAGAAGGCCTATGACAAGGTTGACTGGCATATCTTGGCTCACTACCTCACTAACTTTGGCTTTCTCCCTAGCCATCAAGCTAATCATGCATTGTGTTACTACTTCTAAGTTATCCATCATTTGGAATGCCAACCGTCTTCACCCCTTTGCTCCCACTAGAGGGCTCAGACAGGGGGATCCCCTCTCCCCTACCTTTTTGTCCTTTGTATGGAGAAGCTCGTTCATCCTATTTCCCAGGTAGTGGAGAGTGAGAGTTGGAAACCCATCAGAACTGTGCACAATGGTCCCCTCTCTCACCTCTTTTTTGTCGATGATATCCTAATTTTCACTAAAGCCATGGCTTCCCAAGCCAAGATCATTGTTGCTGTCTTCAAGCAGTTCTTTGTTGAATCTGGGCTCATTATCAATCTCTCTAAGTCCAGAGCCTTCTACTCTTCAGGTGTTCCTAGACAGAAAATTGAGAAGATAACCACTATTACCTCTATAAGAAGCACTCCCTCCCTTGACAAGTACATTGGCTTTCCTATGCTCAAAGTTAGGGTGAAGCATTCTAATTATGCTTTCATTATTGACAAGCTCAACAACAGACTATCCTCTTGGAAGAATAAGCTTCTAAACAAGGCAGACAGAATTACTCTTGCAAAATCAGTGCTTAACTCTATCCTTACCTACTATATGTAGATCTCCTGACTTCCTCAATCTATCTACTACCAAATTGACAAATTAACTAGAAATTTTATTTGGAAAGGCCACAATGACACTGGGCTCCACTTAGTGGGTTGGGACAAAGTCACCCTCCACAAGAAGAAGGGTGGCCTTGGAGTTAGAAAAACCAGAGAGGCCGATACCTCTATGCTTGGGAAGCTCATTTGGGACCTTCACCAGAATACCAACAAGCTTTGGGTGCACCTTGTAACAGTTAGTACTGCAACAGGGACATGTTTTTGTTTTCTAAAGCTAAACCTGGCTCTCATACTTGGAATTCTATCTGCAAAGCTAAGAAGATCCTAATTGATGGCTATACCTTCAAACTTGGAGATGGTAATACCCGCATTTGGTTCCAATATTGGACCCACTTTGGTTGCCTTGGTTCCCTATGTTGACATACATGATAGAGACCACAATATAAAGGACATCATTCAAAATGATGCCTGGAACTTAAACATGTTATATACTAACCTTCCCCAACACATTGTTGATCATATTTAGAGCATCCCTGCCCACCTTAGCCCAAGCATCCATGATTGCCTCATTTGGAACTCTCATCTCAGTGGTTCCTACACATCAAATACAGGGTACAAATGGCTAATCACTAGAAATAATATTTCAGATAGCAATTCTGAGCATTGGAGTTGGATTTGGCAAGAGTTTATACCTGAGAAGGTGAAAATTATGATCTGGTGTGTGTGTCACAACTCCCTCTCTTCAGCTGCTATGCTTCACCACAGAGGAATAATTGATTTCCCTACTTGTACAAGATGCCATGCCCATTTGAAGACTCCATCCACATTCTTCGTGATTGTCCTACCTCTCTCCAGATCTGGAATGCCTTGAATTTCAAGCACATTGGTATCTTCACAACCTCCTCCATCACCAGTTGGATTTAGAATGGTCTCACGAGCTTCTCCCCTGCCAAATTTCTTCCTGGCCTGTGGTGGGCTTGGCGCGCCAGAAATTCCTCCTGCATAGGCAATGAAACGATCCCCCTCTTCAACATCCTCATGGATATCAACATCATGGCTTCGATCATCGACAAATCGATCAATTCTACTTCCAAAGTGACTGAAACTCGTTGGGTCTCCTGGCATCCTTCGAGGGATCTAGGGTTTATCCTCAATGTTGACAGCAGCTATTTGGGTAACCCCGACCACTCCGGAACAGGAAGAACCATTAGAGATAGTGACGAAAATTGGATCCTTGGATTCTCTGGTTACCTTGGCGTTCACGACAACCTTTTCGCTGAGCTCCAGGCCTTGTATCGTGGTTTGTGCTTGGCTCGTGACAAAGGATTTGCAAACCTCATTGTGTATACTAACTCCTTGCTCACCGTTGAGCTCATCTCGAATGCTCCTCCTCCGTTTCACAAATACGCTTCTTTGATTCAGAACATCCGTGATTTGCTTGCGCTTCCTTGGGACACTCAAATCCGTCACACTTTATGAGAAGGAAACTCTGCTGCTGATTTTATGGCCAAATTGGGAGCTACGACCAGAGCTGCAATGAAGATCTTTGAGTTTCCCCCTATTGAGCTACAGGAAACCCTAATCAGTGATGCTGCGAGAACCTTGATGGCTCGCATATAGGGCTCCTGTGTTTTTCTTTTTTTGTCCCCTTTGTCTTGTCTCTTTCCTTTTTTGCCCGTTAAGCAAAACTTCTACCAAAAAAAAAACTACTCAATCTGTTACAGAATATAAGCAAAAACTGGTCAACGAAAGTTGATGTATCTAGTTTAAAATTTGGACCAAATACATCAACTTTTGTTGACCAGTTTTTGTTTATATTCATAACAGAGAGAGTACTCTTTATATTTAGTCTCCTCCTAAAAAATAAGCTAAATTTTGCCATGACTTCTAACCTGAGATTTCCTTAATTTCAGTTATTACATTTTGAAAAAGGAGATAGGGTAACGATTAATGTATGCTTGCTTTTTTTATTTATTTACGATATTTTAGCATACTTTGCACATCAAATGAACAAAAGTAGAGAGACACATTGAACTTGAAGATAGTTGATAAGAGAAGCTAATAGCGTCTACTGCCAAACATTCCAGTTTAGATTACCTAAAATATAATTAATATTCAAGGCTTAAAGGTATGTTTCGTCCTTGCAAATATCACAAAAATTCAATTTTGTTCCTTCAAAATTATTATTTTTTAAAAAAAACACTTGCAAATACCAAACGCTTATAGTTTGGTCCCTGCTGTTAACTTTCCATCCAAAAAAGCTGACGTCACTAACGTAGATGATGTCAGCAATGACATCACTGTCATGTGTCACGATTTAATTGTCCCTCAATGCCACGTGTCACTGAAGGCCACATCATCACCAACATGTCACTAATGCCAAGTGGCACTGACACATGTCACGTCAGTAGCCAATGAGTGGTTGCCACGTGGCACTAGTGTGGCAAAGAGGAAAATAGTGTGTTATTGATAAAATAGAAATTTTGGCATGCAGCAAAGTTGAATCTGTTACTCTTATGTCATTGGCACTACCAAATACCACTAAACCACATGATTGCTTGTGAATATTGTTGCAACAAACAATATATATTACAGTCGTAACTTCATCTTCTTCATGTCATCATCTTCATATCTTCATAGTCAAATCCATAAATGCAACAAAAGGAATAAAACCCATTTTCGATTTCCAGATTCACCATTTGTTTGAAGGCTTTGGAAATTTCACAGATCTTTCATTTAAATCATCAATTTCGTTTCCAAATTTAACAGATCAAACGTAACAGAACTGGAATTTTCGTGTCCAAATTAATTTTGTTTCCATTTTCGTTGCATTTTAAACAACCATAAATGAAGCAAACCAAGATTATGGAGCAAATTTCGTTTTGATTTCTTCGTTTTCGTTTCATAACGCGTTTCGGAACATCCATCATCATCTGATTTTTGTTTTCGTTTTCTAGGTTTTGTGTGATCTGAAGAATTGATTGAAGAAGATGAATGGCTTAATGTATATTATCAGATTTTCTTTTTCGTTAATATATATTAACTGAATTTTTTATATATTTGCAAGACCAAACGTACCTTTAAGCCAATATTCAATCCAAATGTTTTATTCGTATTCTTCTATGAACAAAACTGTTGCAGAAAAAATCCAAGAAATGGTTTTTACAAAAACAATCAAACTTTAAGAACAAAATTTTGAGCAATCGCCTAGGTGCTTTCTAATGACTTTGTAGCACCTCTGATTTGTAATCAAATATTAAGGTATAATGCAGTGACTGACTAGTGACTGCCAATTAAAGCAAAATAATTTAGCAAAGGGGTCATGCTTGGGAAACTTGTGTAGAATAAAGTTAAGAATGCCTAACTCTACAATCATAAACAAGCTCATCTGATGGATTGATCCCTCTAGCAACGAAGATCTTGAAAAATCAAAAATGTTTTCTCCTCTGATGATGCATAGATGAAGGGCTGTCCTGTGATTTATGTTTCCGGATCCGCACCAAGCATTTACTGCATTTCCTGAAGGATATTTATTAGATGACATCCACCAAAAAATGACTAAGCAACCAGTTAACAATTGACATGGGAAAAAGATAAAACGGAATTGTCATTTCAGTTGTAACCGTGGGAGAGTACAAAATGTAGATATCATCATGTCTGGGGATGAATGAAGTCATAAAATGCAGATTTTGTAAATCCAGTCGAGAGACAAGTGCTAAAACCTCTTTTTCTTCCTGAAGAAGCACAAAATACATCATAATATTACTTACTAGCTAGTTACTATATCCCAACAAAAAGCAAATGAGAAACTCTTGGACTTCCATCAAGGGCACATGAAAGAGTGCTAAATAATAGAGAGAAAGATGAGTTTCAGAATATTAGATTGTTGTATTATGCTGAGAATATGTTGTACAGATATTTATACGTACATTGACTGTGGCTTCTAGAAGATATGCCACTTGTAACTGAGCTTGCTCACTTGCTGGTGAGTAGCTGTGTGTTTTGCAGTGCCGTGAATTAATTAAGGCTTTCTCTAATATTCCCCCCTCAAGCTCAGGCGGGGAAATGACTCTGAGCTTGTCTCTTAGACTAAAGAAAGCAGCTGTGCCAAAGTGGCTTTGTAAGAATGTTTGCTAGTTGCATTGTAGCTGGAACATGCTTGACTATAAGTGACTTTGCTTGAAGTTATTTTCTCTCTTACAAAGTGTATGTTTAGTTCAATGTGCTTTGTTCTTGAGTGCAATATAGGATTGTGAGCAAGAAGCACTGCTGAGAGGTTGTCACATAGTAGAGTAGGTGTTTGAAAAGGAACTTGTAACTATGCTAGTAGGGATTCTGATGTGGCTTGAGCCATACCTCTAAAGTAGACATGTGAGTTAAATGCTTTCTCTAAGACTAAAGGAGTAGTATTTTCTATTAAGTGCCACATTGAGACTACTTA
This sequence comes from Astragalus glycyphyllos, assembly GCA_963573325.1. NCBI lineage: Eukaryota > Viridiplantae > Streptophyta > Magnoliopsida > Fabales > Fabaceae > Astragalus > Astragalus glycyphyllos. The sequence continues at coordinate 38,677,225 of OY754307.1, forward strand.
AAGGGGAAAAAAATTCTAACATACATCGTTGCTACTCAGTGAAGTTCTAGATTCAATATTTCTGGGTGGCTGTCCCTTTTTGAACAGTTCCAACTTTTCATTATTTGCTTTTTCTCAGTATCTTGATTCCTTTATAAATGAATTAACTAAGGTTTAATAATAATGAAATAAAACAGCTACTAACTACAGTATCATCACCGATCAACTAATGGATGGCTATGTCACAATACCAGTTGTATCAGCTCAAATCAAAGCAAGTTTCAAAAAACATACAATCAATTCAGTAAAAATTATTTCAGAATAATCTTGGATACAAATCCCTCCTGGTTCAGATTCAGAACCACTATAGTTTATTGATGAAACTTGAATGGAGTTCATACTGGTTGACAGTAGTGAATGGAGACCCAGCTTTTAGCAAGAATGTTCACAACACGTGTAGTTGCCTAAAGTGCCTTCTTTCAATATAAGTCCCACATCGAAGGATTAGAATGAATAGTTCGGAGGAAGAGATATAAAACTGAGTCGAGTAGCAGGGAGAAACATACTTACCTGGACGGGGTCTATGGATGATCATAAAGGTCTGCGGTCTATGGATGATCATAAAGGTGTATGGATGCCCCTTCCAATTCGGTTCAACTTTTTCTTATTTATAAACATACAAAGTAAAATGTCTGTCTCTATAGGCTCATAATCCTAGGTGTATCAATCATAGGTAAATTTCATCAAAAATTATTTAATGCAAATCTTAATTGAAATCTATAAAAATACTAAAAAAGATAAATAAAAATTAAAATAACGTATCCTAGGTGTCAAACATATGAATAGAATTTAAATACAATTTTTAAAAACGAAATGTAACCTATAATTTTTAGATTTTGAGTTGTAATTGCAATTATCCTAAACAATTTAAAAATAAAAAGTTCATTGTATGGCAGTTACGAAACAATAGCATTAATAATCTTAAACAATTTAAAATCAATATTGGGTTTAACTCTAATTTCGGTTTCATTGTTCTAATTAAATTCAAATTTAAAATTTAAAATTCAATATCAATTTTGACACGTCATAATTTACATTTGTCTTTATAACTCTCACTAACTTCTAAAATAAATAAAAAACTTCTAAAATAAAAAAACATAATTTCTCCACCTTAAATTTGCGTCTTCCGCAATTCTTTTCTCACCTCTGAGCATTAAAAATGAGCTTTTCTCACTTCTCATCTCTCTCCCTGCATTGTATTGCTTGAACATTTTATGGAGAAAACAGAAAAAGAGGTAGAAGTAAGTGTTAATTTTTTCTTTTGTCATTTTCTACAACTATTATTTTCATTATTTCGTCTTAATCTTGCTTAGAGTTTTTGTTTCTCCAATTTTACCAAACATGTATTGTTTTGAATCCCTTTCTCTGTTCTTTTAATCATTGTTATGAATATTTTGTTTACTATTGTTTTTAGGAAATCGGGGTTGAGGTCTTGATGGCCTATGCATGATCACATGTTTCTCTTATGTGCAACAAATATGTTTATAAGGGGTATGTTAATAATCTTTTCTTTTCCTCTTTCCTTTTTCATTCTGCGGGAAAAAAAATCTACTATCACCCAAGTTGTTCACCCATTGAAACTTTAGCCGCATTTTCATTATTTTTCACATCCAACTGTTCTTGCTCAGGAATTTCAATTGTGAGAGGAAATTTAAAAATTTGCAGGCACAACAGACTAGGTAATTAGATACATATTATGTTTTTTTAAACAAACAGGCAGACTACCCGAATTTATTAAAAAAAAGGAAAAAGACAGAGAAAAGCGAAGGGGGGACTAGACCGAAACTCTTGCCATCAGAAAAGTTCCATCCAAAACAATAATAAAAAGTCCCTAACAGAGCCCCTAGAACACAATAGCCTAAAGGCTAGACAAAAACCCAAAAACCAATCTAACAAACAAAAAGTATATAAACAATCACGAGAACGGAAAACCAACCAAGCCCTGGCTAGAAAAAGATAAACAGATACATATTATGTTACTTTTAACTTCCAGTTGTTTTTGCTAGGGAGGGAGAATGTTTACCTAAACTTGCTTGTGTTGGCTTACTTTCATCTTAGCTTTTACTTTGGGTGATTTTAAATTATACTACAAGTATCATTTCTTTCGTGAGCCATTTTTGGAGGATATCAACCAAGTGTAGTTAGGGTTATTTTCCTTCTTTCTTAGAATCTCTTATTTTTATTTGTTTCATTTATTCTTCAATAAACTATATATGTCTTTCTTGGATGGTTTTATATTAGATGGTTCTTACCTTATAGTTCTTGCCTCAAACTTAGAATTACAATCATGCTTTTTTAATTTTTACTAAGGAATGGGTTGTTTTGAAAATTCTCCTGTGATAAAAATTAGGGATGGGTGGCACTCTAGAAGGTATGTCTTTCATTTACCTTATAGTTCTTCCTAATTTTTTTTTTAAATTTATAGTCCATTTTTAAAAAACTGTATCAATTGTATGGTAGAAGGTTTGAAGGTCTAGAACAAGCACATAATGTATTCAATTAAACTACCTACAACATAAATAAAATTGATACGTACATGTGTAACTTTGTCTACAACATAACAATCATAAAATTCCTCTTGCAGTTATATTAGATAGTAGATTTGTGCTGTTAGCTACTCGAATTCGCTAATCCTTTAAGTGATTTTATTTGATCAATTTTGTTCGTAATCTTTGTTACTCTGCTTTGAAAATTATAAATCCAATTTTATAATGGTTGCTTTGGTAATATGAATCAGTTATAAACTATTTATGATTTAATCCATGTTTTAATCTTAATATGAGAGAAGCTTTTTAAGTCAATTTTCTTAGTCTATTCATGGCAATGCCTTTTGTATTTGGTGAGGGCATAAAAGTTGGTGGTGTGAAGTTGGAGTATTGTTTGATGGAGGTTGGGCATCAATAAGGTGGTTCTAGGATGTGTTCAAAAATTTTCCTGAAGGTATCTACTTTGTTGCTATTCAAAATTTTAATTTAGAGGTTACGTAGCAAATTGTTACCACGTAGTCAATAACATTCCTTTCTTTCACTTTTCCAGATTTAGTAGTCATCTTTTAAATTGTCGTAAGTTGGACATCTTTGGAGGTACTAATTGTGCATGCAAAACTATTTTTTTTAATATGAAGCCATATCCAATTTATGGGAAAATTTATATGTGGAACTTCTTTTACTTTTCATATAATTGAAGCTAGATGCAAACATGGCTTGGAAGAGGAAGTTTAGTTTTGTAGTCGTTTCCTACCTTTCACCCCTTTGCTGAGAATGTATAGATAAATTTTTTACTAAAGTTGGACTAAGTTGTTCAATTTCTTTTTCTACAATGTTTGTTTTCGCCACAATGTTTTAGCTTTTATGTTCTTCAATACTTCGAAATTAGTTTATATATTTTAGTGTTTTATGGTTTTTATAACTGTGTTGTAGTGTTTCTGTTTTGCTGTTGAGAAATGCATTTATGGTGATTAATCTGTTATGAGAACCACTTAAATTTTCCTAACTGTTTCTTGATGAATTTGCCTTATTTGTTGTTAATTTGTTTTATTTTAACTATTCTATAAATGTCAATTGATGATGAATTTAATCCAACACTATCAAACATAAATTATAGAATGAACAGGCTTAACGAGTTATGCTCTTCGCTTGGAGTATTATTGAAATGGATGAAAAATGACCATATCAAAAGGCATAAAAAAACAATGGCCTATCATCAGAGTTCAGACCTTAAATGAGCAACCAATTTTAACAATTTAGATATATAGCACCAGGAAATTTGACTTTTTCTTTTTGACAAACACGCCCAGAAATTCAGTTAATTAAAGAAACAAATCTCATATTAAAGCCGGTCTAAACTTAGGGAAAGTTTTAAGGTGTGTCACGCTCTCTTGAAATGACTTCTTCAATATCTTTTACTATAAACCTTATTCTGATATTAAATTACTTATTCATTGACTATAGTTGTGACACTTCTAAATTGCCATTTGATTGAACCACTTATTTTTTTAACAAACGAGTACCAATTAATCCCTCTCTTTGGTTGCTAGCACTTAATTTGTGGAATTATATCAAATTTCTCTTTTATCCTCCTTTTATATACTCCCTCCGGACCTATTTATAAGTAAAAAGTCACATTTTAGGTTTAATGGACAACTATGTATCTGGACTACATTATAGTGTAAATACATTAATTTTCCAACGAACCGAAAAAGTGTTTTTTTGCTTATAAATAGGTCAAGAGTGAGTATAGCTCAATAAAGTTGTTGGGAAATATAAGAATTTGGCAACAGTATCAAAAGTTACTGAAACAAGTAATTTGTTTTTTTATCAATAGTAATTTGTTTTATCTATAATATATACTTATGGCAAACAAAAGACAAACTTACCTTAACAAAAATGAAAATCGTTTTTTTTAAGATAAGCAATACTTTCATTGAAGGGAGCACAAGGGGTGCCCAGCCCTTACAATGGGAATAAAGGAAAGGGGGAGGGCCTCCTCAAAACCTCCCTAAGCCAAAACCCAATGGGAAAAAGACTCAGGGAGGAAAAAGAATACCTCGTACCACCTGCACTACAGTGAGGATAAGCAACCTAACTCACTGTTTCTCCCCCTAAAGACTACAAATTGTTTAAGCATTGTAGTGGATTAGACCACCACATTGAAATGGAAAAGGAGGAATTACAATTCAATCTATAAATACACCAACACCAAGAAAGACTTTTAATACGATTCACCACCATCTCGATATTAGGCTCCTCATTATTGAAAATAGCTCCATTCCTCGCCAGCCATATGCTCCAACAAGTAGTTAACCAAACCACGTGCTTCGTGCGTTTTGCTTTCTTCCCCTTACACAAGCAGCAACACTGGTGGACAAGACCAACAACATCCAAAGACAAATCAAGAGCAACACCAATCCAAGATGTAACACACTTCCAAACCGAATTCGCGAACCCGCAATGGAGGAACAAATGATTCACGGACTCGCGCTGAACGTGACAGAATGAGCAACGAGCATCGTCTTCCAAGTGGAGAACATTCCTGCGCAATAGTTGTTCGCGCACCGACAACGCATCCAACAGCAACAGCCAGCCAAAAACCAACACTTTCGGAGGCACTATTGATTTCCATAAACCTACAAAAAAATTCTGCTGCACCGAGACATTAGAGGATAAATCACCACGGACCAGCTGAATATAAAAGGTTTTAACCGAATAATTCTTCGATTTATCGAGCGGCCAAATCCAAGAATCCATCTTCATTCTCGTTGGAGCCACGGGCTGGAGAATATCTCGCAGAATATCTACCTCAACTGTTCGGACAGCATCATTACCGAGATGCCAAGGTTCCAACCAACGCCAAGAATCATTATGCCAGACACCGGATTCAGCCACCGTTAAATTCTGCTGTCCAACACCATTATACAGGAGAGGAAAGACCTTAAACAAAGGGTCAATCCCAAGCCATTGGTCTTTCCAGAAATTAATTGAAGCACCATCACCCAAACCTCTTCTAACACACCAAGCAAACCTTCTTTGTTCCTCTACATTAACATCCAAGTTCACCAAGTCCCTCCACCAAATGGATCCCGAGTCCCTACGACGATTACCATCCATCAAATCCTAAACTAATGAAGAGGCCAAATCTCCGTACCTACAAGATAACATATGACTCCAACTCACACAGGGATCCGATAAAGCTCTCCATTTCCACTTAGACAACAAAGCTATATTAAATAATTCCGGGTTTTTGATCCCGAGACCTCCCTCTTCCTTTGGTTTACAAATACTATCCCAAGCCACCCAACACATTCCCCTCTCCCCCTCTTTGATACCCCAAAGAAAGTCCCTTTGGATTTTAACCATCTTCTTGATTACTACCTTCGGAGCTTTATAGAAAGAAAACATATCTAGCGGCATGCTATTAAGAACGGAGTTTATAAGAGTTACCCGGCCTCCAATGGATAGAAACCGACCCTTCCACAAAGACAACCGCTTTCTAACTGCTCCTAAAACATAGCTCCAAGTTGCTTCCCTCCTCGGATTAGCGCCAATTGGGATTCCCAGAAACTTGAAGGGGATAGATTCCGTTATACAAAAGAGGAAAGTGCTAGCTCTCTCCAAAAACCCATCCGGAGTGTGGATACCTATAAGCTTGCTCTTGTGAAAATTTACCTTCAAACCGGAAACAAGCTCAAAGGATCTCAAAATAGACTTGATACTCCAAAGATTTGCCCAAGAAGCTTTGCCCACAAACATTGTGTCATCCGCAAATTGAAGAATAGAAAAGTTCAAATCCTCATTGAAAGAAAAACCTTGATAATCACCAATATCCACCGCCTTCATCATCATCACCGACAAGGCCTCTGCCACTATAAGAAAGAGGAAAGGCGACAAAGGGTCCCCTTGTCGCAGACCACGCTGAACTTTGAAATCTTGAGTTGGGCTACCATTCACTAGAACCGACATGGAGCTAGTACACACACAAGACTTAATCCAAGCAATCCAACGTTGGGGGAAACCCATTCTAGTCAACATGTAAAACAAGAAATTCCAAGAGATGGAAAAAAAATGAAAATCGTTGATAATGACTACCAATAACTATGTTAAGTTGCTGGCAAATTTAAAAAGTAATTGCTTCACATTCAAATTATTATTTTTCGTCATGACAATGTAAATTAAATTTCTTTTCCAACCCAAATATAAATTCAATTTTATTTATTTACATTGTCTTTCCATATATTAGATTCAAACTGATTTTTCAAATAGATAACTTAAGTTTTTTATTTTGACTTATACCTTAGATTATTAATATGCACTAATTGTACCTTATAATTATATTTACTTTTCATGACAATTAAATATATATATATATATATATATATATGCTAAATTTAAATCAATAAAAATGACGTATTGTTATCAAACATTACGAAATTAAATTCATTTTTTCTTTACTTATTTTATTTTTTAATTCTATTATTTTCTTCACAAAATTATTAAAATTTAATATCTTTCACGAAAATTGTTTCCCGTGCATCGCACGGGTTACATACTAGTTTAATAACGTTACAATTTGCAATTTATGGCCTCCTTTCTGTTTCTCTTTGTGCTTTTCTTACTTTATTGTTTTACTTTCATAAATACTTGTTGTGTATAGTAGGAGAGAGATATGTGTTCACCGAAAGAACAATATTTCTATCTCTCCTCTTTCAATTTTTTTATTTATTTTAAGTCAAAATAATTTAAGGGCTATTTTTTTGATTTAAGTAGGTGATGTGAGCCCACATGCATGAAGCTTGGATGAAAGTCACATGGAGTTTGGATGAAGTGTTTCCTATATTTTGTTCTCTTTTAATAAGGGTTTTTTTGGTACCTCCACCCTTTCAACTTATACCCCCACAAAAAATTTTAAGACGAAAATACCCCTGGTAAATTTTGCCTAAAACAAATCTACATAACTAGAGCTGTCAATGGGTTGGGCCCAGCTTGGCCCATAGGGCCAAGCAGCATTTAATGGCCCGGCCCGACATCAGCCCATGGGCCAATGGGCCACAAATCATTGATTTTTTAGAATTTTGACCATAGTTTTTTCCTACAGATGAGCAACATACATAAAGACAATATTTTGAAAGTAACATAGTGTATACATAACATAAATAAATGTGTTTTGGCTCAAAAAAAGTCAATTTAAATCTGTTTTGGCTCTAAAAATCACCATAAACAATTAATTAACGCTTTGTCCATCAGCCTACTGGCCAACCCACCAGCCCATGGCCCAGCCCATATATATGATCGGGCCCATTGGGTTGGGCCAAAAACTTAGTGTTGCTTTTTGGGCCTCTATTTTTAGAGCCCGGCCCAACCAAATAATCGGGCCATTGGGTCGGCCAGTTGGGTTGGGCTAAAATTGACAGCTCTATACATAACAGACAGATAGATTCGTTTCCCAAAAATAACAAAACGGATCTAGGTAGATCCGATTAGATTAAAAATTGGAAAACGGATGTAGGTAGGTTTAGGTAGATCCACTTTGTTAAAAATTAAAGGCGGATGTATCTATATGCGAGATACATCCGATTTGTTGAATTGTGAAAGCGGATTTACCTATCGGGGGGTAAACCCGCTTTGTTAAATTCAAAAGCGGATTTACCCCTCTTATAGGTAAATCCTTTTTGTACTAAATTCGACGGGTAGGATTTCACTGCCAATGTTGATCAACGGTGTAGATTGCACCAACAATATCAACGGTGGATAATCATTGACGAATTCTATAAATACCACTCCCACCCTCATTCTTTTCACACAAAAATTTCACTCTCACTTACCTATTTCACACATCCTTAACTATCCAGAATGCATATCTGCCTCACTCAACGCTCAGACGACAATAGGCTCTACGGTGTACATCATCGGAGCAAAATCACCATGAGAGAAGATGGTGTCCACTTCTGGAGTCTGAAACCGATGTTATGCAGAATCCACCGCGGCAAGGGGTTCGAAGGATAAACTGTGGTCCAAAGTTCAAGTGACTGGTGACGACCATGACGTCACTAGTATCGATTATCGCAAACTAGATCTTGGAGAGATGGCTGCATTTCCTTCTCGTCCATGACGATCAAGACCGACGAAGACGTGACGAACATGTTCAACATCCATGACACGCTTCAGGGGCATAAGCCGTTGGAGCTGTACGTGGAAACTCAACGGAGCGTGAATGAGATTTTACGTCGTCTGCGAGGACCGGAATATTAGGAAAATGTATCTGTCTATTGTTATTGTAGTTGCTCATGTTTTACCTTTTATGTTACTTTGTATTATCGCATCATTGAAATCAAAATTTTAATTAACCTAGTCAAATATGCAATAAATACTAATAATCAAGTGCTACAAAATAGTTCGAACAGACATACAAAAGTACAAAACATACAATCCCACAAATCACTAACGCTCACGCCTCTCTATCATCTCCAACAACTGCGTGTATCGACCGTACACATGACCGTCGCGAGGAATCTCTCCGCTCTCAAGCCCCCACCGCAATTGCTCCTCCACAATGTCTAATAACTCTACATGTCCCCTCACAGCAGGTGCTGGTGCTACTGGTGGTGATGGTGCAATCGGTAAGAGCCTAGGAAGTGATACTCTCACGTACCACTCTAAGTAACCAAGTTGAACCTGACCCAACTCTACTGCAGGATAAGTACTCGCCAACACCGCCTGGACACTCTGAGTATAATGGGCAACCCATGATGCAGTCCCTCGGGCTAGGACGACCTGTAAGAGGGGTGCTAGCCTAAGATCTACCCAAGTTGGTGGAGTCTACGTCATAATTTCTTATTGTGGGGGTCTCCGTTCGCGCGGCCCCCATCTGATTTAGTTCAACTCTTTCCTATCTAATAACGTTACAATTTGCAATTTATGGCCTCCTTTCTGTTTCTCTTTGTGCTTTTCTTATTTTATTGCTTTATTTTCATAAATACTTGTTGCTTATGGTAGGAGAGAGATATGCATTCACCAACATACAATATTTCTATCTCTCTCCTCTTTCAATTTTTTATTTATTTTAAGTCAAAATAATTTAAGGGCTATTTTTTTTTATTTAAGTAGGTGATGTGAGCCCACATGCATGAAGCTTGGATGAAGGTCACATGGAGCTTGGATGAAGTGTTTCTTATATTTTGTTCTCTTGTAATAATTGTATATTTGTAAGACACTTTCATTTTGGGTCATGTGGCTTTGAGCAGATCATCGGCTACGGCCTAGACTAGTTTTTGTGGCTAAAGGCGTTTCTTGTAATTGAGGATTTGGGATTTATATTGTGGACCTAGGATCCAATAAGTCCATAGTATAAATACCTCATCCCTTAGTGTAATTAGAGAGAACTTCTTGTATGAATGTTTCTTGAGGAGGTGAGAGTGGCGAGTACATGCATATGAGAGGTGAGGTTCATCATGAAGTTTCTCCAATGGTTCTTGAAGAAGAGGACCTTGCTCACAACCTTGGGGCTAGGAGCACCCAAGGCTAGTTGATCTTATCACCTTCCAAGAAGGTGCGGCGATCATTCATTTCCACATACATCTCTAGTCTCATCCACATTTGTTATTTCTTCTACTTTTGACGTAAGTTTCTTGTGTTTTGTGTTGTATGTTCTTCATCTTTCTTGATTTGTCAAGAACACTTGTTCTTGATCTTATGTGAGAATTAGTGAATTATCAAAATTGATCCTGTCCTTCTTGATCTATTTTAGATCATATCATGTGTCATCAAAGCACACTTGATTCACATCAATAGGAGAGAGATATGATTGTAATTTTAGTACAATATATTGTTTAGGTATTTGCCTATTTGGTGACTGTAGTGATAAACAAAAAATAATAATATTTATTATTATATTTAGTTTAGGCTTAAATACAATTTTGGTCCCCTAAGTTTCACCAACCCACGATTTTGATCCCCAAGTTTTAATTTCACGAATTTGATCCTCCAAATTTTCCAATATGTAAAATCAGGGTCCCCCACTAATTTGGTCAAAATTGATGCTAACCTGTCCGCCACTTAAACTACGTGGCAGCCACAGCCACGCAGGCATGCCAATGTGGCTTTTTTAGATTAAAAATTGTTATTTTTATTTTAACATTTTGTTTATATATATATATTTATATTATCTTTAAGAAATTAGAAATTTAAAAAAAACATATAAACAAAATGTTAAAATAAAAATAACAACTTTTTAATATAAAAAAGCCACTTTGGCATGTCAGCGTGGCTGCCACGTAGTTTAAGTGGCGGACAGGTCAGCATCAATTTTGACCAGATTAGTGGGGGACCTTGATTTTACAAATTAGGAAACTTGGGGATCAAATTCGTGAAATTAAAACTTCGAGGATCAAAATCGTATGTTGGTGAAACTTGGGGGACCAAAACTGTATTTAAGCCTTTATTCCAATAATAAATCCTTTCATTATTAAGAAGGAATCCTTTTCTCTTTGTTCCACAATTTTCTTGTTGAGTATTCTGATCTCCTTCTCCAATATTGCTCTAAGTCTCAAACTGCTTTACATGGTACAATCTTTCTGTGAAAGTACATGGGTCTAAATCCTTGATAAACAGAAAGTAGTATTACTATTCTTTTAGTCAGTACAACAGTGGAATGTTTAGTGCACGGTCATAAATGATTTCAGGATTTAAATTCTACAACTAGGGATCCTGATTTCCTTTATTTCTGTCATTTGTATATAGTTAAACTGGTCATTAATTTGGTCTGTTTGTAAAAGATTTTCAAAGAAAAACAAACCAATTTTGCTAAAAGAAAGTATGAGACAATTCCTAACATAGTTCCATTGAGAAGTGGGATTTTAACACTATTTTGAAGTATTGCTACGGTGAAGTTAATCGTATCCAAAGTATATTAACAATATACTTTCTCAACATAATCTTCCAATATATATATATATTTATTAAGCCTTAACTAATAATTTAAAGGCTAAATAGCACTTTTGGTCCTTTATCTTTCTTTAGGTTTCATTTTGGTCATTTATCTTTTTTTGGTCTGTTTTGGTCTCTCATCTTTCATTTTCGTTTCATTTTGGTCTCTGCCGTTAGTTTTTGTTAACAGACGTCACACTGGCAGTTAACTGCTGATGTGGGGTCTTAAGTGTGACTACTGGCTTAGAATTCTTTAAATGATGTGGCATATAAGAGACCAAAATGAAACTTAAGAAAAATGAGGGACCAAATTGACAAAATTAACAAATCTTGAAAACCACCCCAATATTCATCTTCATCTTCTCCGGCGAGCCACCACCACCACCACAAACAGTGACATCACCTCCCCCCCTCTCCCTTCGTCATTCAAAGTGCCAAAAAACTGTAAAACGTGAATTTACATTTCCATTTCGTTCTCAATTCTTTATCTTTTTTGTTGAAATATTTTGCTAACAATCAGTTATTGCACCAATTTCGAGTCTATTGCAAGTGGTTTGGTGAATTTTGGTTGAGTTTTGAACGTTTCCCTAATATGCAAAATTTTAAACGCGTTTGCCTTTGAAAATCACGTTTTCGAATAAGTTCTTCCACTTTTTTGTGCCAATTGGTGATGGATTCTAATTCCTTGTGAAATTTCGCATGAAATGCACATTTGCTTGATTTGGTGAAGAATTGAGAATTCTAGAAATTATTGTTGTTCATGGTGTTCTTGATGAGAGAGAGAGAGAGGAGGTGCACAGAGAGAGAGAGGGAGGGGCAGAGAGAAGGCGATGTCACTGTTTGTGGTAGTGGTGGCGACTCGCCGGAGAACATGAAGATGAAGATTGGGTCATTTTTTCAGGTTTGTTAATATTGTCAATTCAGTCCCTCATGTTTTTTTTAAGTTTCATTTTGGTCCCTTACATGCCACATCATTTAAAGAATTCCAAGTCAGCAGTGACACTTAAGGTGCCATGTAAGCAGTTAACTGTCAGCGTGGCGTCTACTAACAAAAACTAATGGCAGGGACCAAAATGAAACGAAAATGAAAGACGAGGGACCAAAATGGAAAAAAAACTATAAAGGACCAAAATGAAACCTAGATCCAAAATAAAGAACCAAAACTGCTATTTGGCCAAATTTGAAAATAATTTTTATTATCAAATGATCCTAATGCCCAATTGTTAATACACTTGTACCATTCATTATTGAGCCATCAAATTGGACCATTATTAAGGCAACAAAAAGAGTGGGTGGAAGTGCAAACAAAACTTCAGAAGAAGAAAGCTAAGAGAACCATTTTGCGTCTAAAGTGCAAACAAAACTTCAAAATTATCTATCTATTTCTGTATCTTTGATTCCCAACTGAACTAAGCCAACAGTGCACCTACTTCTTCAGAAGTTCACCAAAGTGAGAAGGTATGACTATGATGCTTTCCCACTATGAATTTGCATTAATATTGACATTTAACCATGTTCCTACCTATAGTAGAATTAATTTCTTGCAGTCCAAATTAGCTTCAAACCTACCATCTAAATTTGATGATATATATCTACAAGTGATGTTATTAAGATAAAGTTAGCCTTATGGTTTTTTTTTGCCACACCTACCTAAATAAGTTTATGCTCCTACCAAACTCAGCTATTTCTAACATGGAGGGTCCTATTAAAATAGCAGGCTCTCCTTCCAACTGTATTAATTTTACTGGAAAAGCTGAAAATAATAGTAAACTAAGACTAATTTTTGAAGGAGTTATGTAAGGCTTCCTTTCTAATTATGGTCGAGCAGAGAAAGCTGAAACATAAGAAAAGAAGAATACAAAATTGGAAAAAGAAGGGAAGTAAACTAAGACTAATTTTTCAAGGTGCTATGTAAGGCTTCCTTCCTAATAATATAAATCTACATGCTACTTTTGGAAGCAAAAAAGCAATAAGGCAATTTTATAAAGTTTAGCAAATTCATTAGTGGGTATGTTGAGGTATTTACATGTGGGTCTTTTGCTTAGATAAATAAATAGTAGATAGATTTTTACTTTAACCAAAGTTTCAACTTTGAACTTTATTTATGTTTCAAATTGATGATGACAAACACTAGTATGCTTCTTTATCACCTAACTACTATCCATTCCATGTTGATAAATCTTATCCTTAGATTAACTGTGCATATGATTCTGTTACCAGATCACCTTTGATCCCATGGCAGATGTTGTTATTTCCATTGTGACTAAAGCCGCTGAATATTTGGTGGCACCGGCAATTCGCCAAGGAAAATACTTGCTTTGTGTTAATAAATTTATTTGGGAGCTTGAGAATGAAAAGAAGGAACTTATATCTGAAAGAGATGATTTGGAGAATCGTGTTGAACAGGCCAAGCATCGAGCTGAAGAAATTGAGAAACCAGTGGAAAAGTGGCTGAATGATGTGAAAAATATATTGGAAGAGGTTGCAGAGTTAGAACAAAGGATGAGAGCAGCAAACACTAGTTGTTACTTTCAAGGACAGTGTCCAACATTGACAAGATATCGTTTATGCAAACAAATGGTAAAGAAGATGGACTCAATGGAAAAATTCAAAGGTAAAAGCAATATTCACCCATTTTCTCACCCTGCTACTCTTCCTGGCATTCAGTACAACTCTTTTGAAAATTTTACTTACTTTGAATCAACAAAAATGGCTGATAATCAAATCTTGGATGCACTTCATGATGATGAGATCTACATGATAGGAGTGTATGGGATGGGTGGATCAGGTAAAACAACTCTAGTAACAGAAGTTGGTAAGAAGGTTGAAGCATTAGAGTTATTTGATGAGATTATATTAGTCACTGTGTCTCAAACACCTAATATTAGAGATATTCAAGGAAAAATAGCAGATATGTTGAACTTGAAACTAGTGGAAGAAAGTGAAGAGGGAAGAGCACAACGTTTGTGCTTGAATTTGAAAGAAAACAAGCGAGTTCTCGTGATAGTAGACGATTTATGGAGAGAGTTTAATTTGAAGGATATAGGAATTAACTTGGACAATGATAACAAGGGCCCATGGAAGGTCATTGTAACCACTAGAAATCAACATATATGTGATTTGATGCACTGTCAAAAGAAGATTTATTTAGGACTCTTATCTGAATCTGAGGCTTGGACTTTGTTCCAAAAACATGCAATGATTGATGATGGTTTCTCCAAGTCATTGAATGATGTGCCACAAAAACTTTGTCAAGAATGTAAAGGATTACCTGTAGCAATTAAAGCAGTTGGATCTTCCTTGAAAGGAAAATCAAATGCTGATTGGAAGGCAGCATATCACATGCTAAGGAACTCAGACTCAGAGACCATTGAGGATCATCATGTGGAAGGAGTTGGAGTTGCTCTTAGTTGTCTTAAGCTAAGCTATGATTATTTATCAGACAAAGAAAAACTGCTCTTCTTGATGTGTTCCATGTTTCCAGAAGACTGTAAAATTTCGATAGAAGATATGATCAGGTACGCGATCGGACTTGGACTAGGAGGAGAGTTTTCGTTAGACTCGAAAAGAGACAAGATTGAAGCAAAGATAAACAAGCTTTTAGAATCATGTTTGTTGATGTATGCTGGAGAAAACGAAAAGTATGTGAAGATGCATGACATGGTACGCGACACAGCTTTATGGATTGCAAAGAGATTAGAAAATCACAAAATCTTGGTAAATGTTGACAAACCATTTAGCACATTAGTAGAGGAAGACAGTATAAGAGATTGTTTTGCAGTATCCTCATGGTACAACATGGAAGATCAAAATTTTCGACAACTGCATGCTCCGAACCTCGAAATCCTAATGCTAAATTTTAGGAAGTGGAAGTCGTTTGATTTATCGCGTTCAAGCTTTGAAGGAATAAAAGGGCTCAAGGTTTTTTCTCTAATCAATAATGGATATGGTAATCCATCATTATCATTGCCTTCATCAACCAATTTGTTGACAAATCTTCAAACTCTGCGCTTGAAAAGATTGAAGTTAGGGGACATTTCATTCATAACAAGCTTAACGAGACTTGAGGTTCTAGACTTGAGACAGTCTAGTCTCAATGAACTTCCTTACATAATAGGGAAATCCAAAAAATTGAAGCTGCTAGATTTATCATTCTGTTGTTTTGTTCAAGAAAATTATAATGGAGCAATAGGGAAATGTTCACAACTGGAAGAGTTGTATGCTTCAAAATGCATGCCAAAAGAGTACCTTTGTCAGATTGTTAAGGATATTATAACTCACCCAAATCTGCAGAGGTTTGTAATACATACTGACATGAGCAGAGATTTCGCGAGAACCTCGAGACAATTAGAAGTACTGGATTTTAATATCTCTAACTTGAGGGAATCTAGAAAGAATCTTCTTCAAATAACTAATACTGCTCATTTGATACACCTTCATGGAGGATGTAAAAACATCATCCCAAACATGGTTGGAGTTGTGGGAGGCATGAATGGTTTGACTTGTCTTTGTCTTGAAGGTTGCCTAGAGATAGAATGCATCTTCGATACAGCCTCGGATTTCGAGGTCGATCATTTGATTCCTAATTTGGTGGAATTAGTACTAATAGGATTGGAAAACTCGAAAGAATTGTGTCGAGGTTCGCCTCTACAAGTGCTAAGCTTCTTTGAGAGATTAGAAAAACTTGAAATACAACAATGTAGTCAGTTGCACAGCTTATTTCCATGGGAATGTAACTTGCAAAGTCTCAGAATCCTCAAAATAGCATACAGTAAGTTTGGTGAATCACTCTTCTCAATGTCTGCTGCTCATAGTCTACAGCAGCTAGAAGTGTTGGAAGTAGCGAATTGCGATGATTTGAGGTTTATAATCTCAAGTGGAAGAGAACATGGTTGTAATTCAGGCAATGAAATTGAAACAGTTCTGGCACCACCTCTAACTCTAAGGAGTTCACATTTTGTGATGTCTAGATTGAAGAAACTTAACATTTCTTATTGTAGGAAGTTAGAATCAGTATTCCCAATCTGTTTTATTGAAGGAATTGCACCACTGGAAGAGATACAAATCATTCAAGCTCCTCAATTGAAACTTGTATTTGGTGAATGTGATCACCAATATCATTCATCTCACCAGTACCAGAACCAGAACCAGAACTTGCATCCTTACTTGAAACTTCTCAAACTCACTGATCTTGATAATCTCGTTGCGATATGTCCCGAAAATAATCGTGCAGCGTGGCCATCTTCAACGATGCTAATTGTGGAGAAATGTCCAAAATTGAGTGCATCATGGATTGCTACAATGGTCGGCTCCGAAGACAGACAAGTATGTATTCTTATTGATTTACCACAAATTTAAACATCATTAACCATGATTTTCAGGTGTTCAACTTCACGTAGTAGACTTGAACACTTGAAATAATTTGAACGTGCTTAATTCAGTTTAATTGATGGTTAATAAGTTACCACTAAATCGAGTTAACCACCATTTTAAAGTGTGTTAAACGGGTGTCGCGCGAGTGTTGAAGATTTGGGTGTTCAAATATCTATGACACATTTGTTTCCAATTTGCATTGGTGTTTCATTAATTTGTGTTATTTAGTATACCATTTTGTTGTTGATATTTCTAATACTAACAATCCACTAATTGATATATATATTCCATTTTCAGAAAGTTGTCAAGGTAGAGAAGTTGACCTTACGGGGTTTTTCTGGAATGAGCAACATATCAAAGGTGGGAAATGCAGCAGGATATATTTTGAGTCTCCAATGTCTTAGGCTTTTAGCAATAAGCACGTGTAAAAGCTTGAAATCTGTATTCTCCATGGAGGTACATAGAAGCCTACCAGGGTTGATGTCTATTCGTATATACAACTGCCAAGAATTGGAACAAATTATTGAAGAAAATGAAGAACTTGTGAAGCTGCATAGTACTACTGAAGTGTGTTTTCCAAAGCTAACAAGTATAAGGATAGTAAACTGCAACAAATTGAAAAGCCTTTTCTCTGTTGCTATGGTTAGAATGCTTCCACAGTTAAGCAGTCTTGAAGTCTCAGAGGCCACTCAACTAGAAGAAGTTTTTAGACATGGTAGTAGAGAGGATACTGTCAATGATAAAGAAATCGTGCTTCCAAACTTAACAAAGATTGAATTTCGGAAGCTGTCGAGTTTCGTTGATATCTGCAAGGGTTCTAAGTTACGGTCTGTGAAACTTAGACATGTTGAGATAGTTGAATGTCCTAAAACTGCTTCAAGCTTGAGAGAAACTCAGGTGACTCACTCCTTTCCTGACTAAAGTTTTGATTTTGTTGGCGAATCATGAAGGTTAATCAATCAACGAAATAAGGAAAAGATGATTGAAGAGTTAATCAATCACTGTACTCGCAAGTGTGATTAGAATATCAAAACATACATATTTTGTCAAGAATACAATTTTCTGTTGATTAGAATATCTCCACTTTGTTATAAAGACATAAACATTCATACAATTGTTTTTAGTAAGGCCATGAGGTATCTCTACTTTTTTCTTTTGCTTATAGTATAGTTGAAGCAGTCATATTTGTGAGGTCTATCTTCTTCATTCAATGTTGCATTAAGTATGTTTGGCTGGTCTGAAACTGCCACCTTGCATTGCAACAGGTTGTATCTGGATGAAATTTTGGTATATCTTTTCTATTATTCAATCATAATCTTTTGCAGTAATTCAGCTTCAACTATATGGTGATTGGTGAGGCTTGATGTAGAGGGATCATACGGTGAAATAGAGGCTTTTCTAAACCAAAATGTACACCTTCCAATATATTAGTTGCCTTGAGAAGTGGATCAAAATTTCATGTTAAAGATACAGATTGTTAGGCAGATGAAATCAGAGATTTCATTTTTAATGATGAAATCATGAATTTCATTTTACAATTTTTCCATGCAGTGCAGCTGGCATGATTATCTGCTAAGCTTACAATTACATGTCTATTAATATTCCTTTGACATTAATTAGCTGATGACAGTGTAAGCCAGAAACATTTTGACATTAAAACTACTCCTTGATGCTAAAAGACCCAGATAACTATCCTTGCTTGAATATAATGCATTTACTGGCCTTCATGAAAGAGTGAAGTTGGGTTGTAGTTGTAGAGCATTTTTTTTTACAATCTTGACGTGCTACATAATATATTCACATTGGAATGAAGCAAGATTAGTTCATCAGTTATTGTTCCTAACTTTTGTGTTACGGTAGTAATGTAAGGTGTAGTCACAATAATCCCACATCGGAAACATTAGAAGAAGTAGTATGAAGGAAGAGATATAAAACTGAATCGAGTAGCAATGAGAAACATACTTACCTGGATGGGGTCTATGGATGATCATAAAGGTCCATGGCCTAGGCAAGCGACCTCCATTGCACTTTGGAGGGGTGCTAGCCTAAGATCTACCCAAGTTGGTGGAGTCTACGTCATAATTTCTTGCTGTGGGGGCCTGCGTTCGCGCGGCCCCCTTCCAATTTAGTTCAACTTTTTTACGAACGCAGGTCCCTTTCAATTTAGTTCAACTTTTTTATTTTATTATTTATTATTTATTATTTTTCATTTTCTTGCTATCTGATTTTATAATGGAAGTCGGCTTCATGTTAAATATAAATATTTTGATATGGAAGTCACTATGCTAAAATGGATTCCATTTGAAAAAAAATTAAGGTTTAATTACACTTTTGGTCACTCTATTATTAGTCACTCACAATTTTGGTCCTCCAACTTTTTTTTTCACGATTTTAGTTCTTTTATTTTTCCAATTTCTAAAATTATAGTCACTCTCAAATTTGGTCAAACTTGAATGTGATGTGGCACTCACACTATTGTACTAACTCGTGGTTAGTGACCACTAATCAGTGTTGTACATATCTCTGGTTAGTGGCCACTAACCAGTGTTGTACATACCTGTGGTTAGTGGACACTAACCATTGTTGTACTAATTTGTTGTTATTGCCACTAACTAGTGTTGTACATAGCTGTGGTTAGTGGCCACTTACTACATTGTATTTCTTTATTGCGGTTCAGGATTGTCATAGTCAGGATGAAAATCTCACTGATATGGTTGTTTCAGGTTGTTAACTTTTAATTGTCAAATTCTTTAATTTTAACTTGTACTAACCCGTGGTTAGTGGCCACTAACCACAGGTATACACAACACTGGTTAGTGGCCACTAATCACGGGTTAGTACAATAGTGGTTAATACTTGTTAGATGTCATAGATTGTCATTACTATTACTTGTTACTAATAATATTACTTATCAATAACTATTATTTGTCCTAATATTGCAATTGAATGGGCCCTTTACCCTATCAATTGAGGGCCAAAACCCACTAATGGTGAATTTCATTGGATACGAATGACAATTACTTTGACGGCAGCATGTCGCCGGCAACTGTAACACAAGGGTGTAATAATCAAGATAGGTGGGATGTGATGAATGCCCCGTGATACTAAAAAATATCATCGGCCAAAGCAACAGGCACATGCTTCCTCTCATTCTTTTTAGAGTTTATGCTCAAGAAGGGGTTGGTGTGGAGGGAAAGAGTGATTGTTATCATATTTATAAGATAACTTTGACAAATATAAAAATTTCTCATTATGTCTACCGCATATCTATTGCAGAACCAAATGTATCCAATTTCAAAAATTATGGAGAATAGCCCTCACATGAGTAGGTAAACCTCAACAAACCTACTTTCATAACAAAACTCACTTCCAACGACTACAACAAACCTATTTGACAACCTAAATAAATCAAACTGAAATTAATCTTTAATAGCAGAATATTCACCATATCTGTTTAAACTTTTTTGACAAACACAATATTTCTTTAAATTAAATGTAAAAGAAATTGATGAATTTTATGTTAATCTTTAGTTGCAAAAAAAATTAACACCTGATTTGCTAATTGCTAAACATAACATTATTTTTAGTGATAAAATATCAATAATATCTCTTTAAATTACATATATACAAATTGATAAATTTTGCCACACAAAACATCTGTACTTTTTTTTAGATTTTTTATCAATATATTTGCTTTTGTTGAACTCTAGTAAAATGATTAAACATTTTTTTTTACAATAAATGTCTACAATTCTCTGAAAGTGTCGGCTCAAAAAATGTGGATATATATTAAATTTGTACAAGCACCATCTGATAAATAACATAAGTATGCCCAACTTTATCTCAAAACAAGTTGCCTTTAAAAAATACAAGCTATACCTCGATTAAATTGATTAATAAAGATATTATTTTGTGATGGTTAAGCTCTATTTGGTAAAAAATAGCGGATAGTGTATAAGTTAGCGAATAGCAGATAGTGGATGAGCTAACGGATAAGCTAACTGATAGCAAGTTATGTGTTTGGTAAATCTAGCAGTTAAATTATTTAATGATGACAAAATGTTTAATGAGAAAAGAGAAGTAATTTAATAAAATTAATAAAGATAAAAATTTCAAAAAGAAAGTGAGACTATACGTTATCCGCTAAAACGCTTCTTGAAGAGTGTTTCAAAAAATGCTAAATGTTGGAGCTTACCAAACACCTACATTGGTCACCCACTAGTCAAATACACTAGTCCCATCCGCTATCCGCTAGCGGATGGGATGCGCCAGACAGAGCCCAAAGGAAACTATTGACTACTCGTAGTTTTCAATAAAATTTTACTACAACAACGTTACACATACAATTAAAGGAAGTAGGAGTTACGATCTTTTCATGTAGGAGAGAAAATGACATATACATTAATTGTATGTGTCTACATATGATCATGTATGTTTGAGGCGTGATGGGAATCGGGAATTGAGATTCCAAGGAGAGAATTAGTT
Organism: Astragalus glycyphyllos; assembly: GCA_963573325.1. Lineage (NCBI taxonomy): Eukaryota > Viridiplantae > Streptophyta > Magnoliopsida > Fabales > Fabaceae > Astragalus > Astragalus glycyphyllos. The sequence goes on from OY754307.1 coordinate 38,698,539, forward strand.
AAGGCGTAAATCGTTTTGACTGTATGTATGATCCACACAAAACATTTTTTTCAAAAGGAGCTTTCTTAAAATCAAAATCATACTTATATTAATTTTGAAAGGATTAACTAGCAAAGGAGTCAACCATCTTTGGAGCGAGGAAATAAGTGAGTGGTAGGATCAAAAAAGTATCTATGAATCTTTCGAACTATATTGGAATACAACTAATAGGATTTTCGAGGAAAATTGGACTATTATGAGTTGATGTGAGAAGGTGTTGTTCAGGGGCAGGATCCTAAACTAGCAGAGATGATAACGAAAGTATAATACCCCATCCACTTGGTAATAGTGATCCAATTTGTGCCAACACCGTAGTATCGATCAAGACTAGTGTTGAGCCCTCATTGATCCCCTATAACACTCAGTAGGAGTGGCACCGTTATGAAACACTATAGTTTTTGTTGAAACCAGTGTTTAATCATCGTTAGTTTTCATGGATACTCGGTGGGATTGATCTGATTGTGGTGACTAGCTGTGGTTGTGAATTTTCATTAATACATCAATGTAGCCTTTGGAGAACCTATTTTCGAGCTAGATGTGATAACACGTCGATACTCCTCTCATATGGGAGAAAAGGGAAATGTGTCTCACGTAATTCCTAGGTGGGGTATTGGACATCAATCCATGTGGGGAGTATCTGATGTTTGACCTGTAGAACCTGTCAAGACCAAGTCACTAATAATCATAACTTGCAGTATATATCGAGACTAGTGTTATTGATTATGCCCTGCGAGGGTGGCGTAGTGATAATCAATAATTATGTGCATTGGCAAATACACTGACCAATAGGGATTGAGGTGTATCCTTGTTTTGTTATTTATTTTAATGTTCTTTTTATGTCTTGTTATGTCTTATTGAGGGGTTTAAATCCTCTCCAGTTACTAGACAGTTTCAGTAGGAGAGAGAAATACTTAACAATAAAATAATAATATTGTATAAATAATAATATTTTATCGTATGAGTCTTTCTCTCTCCTATTGGGTAATACTTTATTGATAGAGAAGTTTTATAGTTAAGGCTCCGCATCATAATTGTCTATTAGGTATGAAAACTGTTTTGGGGTCTAGATAATTGGTTGAAGAGTAAATATGTTTAACTGAATTCCTTCACTCCTCAGCTATGTGTGTGTTCTGGTCTTATTTCGAAATCTTATATTTTGCTTACATTCCCACCATATACCTCTTGATTTGTTATACGAAGTCATGTTTTGGATTTACCTAAGAGGTGAACACTCCGATACTCATTGAGAGTTGGGTGGGTATGATAGTATTTGGAATAATATTATGGAGACACATTTGAGACACAATCTGAAAATTTCTTATCAAGATGGACGACTTTCTCTCTTAATCTTACAATTGCTTAGAAACTATTGATTTTGGACCAAAATTATTAGGTAGATGTTTTGGCATGTGTTAGAAGGATAAGAGGATAAGAGAAGGGCAAAAATGTGGATTTTACTTACCAAACACTCACTCAAACCAACACTCTCACACTCACTTACTCACTCAAAAACACTCCTCATTTCCAACAAAACACACACACACTTAAACATTCAGTTTTTCAAAAACTAGGGAAAAGAAAAGATCGTAGAGAGAGAGAGAGGGAGGGATTTCAAGAGAGTGAGAAGAGAAAGTGGAGAGAACCAGAAAATCTCAAAGATCTCCTCCATTTCATAGTGTCAATTGAAACCATTCTTCTCCTCTTCAATCTATCTTAGTGTAGAAATCAAAACACTACATTCAACATGCAAAATCCTTTCCTTTCCTTGAAGACAGATTTGATTTGCATGGAAGCTAGGAAGTTGGATTGTTCGAATGGGAAGCCTAAATCAAGCTTAATGACCCTACATTGTCACTTGAAGTGCTCTAATGGTATTTTTGGATCGGTGGTAAGGGGTGGAATGTGATGGAATGGAATGAGGTTCCATTGTTTGGATTTTAAAAAAACGGATGGAATGGAATGGAACATGATGGAACCCATTCCATCCTATTCCATCACATCTCCCAATTTTTGTTCCCTCCCAATTTGGGGGTAAGCAATGGAATCCCTCACCTTAATTACACTTTTACCAATTTACCCCTCTTTGCATTCACCGCTCAACTTCTCTTCTCCATCCATCCATCAAACACCTTCCTCCTCTCCTCTATATGCTTTTCGTTGCAACTGCCTGGAAAATCTGCAAATTGATTTTTACATCGTGATTGGAATTTCATCTGCAAATTGACTTTTTCACTGTGCATCAAATCCAAAGCTCGCAAAATATGAAATTCCAATGTTCCTTAATCATTTAATCTCACTTTTTTAATCTGCGAGGTTTTCACAATAAGTAAACGAGAAATGTAAAAGAATAATCAAAATGGCTTCTTTAATCCCTGAAACTTTCGAACTTGCTTCCATGCTTCCAGCAGCAGAAATAAAATGTGGGTTTTCTTTAATCAGCAATTATATGTACGTATAGTAAAATAAAATGTGGTTTTTCTTAAATCAGTAATATGTGTTTAATATTAATTAGATTTCTTTTTGACAAATAAAATAATAATAATAATTATTATTATTATTACATTCTAAATAATATTTTTTTTGAAATAAGAGTAAAAAAGGAAAACATAAATTATAATTCATTCCATTCCGTTCATTAACCAAACAATGGAGTGGGAACTTTGTTCCGTTCCGTCGTAAAATTCCCAAACAATGGAATTAAAATTTTATTCCATTCAATTTCACTCCGCTCCATTCCATTCCATTCCGCTCTGTTTCGTTCCGCCAAGTTTAAAGTATCCAAACACACCCTAAGAGAGGTCTTGGGAGCTGAATTCGAATTTGGGAGCTTGGGGGCCAGTGGGGAGTTCAAAGGATCAATTTCTTGCTTGCAATTGTATTTTCAGCTTTTGCATGTGAGTCTAGTCAATTGTGTTGTAGTTAGAGAGCTAGGAAGTGGCTGATTGGGAACCATTTGGAGCAAGAGGAGGCTGGTTGAGTGAATAGGAGATGAGGAATTGATGGTTGATGTTTTGAAGTGTCTAGTTTGAAGTATTGAGCAATCTTCTTGTCTAAGGTGCCTTGCCATATATGTCTGTGATAAATGAAATTGCATGTTAGGAAACTTGATTTTTCTGAGTTGATGGTATTGCATGTGTTTTGAATGATTTACAATCCTATAAATGTTACTAAGTTGTTATATGATACATTGTGGATTGAAGCATTAGTTTTGACTATGATTTATCGGTGTACAAACCTAGCTAGTATTGATTGAAATTGTGTTGTTTAACATGAATTCCCTATTACATTGAAAGTGAATTTCAGTTGAGAAGGGTTTGGAATAGGTATTGGTACCAAAGGAAATGTCAAATTTCATCAAAATTGGGTTTTTGTTGAACTGTGCAGGGTGCATGGTCCGTGCATAGACCACTAGAAGTGAGATTGCCTCACTCGCCAGGTGGCCCGGACTGTGCGCCTAGGAGGCCCAGACAATGCCATCAATTCTGTTACCCCAATTCAAATTATTTTAAAACAATTCCATATTGGTACCAATGCTTACCCAATCCTATTCTTTACCTAATTAATGTTATTCTAAGAGTACTTTGACTGATTTGGTGTACATTTGTTGATATATTTATAACCAAGTTAATATATATATATATATATATATATATATATATCGTTGATGACGATCCCAAGAAGCTAAGAGCATACTTGGTAAAGGGAGGTCATGAGCCTTAGTCAAGGCCCAAAATAAGTGGACTCGGCAATAGCTATTGCCGAGTGGGTTCTCCATGGAAATTTTGTAGTAACTTCCCGGGGTTGTGCTAAGAAAACGGAGAAGATAAGTAAAACACCGAGAGGTTAATGGTGAGGGGTCACGAAGGAACTCATTCAGAAGCACTTGAGACCAAATTTGGATTCGAGCGTCGGTTATGCATAGGAAAGGTCTTAGCACCCCACGACATCCTTCTTAAGGAAGATTACCTTTATTTAGTTCTATCTGACGATTATTTTACCCTTTAAAAAAAGGAAAAAAAGACCTAATAAAAATTTTAGTTTTTTGGGCTTGACAGGAGTAGATTCCTGCTCCTACGTATCTCCAAGTGTGATGGAGAAAATCAAAGCTACGTAGTTCTTGGTAGAAAAAGTTTGGTGGTTGGTGTTTTTTAATATAGGGGTTTTAGGACTTTAGAGCTGTAGAACTCATTCATTCTAGAACGATAACTAACCCAACTGCACAATCGACTAAGTCCCCTATAAAAAATGGAGTTTTTGAACTTTTTAAAAAATGGTTTGATGTGAAGTGGTTTGATTTTAGAATAGGGATTTTAGGACTCTTGAACCATATGATTCATTCGTCCTAAAACGATGGCTAACCCGACCATGCGGTCGGCTTAACCCCTATTTGCTTTTTTGGGGGAGATGTCCATTTCCTCTCCATACGGAGAGAATCCGGACCCAGCTCAAATTATTGCATAATTAATGATTTCTATGATATATGATTTATATGCATAGATGTAGGGCAAACGCAAAAGCAACAAAATTAATGATTACTATGATATATATTTTCTTATCAGTAGCATTTAGAACTCAATCTGATTCTAGGATTACAAAATTGAACAGCTATAATAAATTCAACTGGACTAAGAAAAAGATATGACACAATGGATTTTTTGTTGGAAAAACCAGTGCACCATCCACCTCATTGATTACACAAAAACAGCAGAGGCATCATCAGCTGCAATTCACAGGTGTGACCAATAATGGAAGCATTGTGAGGTCAACAATAAGGACATGCATTGCAGTTTGCAGGTTTCCTGTCCTTCCATGCATATATTTTTGACAAGGATTATTGGCCTCAAAGACTACTTGCGCTTGTACCTGAAAAGGAATTTGAATAAGATTTTATTGATTAACAAGGATGAAATCGATAATTCCATAGATGCCTCAAAGCTCAGATAATACTTTCAGAAATATGATAGGTTTTTCTTATCTGATATGATATACCTTGACTTGCTTTTGAATGATTTCTTAGACTTCTTTCCTGCTCCAGCACCTCTTGCTTTGGGTTTTTTATCTTTCATGTCAGTCTGGAATAGCTCCCGCATCTCTTCTGTCCTTGAAGAAGAAGTCTTTCGAGAAGGATTGGGTTCCTTTTCTCTCTTCTTCACAATCTTTCCTGAACCTAGTGCCCTGTTGACAGCCTTCACTGCTTTTGCCCGTCGGTATGCCAGATCAACAAGTGTCAATCCACCTTTTTCTTTCTTATTTGACCCCTTAGCATGTAATGTTATTCATTATTCATTTCATTTTAAATTTCAGTGTAACAGAAGGTTGAGGAACAAGGAATAGAGAAGGTAGAGAAAGTTAATAGGTAAGGAATGCTTACTTCTACTGGCTGGTCATCATGCCCCTCATCCTCCAGCATTTCTCTAGCTGCTTCCAATTTTCTGCGTTGCTTTCTAGGCATATGTTTCTGCACCAAGGATATTTCCATTAAGTAAACATGTAACTACATAGAAACAAGCTTATGTACAATATATATATATATACATATATATATATATATGCGTGTGTGCGTGTGTGCGTGTGTCTATCTGTGTATGGAAAACAAATAAATCTGTAAGTACAAGATTGGGAAACACTTCTTACCTCTCGCTCTCGCTTCCTCTTCTCCTTCATTTTGAGGTCTTCTGCTTGCTGGGCGCTAACTACCACCTTCTCGGAATTAGTTTCCTTGTCCATGGATGCCTGTTAACAGACATTTCATTTCTTATTAACATCAGGCTACATTTTTCCCAAGATTGGCAAAAAACCTTGTCAGTTAATCACTAGTTCTGCTAGTAATCTTCACTGCTAAAGATTGCAGACCATTGAAGGGAAGCAGCCAACCTTCTTCACATGTATTACTTGCTAGAAAACCTTATAGGTATTTACATAGCATATCATGTATATAGGGTGAATCAATTAGGAGAAAACTTAGTTTTAGGTACAACTTTAGGTTAGCGCATGTATACAAGACTAAGACCGTGTGTGGACTGGCCAGACACAATTGATCCCTAATCAGATTGTTCTTAGATTTATTAGCAACCCATTATAAAAAGGGCGAACCAATGCCTGCATTCAGAGGAATATCAACCACATAAAACAAAAATGTACCTTTGCTTCTTTTGCCGAAAGCTTCTTCTCCTTCTCTGTAACAAACCAGGTTCTTTTGGGGCGGGAAAAGATCTCATCCTTATGAGCAATCATGTTTTCAGCCTGATAATATCATATAAGTGCATGGTTTTATTGACGGGAAAATGTTAAGGATGAGAAAATCGAAGTAACCAAAGTCACAGAATACAGAACAGTACTACTATGAAGAAAATATTCTAAGTGATGCTACTATGGAAATGCTGTTTCGTAAGATAAGTTGTCAACAGACAAAACGCAAGAACCATTATATTGTGTAATCCAAGGCAAAGGGAAGTAAAACCAAAAAAATGATAAATACCTTTGTGGCCTCCATTTCAGCTTTCCTTAGGGCTCTTTCTGCCCTGAAAAAATTGAAAAATAAAAAAATACAAAATTATAAAAGAAAAAGTAACAACAATGAAGTCTTAACAACCAGTAACAAAATATAATCAAAACCTCTCTTCTTGAAGTACTTCAGAAATCTGATCCTCCATTTGCTCAATTACTTGAGACCACTTGTGTATAGATTGCTCTGCAACAATGCGGCTTTTCAGCTTTGAACCTGCCCTCTTTGCCTAGTTAATTGAAAATCAATATTCACAAAAAAGATTATACAGTGGCTTGTTTAACACAAAATCAATATTCACAAAAACAGATTATATGGTGGCTTGTTTAACACAGCAACTTTCTTCTTCTTATTTTAGTTTGCATGCTAGCACCCTTAAGAGAGAAATCAATAAACCTCTAATATAGGAAAACCAAATCACTATAGCGTGAGAAAAGGATAAAAATCATGTGGTTTTTCCTGGCATATTATACAAAGCTATTAACAGCAAAGGTCCATACAATCCAGACCATAGGAAAAGTAAAATTAGTAGATATGTAATGAATGGATATTTGTTCGTAAAGGCTGCTGCTATATGAATGGTGTAAAAACATTTTTTGTGAAATGTCAAACTTGAATAACTTGTAGGGAAAATATGCAATGTTATTGAGAGAATGGATATTTGTTCGTAAAGGCTGCTGCTAAATGAATGGTGTAAAAACATTTTTTGTGAAATGTCAAACTTGAATAACTTGTAGGGAAAATATGCAATGTTATTGAGAGAATCTATGTAACTGAGACCTACAATCCAGATCAGCTTCCAGGACTTTCTTAATCTTTTTAGGAAAAAAGTGTGCAACTAAACATATTAAGTGACAGCCACCAAGAAAAGAATGCTGAAAACAGATAAGAAATTTTCTAAATGATACTCACAATAGCTTTTAGAAGTGACCGATCATTATCCGTAACAAACGTGACAGCAGATCCTTCTCTTCCGGCTCTTGCAGTACGACCCACTCGGTGAACATAGCTTCAAAGTTAAAAGAGATATTAAAGTCATCAGGACACCCAGAGAGAATGAGATTATATTTAAGGTGAGGTCATCATATTATCTATTACGAGAAATTGCAAGTAAAGTAGTAGCAACTAAGAAAATTGACAAACAGCTGGCTGTACAACAAAACAGCTAACATGTCAAAATCCTAATCATCAAGAGTAGAGTTTTCAGTTTTCACCAATACGGTTCATAGAGTATACCTGGTAAGATCACGTGGACATGCAAAGTTTATAACTGTTTGAACACCAATAATGTCAAGGCCCTATAAGTAAATATTATATGTAAGTGGTCAAATCTATATCCAAAATGTAGAAAGAAAATGCTAATAGGCCATAAACTTTGATAAATTTATGTTCCTCTTAAGCAAACATAATTTCACTATTGTTATCCTCTATTGGGAATATACCATAAAAGGGGGGTGGGCTATTAATACTATATTCAAAATGAATAAAGAAGAAATAAACTTTAATACTTCAAGAATAAATTCTTACACGAGCAGCCACATCAGTTGCAACCAAAAAATCAACTTCCTGCTTCCTGAACTGTTCCAAAGCCTATACAAACAACCAGAAATGAACAAATAATGCCAATATATCATTCTATGCAGCAAATACTTCCAGCGGGACTTTTTTATTTAAAAAATAAAGCAAATCCAAATGAGCATCACCATTTTAGTATCCCCAAATGAGACAAGTAACATAATTATAATTATATAACTACGAAGCACATTAAAGAGACAAAATACAAAAATCAAAATAAGCAACATACTTCAAGGCGTTGGGCTTGAGTAAGATTTCCATGAAGCTCAGCAGCTTTCATTCCAGCTAATCCAAGTATAATCCTCAACCTATGTGCAGCTTGCTTCGTTCCACTGCATACGAAAAATAATTAAGCAGTTAGAGGTAGCAGAATAGTGAGGAGAGAGTTAATAATCCAAAAGCAGCAAATAAAAATGTAAAATCAAAATCTGAAATAAAGGAATACAGATTTTCAGTTTGCTATAATCGCAGAAAGGTTCCATGAAATTAACTAGAAAGCTCTACAACTATCAATATGATGACCAACAAGTGGCATAAGACTCATAATCAGCATTATCATAGTAAAATCAACCTCAGAGCTACTGTCAACCAAATTCATCAAATAGCTATATAAAATAATTCGCTGACAACTCATGAAACCAACTATCACAAGCTGCATTAAGCATAGTAAATAATTATGAAATGAAACCTGAAAATGATGACTTTAGAAGTAAAAGTTTTGGAACACATTGCAAGAAGAACTGCTTCCTGATTTGCTTCACGCATTCTTCGTACTCTAACCACCCTGAAAAAAGAACATAAGTTAACAGGGCTGAAAGGATTTCACTAAATGCTAAATTCATGCAAACTGCAAAAGAGCTTCACAAAGTAATTTTGTACAATTAGTGATTTTGTCATTATCATACAACATAAAGCTAAATATCATAGCATACAGAACAGAAATTGATGGAAATTAATAATGAAATCCAAAAATACAAAGTGAAGGGGAAATGAGGAAGAAATTACTCCTCAGTCAATGTTGCTGGCCGTTTTGCAGATGGATCAGCAGAAAGACGCAGGGGTTTTGATAGGGAAAGTTTAATAAGATCATCAACTTCCTCGGTCATGGTCGCTGAAAACAGCATTGTCTGCCTCTTTTTGGGACACATGCGAACCTGTTGAACAATCAAACTTGTTTTGACATTTTTTTCCAAAAACATGTCTAGATAAATTGTAAAATAGAATATGGTTCTTGCATTGCATCAGAGTTACTAACTCACAAGTTCATGAATTTCAGCACTGAATCCAAGCTCCAAAAGACGATCTGCTTCATCAAGGATTAAAACAGCAAGATCATCCAAATCCACGGACATAGAATTGCGTAAATGGTCTATCATGCGTCCTGGGGTAGCCACAACAATATCTGGCATTGATCTCAAGGCAGCCTCTTGCACCTAGAATGGCAAATGGCCACTTTTAATGCATGAATAGCAAAGGAAACAATCTGTGTTTCTCACCGACTAGATAATGGAGTTTTTTAAACTACAAAAGCCACATTTCAGTCTCTTATTGATTAAAGATATATATGTATGTGTGTGTGTGTCTATATATATATATATATATATATATATATATGTATATCATCATCATAAAGATAATATTCAGTCAAAAATGAGAGGAAGTGTAGATTATGAAATTACCAATGACATTTCATAAATCAGAAGATTAAGTCAAGATAGGCCTTACTATTAATGGTAGAACCATTAGTAATGTGGATGAAGACTTAACGTGTTTCTATGCATATTCTGTTTGTTATTTCTCTGTTGGTTCCTATCAAGTTCTTTATAATTATTAGGCAAAATTACACTAGAGGACCTTTAAGTTATTTATTTGTAACAAGTTGGACCTTTAAGTTTTTTTTGTAACAAATAGGCCCTTTTAATGATTTCTCTAGCTTATATATTTTGATGTAATGCTACTTTATATATTGTGACTATTCTAGCTTATGTATTTTGATGCAAACAGACATATTTTAGTGTATTTTGATGTAATGAACGATATTACATTTTACTAAAAGGGCCAACGGTGTCAACGTCGGGTAACTTAAAGGGCCTATTTGTTACAAAAGAAACTTAAAGGGCCAACTTGTTACAAATAAATAAGTTAAAGGTCTCCTGGTGTAATTTTGCCTAATTATTATTATTTTCCCGCTGGTTGGTTTGAAATATTTTACAAAAAGGCTCACTTTTCTAGCAAGTCATGTAAAGAAAGAACATAGGTGTTGTTACAAAATGCTTTGTTACTGCAATTCATATCATCAATGTGAATAGAGACCAGGGGAGTGTTTAAAAGAGCTTATTTAGAGTTTAGTGAGCTTATCTCATAACATAAGCACTTAAATCAGTGTTTGGATAGACTTGTAAGAATAACTTATGAACTATGACATACTCATAAGCTTGTTTTCAGATTCTTTCAATAAACTTATTGAATAATTCCTTAGTTAAATGTTTACCCAAATGCACCCTCAAATCATAATAATATACTCAAAGATGTCAAATTTATATCAGCATAATGCACTACTGTTAGTAACAGAAGGAAAGCAAAACCATCAGTTGAAACCCAATAATGGATGAATGTGTGTCTAACAGAGATGTATCGATGGAACTGTATAAAAGATAGAAGGCAGTAGAGGATCTTTGGAACCCAAACAGCATACTAAGAGCACCACAAGAAACATATCTCTATTCTGGCCCATCAAAACATACTAGACAAGGTATCATGAAATGAAAACATTAACCTAACCTTTGATGACAAACCACCAACAATCAGGCAACACCTTATATCAGTAAATTGAGCAAGCTTCTCTATCATACTTTGAACTCTGCAAAAAAATATAGTAATAAAAATTAAACATATTTGAAAAGAAATTTACATGAACCATAAAAAATGCTTCCAAAATTTAGTCTACAACCTTCCAATTGTATGCTCGCCATTCAACATAATAAAAAAATGGTTTATTTGAATGGAGCCTACTTTGGATTTGAGCATCAACAAGTTTGTACTTAAATTTACAACAACAAAAATTCATTAATTTTAGAACATAAGAAAACACAAAGAAGAAAGGCACTGAGTATATCAAAAATTAGATTTACCTATCGCATATAAAAAAATGGTTTATTTGAATGGAGCCTACTTTGGATTTGAGCATCAACAAGTTTGTACTTAAATTTACAATAACAAAAAATCATTAATTTTAGAACATAAGAAAACACAAAGAAGAAAGGCACTGAGTATATCAAAAATTGGATTTACCTATCGCACATCCATGAAATGAGCCACGTAAAGGGCAGAGCTAGGGTAACATGAGGAGGCCAAATACAAATAATATACTTTTTTAGGCAAAATGAACTTTATTAAAGTAAAAGAGTACCAAAGGTATTCGGAATTGATATACATATCAATAAACAAACTCCCTATTTTTACAGGGCTTAAACTGAATTTCAACACTAGTTTAAGATTCTAACTTTTCAAAAATTAGATTTACCTATTGTACAGCCATGAACTGAGCCATGTAAAGGGCAGAGCTAGGGTAACTTTTATGAGGAGGCCAAATACAAATAATAAACTTTTTTAGGCAAAATGAACTTCATTAAAGTAAAAGAGTACCAAAGGTGTTCGGAATTTATACACATCAATAAACAAACTCCCTATTTTTACACGGCTTAAACTGAATTTCAACACTAGTTTAAGATTCTAACTTTTCAAACCAGGGGGTCATACTGCGACTTGGGACCTATCCTTTAACCAAAGATTGTGTTTGTGTCTGTGTTCTGTAATATCTACCATATTTTTGGCGGGGTTTAAATAAATTATTTAAAGCTATTCTATACAATTTTAATGCTTTGGGGGTAGCCATTGCTACCTCATGGTTATGAGAGGCGCCACCCCTGCACGTACACTCATTAAAGCTCAGGCTTTTGTTTTGAATGGGAAGTACCGAAGAACATGCATGCAAAGCCATTGAAATCCATCCTACATGTTCATACGTAGTAGGCATGATGCATACTCAGCCAAGTAAAAGAAAAGAACATTCACATGACACTTCAATATTCATATGCTACTTAATCTCCAGGCACAACTAAATATCTGGAATGCCTTCACATTATAATGTGATCCAAAAATGATAACAAGCAACTATGAGGATACTTACTGGGCGGCCAATTCTCTGGTTGGAGTTAGAATAAGAACACGTATTGCATTCACGCGTTTTGGACGGAACAGCAACCTCTCTAACGTAGGTAGTGCAAATGCAGCTGTCTGCATGGTAGAAGGATACAAACAAAGCCCGTTAAAAGAAATATTATTGTATTGTACAAAAGCTCAGGGGACCAAACCAGAGAAGCAGAATATCACAGTTGCTGTCACAAAAAAATTAAAAAGAAATAATACCTTTCCTGACCCGGTAATGGCACTTCCACATATATCACGACCAGTCAACGCTGTCGGTATACAAGCCGCCTATAATCAAGATTCAAAATCCGAAAAATAAAAAAGATTCAGTCAAAAGTGCCCCACAAAGCATGAAATTATGTAACCAGCTCCAATATTGCATGAAATTTACATAACCAATAATGCTAGGTACCAAAAAAACAAAAACAAAACAAAGAAAAAAAGAACCTGAATTGGTGTTGGTTTAGCATACCCCAAGGCCTCACAAGCCCGGAGCAAAGGGCGAGACAAATTGAGCTGCAAGAAGGAATCAGCATGGAAAGAGGTTCCCTCAGAAGGTGCAAAAAAGGACTTGTTTTCACCAGCATTACCTTCTTCTTCGTTTTCTTCTTCCGGTCTATAATCTTCCTAAATAAACCCAACCCCATATAAAGGGAATCAAAACAGCACAAATTTATATCATCAATCAAAAAGAAACTCCCTAAGATATGACAAAAGAAAATAAGAACTTCTGTAATCTCCCTAACAAAACCCAATATATAGTTTAAAAAAATTAAAAAATTGAACTTCTATCATGAACCAAAAAGCAACTTCTGAAACGTATAAGTACTTTTTCAGTAATTTTCCTAAACATACCTAACAAATAATCTTGCATAAAAAGTTCAAACAAGTTAGCACTTGTTCTATCACTAATCACAAGGTAACAGAAACCACCAAGTAAGTGCTACTATAAAACGAAAACCCATAAAAAAAAAATTAGGAACAAAATAACTACTACTTTTGAAACAAACAAGCACTTATATCTATTATGAATGGGTTATATGAAAAACGAAAACCCTAAAGTTTACTTGTTTATCAGGTTCGGAGTCGGAACTGCTCTCCTCTTCAGGGTCAGGTAAAGCAACAACCGGCGTTTGTCTGAGTGCATTGGAGATTTTGTCGTCAACAGAGGTTGTGCTCCGGCGAGCGTGTTCCTCAGCCACTGATTCTGAGTATTTGGCGAAGTCCCATGGAGACTGTGTTTTCTTCTTGGAAACTCTAACTTCTTTGGGCTCATCTTCTTCGTCTTCTGATTCTTGTTCTTCTGATTCTGATTCTGCTTCTGGTTCGGAGTGTTCGAATTCTTCGTCACTAGGAGGTTCGAACATGAAACTGGGTGACATTGTTGGGACTGGAGAATGAAGAACGGCGTGGATTTTTGGTAGTTGTGAAAACAGGGTTTAGCGTATGTTTGGTTGCACGTCCAGCAACCTGAAACGCGAGTTTGGCTATGGTGAACGTGATTCCACTATGTTTGGTTGCAAATCTGTCAGTTCTTACACCGTACGTCTGCTGCTTGAACTCACGTCCAAGGTGAAGCTGCAATGAGTAGCTTTTACGTCCGAGTTGAATCGATTGTTGTACAAATCATAGCCGAAATTACAGTTTCGTCCTTTTCCCTTATAGTGTGAAGATGATTATTGCCTCCAGCTCCATTGATACTTTCTGCGGCCACTGTGTGCTTAACTCTAGGTTAGGGATGACACAAATTGGGTTAAAAGCCCATTTTCTTCTTGTATTTTTATTGCAAGGCACATACTTCGTACAACCCGGAGCTATTCGATGGACACCCGTAACAGTTTTATTCCAAAAATGCCCCTGATTTTAAAATAATTTTTTTCCTCTTCTATTCCCTCTCACCCTCACACACCCTAGCACCGAACCCACACCCCCTCAACTTCAATCCATTAATTTCATTCGTTTTCCATCAATAATCAGCGCACATTTCCTTCCATTGAAGTATAGGTATGTTCCCTCTTCTTTCTCTTCGCGAATTTTTTTTTTTTGCTGTTTTGGGTGGTTCGGCGCAGCAGAGGCCGATCTGGTTTGATTAGGCGTGCTCCGAACCCCCTGTTCTTCTGCTTTTCTTCTTTGTCTTTGTTATTAGTTGTTTTGTTAAACCTCGGCGCCACCAACAAAGCTGTGTTTTTCCGAATCGGGTCGGAGCGAACCGCGAATGTTCTTTCTGTTATAGGTCCAATGGATACTAACACATATTCGGCCTGTATGAAAAAACATAGGCCCAGATTTATCCCACACCCCTTAAATCAAAAACACTCCATCTCCCTCCCAAACACCCCCACACCCCCTCTCACACCCACTCAACCGAAACCTAAACCCCACAAAACCCCATTCGATTTCTCCGTCTCCCAAACCCTCTCAATCACACATTTCAAGTTGCAATACTCATCATCTACGCATCAGGTACACGATTCCTCACTCTCCTCTCTTTGTATTTCGCTTTATTTTCTATGTTTACTGCGTTTTGATTCTGCTGTGATTTCGACGAAGTCGATTGAGGCCAACCGAATGGCCCTGGGGACGAAGGAGACACGAAAGGATTCGGTTGGGGACTCCCGAAAACTTTCAGTTGAGGTCAACTGAATAGTGTAAAGCTGAAACCCATTCTATACGTCCGGTTGGGGTCAACCGAATGTGCATTCGAGTAGCCCCAACCGAACCACTGTTATGATTTTCCAAAAAATTGTACTTTAAATTTGTTTATAATATGTTTGTTTGTTTTTTTTTTCCAATTATGGCCAAGACTAGAGGTGCTCATTCTCAGTCACAGCCTGAGCCTCAGGGAGCCAGGCCACCTATGACGGTTTCAAACCGTAAAAGGAAGGAGGAAGCACGTGCTACTGCTGTTGGACCTAGCAAAGTTAGGGGTAGGGGTAGGCGTGCTGAGCAAACCCCAACTGTACAGGAGGAGGACATAGGACATGATATTGAGCGTGATGCTTACCATCTGGCAGTTGACCTCGCTGGTCCTGCTGAGGACTTGACTGCTGCTCATGCTGAGGAGGCAGCTCCTTCGTCTTCTGCTGCTCCTTCCACTGTTGCTGCTCCTCCTGCCACATTCCATTTTCTCGGTGGCCTAGAGGTTAGATCTGAGGAGGATCCTGGTGAAGTTGGGTTATCTGGGAGCTCTGATTGACTTTGACATTGCTGGTTCTTACACATGGGGAGGGATGGCCCTGACCCATCTATATGACCAGCTTCGGGGCTCAAACAAGCCCAAAAATAAGCAGATGGGTGGCTACATTGCTCTACTTTAGGTATCTATTATATTTAAGTTGTTAAGTTTATTTAGATGTGTCTGTAGGGTTACTAAATGCATTGATATATTCATTATAGGCATGGATATTTGAGAACTTCCAGGGAGATCCCTTCGGCTTGAAGACGGTGGACCCATATTATGTTGAGACTCAGCCACGTGCCAAGAGGTGGGTTGTTGATACCACACTTCCGCTGGCCAGGCATGTTGTTCGACTAGCCCTGGATAGGCTGCACCCAGATGAGGTCACCTGGGAACCCTAAACTGCCCAAAGAGCAGCCTATCATTTTAAGCTCATAAGTCTATTTAAAGGGCACTTACGGTATGCTGGCTGCATGGTGCCCTACATGCCATATCATGTCTTGAGACAATTTGGGCATGTACATGGGATACCACAAGACCCCAAACCCCCCACTAGAGCTGTCGTTACACGAGAGATGGCTAACGAGATGTGGGGTTGATCAACATTTGGTAGAGAGGGGGCCCTCTACTAGGCTGAGTCTGCCAGACACCATGTCAGGGTACGTTGCTTGGTTTGGGAAGGTCTCACACCCATTCCTTATTCAGTCTAATTATGTGCAGCTCGAGGATGGGCCTGATACTAGACAAGTACGTGTCTTTTACACTTTTTTTCTCTTTTTTTAGTTTATAAAATATGTAGTTAATTTAATTTTTTGGTCTCACAAATGGTGCCAGATTTCGTTCGGATGGTGGATGAGATGGAGCGTGCCTTGGATGGTAACGTTCCACGAGAGACCCAGCCGTGGAAAGTACTCGACGGCTTGAAGACCCTCGTGAAACCATTCTGTAGGCTTAGGAAGTATGGTTATGTGTATAGCCGGAGGAGCCGCAACACACAGTAGGATATTTATTTGTATGGATATTATGTTTATTTAGTACTCTTGTTTGTGGACTCACTAGTTGTATGCACTTTTGTGTTTATTTAGTAATGAGTAATTTATATTTCGGTCGTATTTAAATTAAACAACTTTATTATTAGAAAGTGTAATCGTACATCAAACATGAAATACATCAAAACGATAAAAAACAACATAACGAAACAACTAAGAAAAAAGCGATTATTTAGGGAGTTCCTGTTCTAGAAGATAAATGACCTCTTCCGGGGTGCGCATTGTTTCAACAAATAGCTCCAGCATTTGACGTCCCATTGGAACATTAGCATGACGTTCCATCATTGCTCGAACATCATCGTCGCTCCCGATCTCCATAGTTGAATAGCGGAGAGTCCCGTCCTCTCCAGAACTGCACTTGCGGTAACAATAACACCCCACTTTTTCTAAAAAATTATTAGGACTTGTAAGGGTGTTCGCAGGTCGGTTTGGATTGGATTTGACCAAATCCGTTGTCCGAACCAATTATAATTATTCGGTTTGGGTTGGTTCGGATTTTACATTTTTTCCTCCAAAATCCGAACCAAACCGAGCCTATATTGGATGGGTTGGTTTGGATTGGGCTCACGGGTCATTCACTAAAATATTGATTTTCTAAAATATAAAAAACAACACTTTTTTTTATGATATTCCAACAATTTAAATAGTTAAAAAAATTGAAAATCACATAAAATCAAAGTCAAATCCACTAATAGTCTTCCATTCATAGTATTAAAGTTTTACAACTTAATCATAAATTATTAAGGTAAAAAATTTAAGCAAAAAAATCGTGTACATCTAAAACTACAAAATTATTATGACGTAATATGGGTTGGTTCGGGTTCGCGGATTTGATTTCTAAAATCTGTTGCCCGAACCAAACAACTACGGATTGGTTTGGATTTGTTCGATTTTGACCCGAACACGAAAAATAGCCGAACCAAACATATCGGTTTGGATTGGATTGTGGGTGGTTTGGATTTTCCCGAACCATTGAACACCCTCACTCTTCTTCTCTCCTCTTCCTCTACTCTCTCTCTCTCTCTCTCACCTACAAACACTAACCCACCACCACCCAACAACCACCACCCACGACCACCACCATCACCACCACCACCACCACCTACGACTTTCTTTTCTCTTTCTCTCCACCTTCGACCACCACCACCACCGCCACCGCCACCTACAAAATTAATAATATAAAATAATTTTCATTAATAATATAATAATAAATATATAAAAAAATAAAAAACAAGCCATTCAAATTTGAAATTTGAAAATTCGCACAAAAATTGAGGTAGACATTAGCGAGGGAATTAGCGAGGGAAATTTCCCTCGCTAATTTTGAATCCCTCGCTAATCACATTAGCGAGGAGGGATTTAGCGAGGGAACTGGTCCCTCACTAATTCCCTCGCAAATGACCATTAGCGAGGGATTTTGGTCATTTTGCGAGGGAAAAATCCCTCGCTAATCCCTGTTTTTCTTGTAGTGGAGATAACTAGATCTATCAATGCCATGTTTATTTGCTTTAATTTCTTATCATTTATTTTGCTTCATTTTTAAGTAGTTGCATAAGACCTTAACACCTCGATCATGCTTCACCACTTTTATGTTGGATATATTAGAATTGGGCCACTTAGGTGCTTATTTGATGAGTCACACTCCTTTGATGTCTAATATTCATGCCACCAAAAATTGATTTAAACACCACATGCTTGGAATGAGGTAAGCATGGAAGTGGT
This sequence comes from Astragalus glycyphyllos, assembly GCA_963573325.1. Classification (NCBI taxonomy): domain Eukaryota; kingdom Viridiplantae; phylum Streptophyta; class Magnoliopsida; order Fabales; family Fabaceae; genus Astragalus; species Astragalus glycyphyllos. Next base: position 38,716,816 of record OY754307.1, read on the forward strand.
TGTTGTGTATAAAAGGAAGCTAAGAGTGAAGTTCTTCTCCATCATTCAAACACAAATTCATTTCTTTCCTCTCTTTGAAAACCTTCGGCCACAACCACCAACATTCTTACATCATTTTATTTTAAGTCTTATAAACCACCCAAAAACCCTAAAAAGCCTAATCCAATACTACTATTGAATTTGTAGTTTCATAGATTTGTATTGGTGCATGAGTACGTGTCAGCGTTACCGGAACGGGAATCACGTTCGTGCAATATTTCAGGTGTGGGCTACCGTATTCGTCGGGACAGTTAGAGTAAAGTTTTTAATTTAAAAATGTGTAGAGTAACCCAAGCTCTACTAGAGTTAAAGAGTCAGCGATACCTAAAGATCGTTTGACTACTCTTCGGAGTTAAGGTTAAATGAAGTTTAGGCCGACGATGACCGGTTATCATAGGAAACTTCTATATTATTATTTGATTGATTGAGTGATTGATTGCTTTAAATGTTATGAAATGCTTATGTGTTATTTGTGATTATTTGAATTAAATACCTTATTAATATAGTTATGTTAAGAAGCATGATTTATTTCATAATAATAATGTTGTGATTAATTCAAGGCTATACTAGTCATTTCATTTGCTTTACTATTACTGTTTTACAGTTTTCATTTCACTGTAATTTTCATTTACCATTTGACTTGCATTTACTCTTAGTGTTATGTTAAAGAGTAATGCTGCTGCTTACGTGTAACAAGCAATATATACTGAAACCTGAGTTATAATAGATTCAGTTAATCATAATTAATACAACAGTGATTTCTGTTAATCAGCTTCTTCTTCTTTCTCTGCTTGAGTGTGAGTGAGTGAAAGAACAGCTATGGCTTCCAACTGAAAACTCCAACAAATTGGTATCAAAGCAAGATTCTTGAGCGATCCGGGAAACACGAGTGAACGGTGAGCAGTGTGTGCAATTTTGATTCTGCATCTCACATTGATTTGCAAATCAAAATTGAAGGAATCATCACTTCGGTGAGATTTGAGTGTTCAATTGCAGAGATCGAAGATGAACGGTGGAAACGGAGGCCTCAACACAAAATTGCCGATGTTCGACGGGAAAAACTGGAATCGGTGGTCGATCTAGATGAGAGTGTTGTTTGGTGCTCAAGATGTGCTTGAGCTGGTCAACGACGGTTACGTTCCTGTTGCGGAGAATGCTACTGAGGCTCAAAAGAATGCACAACGTGAAGTAAGGAAGAAAGATCAGAAGGCACTGTTCTATATACACCAATGCGTTGATGCAAAGGTGTTTGAAAAGATAGCAGAGGCGACTACGGCGAAGGTAGCATGGGATATACTGGTGCGATGTTACTGTGGTGATGCTACGGTGAAGAAGGTGAAGCTTCAATCACTGCGTAAACAATACGAAAACTTGAGTATGAAGAACAATGAGAAAGTTGCAGATTACATCTCGCGTGTTGTTACTGTCACGAATGAGATGAAAACGTGTGGTGAAACAATCACAAAACAAGTGATTGTAGAGAAGGTACTTCGTTCTCTTACTCCTCAATTTGATTTTATTATGGTAGCAATAGAACAATCCAATGACACTAGTATTATGAGAATTGATGAGTTGCAAGGGAACTTAGAAGCACATGAATTGCGTGTAGTTGAAAGAGGAATTGAAAAGGAGACTGAACAAGCACTTAAGGTGCAAGCTGCTAATAAAGGAAATAATAAGAATAACTCTAACTAGAAGGAGAACAAATGGAAGAATCAAAAACAGGCTTGGCTTGATAAAAATAAAAAGAAAGGCAGTGAGAGTAATAATGATAAACCAGAGTCCTCTAATCAAGGTTGGAAAAACAACAACAAGAATTTTAATAAGAAGAAAGGAGGTTTTGATAAGAGAAAAATTCAATGTTTCAATTGTGATAAGTTTGGCCATTTTGCTGATGAATGTTGGTCAAATAAGGAAAACAAGAATGAAAAGACTAATATTACTCAAGATGACTCTGAAGAAGAACCTGTGCTCCTCATGGTGACCACTAATGAGGATGGTATGGTGATAGATTGGTGGTATATGGATACTGGATGCTCCAATCATATCACAGGGAATAAACAATGGCTTATAAACTTTAACTCCAGTAAAAGAACCAGGATTAGGTGTGCAGATGATGAATATCTGAGTGCAGAAGGCATGGGAGATGTGCTGGTAAAAATGAAGGATGGAAGGACTGTCTTAATTGAAGATGTGTGGTATGTGCCAGGGATGAAAAGCAATCTGATGAGTGTAGGTCAGTTGCTTGAGAAGGGGTATTCAGTGACTATGGAGGATGGTTTACTAACACTGTTTGATAGTGAGAAGAGATTAATTCTGAAGTCACCACTTGAAAAGAATAGGACATTCAAAGTAAATATTTAAGCAGCAGAGACACATTGTCTCAGTGCAACTGACAATGAGAAAGAAAGTGCATTGTGGCACAAGAGGCTAGGTCACTTGAACTTTAGAAGTTTGGGACTTTTGAATTCCAAGAATTTGGTGCATGGGATTCCAAAAACTGTAACACCAGAGAAAACCTGTAAGGTGTGCTTGAGAAGCAAGCAATCAAGGCTGCCATTTACTACTGAGATACCACCTAGAGTAACTCATGCTTTAGGAGTGGTACATTCTGATGTGTGTGGGCCTTTTGAGGTGCCATCTCTTGGTGGAAACAGGTATTTTGTGTCATTTGTTGATGAATACACAAGAATGTTGTGGGTTACATTGATTAAATACAAGCATGAAGTGTTTGCAGAGTTCAAGAAATTCAAAGTGAAGGTAGAGAAACAGTGTGGACACAAACTTGTGATACTCAAGACTGATGGTGGTGGAGAGTTCAACTCAACTGAGTTTAGAGAATTCTCTGAGGAGTATGGAATTGAGCATGAAGTAACAACACCTTACACTCCTCAACACAATAGTCTTGCAGAGAGAAGAAATAGAACCTTGCTTGACATGGCAAGGAGCATGTTGAAAGAGAAGAACTTACCTTACACACTGTGGGGTGAGGCCATTGCTACTGCTGCTTACATTCTGAATAGGTGTCCCACTAAGAAGTTGAAAGAAGAAGTTCCACTTGAGAAGTGGACAGGAAAGAAGCAGAGTGTAAGTCATTTGAAGGTGTTTGGATCTCTTTGTTTCAAGCATGTGCCCAGATGCTACAAGGAGAAAACTTGATGATAAAAGCAAAATAATGATACTTGTAGGGTATCATTCAACTGGAGCATACAAGCTCTATTGTCCTGAGACAAATAAAATTGAAATTAGTAGAGATGTACTAGTGACGGAATCTAAGGAGTGGGATTGGATTAACTCACAGGTAACTTCTAGTGTAGACAAAGCACTAGAAATTGAACTAGAAGATGAAATAAATACTAGTGGAGATGGTGCACTGCTAGAAATGGAGAATCAGGAAAATGATGGTGATTCAGATGCTGAAGGTGATCAGGAGCCTGTGCAGGCTCAAAAGGTTTAGAGAAATAGACAATTGCCAAGAAGATTGGCTGAATATGAGTTACTTCAAGACACTGAAGTTGACAGTGAAGGTGAAATTGTACACTATGCTATGTTGGTGGATGCTGAACCAGTTAGGGTAGAACAAGCAATGAAGGAGAAGGTGTGGAAGAGAGCAATGGAAGAAGAACTTGAATCAATTGAGAGGAATGGTACTTGGGAGCTTACTGAGTTGCCTAAGGACAAGAAGGCCATCACTGTGAGATGGATATTCAAGGTTAAATTGAATCCTGATGGGACAATTGCAAAGCACAAAGCAAGGTTAGTAGCTAGAGGTTTTTTACAAAAGCCTGGTTTGGATTATTTTGAAGTCTTTGCTCCTGTAGCAAGACATGAAACAATTCGGTTGGTGATTGCAATAACTACTAGTAGACAGTGGCCTCTACTACACCTAGATGTGAAATCTGCTTTCTTAAATGGTCCTCTACAAGAGGAAGTTTATGTTACTCAGCCTCCTGGATTTGAATTGAAGAATATGGTGAATAAAGTGTATAAATTGCATAAAGCCATGTATGGGCTAAAACAGGCCCCAAGAGCCTGGAATTTGAAAATTGACTCATTTTTCTTGCAACAAGGGTTCAAGAAATGTGATGTGGAATATGGTGTGTATGTGAAACACACAAGTACTGGTAATGTGATCATGATTTGCCTCTATGTTGATGATATGCTCTTGACAGGGAGTTCTAATACTGAGATTGATATCTTTAAGAAGATTTTGATGAGCAAATTTGAAATGTCAGACCTTGGAAAAGTAACATACTTTCTAGGGATGGAATTCTTGTACTACAACAGAGGAATTGTGCTCCATCAACTCAAATATGCAATTGAAGTTTTGAAGAGATTTAGCATGTTTGAATGCAAGCCTGCAGCTACTCCTGCAGAGGCAAACCAGAAACTTGATGCTGACACATATGGTGAAGATGTTGATGAAACTGTGTTTAAACAGCTGGTTGGTTCACCGAGGTACTTGTGCAATACAAGACCTGACATATGCTTCTCTGTGGGGGTCGTGAGTAGGTTTATGAGTAAACCAAAGATGTCACATTATCATGCTGCAACAAGAATCCTAAGGTATGTCAAAGGTACCTTAAGATTTGGACTTCAGTTTCCTGCTGAGATTGGTGAAAAATCTGATGAACTTCTGGTGTGCGGAAAACGTGTGCAAGTATCACTAGTGCAAAAAAGACATTTAGCATCGGCTGTTTTGGACATTTAGCATCGGTTATCCGACGATGCTAAATCCCCAGATACTAAATGTCTCCTACTGGTACATTTAGCATCGGTTGTACATTACAACCGATGCTAAATGTACCTGTAGGAGACATTTAGCATCGGTTGTACAGTAAAACCGATGCTAAATGTACCAGAAGGAGACATTTAGCATCGGTTGTACAGTATAACAGATGCTAAATATACCTGTAGAAGACAGTTAGCATCGGTTGTATTGTACAACCGATGCTAAATGTACCTGTAGGAGACATTTAGCATCGGTTGTACAGTATAACCGATGCTAAATGTCTACTGTTGGTACTTTTAGCATCGGTTATACTGTACAACCGATGCTAAAAGTCTCATTTCTTTTATATATTTTTTTTTTGTCCATACCAGTCATCTAATACATAATAACCTGTTATATACAGAGAGATATTCCAGTCATCAACACATAAAAGTACTTAAAATTCCATTAAACTTAATAATGTCTTGCATAGTGAGAATATAAGTTAAACTAATTAGAAAACAAAATACATAACAAAATGTGGTATCCACCATAACATATATAACACTATTGTGCACAAAATGTGGTGACCCTTTCCTTGTAGATGTTGTTAGAAATTGTATCGGTGCAGATATCATTGTAAGCCCAATGGGCCCATTAGTTGTAATTGTTCTGTTGGGCCCACTGTATTGTTTTAGGCCCTTTGCTTGTATTTCCTCAGAAGAGTACATATACAGTTTTACTCAATAACAGAATTCAGTTTTTTGCCATTAACAGTTTCTCATCCGTACAATTGGCATCAGAGCTCCGTTACAGGGGCCTGTGCAAGAAAATCTCAAACTCACAAGAACTGCAGTTACGTTGTGCGAGAAGCGTTAATGGCAGAGAAAGAAGGAAGCGGAAATTACGTCCAACCAGCGATACCAAAGCTCGATGGTCACTATGACCATTGGGCTATGTTGATGGAGAATTTGCTAAGATCAAAGGAGTACTGGGAGGTGGTTGAAAATGGAGTTCCTGCGATTGAAGAAGCCACAACACCAGAACTGAAGAAGATTCACGACGAAGCGAAATTGCGCGACTTGAAGGCAAAAAACTACCTTTTCCAAGCCATTGAGAGAAGTACTTTGGAAACAATCTTGAAGGTCGATTCTGCGAAGGATATCTGGGATTCTTTAAAGCAGAAGCTACAAGGGTCATCGAAAGTGAAGAAAGCGCACCTCCAAGCATTGAGGTATGAATTCGAATCCCTAAAAATTAAAGAAAGTGAATCTGTGCAAGATTACTTTACAAGAACAATGTCAATCGTGAATAAGATGAAGAGTTATGGAGAAAAGATGACTGAAACCATAGTAGTAGAAAAGATCTTGAGATCAATGGGAATTAAGTTCAATTACGTTGTTTGTGCAATTGAACAAGCCAATGATGTTGAAAAGATGTCCATTGATCAGCTACAAAGCATTTTGATAGTTGAGGAAAGGCGTATGGTTGGGCAAAAGGAAGAAGAACAGGCACTGAAGGTGACGGATTCTTACAGAGGAAGAGGTCGCAATCGAGGAAGGGGTAGGGGCAGGCAAGGCTCCAAAGAAGGTATAGAATGCTACAAATGTAGAAAACTTGGACACTATCAATATGAGTGCCCAAGTCTTGAAGAAGAGAATGTTGCAAACTATGCTGGTTTTGATCAAGAAGAAGAAATTCTTCTTATGGCTTACACTGGGACTCAAGAAGATGAGGAAGAAGTGATCTGGTTCTTGGATTCTGGCTGTAGCACACATATGTGTGGCACAAAAAGGTTGTTCTCCTACTTAGATGAGAGTTTTAGGGAAACTGTCAAGCTAGGAGATGGTAGGAAGCTTAAGGTTCTTGGCAAAGGGAATGTAAAGCTGAAGATTGAAGGAAAAATTCAGGTGATAACTAGTGTATATTACATTCCTAATCTGAGAAACAACCTGCTCAGTATAGGACAGCTCCAACAAAAGAAGACTTTGAAGGTTGAGTTTGAAGATGACACATGTAAGGTCATACATAAGGAGAAGGGTTTGATCATGGTATCACACATGGCCAACAACAGGATGTTTGCTGTCAAAGCACATCCTATTAATAGTGACAATAATTGCTTGCAGATAACTGATGAAGAAACAACTCAACTGTGGCATAGAAGATATGGGCATCTTAGCTACAAAGGTCTCAATTTGTTGAATGCCAAGGAGATGGTGAAAGGGTTACCTGAGCTCAAGGAAATAACTGAAGTATGTGCAGAATGTCAGATTGGCAAGCAACACAGGGACACAATGTCCAAACAGAGTACATGGAGAGCATTCAGGAAGCTAGAGCTCATTCACAGTGACATCTGTGGACCAATCACTCCTGCCTCAAACAGCAATAAAAGGTATTACCAGAGGAGGCTTGGTGTGAGGTGAAGCCATCAGTCAAGCATCTCAGAGTCTTTGGTTGTGTGGCCTACATGCATGCACCTGATGCAACAAGAAAAAAACTGGACAACAAAAGCATCAAATGTGTTTTCTTAGGTGTGAGTGAAGAGTCAAAAGCCTACAGGCTTTATGACCCTGTCACAAGGAAACTAATGGTAAGTAAGGATGTAGTGTTTGCTGAAAATGAAGTGTGGGATTGGAAGGCAGCAAGAACTGAGAACACAGGTGAATGTGATCTAGATAAGAATGATACTAATGATCAACTACAAGAAGAGACTCCAACAGATACTGTAGAACAGAATATTGGTCAGAGTTCAAATACAGATGCTGCAGAACAGGGAACTGATCAGAATTTGAATGCTCATCAAATTCACAATGCTGACACAGAACAGGAAGATATTAACAATGTAGAGGCAGGTGAAGAAATTGCAGAAGAAGTAGACACCAGAAGAACAAGAAAGAATCCTGTCTGGTACAATGACTACTTAATCAGTGGAGACCTTGATAGTGAAGATGATTTGCTCACTAGTGAACAAGCACACAACCTAATGACAAGCATAGACAATGATCCTATCACATATGAAGAAGCTGCCAAGGAAACAAAATGGATTGAGGCCATGAACACTGAGATTGCCTCAATTGAAAGAAATCAAACATGGGAATTGGTTGAGTTCCCAGCTGGAGGTAAAAAGATAGGAGTGAAATGGGTATATAAGACAAAATATAATGAAGAAGGCAAGGTTGATAAATATAAGGCAAGACTAGTAGCAAAGGGGTACTCTCAAGAATATGGTGTGGATTTTTCTGAGGTATTCGCTCCCGTAGCAAGATGGGAAACCATTAGAACCATTTTGGCTGTAGCTGCTAGCAAGGGATGGAGTATATATCAATTGGATGTTAAAAGCGCCTTCCTCCATGGTGACTTAGAAGAAGTAGTTCATGTGGAGCAACCTAAGGGATTTGAGAAAAAGGGACAAGAGCAGAAGGTATACAGGCTTCAGAAGGCCCTGTATGGGCTTAAGCAGGCACCCAGAGCCTGGTACAGCAAGATTGAAGGCTATTTCAACAAGGAGGGCTTCACAAAATGCTCACATGAGCATACTTTGTTCACTAAGAAGAGTGACAAAAATCAAATACTCATTGTTAGCCTCTATGTAGATGATTTAATCTACACAGGGAACGATGACTACATGATTAGTGAATTCAAAGCTTCTATGAAAAGGGAGTTTGACATGAGTGATCTTGGAAAAATGCGATATTTCTTAGGTGTTGAAGTTCTGCAGAACCATAGGTTTATCTTCATAAACCAAAATAAGTATGTAAATGAATTGTTGAAGAAGTTTGGCATGGCTGGAAGTAAGCCAGTAACTAATCCAGTAACACCAGGAACCAGATTGTCCAAGAATGATGATAGCAAGCCTGTTGATTCAACCATGTACAAGCAAGTTATTGGAAGTCTCATGTATTTGAATGCCACCAGACCTGACATCAGCTACTCTGTCAGTCTAGTGAGCAGATTTATGGAGAGTCCTACTGAAAATCATTTCATGGCTGCCAAAAGGATTCTCAGGTATCTGAAGGGCACTGCAGATGTTGGAATAATGTACAGCAGAGAAGGAAAAAGCAGTTTGGAAGCTTTTTGTGACAGTGATTATGCTGGAGATCATGATGATCGAAAGAGCACATCTGGTTATGCATATCTCTTCAGTTCTGGAGCAGTTTCATGGTCCTCCAAGAAGCAGCCCATAGTCACATTATCTACCACAGAGGCTGAATTTGTGGCAGCAGCATATTGTGTGTGTCAAGGGATATTGATAAAGCGTATTTTAGAAGAATTGGGCATGAAACAAGGTGACTGTTTGAATGTGTTGTGTGATAACAGCTCAACCATTAAGCTGTCCAAAAATCCAGTATTACACGGTAGGAGCAAGCACATCGATGTAAGGTTTCACTTCTTGAGAAACCTATGTACTGATGGTGCCATCAAATTGGAATTCTGTAGCTCACAGAATCAAGTAGCAGATGTCTTCACCAAAGCCTTGAAAAATGAAAGCTTTGTGAAGCAGAGAAGCAACCTAGGAATGATATCACTAAGTAACATTGCAACTAGCTCAAGGTAATCTGCCTACATAATTCTATATGCAACAGCTTAAGAGAGGAAATGTAGATGTTGTTAGAAATTGTATCGGTGCAGATATCATTGTAAGCCCAATGGGCCCATTAGTTGTATTTGTTCTGTTGGGCCCACTGTATTGTTTTAGGCCCTTTGCTTGTATTTCCTCAGAAGAGTACATATACAGTTTTACTCAATAACAGAATTCAGTTTTTGCCATTAACAGTTTCTCATCCGTACATTCCTAATTACACAAGTTAAACTACGCACGAAATAGTGTATCCTTTTGCTCTGTACGTATCTTGAAAAAGAATTCCGCCCAAAGCTGACGAGTCTCCTCAAGTTCCTCATCGGTGTATGACTTTGCATTATCAAATACCTACAAGTTTAAAATTTACTCAAACAAATTAGATTTCAAACTTTTATACCTTCTCCTAATTATCAAATACCTACTAAAAAAGACTTTGCTTTGATAGAATTTAATACCTTCTCCCAATTATCAACAATACCGGCGCTCACAATGGTCAGCATAAACTTCATAACATAATAGCCACAATGAAAACCATTCGGTTGTATTGGGATCTACACAAATGAATTAACAAAGTTAACCAAAAAAGAATATAATATATATATATATATATCAAACTCTAAAGTTCTCAGTTTTCCCAACCACCTTAAATAAACAGGTCCAAATAGCTTCTTCTGTGACATACCTTTCGACAATGGATGCTTCAGGATGATATTGGTTCTTCACATACCCTTTCAAGATCTTCATGTATCGCTCGACTGGGTACATCCACCTTAAATAAACAGGTCCACATAATCTAATCTCCCTAACTAGATGAACAATTAAATGAACCATGATATCAAAGAACGAGGGAGGAAAAAACATCTCCAACTGACACAAGATAATAACAGCCTCATTTTCCAACTCGTCCAATTTTTGAGGGTCGATGACTTTAGCACATATACTATTGAAGAATAGGCACAATCTAGTTATGGTATGTCGGACATCTTTCGGCAAGATGCCACGAATCGCCACAGGTAGTAGTTGTTGCATCAAGACGTGGCAGTCATGCGACTTCAAGCCAACTAATTTGAGATCTTTCATTGAAACCAGTCGCTTTACATTTGAAGAGTAACCATGTGGCACTTTGATTCCCCCTAGACATTCACAAAAGCTCATTTTCTCTTTTTTTGACAAGGTATAACATGCTGGAGGCAAATATGTGCCTTTACCTCTTTCCAATGGATGTAATTGTTCTCTTATGCCCATCTCACGCAAATCTAGAAGAGAATTTATACCATCCTTTGTCCCTTGAATGTTGAGAAGAGTCCCGATGACGCTATCACAAACGTTTTTCTCGACGTGCATGACATCTAGACAGTGCCTTACATCAAGATTGGACCAATACGGAAGATCAAAGAACACCGATCTCTTCTTCCACTTGCTTTTCTCCTTGGAATGCTTCTGCTTTTTGCCGAATACAACTTTGATGTCCTTAACCACTTGATAGACTTCTTCTCCTGTCAAGGCATTCAGAGCAGTGTCATTTTCCTGGTACCCATTAAAATCTTTTTTCAACTTACGATATCTATGATTTGGTTTGAGAAATTTCCGATGCCCAAGGTAAACAGTCTTCCTTCCATGTTTGAGTTGATGGTGGCACGTGCCTTCTGCACAAATTGGACAACCTTTATGCCCCTTGACACTATACCCAGACAAGTTTCCATATGCTGGAAAGTCATTAATCGTGCAAAATAACATGGCTCGCAGCTTAAAAGTTTCACTACAATACCCGTCATACACATCCACGCCTTCATCCCACATTGTCCTCAAGTCTTCAATCAATGGACTAAGGTAAACATCTATGTCATTACCTGGCTGTCTCGGACCAGAAATCATCATGGATAACATCACATATTTGCGCTTCATGCACAACCATGGAGATAGGTTGTAAGTTACAAGGAGAACAGGCCACGAGCTATGATTCGTACTTAAGTTACCATATGGATTCATACCATCTGAAGCAAGTGCAAGCCTAAGATTTCTTGATTCAGCGCTAAAATCCGGATACAAATTATCAACTTTCTTCCATTGCAAAGAATCGGCCGGATGGCGAAGCTGCCCGTCACATTTCCTCTCATCTGCATGCCATCTAATGCTCTTCGCATCATTTGCATTAGCAAACAAGCGTTTGAACCTAGGTATTATTGGAAGATACCACAAAACCTTCGCAGGGGAACCCCTTGTGCTGTTGTCTTCAAAACTAGATTCACCCGACTTCACTTTGTAGCGCGACCAATTACACGTAGGGCACTTATGTAAATCCTCAAAGTCTTTCCGATACAATATGCAGTCATTGGGACATGCATGTATTTTCTTATACTCCACACCCATCGGACACAAAATCTTCTTCGCATCATACGTACGTTTTGGCAGTGTGTTACCTATGGGAAGCATGTCTTCCTACAATTCAAGCAATTCAGTGAATCCCTTATCAGTCCACCCATGTATTGCCTTCAGATTGATCAATTTTAACGAAGCAGACAATCGTGTGTATTTTGTGCAACCCAAATACAGAGGTTGATCTTTGTCTTTGCACAAAGTATCATATTCATGCGCTCGCTTAAAAGATTCAGGACCAATGTCACGTATCATGTCCTCCATTCGATCATCCATATCTTCATCGGCTTTCTCACTTTTGGACACACTTGGATTGCCGGTTGATTCACCATGCCATATCCATGTGGTATAACTGGGTAAGATCCCATAAACAAAGAGATGGTCTCGTATTACACCTGGTAGTTGTGGGGCCCCATTCACACAACTACAACAAGGGAAGGAATAAGTTACTTCAGTTTCGGGAACATCAGTTTCGGGAACATCAGTTTTGGTAACATCAGTTTTGCGAAGATTTACTTAAGCAAAATTTATAAACTCTTCGACTCCTTTCGCATACTCATCACTCAGACGATTACTTTGCATCCAACTACGATCCATGACTATATGCTCCAAAATAATAGAACAAGTATTAATTGTTAAAACAAAATCACACAATCACATCAAAAGAAAGATAGAATGATTAATGTTATCATAGAATAAAATTAGGAAAAGAAAGATAGAAAGATAGACCAGGTATTAATTGTTAAAACAAAATCACACAAACACACCCAATTAATGAAGAACATAAGAGTGAGGCATTACATCAGTTACAATGTTATACTTAGCAATGACAATAAGGGGAAAACAAAGCAAAAAAGTTTCCAACATTAATGGATTACAATGTGTATATCAAGATAGAAGCAAAAAAAGAATTCAAAAGAGATTTTTTAACCACATCACAAACATAAAAGAAAAAGATGAAGTAAAATGCAAAAGCCTTATTCTGTAGCCAACTCTCTAATTAACAATGCCAATTGATTTAGTTAGATGCCATTGTGAGCTTTCCTTTTTTCTATTTTCCAGCTCATGACAAAAGGAGTACAATTGGAAAAACTAAGCAAACACCATTATTGGCATGTCCACAACAGCAAGAATCCTATAAGATAACATCAATCAATATCATAGCTCAAAGAAACACAAAGAGGAAAGGTAGCTTACCAGATAACTTTGAAGTTTATAGGCTCCTCATTCTTGCAACACTTGAGTTCAAGTCTTCATAAGATAGGAGAGAAATCTAAAGTTTACATCACAAGCAACTATGATCAAAACACAGCTAAAAACACATAAATGGTGAATTGACAACTAGTCAACTACTCCCACAGGAGTCAATATCCCAAATTTTCCAAAAAGCCAAATGAAAATCAATTAATTAAGAAATGATCACAAACAGACTATAATTTTTTCTTAACACAAAATTTATTCAATCCTCTTTGGTGATTGGTATGGAAAATATTTTCCAAAAAAACATCTTCAGTTTGATCTTAGGAAAACATTTCCCAAGTTTGGTGTAACAATCAAAAAATATTCTCCTACTTAGTTGCTACAATTTACAAGACAACCACTTCGAACAAAGCAACAAAAACAAAAGTAACAACTACAACCAACCTTGCATAGTTAACAAATACTACCAGGTGAAGTTAGCAACATCAATACTGATGCTTAGGCTTTATGAAAAACCTTTAAATAAATCAATCAATTCAAGAACAGAAAATCTTGGAAAAAAAGCAGAAATTTTGAAATCTGTTTGGTATCTACTTTACTTTTTTCATCTTTTTTTCTCAATTTTGGAATATTACGTTTACATATATTCACATCCTTCAGACAAATCAAATGATCTTTTATCAACTAGATAAAGATCACCATTGATTCTTAGCATGAAACACATGCTCTAGAATCTTGATACATAGTAAAATCACTTCCCCCACAACTGAAATTATAGTTATCAGTAGTATCATAAATTTTCTATTGATAAATCTTCAATCACATAAGGTAAAACTCTGCATATCGATCCAGTAAAAGCCATTCACAAAAAACAGTTCTAAATTATTTCCTCAACACTAAAGATCTAGTCATATACTTTCTCACTGTCTTTCAACTAAAAAGAAAACACAATCCAAATTACAAATAGCTATTAGATGAATTTTCCTTTATTAGATGAATTTTCAACTAGTATTGCTATTGCTAAGAAAGCTATAATGATGGTGTTTCTGTTTCTGATATTCAACTTCATCATCGTACAATCACTCACTGTTTCTGATATCACTCACCACCGCCCAAACATGTATTTTACCAAGATTAAAACGAAACAAACTTAGGGTTCAAGCGGAGAACACGAAAACGAACTTAGGGTTTCAAGCGGAGAAAACGAAAACAAAGGGAGAGGAAGAGAACGAAAACGAAAACAAAGGGAGAGGAAGAGAACGAAAGCCAAGATGCTTACCATTTGAAGATTCTGAACGAACTTAGCTTCAAGATTCTGAACGAAAGCAGTACTGAACGAAAACGAAAACAGTGAATGAAGTGAGGACGGCGACGGCGACGGGGAGGGAGGATGGCGACGGCGAGGGAAGACGGCGACGACGATAGAGGGTGAACGCGTGAATGAGGGTGAACCTGAGAGCCTTCAGAGTTTGAGACTGAGGGGAGAACGCGTTTAAATGGTACCTGAGAACGAAAGAATGAGAGTGAGAGACTGAGAACGCGTGAATTTTAGAAATAAAATGGGACCTTTAGCATCGGTTGTTTAAACAACCGATGCTAAAAGTACATGCGTTAGACAATTAGCATCGGCTGTTCACAACAACTGATGCTAATTGTCTAACGCATGTACTTTTAGCATCGGTTGTTTAAACAACCGATGCTAAATGTAGGCGGGAAAAATGAAAACTTGCACTTAATTGCAAAATTGCCACCGCGTCTACATTTAGCATCGCTGTTCAAACAACCGATGCTAAATGATGCTTTATAAAGTCATTTTTCCACTAGTGTATACACAGTCACAAACAAGTAGTATAAAAGATCGAACCCACAGGGATTGGATTAATTCTTATATGTTGCAAAGACTTGTAAGCTAGTGCAGCTACACTACTCACAATTTTGGTCGAAGTTGAAATGAAAATAAATTAAAGGAAAGCAAGTAAATTGTGCAGGAAATCAATTGATAATGATAGTTGAGATGTCTTCACTATCTAAATCACTTTTGAGTGTATTGTGTTTTCTTGTGTTGCAGATGCACTTAGGTGCAGCTGCATCAGTGTGTGCTGGTCAGCTACTTTCTTCAGAGTTTCGTTACAAGCTCTTATGATCTTGCTTTTTTGCAGTAAAGAAATAAGTTGTCAATTCCTTTCTCGCCCCCTTACAGATAATCCAAGTTGCTTAAATAAGTTCACTCTTGCATCTTAAGATCTCACTACACTACTTGTAAGGAGTATGTTAACCTAAGGCTAGGAATTAACATGGAATTAGCAAGCTGACTTTATCAAAACAAGTTTAACAAAGGCTTTATTAAACACTTATCCTTACGTAATTCATGATTTCTAGTTATAAGCCAATTAAGTGAATATAACTCTACTTGTTCTAAGTGATCAACCTTAAAACAAGATTAAGAATTTAAACACAAGAACTAAAGTGCTTACATCACTTGAAAACACAATAACTTTCCTCAAAAGATCATTGGAAAGTTAGAACATCCCAACTTAAGAAGTTTAGCTCATGATGGGCATAGCAAAGCAAATATATTTGAAAGAAAACATGTTGCAATAAAGGAAATTACAAGAGTATTCAAGAGAGTAAGAATTACACCAAATGAAAGACTCTTGCATATATTTGCTTAAGAACTAATTTCTTGCACCTATTAGTTCTTTGAAGAAGTGGAGAGAGAAGTTGTCAATTTCTTCTCACCTTCCTCTCAAACTAACACTAATTTAAACTAAGAAAATATGTAAAAAGAACTAGAAGAAATAAACTAGAGAACTATGAGAAACTAGGATGGGAAAGAACATAAAAAGGTATATCTTCAAGTGAGGAATGAAGTCCTATTTATAACCTTGGAGCTTTCCTTCATGTGAGGGTTTCCTTGATGATTTAAGTTAACCAAAAGGTGTTAACCATGGTTACTTTTCAAAAAGTGAAGATAAACTTTGAATCCAACACTCAACCTTAAACAGAGGTCCAATTATAAGTTGTCATATGTCCTCTAAGATTGATCCTTCATGATGGTCTTTTGATTGTGGGCGCCGCATTTTGCAAGTGGCCATGTGCTCCCATGTGACCCTTAAGCAAGCAGCATGCCAACAAAGCATTATGGCCATGGTAAGAATTGAGGTGCTTCCAATGTGGGGTTGTGAGCTGCTTCAGTGCAGGAAGGTGCAGTTGCACCCAGTGCAGATGCACTGTGAGAATTGTTTCTGGTGCAGATGCACCTAACTGCAGCTGCACTGAACAAACACATCAAACATACCAATATACATTCCAAATGGTAAGTTATGAACATCATTCACCTTAAAACCATAAATGTTGTTATTTTATTTATACTACTATATTTAGCACATTTTATACTTGATTTTAAGCAATTATCTAAGTTTAGATACATGAATAACTCTATATAAAATAGAGTTATCACACCCCCAAACTTAAATCGTTGCTTGTCCTCAAGCAATGAAAAAAAGAAAATACTAATAAGATTTTCATAATCAAGAAGAACAGATCAACTCACATCTTTTTCAAAGAATGATTTTCAAGAATGCATTTTATGAACTTCATTTTTCAGAAAATTTTGTCTTTATGCCTTTGAATTCCAAAACATCCAAAGCTATCAAAACTCAATTGTGTGAGTGTGTGCCCCACTGAGATTCAATCAGTTCCAAAACTAAGTAAAAAGTTTCTCTTAGCCTTTGAAAAGTTTAGATCACGTTTGGTCAAAACAAAGAAGTTCCAAAATATAGAATAGATTAACAAAATCCTCAAGACTTGGGGAGGCTTTAAGCACAACAAAGGGCTTGAATTAAGTATTTCAAAACTATTGAGTCAATGCACTATTTGTGTTTTTGGTGGTTCTTTTTCTTGATGCAAATGCAGTGAGTGCAGGTGCATCGTTTTTCTGAGGTGCAGTTGCACTAGGTATTTTTATACAAGTGCAGATGCACTAAACTTTTGACGGTGCAGGTGCATTAGGTGCAACTGCACTTGATACTACTTTTCAAGCAATATATACTGAAGTCTAAGTTATAACAGATTCAGTTAATCACAATTAATACAACAGTGATTTTTGTTAATCAGCTTCTTTTTCTTTCTCTGCTTGAGTGTGAGTGAGTGCAAGAACAGCTATGGCTTCCAACAAATAAGGTTAAGATAGTACGAGGTACTGATTAATAAGAGTCATAAAGTAAGATAGGTGTGGAAAGTAAACTAAGAGTCATAAAGAGATATAAAGTGGAATGAATACTTAACCGTAGCGCAGGAGATAGTACGAGGTACTGATTAATAAGATGAGTAAGCCATACGGGTTAAGATGTGATAAAACTGAATCATATAGATTGCATATGTGTTGTAAGTCCACAGCCATGTGGTATGGGACACACGAGGTCAAGTACCGGGTCGGGTCCTTGGTAGGACATATTTATATTTATGCCGGTCAGGTGGAGTAATGATAGGATTAGATTACTCTGATCTGTTTTCGATAAGGAAAGACTTATAGTAATGGCATATTACGGATGTGGGAACATTAGTGGCATCAGGATATGGCCAGAGTTAGCATATTGTAATGGCATATTAGAGTCTGAGACATAAGATAGTAACAAAGGATAAAAGATAGGAAATAGCTTGATTTGATGTGCATAACATGTTTAAATTAAGCTTTACCTTATCATCCCATTTTTTCAGACTTATACATGTATCTTCTGCCCTATGTGTTTTCTTTTGCATGTTTGTTTGTATCGCTTAGATCCGGTCGAGGAGCCACTTGTAGTAGAAGGAGATACTCTTTCTTCCACGATGGATGTTGAAGGCACCGAGGATGTCGGTGCAATATGACGAAGGAGTCAGGTATCTCATTGAGAGAACCTGTGTTTTGCTTTGCTAGTGCGTCAGTCTTGGAGTCTCGCTAAGATAGATTTCTAGCTTGTTTTGTTTTATGTTCTTACTTTCCGTTGTTTTGTAAAACTCTGATATTGCATGACTGGCTTTAGTATTGCCACATATTTTGTAAAACTCTTAACATTATGTTTTTATATATGTGATGTGTGTTTTTGATTTTAAAATTTATCAGTTTTTAATATTAAGTGTCAAGGGTTACTATGATGAGGTCGAGGGTCGTCTCAGTAACGTAAACGACTTATGTCTTTACGCCACTCTCCCTCTTGGCGAACCTTCCTCTCCGCCTTTTCCTTCAACTCCCTGAATGTTATGTTCTTATCCAACCTACAGAAGATTGGATTGCGAGAACGAAAAAACACACACTAGTGCAAAAAAGGCTTTTGGAATCGGTTATTTGGCACATTTGGAATCAGTTATTGGCCGATTCATAGACTCCCGATTCTAAAAGTGGAGACCTTTTGGAATCGGTTGAATAACCGATTCGAAATGTGACATTTTAAATCGGTTATTTAAACAACCGATTTAAAATATCTTAAAAAACAAAACTTTTAAAATCGGTTCTTTAGATAACCGATTTCTAATATCCCTTTTTTTAAAAAAATTAATTCATACCTATTAACCAATTTACAATGCAAATTGATTTCCATAAAGCAGAAAATCATAATAATTCAAAAATTCATAAATTTACTTCTATTGAACTTAAAAGTGCTACAAACACAAAATTCCAACAATTCATTAAACTTGAAAGTTATACAAGTTTCTTAAGCAAAACTTTTAGAACCACTAATAAAGCAACAACACACTAAGAAGACATGATATGGTAATCTGCTCTATATCATTACTTGAATATAAATATCTGATTCAATCCTAAGGCGATCTTCTTTGTTTCTAATTTGCTCCGCACTCTGTCACATGAAAGAGAAAACAAATTGACATCAAATAGTGCCTTTTAAAGCAGATTTTGCACTAGTGACACCATCGTGCCTGTCAATGACTGTTCCACGGTGAAGTGGGACGGTTAGGAATTTGTCACTTGATCTCTGCATTTGGGCACAACTGCCATTCCATTAGGTCTTCCATTACAGCGGGTGGGCTTAGGGTTTTTGTGAAGAAGCACAGAAGAGGTGGTGGTGGAGAAGAAGAAGCAGAGAAGGGGTTAGGATTTTTGTGAAGTAGCAGGGAAAGCTGAAACCCAATTTATAATAGGCATGGGTAAATATGAGTCGTTGATCAAAATTTTAGATCACAAATCTGAGCCATTTAATTTCTATTCGTTGAGGCACAATTCCCAAAGGAAATGCCGTCCACTCCTTTTTCTGACACGTTTGATTGTTTGTGAGCTGTTGATCAAAAGTGTCGGTGGAATCTAAGCCGTTGAATTTTTTAAAAAAAATAACACCTATTCCGCTGCCTGGTCCGAATAAATTTGGTTGGGGGCAGCGGCACCCTCTAAAAATTGAAAAGAGGGGTGTGTCTCAAAAAAAATACTTGTTCGGGTGTGCCTAACCGAAAGTTTTCAGCAGACCCTAACCGAATAGTTAAATTTTTTTAAAAAAAAAAACAGAGTGCCCCTCATTAATGGCATATTGGTCATTTCGCAGGGTTTGGGGGTGTGGGGTGAGTAGCATGGGATGTGGAAAAAGACAAGGCCTAAACATAAGCCACCTCCATTCTTATGTCACACTCGCACTATTTTCCCACCTCCCCTAATTTTTCAAAATCCTAAAATACCCTTAATCCTTCAAAACTCCCACCCCCTTTCTGTTTTAATCTGTCTGGTACCTTAGTACCGTAATGATTCGGTACGTTGGTACCGCAACACAAAATGGGGGGAAACCCAATAACACTGACAGTACCAAGGTACCGGACCATCTCGATACCGGGTGTGTTGTTTGATTGCCTGCATTTAGCATACATGCGGTACCAAAGTACCGAGGCACTATGGTACTAAGATATTGTATTTTACTAATTATTTGTTTTCCAATGCAGTACTGATACTACCAATTTTTTCTACTCCATTGTAACTAGCATTCTATTATATAATGGCTAATAACATGGAAAATATTCATGTTATAATCACGCAGAAAATATCCAACTAACAATAATGACGTGGTAAATATTAAATTAACAAAAACAACGTGAAAATATATCTATTGCTGCAGCACTGAACATACCATTAATTGCATTTTAATGAAGTTACGGAAAGTGAATGCATCTCAACTTGTTCAAATCATCTGATCTTTATTACCCTTTTACTTTTATTATTGTGAATGTTACCAAATATTTGTGTCTTTACTTTTGTTACCATCACTACTTTGCTAATCAAATTAAACATCATTTAAGCACTAATCCTCTTAGGAACGAACTTTAATTCTACTATATTACTTGTTGGACAGTGTACACTTGCACTACCTTATTTTTACCACAACAATGATCATTCTCAAGTTTGCCCATTTGGTCTTGATTTGTGATCTTGTCAAGAGAAGGTTTCTTCTTTAAGACATTGTGAGCAACCTTATTTTAAGTCTTCTCAATTATGATGCTTCTTATAAACATATACCTTCTTGAGATTAGCTTGATTGTTCCTATACTTACTGTTCACTCAAGAAGAAACATTATAGCATATGAAATCAGATAACTTAAGCTTCTCACATTCAAAGTTTGTTAATCATCAAAACTAATTAGGGATTTTGCCTCAACAATCTCCCTCTTTTTGATGTTTGACAAACTGTATGAGATGGATTAAGTTTTCTGATATTTGTTTAAAATTTTCTTAGGCAGAAGCATTTTTACTCCCCCTGAATATGTGCATATGGATTAAGAGTTTAATTTCACACAATTCAGATACCACACAAGAACATAATTCAGAACATATATTTCATTAAGCTCCTCAAAAGAGCTTTATTTATGCTTTAATTGTTTTACATCATATATTTCATTTTTAGTGCCCCTGAATATGTGATATACATTGTTGCTTTAATTGTTTTTACATCATCAACCAAACAAAAATCATAGTATGAGTGTCTTATAACATAGTCGAAATAAAATTAAACATTTTTTATGACTTTCATTCTGTGATTGGTTAATGTTGTAAAAAATGTTGTACACCAACTATGTATATATAAATTAAATCTTTATTTTAAATATAAAAATTAGGCAAAATATCTCCCCAAGTCCTTTAATTTATTTATTTGTAACGAATAGGTCACTTAACTTTTTTTGTAATGCATAAGTCTCATAACTTAATTTATTTGTAACAAATAGGTCCCTTAAGTTTTTTTTGTAACGCATACGTCTCTTAACTTTTAAAAACATAACACTGTTGCCCCTTTTAACTTTTTTAAGGGAGAAATTTTAAGGGGCAACAGTGTTATGTTTTTAAAAATTAAGGGACTTAATCATTACAAATAAATAAGTTAAGGGACCTATGTGCTACAAAAAAAAGTTAAGGGACCCATTCGTTATAAATAAATAAGTTAAGGGACCCCGGGAGATATTTTGCCTAAAAATTATTAAATTCATGTAAAGATTTTTAACACTATCTGGCAATTGTAACCATTAAATCATTAAAACTGTTTCATTTTATCATAACTATTCATAAAAGCACATATAAGATTAATTACAACTTGTTGACGGTATAAAACTTTTTTGGGGAGTAAATTGGCTAATATCTCTGCACAACTGTTGACACTAATCTTTTGAGTCAGCGGGTAGGACCACAACGGGCAACAATGAGACCCAAGGTTGGATTCAAACCCAAGTTCATGGGTGAACGTATAAAACTTTATTCACCAAGTAATATTTTCTGGTTCGACCATTGCTAGACCCACAGAGTGTCCCGATGCTTTCAGCGAAATATTATTATCTGCTCGTTCTTAGGATTAATGTTGCGTTAAAAACACACTTAGAGCAAGTGTACTCTTTCGTAGAAATAGTATAAAAGATTATCGTCTCCACAGGGATTAATTAACAAGTACCAAACTAGTCGAGATTATTTATTGTTTAGACAAACAAATAATTTGAAGGTTATAGAACTAAATAAAAAGAAATAATTGACAAGAATTAAAAGTAAAGATTTAATTAGTGGAGAGAGGTCTAGGGTCGTCAGCGTGAGTGGTTTTGTTTGTGTTATGGTGTCTAGCTCCTCCTTCACAGGTGAAGCCCTCCTTTTATATTAGTTCCTTTTCTTTCTCTCCAAGCTAGGGTAGTGTGATATTTCTTTTCCTCCAAGTCAAGTCCTTTCCTTAAATGCCTTCAATTTAATTTGGATTCATATCTTCTAATTGATTCCCTTTTTTTTTCCACGTCCACTTTTGCTTCATTTCCTTTAAAACTCACGTGCCATCTTCTTTCTCATTACTTAGGCCGTGGGCCTTTTATTGGATTTGGGCCACATGCATTTCTTTGTTCATGTGCTGATTATATATATATATATATATATATATATATATATATATATATATATAATTTATATATAATTTTAATATGAGTAGCACCAGAATTTATTTTTCCATATTTTCTTTTCTTCTGCAAAATATAGAGCAAATTAAGTCAATGATTTATCTAATTGGTAATAATTACTCTAAAAAATCTCTTAAAAGTATCTCTAAAAATGCACTAATTTGTAGTTTATCAACTCCCCCACACTAGATTTTTGTTTGTCCTCAAGCAAATTTTCTAGCTCAATAAAATTTTTCAAAGAAGTAATAGAGACAACCAAATAAGAGACCCAAAATTAGAAGCACAATGACAGACAATAGCACATATGAGGTGTTAAGAGGTTGCCCAATTAGAGGCTCATGTCCCTGAAGAATACATTTATGGGAACAAGGGCACTCGCTCACAATCTCTCTAAGTGTTTAGGGACTAGGGAAATATACACTCAAATTTCAACAAAATGCACATTACCCCATCTCTCTAAGTCAATGATTTGTAATTTGACCAAATCTCTACTAAATAGTTCACATGCATGCAAAAGATGGGGTTTCATGGGTTGTAATGGGGCCAGGGTGAATTCATGCAGGGTAGGAAACAAGAAGAAAGGGATAATCAAATGGCTAAAAAACAAAAACAAATAGTAACCTTTTAAACCAAATATGGAGCCCCTATCTATTTTACAATTTTTGTCCAAACTCCAAATTAATTTCACTTTCATTCTTGACTCTTCTTTTTCTATTGAGTAAACTCTTTTTGATTTTTTTTCTTAAGTAGACTCTTTTGTTTTTTTTTTGGATTTGCCCTTTGGCTCTTTCATTCTTTTGATTTGCTCTTTGGCTCTTCATTCTTTTGATGTGTCTTTTCCTCCTTCTTGCATTTTTTTCGTAGGAGGAAAAGGTAAGTACATGAAAACTCCTATTTTGTTTCCTTTGTATGAAAATATTTTTGTAAGCACATGATTCACTCCATTTTTTCTCTTCATCCTGACAAGATAGGTACTAAAGCATAGGACGAAATTTCAGTCCTAATAATATAGACAGCTAAAATATAGGACGAAATTGTAATTTTCAATAGTTGCTCCACATTCAATTTCAAATGGTTACCACAATCAAAAAAGAAAACATTATATCTGGGTACCAAAGAAAAAAATATAACAAATAGGCTCAAAGGGGGCAACTAATGGATAATTTCAACAAATAACTCTGAGGCCAGAAAAATGCGTAAATTCCCCAAATCTTTTTACATGATGCAAATCAATTTTCGCCTTGAAACAGTCAAAAGACAAATTCTAGAATGTAGCAAATAGGGAAACACACTCATAGAAAGAAAAAGGGGTAAAAAATTATGATTTAGTATCAATCCCCTTATGAAGGCTCAGATCTCACATTTAAAAGCTAATTCACAAAAAGTACTCAAGAGGGACAAATGCTAATTATCAGCTTCCTAAGAACATCCTCACAGTTACAATTAAACACAAGTCTATCAAGTGAATTAATTATGGGATCCCCTAAAGGCAAAATCTCTATTATTATTTTTTTCAATTTAAGCATAATTTATGCAAAACAAGCCAGAAAAAATGCTATCAACATATACGGTGGGTGTGTGCATTATTAGAGATCAAGTGACAAAATAAAATATCCTCCCCCACACTAGCATGAAGCATGGTCCTCAATGCAAAGTAATCAAATAGGAGCAAAATTAAATAAATGAGAGAGTAAGAGTGACTTCCCTGAGAGAGCTTGTAGTTGGAGCTTATTCCTAAAAACAAAACAAAATAAAAACAAAATGAAAATAACTGAAAATAAAACACAGGTTGCCTCCTGCGAAGCGCTTGTTTAACGTCATGAGCCTGACGATAGTTGGTGCTCAATCAGGTGGCTCTCCAAGAGCAAATTTGACATCTAACGCAGTGCACCTTCTTAGCTTTCTAACAATGTGATTCACATTATTCTTTCTTTTTCCATGTGGTGGATGAACTTCAAAGGATGATGAAATTTTTATTTTATCTTCATCTATCACTATGCTAGAATTCTGCAAAATAAGAATTTTTTCCAAAATGTCCTGCATCTTTAAATCACAAAAAATATTAATACCAACCACATCAAAGTGTGGGGGTATATGGTCAAAGTGTGATGGTACAAAAAAAACCTATTTTAAACTTTTTGTGGGTTATGGCCAGAGTTGAGTGGGTCAGCCCACTAACCCGAACTTATCACCGAACTTATTACTTTGTTACATATTAAACTCTACCCGAAACTTCACCGTGGAAGGAAAAGGCTTTCTATATCATACTCCCTCCGTTCCTAAACTTTGGTCCTATTGGCCTCTCTTTTTTGTTCCAAAACTTTGGTACTTTTGAGATACCAATGTATAATTTACTTAATTTTTCCAAGTTTACCCTTTATCTTTAATTAATTGTCACTATTCACAATATTAACTCCTTTGGATTCCCAAGTTAGTGGACTTCTTGAAGCCAATTAGAGTGTGACTTTTTTTGATTTATTGTTTTCTTTTCTCTTTCCAATAATTCCAAAAAAATAAAATACAAATTGGGTATTAATACTATAAAGGGGTACTTTAGTAATTAGGTATTGCAAATTTATGATTTCTTAATTTGTGTGAAACACTCCAAAAGAACCAAAGTTTAGGAACGGAGGGTGTAACGAGTATCAAACTATGTCACTATATAATTAATATTGTTAGAGGAAATTGGTTTCACTTACGGGTGTATCAGTTTCCAAGTAGTGTACCAATATATTATGTACACAGTTTTAACTTAAGCTTTGAAAACCATGCTTGGTCGGCTGAATTGGCTGGTTGAATTGAAAATGGTTCTTTTTTACCCCACCATTTCACCCCTAACAAAATATGATAGTCCGAAAATACTCTTAATACATTTCTTTGCTCGGATTTATCTAATTTAAAGATAAATCTGTTTTTGGTGTTTATTCCAAAACGGATTTATGTTTAAGTTAGATAAATCTGTTTTGAAGAAAAATATTTACCTAAATCCGTTTTTTATATTTTTGCAAACCGGAGTTACCTAAACAACACTTAAATCCGTTTTGTTATTTTTGAAAAACGGATTCATCTAACGTAAAATCCGAGCGACAAATTTTATAGGGGGTATTTTCAGTTTATCATAATTTGTGGGGGTATAACTTGATGGAGTGGGGGTATAAAAAAACCATTGAAAACTGGTTTGGTATACTGCGTATAAATTTTCTCATATTTTATTTGTTTGGCGTATCTATCAAATAAAAAAAAACACCTTCAGAGGTTGGCCTAGGGCCCTAGGCCCACAAGGGTGGGTTGGCTAGTTTTCAATTTTTTTGCAAGAAATTTGAAATTCAAGGCCCATGGGTGGGCCCATGCCCACATGGGCTTAATGGGCTTTGGGCCCATATGGCCCTTTGGAAAGTCGGCTTTTGGGTTCATGGTTTTTTATCCCAGACCCATGTGGGCCTGTGGTGGGTCGGCCCACATGGGCCAAACTGACGACTCTAGGTCTGGGGTATCCGAACTGCAAGAGCTTGGCGGGTGTCTTATACTTCTCAAAGAAAAAAGTAGTTAGGGGCACATTGGGTTTGTTTGGATAAAACGTATTTTGAACTTATGCAAAGAAATAAATTTTTATATATTATTCATAAGCTTGTCAAGGTATTTTTTGGAAAAAACAATTTATGGAGATATAATTTTTGTTAGTGAGCTTGTGAATCAACATAAAAACTAATTTATCTCTATAAGTTATTTTTCATATCCTAAAAATAAGTTAATCCAAACTGCCCATTTGTAATGTCTCCCGATACCAATGTCCCGCACTACATATTGGTTGTTGTAGTATCATTGTACGAACATTGGGAAAACATGTTTGAATTATTGGTTTTCCTGGTTTTAGACACTTATAGGAATAGTGGATTATTGCATGCCAGCCAGAACATGTGTTTGGACACTTATTGGGTTAACTGTTGAACTGTAGATGTGGTTATGACATACTGATGTTGTGTTGGATACATGTTGTTACAAGCTTGAAACATATAGTTTGTTAAATAGAAAATGTGTTAGACGATTCCTTCGTTTTATGGCTTAGTACTGTCCTGAATAAGGCCATGGACTATGCAAAGATAATCTCAGCTGGTTTAGTAGCATTTGGATGATGAATGGCCATTTTACTCTAGGTTCATGAATGTTTCAAATAGAGTTATGCAAAACTTGTGAGTTAGGACTCTTTGGTTTAGGGATATAAAGTTTAAGGTAAATGAATTCAATTAAATAATTTGTAGGAGTCAGTTTTTGGTAAAACATTTTTGAATCTTAATCTATATTAATTTAGAAGTATTCATAAGTGTACGTCAGGAACCAAGACCCATGAAATCGAATTTTATAAATGAGATTGATAATATGGATTAGTGAAAGTATACTAGGAGTTGATTCTCAAGATTTAGGCCTCTTGTATGTAGCAATGGGATTACTAAACAAATGGGTTAGTACCGAGTTGAGTTGTGGATTAGGGGTTGAATGATCAAACCTTGTTAGAGTTAGTAAACCTTAACTCGAGATTGAGATTGATCAATGTTTTGTAGAAATGATGAGCACCGATTGAATAGATAAGTTACTTGGTGTTCATGTCTCGTTATGAATAAGCAGAGTTGATACCAAAAAGAGTGCGCTTGCTAGCATTGTAATCAGAGGACATATGAGATGACAAGAGGAGTGTGCGAGTGGGCAATCGAGACGGCGATGCGTAAGTGGACACAAGAGGGCAGTGTGCATAGTGGACGTTGGTCGAGACGGAAGGATTACTAAATTGCTATTGCTATTGCTATTCCATACATAGTGTTGCTTCTGTTGTCGCTATTTATTTAGTTATCAAAATAACATTTCTGTTGTTTAATAGTAGGTATAATTAAGACGTGCCAAGGTCCAACTGTTCTCGTGTTCAACCTTCAGACTTCACCGTGTGATTCTAGCTTTTAAATACTTGCACAATAAATTGAGGGGAAAAAACAGAAATTATTTCCTATTAAAAATTTTTAAACAGGAATCGAAATGGAAATATTGATGTTTTTTGTTATTACTAAGAGAATACATGTTTTCGATTCAAACAATGAATTTAGGTATCAAGTGCTTTACTAATATGGTTTCCAAATAGGAAAAAATATTAAAGAGGCATGCTTGTGAACATCAATAATAGTGTTTCTATCTCCGGCATCCTTCACACTTGATGAGTGTAAGTGAGAGAAATAAATTCAGGTTAATCAATAACAAATTGCATGTACTAGTAATTACATACAACATTTGCTCATTTCGTCTCAATTTATACATTGATTTCAAGAAACCTAGTTGGGCACGCAGACAACCAAAAACTACCTTAGTAATGATGAAATCCAAGTGTCAATCAAACATTGCTCCGAGCAGCCACCAAGAAGCAGCAGGAAAACGGAGCATGAATTTGAGCCATTATAATTTTTGTGTGGAAGCCTAGAACCTGAATAGTATATATATTTCAGATCATACACTCAAAAAAACTAGAGATATTATCCCCAACTCAAGCTCAATGCCAGCATAGTTTGGTTGAGCTATTTGTCATGCTGTTGTAGATCAATTTCCCAGGCTGAGGCCAACTGCAACAAAAGTTGATCTGGAGGCACACCTTCCCAATCCTCAGCTGTATCTGTTGAAGCTTCGTGTAAATTCAGTAAGAGCTCTTTCTTCATTTCCATGGGAATGCCAAAGGTATCAGGGCCATTTTCCAATAATACCTCCACCAACTGAACATTATACCACAAATTTAATATCATAAGCCTCATATGAAAGACAGCACAGCCCGCTTTGAATACAAAAGAGTAAGCAACAAATGCTAAACAAATTATTTGGTCTGGTCTTGGTGAGAAGTGCGAGTACAAGGAATGAATGTGTTATCATCTTATACAACCAATAATTTTCTGAACCAGATTGTTGAAATGTATATTGAAGATAAAAGATAAGATCCTATTAACCATGAGATGTCATTCCAATTTTCAATTTTCAACTAACATTGATTTAAACTGATCCAACCAGTTCTCCTTCATCATGTGATTGGACCAAGCATATGATAGAAACTTAGGATCTATGTTATTGGACTAAGCATAATGTCTAGCCGACAATCTGATAGGAACTTGGGTATTTTCAGGTGCCCAAGTTCCACATCGAGTAATATGAAATGCTCAGTAGAGTACTTAAGTGACTTGGTTCTCCCCTCTTAACAGCTAGCTTTTAGCAGGGGTTTCCTAAGTGACTTGGGGCATAGCAATGCCTACTTTCTAAATTAGTTAACCACGATGTCATTGAAACCCTTCAATAATGTCATGTCAATTTTATAGATGAAGATCTATTC
Organism: Astragalus glycyphyllos; assembly: GCA_963573325.1. Taxonomy (NCBI): domain Eukaryota; kingdom Viridiplantae; phylum Streptophyta; class Magnoliopsida; order Fabales; family Fabaceae; genus Astragalus; species Astragalus glycyphyllos. The sequence goes on from OY754307.1 coordinate 38,745,466, forward strand.
CAGTAAAAAAACTTGGCTAGTTCGGACTTTGATTAAATAACAAGACAAATAGCAATGTAGTTTTTTTTTTGACCAAAAAAATAGCAATGTAGTTTATTCATATTATAGTTGGGAAGTGGAATGGTAAGTGTTTTGACTGAGAAAATTCATATAAAGAGAATATACATATTCTGACTAAAAGAAACGAAATTTAAACAGAAGGGAAGCCATACCTGTTGAATCCAAGACAAACAGATGTCAAACAGATTTTGCTCTAGTAAGAATTGTCCGATGGCATGCAAGATCTCACAAGCAATCTCGCTTGATAGTTGGTCAATTACAGGCCCCGTTCTATCCATTAGTTTAATGAGTAAAAGATCATCTCCAGTGGATAATACCTCTGCAAAGGCAGAATCTATGTCACCTACTTGAAGGGCATCCATTGCATTACTCCAAGAAGTCCAGATGGCATCCCTCTCTTGTCCAACGTTATCATCAGCTAGAGCTTCTGCAGTCATTTCGGGAACTGGTACTCTTGCTGCTCTAGAGGTTCCATTGTCCTCACCAGCAACCCGAATTGCTGCCAGGGTAGCTTCATCCTTAGAAGCTTGCCAGACACTTCTTGCAGAGGGCCCCTCGCCAAGCCGGAAAGGCATTGCTGCTTTGTCCCAAGCTCTCCTGCTTCCCCCCTGATCACTCTCATGCACTGATTTTGGTGATCTTCCATCAACAGAACTACCACCAAAAGCTCTTCTTGAGGAAATCTGGCCATTTCTAGAAGCACCATACCCAGGAAAATCCCAACCCTCAGACATGTCAGGTCTCCCGGATGGCCCTCTTCCCCTCATTCCCAAAGTAATTCCATCAGCTTGGCTAAATCTTTCACCATAAGGGGTGCGTCCATCACTGTCTCTTCCATACTTGGCATTAGAGTAATCATTAAAACCATTATACTTTCCAGAAGGCCTACTGGATGATCCCTCAAATCCTGCAAAGTTACTACCTCTACGGCCTGACGATATAGATAAATCACGTGACATGTCCTCAACAATTCTCTCAAGACCTCGTACTCTGTTCTCTAAAGTTACCATGCCATCATGAGATCCACCCATGAAATCCTGCAAAAATTGTTAAAACATCTATTATTAATTACTAATGAAGAACATATACCAGAACTAATTCTTCGGAGTTTGGACCATACTGAACATACCTGCAGCATATTCATTAGATGAACCTGTTGTCTTTCCAGCTGCGTTAACTGCCTCTGTATGGCCAACCAGTTACCTCTGTTATTGGAGAAGGGTACTTCCGATTGACCATCAGTTTTAGAATAGCCAGCAAGATTGGCAGAACCATCCCTCTGGTCATTTTCACTCCTTTCATTTGTATCTTTTGCTTTTGTCCTCAGTTCTTTTGCATTCATTCTCTTTTCAAAGTATCTGTCATGGGAAAAGTCATCGTAGTTCTTTTGTCTGGGATTTCCATCATTGCCTCTCTCTAGGACATTATATTTATTATTGACAGATCCGTGAAAAGCATCATTAGGGATGTTTCCAATGGAATTTATTCTTTCGTTGGAATCTTTAACACTTGCCTCTGACTCTTCCTCATTGTTAGAGCTTGAAGAATTGAGGCCTCTGCGAGGAACAACTACCTCCACTGGCAAATCATCTGAGCCCCTTCTTTCAAGTTTTTGGAAAAATTCCGGGTTTAATACTTTATCAGTTAAGACGGGTGCTTTCTTTTTTAATATCACGACCGCCTTCTCTGAGATGCCAGCTGCTTTGGCCTTAGCAGTTGAATCCGTGTTTGAAGAACTGGTTGATGAATCCTTTACTGATGGGTCAGTTTTCTTTTCATCGGGATTTCCTTTTTTCAGATGGCTTGTTTCTGACAAAACAGCTGGTTCGGGATTCCCACCATCTAAGCATAAAAACAGCAATCACTAACATAAACCAGAACAAAGTGGTTGATAATCAGAGTGTGACAGACAAATCAAATATACCTACCACAAGACAAGGGGGTTGAATCACGAGGAGATCCATCTCCTTTCCCTGCAATTTTTTTCCACAATTGCAATGCCTCTGTCATGCTGTCTCTCACAGGTTTTATCTGCAATCAATTTAGCACACCATTTCTGGAAAAAAAAACCGATGACTAAAAAGCAACAAAAAGCCAATTCTCCACTAATGAAGTTTCAACAAATTACAGATTAAAAATCTACCATTCCAGGACAAATAACCTGACTCAATGAGAGAACAGTATGTAATATTAACTTTCAACAGGTACATGATTCTTTGGGTGCTCTTAAAATGAGGCACATTAGAATGCAAGCAACAAGGTCAAAGGAAGAAAACATATTTATGCGAACACCTCCTCTTATGCCTTGAGGACAACATGTTGTCCTCACGCTGTAATTGAATTAACTGCTTTTCAGAAACAGAACATTTTACAAAAATAAAATTTGTAAAAAAGTTAAGGTATTGTTGCATTCAAAACGAGAGATTCAAGAAAAAATTTGCATGGCAAGAAGCAAGTTCAGCAAGTTACGATAAGGAAATTTATTGCAAATACTACCTTGTCAAACCGGCAAGCCTCGAGTACTGCCACTGTGGGTGTCGTTTTATCGGTAATCAAACTGCTTGAATGCAAAGCCAAGGAACTCAGTGCCTCTGCTGCTGCTTTACGTGTTGCCCAATCAGCACTGGAAAGGCAGTCATGAATGCTAGGTAGCAAATGTTCCAAGCTTTGTGGTGCAATTGATCCAGCCTGCAATAAATACTCAACTAACTCTTACAAACTTCCATACTTGTTCATTTCTATAGGTATTCTCTATGACAAAATGGTAATATGGTGATCTGTGAAAGACAGTGTCAATAACTAACAGCGGCCTGCCAAATTGGACAAGCACAACAAGAGATTGACAGAATTAAAATAAAAGATTGTGGATCTCTCCATTCACTATCACCATTTAGTCGACAAGAAACATAAAAGAACCCTAATGCTCCACTGCAATGGCCTTCATTATTAGAATTATCCTCTGCATTTACCAAAACCGCAGTGACAAAAAATAAATACTCCTTTAAAACATAAAACATTGTAAACCATTTCACTTCATTTTAGTATTTAATTAGAATACACTACCAATGCAAATATTTTTGACACTAACAACCAATTAGAAATTGACATCTCATAGTAAAACTATTAGTGTAAAAAAATCTCTACACCTATATATAGCATACCAATCAAACTGAGCAAACCTGAGATAAACCAGCAAGCACAGGAAAAATGGCAGCCTTAGCCAAAAAATTAGGGTTATTAAGGAGCTTGCAGATCCTAGGGCAAAGCTTCTGAAATGCGGCGGGTGCAGCATCAGCATTACCAGCAACTGCAGAGTCAACCAAATTGGCCATACAAATAGCTGCACCAGCCTGCACAACCTTATTCTGCTCACCCATTGCTTCAAACAAAGGCTTAACAAAAACAGCAACAAGAGAACCACTAACACGGTCCCCATTGTTGTCCCCACGAAGGTAAAGAGCCGCAAGGGAACCAACGGCATTCCGGCAAGCATCACGGGCGGCAGAATCAGGGTCTTTAAGACGGCGAACAATTTGAGCGATAATTTTGGGAAGGTGAGGAGCGGCGGAGTGTTGATGAGCAGCGCAAAGGAGGGCGAGGAGGCGGAGGGATTCGTTTTTAACGGGAGGTTTAGGGTCGGAAACGGCGTCGTATAAACAGTTAAGGAACATGGGGATGGAATCGGAAGAAAGAGTTTGGATTGTTTTTTGGAGGTCATCGACGGCGATCTGGTGAGTATCTCTATCGGAGAGTTTAGAAAGGGAAGTTAGTATTCTTTGCTTTAGTTCTACCATTGCTTGATGGGAAGAGATAGATGGAGATCTTGAAGTTGTTGGTGGAGAGGCTTTTGTGTTCTTCATTTTCTTTCTTTTAGAGTAGTAGTAGTAGTAGTAGTAGAGAACAAGTAACAGAAAATGTGAACTGATGATTCTTCAAGTAGTAGTAGTAGCAGTAGTAGTGGCCATGGAAATAAATGTTTAGAGCTAGATCTGCGGGAGTGAGGGAAAAGCAAATTTTGAATAACTAATAAATCAAAATTATCTCTTTTCTTTTCTTTTTTTTTTTTGTCAATTTTAAGTCAAGGAATAAGGCAACTTTTTTGATCCAGACCAGGGTATCCACCGCCGACCGCAGTGACTAATCCCCTCGCTGGATTCGAGGCACCTCGAAGTTACTAATATATAAAAACTTGATAAAATTGAAAATGTTTAAGTATATCTTTAATCTAGTCCTTGTATTTTTGTTTTAGTAGTTACAAATATATCATGTTTTGCTTTTAGTTCTTGCTATTTTATTTTAGTTCCGACAAAATTTATTTATATCGAAATTGGTCCATGTGATATAAATTATGTTTAATTTTAGACGCTATAATATTCATTTTAGACTTTATTTGGAGAGGGTAAAATCAAATATTCTACATATTAGATTAGAGGAACTGTTTCAATATGATTTTTTTTGCAAAGAATTAAAAACACACCAAAGACCAAAATAAAAAAAATAATGTATTTTTTTTTATACATGAAGGCAAAGAAAAGGAAAAAGGAGAAGAACAAAACTACAACTAAAGTCTAGGAAAGCTACACCACTAGCATCCGCTGAGAGGAGGACCATAAACTCAGGAGGGGAGACACTAAATCAATCCAGCTAAGGGCACCTGATGCACCTATTTTCGCCAAGCAATCTGCACAAGCATTACTTTCCCAGAGGGTGTGGCGCAGGGTCACATTCCAATTCTTATTAAGGAGGTCAATGATATTCTGAATAAGAGGAGCATACACGTGCCATAGATTAACCTGAGTAGTTACCATTGTATAACATTCAAAGAGTCCAAGTAGCAAAGCAAATTCCGGTAGCCTTTGTTCCAAGCCACCATCAACCCCTGGTATAAAGCCATAATTTCCGCTAGCAAATTATTTGCGTGACCAATACTACCCGCAAACCCGTGAAATAATGTATATTTGCAATGACTAAAACAATTAATTAACAAAAAAAATTTATGAGGACTAAGAGCAAAACAAATGTTTATTTGCATGACTAAAAAAATTTCAAAGTTCAAACCAAAACGTAAATTATATTTATTAAAAATTATATCATATTAAATTAATAAAAACTTATGACACAAATTAATAAAGAAAGTATTAAATCATATTATAAAATAACAAATAACAAAATTTAAACGAGCGAGTCTTTACGTGTGATCATGTCGAAATTTGTTAATTTCTTTTGACTCGACAACTTTTCGACATTTCTTCTCAAACGATTAAACTACAATATGTGACATATGATAGCTCAAACGATTAAATTAAAATATGTGTGATTAATCAAATTATATTAGTTTCTTCTGAATCGATAAAGGTTTGACCTTTCATTAAGATCTGATTAACTACGTTGAGGATTGACTCGAGATCAATTGAACGATGGTTATTCATTAGACTACAAAGGTTTGGCCATCCATCTTTATTGGATGAACTACAATGATAATTAACTTGAGATGGTTGAACTGTGGTTAGTTCATTGAACTACAAAGGTTTCAACTTTTTTCTGGATCAAATGAACTACAGTGAGAATTAACTTGTGATCAACTAAGTTGGGGTTGGTTCATTGGACTACATAGGTTTGACTTTTTATTTAGATCAATTGAACTCTACATAGTGAGTATTAACTGACGATTAGTTGAACTATGATTAGTTCACGTGATTTGTTAATTTATTATGAATCAACAAATGTTCGACCTTTCTTGTGGAAAAAATTAACTATGGAGAGCATGTCTTTATATGTGATGAATCGAGTTTTAAAAGTTCGACCTTTCTTCAAAAATAATTAACTACAACAAGTGACCCTTTACGTGCAGTTAATCCTCGGTGTAGTTCATTCACTCCAAATGAAAAGTTGAACCTTTGTAGTTCAATAGACTAATCACAAGTTCATTCTCACCGTAGTTCACTTGATCCAGAGGAAAGGTCAAACCTTTGTTCTAGAGTTCAATTGATCACAATTTAATCCTCGCTGTAGCCATTGGATCCAAATTAAAGGTCGAATATGTAGAATATTTGATTTTATCCCCTCCAAATTAAGACTAAAATGAATATTATAGAATCTAAAATCAAATATTCTATATATAACATGGACCAACTTCATTATAAATAAATTTTGTTATAACTAAATCAAAAAAATAAGGACAAAAGGCAAAACATATTTGCAACCACTTAAACAAACAAAAATACAAGAACTAAAAGCAAAAAAATAATATAATGAAGTCAACTTCCACGTTAGCAGTTAACTGCCAGCGTGGCGTCTGTTAAGTCAATGGACAGAAAATACCAAAAAAGGACCAAAATAATATAGAAGTGAAAGATGAGGGACCAAAACATGAAAAAAAAGATAAATGACCAAAATGACACCAAAGCCAAAGATAAAGGATCAAAAGTGCAATTTAACCTTATTGTTACGATTGGTTTCCCTGGAAGGAAAAGGACCGAACACGTGAGATAGTGTACTCTCTAAAAATGATTGAGAACGAGTATCTTAATATCAAGGTTGAATGTGGGATCCATATATTGGCCTCAAAGGGGTGTGTTTATATTACAAGGTACAACATTAGTGGTGATTAATACACTTAATGGTCGAGTTGACCGTTACAGACTGGAAGGTGCGAAATTAGGGATATTTTTCGTATTTCTTGCCATGCTTTGCTGTTATTATGCTGAGACTAAATCTCCTTCTTCGAGTTCACCGAGTATTCCCCCGCAGGTGCTTTGGTGCGCGACAGGAATCCTAGAGATCTCGAGGTGGGAGTCCTTGATTTGCGGGAGCTATGGATCTTTGTCAGCCACTTTCTTTGTTTCCCAGCAGAAATGTTCAGAGAACTCGACATGCCTGCCTTCATTTGGACATGGCTTGGACACGCCATTGTTTTCAAAAAATTTTAATTTAAATTGTTGGGCTTGATAATCTCATTCAACTCATCTCTCTCCACGAAGTCATCTCTCTCACCCAGCTCACTGTTAACTCTTTATCTCTTCCTCCATCTCTCTCCCCACCTTCTTCCATCAAGTCATCAGATTCTTCCTCCATCTCTCTCCCCAAACACTCTTCCCCTTTCATTAGAGATAGAAGAGGAAAAATGAAAGAGCCAAAAAAAGAAGAAGAAAAAGGCAAATCCCAATTGTTGTATTCAATTCAACATCCACGTGAACAACAAGAAGTTTATGAGATTTGAAGAACAACAGCCACCTCCTCTACCTTCAAGCCCTCAATTTGGGTGTAACATCCTTAGTTCCGTTAATTTCGATTTACGAAATTAACTAGTGATTTATTATTCGAGTAAATAATAAGTCGAGCAAAAGCAATATATAATTGCTAAGTTATATGATTTAAATGCATTATTGTTGATTGTGTGATTAGAAATTGAGTTAAGTGGGAATTAGAGTGTAAAGAACCTTGAAGCTCAATGTGGAAGATAATGGAGTTTTAAGCCTTCTGGTGTTTTGCATGTTCAAAGTGGGACTAAACTAGACTAGAACTGAAAGTGTTTTGCGGATTGGAGCTCATTAGAAGTAACTTCAGTAGCTAGTGGTGTTTGAAATTCAATTTGAAGTGAATTAGAGTTCGTGGAAGCTTCAAAACCGTAGCGGGGATCGTTCGAGAGTTATTTTGTCGGTTGGTTTTGCTGAATTCACAATCGTTTGCATTTTTGTCATCACCGGTGAGTTTTACTCACCTTAGGGACTTTTATATTTTGTTTTCAAGTGCCTTGATTTACTAGATATATTGTACGTTTCGGTGTTGAAATGATTTTTGAGTCGAAATACGACATTTTGGACAATTTCGCGTTTTGAGATTTCGAAAACAATTATGTGTTATTTTGATTGATTGGTTGATATATTTGGACTGGTATTGGTTGTTATAAATTCTGTTTTAAGTTGGATTTTGATCGGAATACAAATTGGGGACGAACCGAGTAGCGAAAATGGTAAAAAGGAACAAAAATGCAAGTGCTGGTGCAAGCACACAGGTCGTGCGCCCCAAGCGCACAGACCGTGCGCTTGCCACGGTTTCTTGCAATTGTTCATGCGCTCAAGCGCACGGGTCGTGCGCCCCTTGTTGGATAAAGGAGGATAGAAAGGAGTTGGGCTTGTAATGTACAAGGCTCACTAAGGCAACAAATGATAGAAAGGAGCATTGTATAAAGGAGGATGCACAAAAAAATAGACTTTCTAGGGTTAACCTTTTAGGAGGCACAAATGATAGAAAGGAGCATTGTATAATAAATAGTGCCTTATACATATATCAAATATATGATAGAAAATCATGATACAAATAATAATCTATACAAAATAGATTGGCCACTAGGGCTTACACCAACAATAAATTGGTCAGAAGGAGAGAGTATAGAAATAGCTTTCCTCCATTTTTGTACCTAAGCTACCTCAAATTACCAAATCAAGAGCATCATTGCTAAGAGTTTTGCTGCAACAATCATAGAAGCTGATCATACTTGAAGGGTTACTAACTTTGCGAGCGGCTTCGAATCTTTATGAGTCAGATCTTGGAGTGTACCTTCGGTTTTCTACTCTTAGTATAATTCCTTTTTTTGTATCTTTTAGTTATGACTTTATCATTTATGTTTAAGTTGTATTTCTTATGTTGTTCGCTCATTATGAGCTAATCACTCTTAGTTGGGATGCTTATAGCTATGTAATGAAGTTTTAGTGTATTTAATGAAGTATGTTTGATGTGTACGTATTTTATCTTTTGTGTGTTACTATTTCCATCTTGGATTAGGAATGACCAACTAATTTCTAGCAGCATTTATGAATTCTGAAAAGGTTTGTAAATTGATCTCAAAAGATAATATGGATAGTGAGTATTAAAAGACATTTTAATACTCCTTGCTTAAACTCTAGACATAGGAGGGCAAAATCCATAAGGTGAATACTACGGGTGCGCGTAAGAAGCCTAATGTGGACTTATTTAGGGCTTAGACATAAGCTCTTGTAAGAAAATCCTAGTGTGAAATATTTAAAAGAATATAAACTAATGGACAACACCTAATGTTGCAGCATCAAACATAGCATTATTGCATTTTAATGGATGACTTATATACAACATCCCAAGTTGCTCTCAACTTTGATTCTTCTACTCCTTTACTTTTTCATTGTTATTGATGGTCCCAAAAACTTGTGTATTTACTTTTCCTTGCTTCACTAATTTGTTAATCAAGTTAAACGCATATTAAGCTTTAATCCTCGTGGGAACGATCTCTATTTATCACTTACAACTTGTTGGACTGTGTATACTTGCACTTTAATTTCCACAACACCAACCCATTCAAATATTGGATTGGTTTGGTTCGGATTTTGGAGAAAAAACATAAAGTCCAAACCAATCCAAACCAAGTTATTGTAATCGGTTCGGGCAACGGATTTTGACAAATCCGATCCAAACCGACCCATGAACACCCCTAGGTATGATGCTTCTAGAGTGTTTGTGTTTGAAGCTTGCAGTGGTGCGCTGAACTCAGATTGGGGTTGATTTTGAGATATGGATTGCTTGCAGTGGTGTGGTGATTACAAATTGTGATTGGGAAAGTGATCGTGAGATATGGGTTGATTTGTGAAAGAAGAAGAAAGAGGACTTTTGTGTTCCTGGGTTTGGTTCATCGAGGAACGAGAGAATTGAGAAAAACCATTGGGACCCACCTCAAATGCCAACTCACCTTTAAAAATTTAGAAATTTAGAAATTAAAAAAAAAAACATATCAGCAATCTGTTAGCCAAATCAGCATTTTTGTAACGGAAGACTAACAGAAGGGTATTTTTTTAAAGAAAGTTATTTTGTAGGGATTTATTTAAAAAAATTGCAGGGACTTATTTGAAAAACAACGATATTTGCAGGGACGAAAAAACATATTTAAGTCTATAGAAAATCATAATTTTTTATGAGATTAATTAAGCAAAATACCATCTGGGGTTCCTTAATTTATTTACTGTTATCGATTAGGTCCCTTAAGTTTTAAGTTTAATGAATAGGTCCCTTATATTTTAAAACCAAAGCATCATTGCCCTTTTCAAAATACCACGCGGTTGTTACATGTCCACATGTCACAATTTTTTTTACTGACTAGATATTTTAATATTTTTTCAGATCCAATTCTTCTTCATGTTGAACCCTAATTTCTCCCCTCTTCTTCTTCATTTCAGAAATACCCAGAACCATTTTTTTCACAAACCCATATTCACAAACGAGAAGTGCTATGGTCAGGAGGCGTTTTATCAAACACGATATAACACTCGCTCAATTTTAACACTGTAAGTTTAATGAATTCTCACATCCTCTCTTTCAAAGTAAACTTTAAAAATTAAAGAAAATCAAACGCGCACACACACACATGAAGAAGTTGAAAATAGGAATCCCATGGAAGATCAAATTAATCTCAATTTCTATGTAAGTATTTTGATTACAATGTGAGAGTGAATCTTCAATGTCAATTGAAGCAATTCACAATTGATTACAAGAATTGATGTGAATCTAACTGATTCCATGTGAATGAAGGATCTAACCAAGTGTATTTCTTGAATCAAGAATAACAAACAAGATAAAATGAGAAAGGGGAAAAGAAACATACAAATGGAATTAGACAAGAAGATGGAGAAATCGCCACATCAAAGAGGATGATAAGATCATGAGGAATCACCACAAAAGTAAGAGGCTCTTGATAAGATTCAAATTTGGTTCTAGAAAGAACCCTAGAGAAGTATTCTCTAACCTCACACAAATGTGTCTTCTATTTCATCAAAGTTATCAAATGAACTTCCAAAAGTTCCTTAAATACCTAGGGTTGTGCCTAAGCTACACAACTTGGACACCATGGTGCCTAGTTCAAAGGTGCATACACATAAACACCAAAATACTCGTCAACATAGAGTAAAATATAATCCTAATAAAGTATGATTATTACAACTTAAAATAAAATAAAGTTCATTCTAATTTTAACAAATTATATTCTCTTGATGCTCTTGCGATCCACATCATTCCCTCCTTCTTGAAGAAACTTGACCTCGAATTTGATCTCTATTGTATCTCTCCCTTCTTTTGTGACACCTCCGTATCCTACATAAAGAAAGAACTCAAATCAATACCAACATACCCCCCGGGTCAAATGAAAACTGGAAAAAATCAATACATTTTGACAAAGATAAGCAATACCAAATTCCATGCAAAAGTAAACAATGAAAAGTAAAAGATAGGAAACAATTTATACCTTTTGGAGTAGATATATACCTATAACCAAATTTACCTTTCTTTGCTTGAACATTGAAATAACAACGTTGCTTCTTTCTCCTATCAAGGTCCCCTCGTGAGGACTCTCATTTTCAAACTTAGGTAGCAGGCCCAAGTTAGACCATCCCCTCATTAAATTTGCAAGATTTTCAAGCACATGGGAAAAGTAAATCTTCAGTATTACAACACACAAGTTGTCCATCATGACGTTAGAAAGCTTAATTGATTTGATTTCTTTGTAAGGAACCAAAACAAATGAAACTTCCTTGAAAACATGTAAATTTTGAGTAGTGCCATTGAGGCAAAATATCTCTCGGGGTTCCTTAACTTATTTATTTGTAACGAATAGGTCCCTTAACTCTTTTTTGTAACGCATAGGTCCCTTAACTTATTTATTTGTAACAAATAGGTCCCTTAACTCTTTTTTTGTAACGCATAAGTCCCTTAACTTTTAAAATGTAACAGTGTTGCCCCTTAAAATCTCTCCCTTAAATAAGTTAAAAGGGGCAATAGTGTTACATTTTTAAAAGTTAAGGGACCTATGCGTTACAAAAAAAAAGTTAAGGGACCTATTTGTTACAAATAAATAAGTTAAGGGACCTATGCGTTGCAAAAAAGAGTTAAGGGACCTATTCGTTACAAATAAATAAGTTAAGGGACCTCTCATTTTCAAACTTAGGTAGCAGGCCCAAGTTAGACCATCCCCTCATTAAATTTGCAAGATTTTCAAGCACATGGGAAAAGTAAATCTTCAGTATTACAACACACAAGTTGTCCATCATGACGTTAGAAAGCTTAATTGATTTGATTTCTTTGTAAGGAACCAAAACAAATGAAACTTCCTTGAAAACATGTAAATTTTGAGTAGTGCCATTGAGGCAAAATATCTCTCGGGGTTCCTTAACTTATTTATTTGTAACGAATAGGTCCCTTAACTCTTTTTTGTAACGCATAGGTCCCTTAACTTATTTATTTGTAACAAATAGGTCCCTTAACTCTTTTTTTGTAACGCATAAGTCCCTTAACTTTTAAAATGTAACAGTGTTGCCCCTTAAAATCTCTCCCTTAAATAAGTTAAAAGGGGCAATAGTGTTACATTTTTAAAAGTTAAGGGACCTATGCGTTACAAAAAAAAAGTTAAGGGACCTATTTGTTACAAATAAATAAGTTAAGGGACCTATGCGTTGCAAAAAAGAGTTAAGGGACCTATTCGTTACAAATAAATAAGTTAAGGGACCTGGGGAGATGTTTTGCCCATACGAAACCATGGGGTACCTTTCTTGAATATTCATCCCTATGCATGCTCAAAAAGATATCAACAACACTAGAGAAATTGTTAGCATAAGAAGAAAAATGATCAAATGGAACTTCAAATTTAAGCATAGGTCTTACCAACAATGCTCTTTTTACCTCATTTTTCTTCTTCAAGAGATTTTTATTCTTACCAACTTCTTTATTTTCACTCTTTTCTTCTATTTTACCACCCTCCTTTTCATTTTCTTTCAACTCTTCTTTTTCTTTTTCTATTTTAAGTTTTAAAGCCAACATGTCTTCTTTAACCTTATTTGGACTAAGAGGGTGAAGAGTGAATTTGATCCTAATTGTGAACAAAAGTGTATTTGTTTGATTTACCATCATGAATAACTTTCCTATCAAATTGCCAAGGACTCCCAAGCAATATGTGGCTAGCCTCCATGGGTGCTACATCACATATAACCTCATCACAATATTTATCAATGGAAAGTGATATTTTGACTTGTCTATTAATCTCTAATTCTCCATGATCACTTAACCATTGAACTTTATACAGACTAGGATGTGGAGTAGTTTCAAGATTAAGTTTTGACACTAACCTAGTGCTAGCAACATTTGCACAACTACCACCATCAACTATCAAAGAGCATATATTTCCTAGAATGAGACACCTAGTTTGGAAAATATTAGTTCTCTGTGAATCATTCTCGTTTCGCTCATAGGCTCCAACAAATTTACTAACCATGAATAAGTCTCCCTTTTGAGACTTTTCCTTACATTCACTCTCATGTGAACTAATGCACCCATTTTTTCTTAGAACCAAAAATCTCTTAGTTGGACAATTTAATGCAATGTGTACATACTCCAAACATTTAAAACATTTCATGTTCTTTAACTTATGGTTTAAAGAAGAAGAGTTAGAATTTGTACCTATACCCTTAAAGGTTGTGACATCATATCTTTTGGATGAAGGCCCCTCCTTCTTGGAAGTGACCTTCCAACTTGAAGAGTGGTAATTTGAAGAAGATTTCTTGTAGGCATTCATTCTTTGAAATTGTTTTTCCACCTTTATGGCTTGGTGGACAAGATCTTCAATCTTTACAAAATGGTGACACTCCACTTCCTCCATTATATCTTCATTTAGACTATCAAGAAACCTATCCATGGTATCCTCCAAATTCTCCTCAACATTAGCTCTAGTCATAGCCACCTCTAACTTCTCAAAGCACTCACTAACACTTTTACTTCCTTGAGTAAGTCTATGCAATTTGTCACGCAACTCCTTATGGGTATGAGGAACATGTCTTCTCCTCATTATGGCCTTCAAATCTTTCCATTTTTCAATAGGCTCAAGTTCACAACTTTTCCTAAGCTTTTTTTCTTTATCCCACCAAATAAGTGCATAATCTCTTAACTCCAACACAACCAACTTCAACATTTGTTCTTCACTAACATCACAACAAAAGAAAACTTGTTCTACCTTAAGCTCCTAATCAAGATACGCTTCGGGGTCACTCTTCCCATGAAAGTTTGGAATGCTCACTTTTTCTTTCAACTCAATTTCTCTCAAATAATCTCCATATTTTTTCTCTTTATCTCTATCTCTCCTCTCATAGCTTCTTTCTTTTCTATACTTCCTATCTTTCTCTCTCACATTCTCTTCATACCTCTCACGCATCTTCCGGAGCAAATCACCAACCTTAAACTCCTTAAGAGTTTTTGCAACACATTCTTTTCTATAGTCAAATCCTCTATTCATGATTCCAACAAGCTAACAAGTACAAAATGATCAAACAAGTAACAAGAACAAAGTCCTCACCGCTCGCTAAGTGTTTACACTCAAAAAAAATGTATCACTCGTGTATATCACTCAATTATGGCTTTTTCTATAATGTTCACTCTAGCCTTTTTCCACTCCCTAATGCAACTCTTCAAGTTCTTAAAACAAACCAAACAAGTCTCAATCAAGTTTGTGGAAAACTTCTCCACAATTGTGACAAATACACAGGAAAGTTATCATTTAAGAGGCCAACAAAGGCAAGAGAAACTTCTAAGACAAAACTAAGGAATTTAAAAGACACGAAAGAAAATTTAAGCCAAGGAAAGGACACTCAAATAGACATCAAAGACACAACACTTAAGAAAAATTGAAAAGTAAGGTACTAATGTCAACCTGCAATTTCTAATATAAGCAACAAAGATGCAAATTAAAAGGGTTGATGTATCAAAATGACCCATTCTGGATTTTTTTTGTAAATGCCCCTTTTTCTTTTCTATAAGTGCTTTTGTATAGGATCACTTTTTTTTGCAGCACTTACCTTTTCATTTTTTTTTGCATATTTGAATTCTTCTCTTTTTTATAATCAATTTAGGCTTTTGAATTTCCAGAATCGGACATGTAAGGAAGAAATAACATCAAAGTCAATGACATCAAAGTCAAGTTTGCAATTTAAATTTTGGATCAAACAATTGCAACTGAAGGAGAATACTAATTTCCCCAAGAAAACCGGCGCCACTACTTCTCGGATTAAGGAGTTGAACTCAAATAATTCTTCAAGGGCACAATCATGTCACCCAATTTAAAAACAACAACAAAAATGTAAAACGCTTCCTAAAACAACGAATAGAATCTCAGGATATTGAATTCATTTCCAGCAAGTTGAATTCAAGTTGAACATGAATTGAAGCTAAGATCCAACACTGGGGGTACTACCGACAACCGTAAAGACAAATCAAAGGACAAGTTAAAAAAAAGAACAAAACGAAACAGTAAGGAAAGTAAAAGGAAGAATACACATTTGCTGAAGAACAAACATTCTCGCCGTAACAAAATAAACAGATTTCTCTGGCAGTTTTTTTGAATTTTTTTTTGTTGATTCAAGAACACAATAACAATTGATAATGGCTCTGAATACCACTTGATGTGAATCTAATTGGTTCCATGTAAATGAATGATGAAGTGTATTTCTTAAATCAAGAATAACAAACAAGATAAAAAGAGAAAGAGGAAAAGAAACATACAAATGGAATTAGACAAGAAGATGGAGAAATTGCCACATCCAAGAGGATGATAAGATCATGAGGAATCACCACAAGAGTAAGAGGCTCTTGATAAAATTCAAATTTGGCAATTTTTTTCTCACATTTTTTTTTTTACCATTCACGTGTATCTTTCAAGCTAGTGTCCATATTTTCGTTTTCAATTTCAGTGAGCTTCGTGTTTAATTGTTGTGTGCATTTTTTTCCTTGTTCAATTCGTGACATAATACACACTTATTTCACATTTTTTGGTCTTGATTTGAGCTAGTTTGGAGTCAAAAACCGTAAAATCGTTTTTGCCTAATTTTCGTTTCGTGCTCGATTCTTGCTTGCTTTTGCTGAAATTTGTTGCTAGAAATCAGTTGCTGCAGTAATTTCGCTCCTACAGCAAGTTGTTTCATGAATTTTGGTTGAGTTTTGAGCATTTGCCCAATTTCAAAACCCTAAAACGCGTTTTTTTGAAATTTTGCGTTGAGTAAGATATTCAACTTTTTTGTGCGAATTGATGATTTATTCAGATTCATTGTGAAATTTCGCACGAAATGGGCTATTCATTTGTCTGATTTGGTTGAGTATTCATTGAGTTAATCCTGTTTCAAAAATTCAAATTGTGTTTCTGGATTCAATATAGCTCCTTTTTCAGTGATTCAAAAGCCAGGTTGTTTGTCTCAAAGTCTAGTATTATTTGAGACATTGCTTCAAAAAAAAGTATTATTTGAGACATTGAAAAAAAATAGTCAAAAAAAAGAAAATACTGAAAATTAGAAAAAGAAATAGCAAAAAAAGTATTATTTTCAAAAAAAAAAAGAGGCATCAACCTCATCACGGGAGCACAAAAAATTCCAAAAATTCAAGAAAAATTCCCATTCCTAGGAAACATAACTTGGATCATTGAGAAATTTTCTCAAAATCTTTTGGGGACATTTGGGCCATTTTGCCCTAAAATGCTTATTTACTCACTTTGTTGCAATTTCTTCGGTGCGTTGTTAGCACTCTTTTGAGCCTCTTTTTTATAGTTTAAATTTGTCTTTAAATACTCTATGTTTGCCTCTATACATGAGAGTTGTGAGGTACATGAGGAAAAGGGCATTACAAGTGTAGTTGTGGTAGATAACTCTCATATTGATGGTATACTTCCAAAAGTGAACAATTACATGGTAAGACCAAGGTATTGGAGAATGTGCTTAATATTTTTAAGTTGCAAAGGTAAAATACTTTCCCTCTTTTCTCCATTCCTTTCTCTGGGTCTTTTTCTTTTGTTTAGAAGTTTATCATGCTTTGGATTGTATTGAAACTAGTGCTTAGACTTGGCATGATTAGGCTTTTATTTGAAGTCACCCACTTACATTTTGATCCTGGTGGAGCCTAAGCAATTCTTGCATTAGTTTAGTTGTCTTTTATTTTCAAAATAAGTGATTTTTGTCCACCTTTGATGTAGGTTTCCAAGAGGGGGAGTTCACTTGAGGACAAATGAAGTTCAAGAGGGGGAGTATGACGTGATACCACATGCATGCCTAGCCCAATCATGGAACTTGGATGAAGGTCACAAAGATAAAGACACAAAATACCAAAAAGAGATTCAACACTTAAAGGGAATACTTTAGAGTGTCCACCTTGATAATTGACAAGGACACACTAAAGGTGACCAAGGATACTATTAGGAAATTTCTAGAATATCCAAACTCTAGTGTTTCCTACTTATTTGTATTTGCTTTTCAATAAATTTAGGATTGCATTCCTAATTGTAATGGACATTTGTTTTTGAGCCTTGTTGGCCATTTAGTTTAGGCCTTGGGCCTTATTTCTTTCCTTAGTGGACTTTAGAGTGTTGGGCTTAGGATCCAAGAGTCCAACCTATATATACTTTTCCATTCCATGTAATAGGTAGAACTTTGAATCTTTGATGAATGAAGTTCACTTTAACATTTTGAACAAAAGAGTTCCCTAATACCTAAGAGAGTGGTGAGATGCTAGTTGCTAGTGTTTGTGAAGGTTCATCATGGATTCTCTAAGGTTTCTTGAGATGAGAACCTTGAGGCTAGGAGAGCTCAAGGATAGTTGGTGTGAGAAAAAGTAATGTGCAAGTGTACACAGTCACAAACAAGTAATATAGAGAAGATGAGATCGTACGCACAGGGATTGGATTAATTCTTTATGCTTAAATATATAGAGAGATTAGTGCAGAGTAAACTACTAACAAATGGTGGATTACAGTGTGCAAACAGAATGAAAACAAGTTATAAAAGACGTGTGAAATCAGTGGAGAATGATAGTTGGGATGTTCTTACCAAATAAGTCACTTTTAAGAGTTTTGTGTTTATGTGTGGTGCAGGTGCACTGAATGCAGCATGAGATTTGTGCTTTTCAATCACTTTCTTCAGAGTTTCATTACAAAGCTTCTTATGTCTAAGCATGCTAAATAAGTTCACTCCTGTCTTTTAAGTACCCACTGTATCACCCTAAGAACTATGCTATCCTATGTCTAGGACTTAGCATGGATTTAACAAAGTTTGCTTTATTAAAATGAATTAACAAAGTTTCTTCATTAAAACTCTTACCCTTATTAGTTCTTGAGTTCTAATTGTAAACCAAAGTCGAGAAACGTGCTAAGACTTAAGGATTAGGAACAAAACACAATTAAAAACACCAAATGCAAAAGGTAATAGCACTAACATTGGGGTTTGGTGCATTCGGATTAATCACTGCTTGAGAAGGTAGTTGGTTTGACCCCCGAGCTTGCATCTGATTAATTGTGGTAGCCATCTGTCCAATTTGTGTCTGCAAATTCTGAATTGAGGCATCTGTCCTCTCTTGGAACTGGAGATTCTGGGCAGCCATCTACTTAACTAAATCCTTTAATGAAGGTGCAGGCCTGGCAGCAGCTTGTTGTTGTGTAGCTGGATTTCCCCATCTCAAGTTTGGATGGTTCCTCCAGCTTGGGTGGTACCTGTTAGAAGACAAATCAACATTGACTTGAGGGTTAAATATATTAGCTGCATATGCTTGAGGGGTATCAGCATTAGGATCCTCTTATAGTGAAGGACAAGAATCTGTGGGGGTGCTCTGGAGACACGAAGGTTGATAGAGGGGGATAGCGACGGTGGCTCACGGCGGAGCTGGAGGTGGTTGTTCGGACGGAGGCATGAGCAATGGCGGAGGCCACCACACGCGGTGGCCGGAACTAAAACAGACCCAAAGGTGAGGTTTTTATGCTATTTTTAATCTCTTTTCTTGCTATCTATCTCTCTCCTATCTCTACTTCTAATTTCTCAGCTTTGATTTCTCTACACCTCTCTAGACTGAAAAAACTATTCTCCTCTTGCTCTAAAATCGTTTTTCTTTTTTTCTCGTTCAGTATTGTGGTATTTATAGAGGCTTCCAATTTGTCATGTTGTTCTAGCCAGCTAAGGACCTCTCAATTGTCTCTTTCAATTTTCCCAATCTATGATCCTGCATTTCTGCTCATCTTGTTTTTCTACTGTGCTCATCTTGTTACAAGTTCGTTAACGAACGCGAGTTGACACGTGTTAACGATTAAAACCTCAAAATGCACAATAAGTAATATTTTTGATTTTTTCTAATGAATTTTAGATTAGTCGGACAAAATTAGGGTACAACAGCTGCCCCTCTTTATTTATATTCCGTAGAAAAATGGAGGGTTCTCAAGATTTCATCGAAGGAATAGAAATAAAGATAAAACAGACGCTAATTTTGTTCGATTAGTAGGAAAGCTAGGGGTTTTGAGAATTTACAAGTAATGGTTAACACTTGGCGAGTTGACAGGAAAAGTAAAGAAGGAGCACTGGGGCTTTGAAGGAGCGCTAGGGCTCTGAAGGACCACTAGGGATCTGAAGGAGCGCTAGGGCTCTGAAGGACTATTTAGTCTGAAGGGCTGCCTGGGCCTGATGGACCAAAAATGGTCTGATGGACTGCTAATAGACACGGTACTAGTAAAATAGTCTGAGGGAGACCTACGTCGTTGCGGTCGTGGGTGTCAAGATCAGATCCGGAACTGATATGTTGATCACGAAGGATTACGCCATGTCTTAGGCAGACACAACTAATCTGAAGGACCACTTGGGATCTGAAGGATCCGCCGCGCTCAGTGGTGACGTTATGATCTGAAGGTAGAGTCCGAAACCGTCCTTTTGACGTATTAAATCGAACTGAACTGAAGGACCGATTTGGTCTGAAGGATCTATGTTAGACTCTGCGCTAACACTTCGATCTAGTATATGATATGGGGTGCAACACTCGTAGTGTTGACTTAGAGACAAAATATATAAAGATCGACACTTGAAGTCAATCGAAAAAGTAATTGATGTTATGATGTGCATGTAATGTATGCACATGCAGATGATTTGATTTCTCTTCGGTGAAATGATGAATGAAATGTAATGTAATGAGGGAATTTTTTTTCTTTTTTTTTTTTGGTGATTTTGCTTTTTCTTTCTTTGTTGCTTTTCTTTTTGCTCTTTTTTTTTGCTTTGCTCTTTTGGCTTCTTTTCTTGAATGAATGTGAATGTGAATATGATGCAAATGTAATGCCTTGATGCAAATGCTATGATGAATAAAAGGAAGTGCATAAATGCCTGGTGCGATGATATGATATGATTGATAGAAACATTTTTTGGTAATTATGAGATGCCAGACATGAGAAGCAGAGGTGAATATTGATCATTCCTTGGAAAAATTAGATTTGATTCAAACTTTCGCAATATCAAGGTTGTTATTTACAGACACTAATGTGAAAAAGTACTTGACTGTATCTGCAAGCTCGCCTATTTTTCTCTTCCATTATGATGCCCCATGATGACCGAATTTTAGGTCCACAAAGTTAACTAAGTGGATTTCCAGTATCACATTATTAACCTGTGTTCTCTCTCTTTGAAGCATTGTTTAGTAGACATGCAAAGTAGTGCAGATACAGATGAATGAGTCAGTTAACTCGGGGTTTTAGAGGTTTTAGGGTATGGACAAATGTGACACATGAAGGGATGAATGACTGACTGGTTTTTGTCAAAGTGAAAGGTAGGTTTCCCCCAACTCAAAAAAAATGTGGGACTGCCCCAATTTAGACTTCCGGTGATGGTGAGCGAATAATTTGCCCCTGTATAGTGATGACAATAACTAGGGGTGTGGAAAAGATCGATGATGAATTGGGAATGGCTTGACTTTGGAATAAAAGCTGGAAAGCAAGAGATTTTGTCTCAACCCACGGAGTTTGGTGTTGCCCCTATTATGATGAGGACCAGGTTGCCCTGACTGAAGTAAAAGGGTTTGGTTAGGATAATGAGTTGAGAAGTTGTCCTGGTATGGTCTAATGGATGTGAATAAGGGAATGAAATAGGTCTAGGCCGAATTTTTCTAATTTTAGGGAAGTGAAAGGTGATGGGATTGCCCCACTTTGGAATGGTAGTTCAAATGGTTGCTTTAAGTGAGGTTGTGAAAGGTGACAGAGTTAGGGTAAATGCCCCCACTTTGGATCTGGTTGATGGTCCTAGTACAAACTTTTGGCTCTCTTTAAGAGAAATCCCAAAGACTATGACAGTCTTGACTTTTGATATGATGAAAACTTCACTTGGTGATTACTAAACCTGTTCTTAATATCAATGCAACTTGAATGAATCTTGGAGTGCAAGTCCTTTTGATTTTTTTTTTTTGAGCTTTCTTCTTCTTTTTTTTTTGAGCAAACATATTGTAAATATATAAACTTATTTGTCCTAAAATTAAAACTTTGAGAAAATGAAAGCAATCGGTCATTGATCGGAATGGACTTTTTAGGGTTGTAATGCGGCCAATGGTTAGGGGTTTAGGGAAGAAATGGTTTTATAATGTGGCCAATGGTTAAGGGCTTATGAAAGAAGGGATAATTAGTCCCAATGAAGTGTTTGAGGGTTTACGAAAGAAGGGATAATCATACCCACTGAAGTGTTTGAGGGTTTATTGAGCCAAGGATCTCTTATGCGCTTTATGGTAAAATGTATCAGCTCATAATTTCTACTTCTTTTGTTTTTTTCTCTTTTTTTTTTCAGGATTTTTTTTCAATCTTCTTTTTTTGAATTTTCTTTCCTTTTTTTTTGTGATTCTTCTTTCTCTTTTTTTTTTGAGCTGACTGAGCTGATAAAAGTGATACACCATCTTTTGATGTGGAATAGATCCTTGTCTAGGGTGATTGAATTTTTTGATTTTTTGGCTCAAGGTGGGTAGCAAATGGTTTTTTTTTTGGATTTTGTATTTTTTCGGATTTTTTTTTAGGATATGGAAAGATGGTCAAACTTCATTTCAAATCATGATTGCTTGTTTTCTCAAAGATTAACTCAAGGACAATAATTTATTTACTTTTATATATTTGCTCTTTTTCTATATTTCTTTTTATATGCCTTAATTTTTGCTTAGGCTGCTCTTACGAGTTTTCAACCTAACAGGCTTTTTTTTTTTTTGCAAAAGACTCGCAATTGCACTAAGTATATATAATGTTGACAAGGTATCTTAGTGATCAAAAATCTACCCCAGTATGGAGGACCTAAAGTGAAATTTCATCAGTGGGGAACAAACCAAACAGTCAACTAGATACTGATGTGGGGAGCATGTACTTTATGGGTGGTCGGGGCGGGACTAGACATGGACAAGGGACGACGATAAGATGTAAAGATGGGGACGCTAACTGACTCAAACAAGAATAAAAACACATGTCATGCAGGTTCACTATAAGAATGCTTCACAGAGAATTAACATCAGTTAAAATATGATAGAAATCTTTGATGGACCATTTTGGTCATGTATCATGGGATGGATGGGATGCATCGCTTTACTGACTAAAACTATGGATGAGCTGCAAATAGTAAATAACTTCTTCTTTTGGAAAATTGAGTGCTTTGACACACCTTGAGTTTGCAACTAAGTAAGGCTAAATTTTTCCAAAGAAGAATAATTATTTCGCAAGAATGTCTCATCACTCATCACAATTTTTTTCCTAAAATTATGCTCATTTTTATTTTTATTTTTTTTTTAAAAAAAGGTAATGCATGAATGTACAAATTATAATGTATATGCATGATGAAAATGTATGAATTGCGTGAAGGAATGATCACTTGAAAAGACTAACTATTCTAAATGATTTTTGTTTTTGTTTTTGTTTTTGTTTTTGTTTTTTAGAGGCAATGCAATACGGAAAATGCTAACTAAAATATATTTTGGATGATGAATGATGCAAGAATGATGACACTATTTTTGTTTATTTATTTATTTGGAAATGATGCATGCATGGAGTAATGTTGGATTTGAGCTATGATCACAATATGAGTGAAAGGATGCAGGAATGCCACTATGTGATGTGATGTTGTAAATGATATTGTAAATGAGTGAAGGAATAATAATGATGTTGTAAATGATGCGATGTTCACACTATTTGATGATGATATTTTGGTGATGATTATGAATGAATGAGATGCTTAGATTATATGGATAATAATTGCCCTTTTTTATGCGATGAAAGGAAATGCATGATGCTCGCAGTTATTTGTTAATGCAAGGAAAGAAAAGAATGCATGATGTTTGACATGATTCTGAATTTTTGGAAGAGGGAAAATCAGATGCATGAGTACATGAATTAATGAATGAATCTGCATGAAATGCGAATTATGGTTTTATTCACGCGTCGAGGAATTGTAAACTTTTATTTGAAGAGTAAAGTATGATTCTGGTGGTTGACTTTCAAATGCATGTTTTTTTCTTATACTGGTATCCACCTCTCTTAAAAAAACTTTTATAATTCCCTGGCGGTCATTGAAATGCATGCAAGATGAGTTTTTTTTTTTGTTTTTATGATATGCAAAGAAAAAGAAAAATAAGAATGTATGAGATATGTTTGCAAAAAATAAAATATGATTTTTGGATTTTTTTTTACAAGAAAATGGGAAGGAAATGTATCAGTGTTTGTTTGGATGCAAGAGTATTAAGCTCCTTTGTGTCCTAGAAGGGTTCCTTTAGGAGTAGGTCTACGGTTTTTCTATTGCGTGAACCTTTCAAGGGTAGCTCTATAAGTCCTAAATAAGGTTCCTAGAGCCAACGACCCCAGTTAAGAACACTGGTCACAACAATAGGCAAGCTATTAGAAGTGACAACATCCTTAAAAGGAACCAAACTCCAGGTGAGGTCTTCGTGACCACCCAACAAGACGTACATCCAGGGGGCCATCACTACGCGACCTCGTTCTAACTTAGGTTATGCTCAAGTCCGGGTATAGGACTGTACTCACGTGTGTGAAGGAGTGTAATAGTGGAGTGTGTGTAGGAGCAAATTTTTTGAAGTAACCCCCAAGCTGCAAAACAAGCAAACACATATGCAAAATATATTGTCTTCTACCCTAAGGTATACATAACATACAAAAATATCGCATGTAATAAGATATAAAAGACAAAAAGGAAGGGTAAAAACTAAACAAATCCTACAACTAATTAGGTTAGGCCTGACTCTCTAAATGTCCCCAGTGAAGTCGCCAGCTGTAGCGACCGAAAAATCCGAGAGAGGATTCCTCGAAGGTTCAAAAATGAAGCCGCCACCAAAGTTTAGTTTAAGGGCAAATATTGGAAAATCCCTATTGAAATGGACAAGGGTCCTTGAGACCAGGTTAGGGTTCGGGAGTCGGTTATGCGTGGGGAAGGTACTAGCACCCCACGACATCCTTCCTAAGGAAGGTTACCTGCTAATAAGTTGTGTAAAAGATATTAATTTTCAAAATGTTTATTTTACCCCTTTTATTTTGGATTAAAAGAAATGGAAAGAAGAAAAGAGTTGAGGTTTTTGGATTTTAGAAAAAGATTATTTAGGAAAAGAGTAAAAAAGGGTTTTTTATTAATGCACTTGACAGATGTGGGCCCCCATCTGCTCCTACGTATCTCCGGGTAGAGAATCAAAGGCTACGTAGTTCTTGGTAAAAAAAGGTTTGGTTGGTTCGTGTTTTTTATTTAGGGGTCCTGGGACTTTTGATCCGTAACGGTTCATTCGTCCTAGAACGCTGACTAACCCGATCGTACAATCGACTTAATCCCCTATTTTGAAAATTTTGTATTCTTTGTTTGAGAGAAAGAGGTGTGTTTGTATTTTTTATTTTTGAAATTTGGAGGACTTTCATATTGACCAAACGAGTAAACCCAGAGTGGTCGCTACTAATAGTCCGTTAGAAACTAAAAGATATTCACAATGTCCAAACGAATTAAATCCAAAGTGACCATTGCGAATAACCGATTTGTGATTGGGTGTTTGATTGTTTGAAAACTTTTGCTTAGAAACATGATCTAAAGAAAAGTTAAGATTTTTTGGTACTGTAAGGATGAGTTGGTCTCATTATTAGTAGGATGATAAAAATAAAAAGACTAGCTGTACTATAAGGGCTAGTAGATACGATATAAATGGATAAATAATTAAATAAACAAATGTATGAACAAGTGAATGACAAAACAATAGCATATGATAAGGGGAAATGATGGAAGCATTGGTCGTGAGTTGCTGGTGTTATGAAAATAAGGCAAGTGGTACCAAAGCAAAGCAAATAAATATACAATGATAATAATAATAATGATGTAAAAAAACAAACAAATAAACAAGAGTAATGAAAATGGGGTGGGTGGGGTTCATCGAATAAGTAAGCAGGGTGGAACGCACATTTGATGCTTAAAAACAAAGGGGGTTCTCTGACCTGTTGCCAATTTTTTTTTATCAAAACTGTAAGTTCATCCAATCTGTTTTCTAAGCTCTTATGATCAGCAGCTTGTATCTCATTTACTCCCCTTGTTAGAACTGCAGAATTGCTTCTAGTTGTGAATTGTTGGGAGTTAATGGACATATTCTCTATTAAAGCTCTTGCATCTGTTGGGGTATTGTCTACAAGTGCACCTCCACTAGCAGCATCCATAATATTTCTGTCTATGGGAAATAAACCCTCGTAGAAATAT
Organism: Astragalus glycyphyllos; assembly: GCA_963573325.1. Classification (NCBI taxonomy): domain Eukaryota; kingdom Viridiplantae; phylum Streptophyta; class Magnoliopsida; order Fabales; family Fabaceae; genus Astragalus; species Astragalus glycyphyllos. The sequence continues at coordinate 38,771,058 of OY754307.1, forward strand.
TGGATGAGCAGTTGCTCAGAGATTTGATGATGAGGGCAACTTGCACACAATTTCTTGAATCTCTCCCAGAATTCATGTAAAGACTCAGTGGAGTTTTGTCTGATACCACATATTTCTTTTCTGATTGAAGTTGCTCTGGATGTAGGAAAGAACTTCTCCTGGAACAACTTTTTCAAGTCATTCCAATTTTCAACAGAACCTGGCTGGAGGTAATACAACCAATCCTTGGGTGCATCTTGGAGTGAAAAGGGGAAGGCCTTAAGTTTAATGTGCTCCTCTGGAATTCCTTGGGGTTTCATGGTTGAGCACACAATGTGGAACTCCTTAAGATGGTTGTGAGGATCCTCACCTACAAGACCATTAAACTTTGGCAACAAGTGTATTAAACCAGATTTCAATTCAAAAGGATCATCAACATCAGGATAATTAATACATAGAGCATTGTAAGTAACATCAGGTGCAGCAAGTTCCCTAAGGGTTCTACCAGCCATGTTGACAGAATCAAGATAAGAATCAAGTTCTAAGAGATTATGACTAAGGATGCTATAACTATCACTATCCTCTATATGCTCCCTAAGTCTACGATGTAATGTTCTCTCAATTTCAGAGTCAAAGGGATGCAAATTAATAGTATTAGACCTGGTCATGCACCATATGCAACAAGAAGTAAGAAAATGCAATAATTCTAGAAATACCAACTACGTCCTAGAGTTAAAATAGATGCAGAAAATAGAAAACGAATCAAATCTACTCTAAAAAAAATTAAAATCACTACAAAAAATCTAATTAAATCAAAAGAGATATGAAATTTTTTTGGGGTTTTTTTTGGAGATATGAAATATTAAAATAATTACTTAAAAATAGAAAACGATCGAATTTGAGGTTTTTACGCTACAGCTCCAATTCATGGGAGTCCCATTCCTTGATTTATTTCTGATTTTCTGGTAAAATTTTGGAGCAATCGGAGAAGATCACCTAAAAACCGTTTTTTCACCTAATCAGAGACAAAACTGAGCAGGGCTGAAACAATAGAACCTGCAAGCAACAAAACTCAAAGACAAATCTTATTGGTTAGTGAGTCCTAAAGTTGATGAAAACGATTTCTATTTGAGGGGTTAAACAATTTAGAGAGACAGTCGATCCACTGGTTTCCAGGTGCGCGTCTTGGATTTATCATCGATTCCAAATAATCGTGCAAGACTCATTCAAAGTTTCAGTTCTTGATTGATAATAAACTAATCAAGCAAGTGTCAATTAGTTTATGCGAATTCACACCATTTTAAAGCAAGCGTCAAAACAATGCGTTCAATCAATCGTGATCGTGAACAAGCGCCACTTAACACAATCGATATCATAACCGAATTCAATCAATCCTCTATCAATTCCTAGTCGAATTAAATAAAATAAGCGATTAAATAACTCGAATAGTTAAGAGTCGCGAAAACAAAATATAAACAAGCGTCATACATAAACGATTCGTGTATTGCAAGTAAACCGAATTTGGGTAATTAAGCATCACACAAAGACAAAAATTGCAAACAAAGAATTCAAATGTGGAATTGATAGAGAAGAAAGAACTGAAAACTAAAAACAAAGTAGACGAAATAACATTAAACACCGAACCTCAAAATCCGTAAAACGACAGCCTTTCACCGATGAATCATCGACTTAGGAGTTTAAGCTACCATGGAGGCTAGAGCACAAAATTTTTGTAAAGTGTGAATAATGCGTAAGAGAGAGAGAGAGAGAGAGAGAGAGAGAGAGAGAGAGAGAGAGAGATGGCTGCTGGTCAGCCAAGTCTATAAGACAAACGAAAAACCCAATCCCTTACGGGTTCTTGGATAAAAGCCCGTTAACAAACTAATATTCGGCCCAAAACTCATTTTACAATAAACTTCTTCTGTATTTCGCAGTTTTGGCCTTCAAGACTTTCGAACTAGGTTTCGAGCTCAACTGAAGATTTGTAGCTTTGTTCCTTAGCTTTCCAACGCATGCTGGCACGCCTCAATCGAATAACCACAACCAAAGTTATGGTCTGCTGAGTAGACAGAGGTCAATATGCAATAAAAACAAGAATTAATCAAGAAATTACTATATTGCTCAAATAAGACCCAAAGTCTAGAAACGTGCTAAGACTTAAAGATTAGGAACAAAACACAATTAAAAACACCAAATACAAAGCTATAAAGAGTGCAGTAAAATGTACTGATCAATAGGCAGATTCTAGGTTTAGTTGAATGGGAGACAATGTTTTTTTATTTTTTTTTAATAAAATTAGTTATAAATGATGTGTGTTGCCACATAAGCCAAAAAATTAATAAAAAAAAAACTAATTTTTAAATAAAATCCAAGCCATGTCAGCACTATCAAACACTTAAGATTTTTTTAACTGAGGTCAACGGAAAATCAAAAAAAGGATAACAGTGCAATGATTTTGAAAGTTAAGGACACATTTGTTACACTTAAAATATAAGGGACCTAATAGAAAACTGAAAATATGTTAAGTGACCCAATCAAAAATTAAAAATAAGTTAAGAGACCCCATATGATATTTTGTCGATTAATTATTATACATACTTGGTAACCAACATCGTTGGCCCAATGGTTTACTCTACCTTAGGACATGGCGGTTGAGCCGGTGCTCCCTAGTTCGATACCTAAAGTAGACAAAATCGGTGGTCCTGTGAAATTTAATTGATAAACTACAAATTAGTGCATTTTTAGAGATACTTTTGAGAGATTTTTTAGAGTAATTATCACCAATTAGATAAATCATTGACTTAATTTGCTCTATATTTTGCAGAAGAAAAGAAAATATGGAAAAATAAATTATGGTGCTACTCATATTAAAATTATATAAATTATATATATATATATATATATATATATATATATATATATAATCAGCACATGAACAAAGAAATGCATGTGGCCCAAATCCAATAAAAGGCCCACGGCCTAAGTAATGAGAAAGAAGAGGGCACATGAACAAAGAAATGCATGTGGCCCAAATCCAATAAAATGCCCACGGCCTAAGTAATGAGAAAGAAGAGGGCACGTGAGTTTTAAAGGAAATGAAGCAAAAGTGGACGTGGAAAAAAAAGGGAATCAATTAGAAGATATGAATCCAAATTAAATTGAAGGCATTTAAGGAAAGGACTTGACTTGGAGGAAAAGAAATATCACACTACCCTAGCTTGGAGAGAAAGAAAAGGAACTAATATAAAAGGAGGGTTTCACCTGTGAAGGAGGAGCTAGACACCATAACACAAACAAAACCACTCACGCTGGCGCCTCTAGACCTCTCTCCACTAATTAAATCTTTACTTTAAATTCTTGTCAATTATTTCTTTTTATTTAGTTCTATAACCTTCAAATTATTTGTTTGTTTAAACAATAAATAATCTCGACTAGTTTGGTACTTGTTAATTAATCCCCTACTTCTGCGAGAGAGTACACTTGCTCTAAGTGTGTTTTTAACGCAACAAGTTTTTGGCGCCGTTGCCGGGGATTAATTTAACAATATTAAACAAAAAAGATTTTTATTGCTTTGGACTTTTTTTTTTCCGCTTTAGTTTTAATTTTGTTTTTTTTATTATTTATTTAGCTTATTGAAAAAAAAGTTGCTAATAATTTTCCAAGATCTCGTTGCAGTTTACCCTGTTTGCAGAAAAAAGTTGAAATCATGGTTAAAACTCTTGGAGATTACATTAGAGAGGTAGAGGCGAAAAGGAATTTAGAGAAGTTATCTTGGTATATGCCTCAATGTCAACGCCCATTTTCTCCTCTTCCTTATGGGCCTTATTCAAATTTTTGGGATGACTATGAGCCACCTCCTTATTCCTCCAACTGGGATAATTATGAGCAACTACAAGTGCAGAGGAAAGAGGAAGAATATGATATCGATGAGGCCTTGGCCAAATTAATGGAGCAAGCAAATGAAAGACTTGATAGAATTGAAAAGCTTGACCGCATGGAGGATCAAATTGGGGTCATGAGTGGTCAACTATCAAGTATCATTGCTTTGTTATCTCAAGAGGCCCAAGAAACTCCTTATTTACACACTAAGCAATACAAAGATAATATTCTTAGTAGTGATGAAGAGTTCTCCGTAGAAGCTAATTTAGAGGAAGAATCTCTCAAAAAAGAAGAGACTCCTACTGAAGGGAGTCAAATTAAAACTCCTAATGAAGGGAGTCAAATTGAAACAATAGATTTCATTGATGAGAGCATTTGTGAGGATAATGAGAAAGATCCATTGGTTCTTGATTTGGAGAAAGAGGAGAAAACCCAAATTGTTGGGCAAATTGTTTTAACTATTGGTTATGCTGTGATTGAGGTTCATAAAGGAAAAATAACTTTAAGGAGTGGTAAAGAAGCTGATGTTATTAAAGCTTTAAATTCTAATGAAATTTTCTCTCGTTCTTTTAACGGATTTATCTCCATATGAGGTAAATCCGCTTTGAATTTTTCAAAGCGGATTTATCTCCCCTGAGGTAAATCCGCTTTGCATTTTTTACAAAACAGGTTTATCTCCCCATGAGGTAAATCCGCTTTGCATTTTTTCAAAGCGGATTTATTTCCCCTGAGGTAAATCCTCTTTGCATTTTTTTCAAAGCGGATATATCTTCCCGTGAGGTAAATCCGCTTTGCATTTTTCAAAGTGGATTTACCTCAAGGGAGATAAATCCGTTTGAGTCAATTTTGGGGGGTATTTTCGGGTATTCATATTTTGTTGGGTTATATGGTCAAAGTGTGGGGGTACAAAAAAAACCCTTAAAATATGGGTTGGGGTTTAAAAAGGTCCATATAATTGAGGGCTTAAATTTAGGGACTTAAACAAGTGGACTAGTAGGGTAGACTAGGGGGTTGGGACTGTTTTGACAGCTCTACCTAGACCTCTTAGAACTATGTTTTTGGTTTGTTTGCATCCGGATTCACCTATCCAAGGTCCGCGCCACCCCAACTAAGAACCTAATCATTCAAAATCAATTAAAAAGATATAATGAACATATAAATAAACATACATGTACAGACATCCAAACATAGCTTAAGCTATCGAGAGAGGAAATGAGGGTGTTATTATATAACTCGTGGTTTCAATCATATACCCTACTTAAACCTATTTTGATTAACCAATAAGGTTTTTTTTATTTCATCGAGTCTAATCGCATTTGGTATAAGGGTTTGTTTGATGACTAGCAGAGGATAGAGACAAATAGAATAAGAGAGATACAAAAAGATAAGTTGTGATATTGACAAAATAAGCTTTTATCCTATTATGTATTTGATGCACACTTGATAACAAATTAGACAGCATTAGCCAACACCGTTGGCCCAGTGGCTTAATCTATCCTGAGACACCGGGTCAATCAGGTGCTCTCGGGTTCGATTCCCGCAGTGGACAAGTTCGGTGTTGGCCAGTGCGAAATTTGATCCTAAGCACGAGCGAAGATTAGTCTTTCGTTGAAAGCGTTGGGACACTCCGTGGGTAGCCAGCAATGGTCCGAACCAAAAATAAATTTAGATAGCATTATATCATCTAATCATGTGTTTTCCTAGGCACGAGCGAAGATTAGTCTTTCGTTGAAAGCGTTGGGACACTCCATGGGTAGTCAGCAATAGTCCGAACAAAAAAAAAATTTAGATAGCATTATATCATCTAATCATGTGTTTGAGATAGATCAAAAATAGTATGATAGGATGGCAAAATGATATATATAGCTTTTAAAATATTTTAAATTTAATTATAATTTTGTTCGTAAAATTTTACATTTTAGTTTTTATCTTAACCTTCTTTATATTTTATAGATCACTCTACTTATTCTTAATCTTATAAATGATCAAATTATCCCTAAAAAACTACATATTATATTTTAAAATTAATTCTAATATTTTTAATTCATATTTACTTTTTTCATAAAAAAACTTATATTGAAATATTGGGCAAACTGCCTAAGTTAACAATTAAAATTGATTAATCTATCTTAACGTTTCCTATGAATACCCCAAGTAAATAAGTGTAGAGGTATATATGAATTATTTTAACTTATATACTTTTTTCCGGGGAATATTATAAATGACTTGCACAAAATAAAAAAGAAAAAGTAGAGAAAGATAAAGGATAAGAAAGAGTAATGATCAAGAATTTAGGATGCTTTGTAAAATTAGTTTTTGGTTTGGTTGAAGTTAATTCACTTTTTAAAAAAAGACTTTTTGGGTGGGTTGCATAAGTGAAAAAAGCAAAATTGCTTTTGAAGTTTAAGTTTATGGGTAGGATGCTTTAAGTTTTTATTTTTTCATTCAAGTCCTTTATATTTTTGTTTTTATTTCATTTTGGTCCTTCCTGTTTCAAATTTGCCCTCCAAGTTTTCGTTTAAATTTCAAATTGGTCCTCTATGTTTCTGTTTCTATTTTAAATTGATCCTTATAAACAAAACACACGGAGAATCAATTTGAAACATAAGCGGAAACATGGAGAACCAACTCGACATGGATTCCCGGTTTATAACATTTACAGAAACATAAAGGACTTGAAAAAATACAAATACCAAATTTAAATAAACTTAAAGACTTCAAGCATAATTTTGCCTAAAAAGAAACAAAAGAAAAAGAGGGACGAGCAAACTAAGGTCTCACACCTAAGCATCCTTAAGCAATAGAGAACCCAAGCCCCTAGGGATATCCAGGGACTATTGAACCTTCGTTTGCAGAAGTCAACACAACTATTTTGTTCCATGTAGATGTGGACAAATACAGGCCCCTCAACAAAACTGTATAGCCAACAAGTAATCTTAGTCAGAAGTCAAGCATGGACATGCAAATCATGGGTGTACCTATTGCAAATGATATTGATAGAAATGGCCTCTAGGCAATCACTCACGCAGACCATCTTCATAAAACCAAGCTCATGAGCAAGAGTCAATCCGTGACGAATCCCTAAGAACTCGGCCAAGAAAGCATCGCCTGCATTAGCTTGTAGAGAAAAACCTACTGCTATCCACTCACTCTTCAGATTGAACCAGGTCACTGCGCCAACAGCAGATGCGCCAACAGCAGATGCGCCATAATAAGAGTCCCCTGTCAAAATTGATATCCACAAAGGCCTTACCTGAGGGAGCCATCGAGCCACAATATTCTTGTCTTAAGAAGCTTCACTTTTCTTAGGAAAGTGGATAACAAACTCATCATGAGAGTGCTTAATCATGCAGGCAACATAACTAGTATAACAAATGCTAGTGTTGAGGACTGAGTTGTGGCTCATCAAATAAATGCTAAGAAATCCAATGGGACATCAAAATTTTCAAACCATATTATAATTTTACGCAATCCTACAGAAAAATTTCACTTTTACAAAGAAATCCATTTTGCCTAAAACATCTTTTTTTTTTACAATTATTACTAGATGATGTACAATTGACCTCCTAGATTTTGGGTTATACTCAACCCCACAAACTGATTGGTAGAGTAAGGAGTGTTCAAACTTTAGAAGCTCGTACGTTTTTTTGAAGCAAAGAAAGCTCTTACTTAGTATTACCTTCGATCAATGTGAGACATGAGTTTTTCTCGAAAGCAACCAAGTACAAACATTGGTTAGTAACATAGAAATTCGAAAAATTTCATTTTATATACAATAATACAAAATGATACAGTTGCATAAAGCCCAGAGACCATATTGGTACATGATAAAAGATGAGACAGTCAAATGCTGACACCATTGATATTAGACCCGTGCTTTTGCTATGCTAACAAAAAATTCACAATGAAACCATTCCAAAGACATGACCCCTCTAGAAAGCAAAAGGAATGATACGACATCAAAGGGCTTACTTTTTACATGCAAATAGACAGTAACCTAAGTTGCAGCCTCTTTTGATTACAGTCACCAATGAAACCATGTAGCCAATGCTATCTGAATGAGCAAACATCTCTCCCAAATCCAGCCATGGTCTTTGTCTAAAACCAAGAGTGCACAATTACCCCACCACAGCAAGCCACGGCTGCTGGATGTCTATTTTGCAGCGTACCAGCTTTGTGCACACTTGGCATCCACGGAGAGGGCGACTTTGAGAAAATTCTTTCCATTAAAGGGTTTTGACATGCACTCAATAACTATGGCCTTTGCAACCTCAGCTGACTCTGTTGGCCCTTCCAGTATGACTTCATCATGAACCTAATTGGCCATATGCAAAAATCTTAGCTAAAATGTAGCTGGAAATATTTTAATAAGAACAAAACATTCATATCTGGAAGAGCATTAATATTAGAATATAGTGATAGAGCCAGGGAGCTGAATGCCCATTCATCATATTCAAATATCGTTAGAGATCAGAAAATGAGGAGATTGAAGAGAACAATGCTAAGAAAAATTGTCAAAGCAAAAATTAATTTATAAACCAGAGTATTATGAAGAATGGGAAATAACCAGTAGGAAAGGAACACATACTAATCAAGTTTCCATAATCATGTTAGCAAACTAACTTTTCAATCAACAACTACTTGCTCAAGAAGACTACATATCTCACTTATCAAGACAAATTGTTATACAGACAATATAGATTAATGAAGTTTTCTGATAAGTATGATAAGTTTAAAAAGGGTAAATTTTATGTAAGAAAGAAAAAGGGGAGTAGGGGAGTTACTGTGGGTCATGTTGTAGAAGAGCCTAGCTCCCATAACTAACTAATGATTGTGAATAGTGGGGTGTGCACCAGCAGGCTGACGTGGCAGGTGCTGTTTGGTGTGATGAGAGAGAATTAGCAGGAATCAAATAGAGGGCGTGTGTGTTGGTTAGAATCATTCAGATATTTTGTAAGTGGAAGAAATTCCCCTAGGAGAGATTGGCCTCTCGAAGAGCCATTGTTGCCCTTTTCATTTCACTTCACTGTTACATTGTATCACACAGAATCACACTGATTCTGTGCTTATTTCCACTTATATTTAAGTAATACATCTCATATTACTTGAGAATTATCTGATTGTGTTCATTTCTACTTGTTATGCTAAATTGATCGTATCAATTTGGTATCAAAGCACTTGATCCTATAAGTGCATTGTATGGTTTCTACTAGAGGCATCATGGAAAATCGTGTGGACGCTATTGAGCAGAAGGTGGCGAGTATGGAGGCAGTGTTGACTGAAGTGTACGCAGGAATGAAGGAGCTACTCGCAGAGCAGAAAATGAAGAAGAGAGACGACTCCGACGAGACTAGCGGTGTCAACGGTGAGATTCCGATCATCACCAGTGAGGCGACATCTCATCCACCTCCGGCGAGACGAAGCAACGATGGTTTTGAGATGGACTATCGTGGAGGACGAAGGAAATTGGAAATACCCGTTTTCAAAGGTGACGACCCGCATGGGTGGTTAATCCGGGTCGAACGGTATTTCAGGGTGAATTCTGTGCGAGAAGCTGAGAAACTTGATGCGGTGGTGATCATATTGGAGGAGAGAGCTCTAAATTGGTTCCAATGGTGGGAGGAACAAGCTCCAATGCGTACTTGGGGTGAATTTAAGAACGCAGTGATACGACGTTTTTTCCCTGAGTATCTGCATAATCCACTTGGCCCACTGTTGAGTTTGAAACAGGAGGGTACAGTTATGGATTATAGGGAGAAATTTGAGTTACATGTAGCACCATTAGCCAGGGAAGATAGATTGATGCTGGAGGATATCTTTCTTAATGGATTGAAGGAAGAAATTAAAGCAGAGATCAAGTTGTATGGTTATGATGATCTCTCTAGCTTGATGGATCGTGCTCTGTTACTGGAAGAGAAGAATAAAGCTCTATCCAGGAGGAACAAGGGGATGCCTGAGTGGATAGGAAATGGATCCAAGTTTCGCAGCACTTGGGACAATTCCAGAGGGAAAAAGGAGGACAATAAGGTGACTGCAGAAGAAGAGAAGGAGGGAAGTAAGACTGGAGGGAATGTGAAGTCCAGAAGGTTACCAACTAGTGAATGGGAGGAGAAAATGAAACTTGGTCTATGTTTCAAGTGTGGTGACAAGTGGATGAAAGGCCACATATGCAAGTTTAAGCATATGAAGTTGATGTTGTGTGAAGCAGGAAGTGAATCTGATGAAGAAGAGGTAGAGTCCCAGCCTGCAGTGACTGTAGAAGGGGTAGAAGAGGAGTTGAAAACGCTGCTGTTGTCATTACATAGTAAGGAGGGATTGACTTCTAACAAGTCATTCAAGGTTTGGGGTGAAATTGATGGCAAACTCATAATCACTTTGTTGGATTGTGGGGCTAGCAGCAATTTCATTTCTCCTAGACTGGTGAAAGCCTTGTCACTTCAGGTTTTTGATGTGGTAGAAGTTGGAACTGGAGAAAGGGTGAAGAACCAGGGCATATGCAGAAACTTGAAATTCACAGTGCAGGGGATTGAATTTCATCAGAATTTCTTTCTTATGGAGCTTGGTGGTACTGATATGGTCTTAGGAATGGATTGGTTGGCTAGCCTAGGAGATGTGGAGGCTAACTTTAGGAATCTGAGTTTGAAATGGAAGACCAAGGGAGAGAAGAAGCTCATTCAAGGAGAACCTTCTCTTTTGCCATGCTGAGGTGTCTTTGAAGGCCATCACCAAGACTCTGTGTGAGGAAGGTATGGGATTTATGGTGCATTGCCAGGCAGAATTGGTGAGTGACAGTGACATTGAGATTAATATTGATAAGTTACTGAAGAAGTATGAGGATGTGTTTGAGATGCCAGTGGGATTGCCTCCTCCAAGGGTTCAGGATCATGCCATCATTCTACAACCAGGCACTGCCATTCCTCATGTAAGGCCTTATAGATACCCTCATTATCAGAAGAATGAGATTGAGAAGATAGTGAGAGAGATGGTGCAAGCAGGGATAGTGAGATCCAGCACTAGTCCATTCTCAAGTCCAGTGATATTGGTGAAAAAGAAAGATGGAGGGTGGAGATTTTGCACTGACTACTGTGCCTAACAAATTCCCTATTCCTGTCATAGATGAATTGTTAGATGAATTGGGTGGAGCTGTGATTTTTTCTAAGTTAGATCTCAAGTCAGGGAATCATCAGATTCGTATGAGAGAAGACATTCCTAAGACAGCATTTAGGACTCATGAGGGTCATTATGAATACTTAGTAATGCCCTTTGGTCTTACCAATGCTCCATCCACCTTCCAAGCCCTAATGAATGAGGTATTGAGACCATTTCTGAGGAAGTTTACATTGGTGTTCCTCGATCATATTTTGGTATACAGCAAGACGCCTGAGCTACATCAGGAACATCTTTGCAGAGTCTTAGAGCTTTTGAGACAGAACCAGTTATATGCCAATAGAAAGAAATGCAGTTTTGGGTAGACTCAGATTGAGTATCTGGGGCATCTGATCTCTGGCAGAGGTGTCTCTGCAGATCCTAAAAAAATTGAAGATATGCTCAAGTGGCCTACACCAAGGGAGTTAAAAGGTTTGAGAGGATTTTTGGGGTTGACTGGATATTACAGGAAGTTTGTGAGAAATTATGGGAAGATTGCTTGGCCTTTGACTCAATTGCTGAAGAAAGACAGTTTTTGTTGGAGTGAGGAAGCACAAAATGCCTTTGATTTGCTCAAGCAAGCAATGACTACAGTTCCTGTGCTTGCAATTCCTGATTTTGAGAAGGAATTTCTGATTGAAACTGATGCTTCTGGGAAAGGATTGGGAGCTGTCTTGATGCAAGAAGGAAGGCCAGTAGCTTATATGAGTCACACTTTGTCTGACAGGGCACAGAATAAATCTGTTTATGAGAGAGTTGATGGCTATTGTATTTGCTGTGCAAAAATGGAGACCATACTTGTTAGGAAGGCATTTCAAGATCCATACAGATCAAAAAAGTCTTAAGTTTTTTGACTGAGCAGAGGATAGTAGGAGAGGATCAACAGAAATGGCTGTCAAAGTTACTGGGTTATGACTTTGAGATCAAATATAAACCAGGCAGGGAGAATAGTGCTGCTGATGGGCTCTCAAGGCTCATGCAATTCTCTGCCATTTCCACAGTTAAATGTGAAATGTGGGATGAATTGGAAGATGAAGTTCAAGGAGATGAGAAGTTGAAGAGCATTGTGCAGGAATTAATGGTGAATCCTTTAAGTCATCCTGGCTATTCATTGAAGAAAGGGAGGCTGTACTTTAAAGACAGCATTGTATTGCCCAAGAATTCACCCAGAATTCATTGGATACTGCAAGAGACTCATGACTCACCAACTGGTGGTCATTCAGTAGTTTTTAAAACCATCAAGAGAACTGAGAATTTCGTATTCTGGGAAGGAATGAAGAAGAAAATCAAAGAGTACATTGCTGCTTGTGAAGTCTGTCAACAAAACAAGTATCAAACATTGAAGCCAGGGGGCTTGTTACAGCCTCTGCCTGTCCCTACTCAAGTGTGGAGTGACATCTATGGATTTCATTGGAGGTTTGCCTAAGTCTATGGGTAAGGACACCATTCTGGTGGTAGTGGATGTTGACCAAGTAAGCTCACTTTATACCACTTAGTCACCCTTACAATGCTAAGGATGTTGCTGACATTTTCATCAAAGAAGTGGTGAAGTTACATGGTTTTCCTCAAACCATTGTATCTGACAGAGACAGAGTCTTTTTGAGTTCATTTTGGTCAGAATTGTTCAAGGCAGCAGGCACTCAGTTGAAACTTAGCAGTGCATACCATCCACAGACAGATGGACAGACTGAGGTGGTGAATAGATGTTTGGAAACTTATCTGAGGTGTCTGACAAGGAGGAGGCCAAAGCAGTGGATGAAATGGTTGAATTGGGCAGAGTATTGGTATAATACAAACTATCATTCAGCTATTAGCACCACTCCTTTCCAAGCTTTGTATGGAAGGGAACAACCTGTGCTCTTAAAGGGTGATGTTCATCATACTTCTGTTGAAGAAGTAGACAGAAGCTTAGCAGAGAGGAATGACATGTTGAAAGAGATACAAGCTCAGTTGGTGCAAGCACAGAACAAGATGAAGGCCAAAGCTGACTTACATAGAAGAGAAGTTGAGTATGCTGTTGGTGACTTAGTTTATGTGAAGATACAACCATATAAGATGAGGAGTTTGGCCAAAAGAGTTAATCAGAAGCTAAGTCCTAGATATTATGGGCCTTATGAAGTGCTACAGAAGATTGGAGCAGTAGCATACAAATTAAAGCTTCCTGATGACACTAAAGTTCACCCAGTGTTTCATGCTTCACTCTTAAAGAAAGCGGTGAAGCCCCCCTTGCAACCACAACCCTTGCCTAGTTGTTTGAATGAAGAGTGGATGCTAGAGGCAAGCCCTGAAGCAGCAGTAGCTATGAGGAAGAATACTCAAGGTGAACCAGAGGTGCTAGTGAAGTGGAAAGGACTGCCTGACTTTGAAAACTCTTGGGAATCTGCTGTGAAAGTTTCTGAAGAATTCCCTCAACTCCTCCTTGAGGACAAGGAGACTCTAGGGGGGGGGGGGGGGGGTGTATTGACAAGTATGATAAGTTTAAAAAGGGTAAATTTTATGTAAGAAAGAAAAAGGGGAGTAGGGGAGTTACTGTGGGTCATGTTGTAGGAGAGCCTACCTCCCATAACTAACTAATGCTTGTGAATAGTGGTGTGTGCACCAGCAGGCTGACGTGGCAGGTGCTGTTTGGTGTGATGAGAGAGAATTAGCAGGAATCAAATAGAGGGCGTGTGTGTTAGTTAGAATCATTCAGATATTTTGTAAGTGGAAGAAATTCCCCTAGGAGAGATTGGCCTCTCGAAGAGCCATTGTTGCCCTTTTCATTTCACTTCACTGTTACATTGTATCACACAGAATCACACTGATTCTGTGCTTATTTCCACTTATATTCAAGTAATACATCTCATATTACTTGAGAATTATCTGATTGTGTTCATTTCTACTTGTTATGCTAAATTGATCGTATCATTTTCTTCATCATTGCATATAAAAAGCCTGCAATACTATACATGTCAGCCATGCTCCCTTTCATATATTACTTATCCCTTTCCCATTCTCCCCAAAATCCATGTATTACATAGCATTGAAATCAAAACTATGAAAATACTTCAATGGAACTTGACAAAAAATGAGCACAAAAATCATAATTGAGAAATTCTTCGCATAAATATTAACCTGTAAAAGTAATTTCCATCCAAGCTCCTTCAACTGTTTGTTATTTGATATTTCTAACATGGCACACATGGCAACATCTGCTGCACTACCCTGTTACATTTGACAAACCAGAAAACCATAAAAGAAAGGTTTGAAGGTGGTGATGGGTCTCAAACTTTGGAATTGATAGAGGCAGGAAGGATATAAATCTGTTACTAACCAAAAAAACTACATATAAGTTACCCTCCAAATTCATTTTACAAAATAGTGCTGTAATTAAGTATGAAGCATTTTACCCAAAAACGGCGCAGAACATAAAACAACCAATTAGCCGGGTACATGTAACACAGTACAAGTGAAGGATAAGAAGATATTATACTATTCATAGTATTTGTTCACATGCCAATTTGGTACAATTTAGTATTGCCTTTTCTAAAAGCAAGCAGGTTAATAATTAGGTGCAGGTTACAATAAAATGCTAAATCTGTCAATGGAACTCCACACACACGAACAGCATGTCAAGTGTGAATACTATTTATTATGAGAATCTTCAGTGATAGTCATGATTAAATGAGAAAGTCATGCAAATGCAACTTCTTTTAAGTGGTCATGCTATCTCAAGTGATCTATTAACCCTCTAATAGTTGGTATTTTCTACTATCAGTCCCATTACATGTTAGCCCATTTGCATCTGCCCTATTTATAAGGAAGGAGATAAAGGGAGATAGAAAGACGGTCACACTTAAACCATTTAAAAAGTTCTACCACGATTAAATTCTCATCAACCAAACCATTAATAATAGTAATGAATTAAGCTCTTTTCACCTTTATACAAGACATACTTGAAATATAAATTGATTTTTAAATGCTATGAAATTCTTTTTTTGGGTGAATAATGCTATGAAATTCTATGTAATTATTATTTTTACATGACAACCTTTTCCTAATAGGACACACACTTTATGCAACCACTTACAAGACTACAGTAATAAGGTAGATAAGAATAAAACGATTAACCTCTAATAAGTTCTCATTCATAACTTCACTTAGATTAAGATGTTTTCACAAGTGTTCGCTGAAAACATTTTCTCATCATCTACTTGTTTTTTATGGGAAAAAGGATTGAAAAGCCTAAATGTAAGTAACCGATAATATGGAATACTAAGAAATAGTCACCTTTCTTAAGGTAGTATTGGGATGAAATATGTATATTTCAAATTTACAACAAGTGACCATAATTGAGAGTAAAGACAGACATGAGGGAGGGTGGAAAACTATATCATAAATAGGTTTGAAAGAATTGAGCACCTGCACTGGGGTATTAATAGCAGCTCGGTCGATGTGACCTTTATAGTAGCTGTTTGCTTGGTCCATTACAGGGAAGCGTCGGGCTCGCCCCAGCAATGTGTAAACACATCCAGTTTCAGAAGCTTCTTTTTTACGTTTCTGTTGCCATCTCAAAACTTCTTTTCTATCATTGTACCAGAGGTCAACTGTGTTCCTGGCTTCTTTCACAGAAACCTAACAAAAATATTTATAAACTTGTTTGTACAATCAAAGCAATATTCATAGGGACTTGGAACTCATGTAAGCCCCTCATAATAAGTGATAGAACTAATTGTACCTTCCAATCTTTAGAAAGGCCAAGTGGAGTCTTTCCATATGCAATTGAGAAGTTAAGCATTTTGGCTTTCCTTCTTTCAGAAGCAAAGGCATCCTGAAATGGAAAAAAGTTAAAAATCGATAAAACATACAATACCTAGTTTAACTAATCACACCTGGTAATATTTTTTCCTAAATGTTGACTTTAAATTTATTATGTAGTGTGCGTGTGTTCTCATAAGTTGTTGGGATAATGGAAAGAACTTTATTCAATGGGAACAAAAGTAGTGTGCTCATAACTGACAAATTATAAGTCACAAGATAATACCAAACAAACAAGACAGATAAACGTACTTGCGCATGGAAAGCAAGGCTATTACCATATAACTATAAGTAGATCAGAAGACAATTTACCTTCAGCAGAGGAACAGGGGGTTTGTCTTCACCGGGCTGAGGATGCCACTCAAGAAGCACTTCCTTTTTATCAACTGCTTCACGAATATATGGGTACATATTCATTGCAGTTCTGGAATGGAAATCCCCACCAGCTTCAAAGGCTTCCAACATGCTCTTACAATTAGTAAGATGTGCAAGTATCCTAAGTTCCAGCTGAAACAATACATAACTCCATCAACAGAATGAATTATATAGGAACTAGTTCAATTTAGACAGATAAGTAAACTGCAAACCTGTCCATAATCAGCAACTATAAGAGAATTTCCAGGAGTAGCTATGAATGCTTGACGGATTTTGTATCGGTCCTTTTCCAAAGCTGGTTGATTCTAATTTATGAATTATACAAGTTAGATAAAATCTGTGACTTACAGAAATCCAAATCAGGTCTCGTAATGCCCATATTACAGTAAAACTTAATGTAAGCTGAAACAATTGGAAATTATTAAGAATAGTGCATTAGGACCAAGAAGACATCTCATAAAAAAGTACATGCTCCTAATTAACCCCCCCCCCCCAAAAAAAATCACAATTCAAAGATTCAGTATGGGGAAAGCCATTATTAGTACCAAAAAAACAAACGAGTTCAACTATAATCTGTTTTTTATAAGGTAATATGATTTTAGTAGAAAGGAAAGAAAGAAACTCTCTAAAAGTGAAAATAAAAACAGTTCACAAAATAAACTTAGGTCAAAAGGCAAAATATTAGCACCTGTTATTATTGTAAAACAATAAGCTTATATTAACATTAAATTTCATATTAGTGACATCAGTTTGGATTTAGGCTTTAAGATACAAAATGAGTTGTTCTACAATTAGTATTATATAACAAAATGTTGTAGTGTAAAATTAGCAATGTCAAGAACAAACTCTTCTAAAAGGTTGATATATTGAGTGAGGCCAAATGAATAATTTTATATCTAACTCACCCCCTCATATAAGAATCTTTTGAGATTGAATTGTGGACAATGCCAACTCTACCTTTTACTGAAAGTAAACCTTTATTTAGAAAAATAGGGGAATAGTGAATGGGTGCAACATGATAAAACTCTTGACCACTTGGTAACAGAGGTTTAGATATTATATCAAGAAAGAACAAACTGTCCCAAAAGCAACTAAATATAGAATCATGCTAACATCAGTAAATACACATATATAGACAAAGGACAAAAAAATGTACGGCATTTCAAAATTTCAAGTAAACCAACAACTAATATATCATGCAAGTTGGAAGAACCTGCAGACTTGGCCTTCTTGCTGACAAGCGTCCAGTCTCTGTGTTGATATTTATGGAACAATGGACACGCTGATCCTTTCCGGATATATTATGTCCCTGCCATTGAAACACATTAAGCTAGCGTAGAGCAGGCATAAACATCTTCATTGTTCCAAACTTACAATATACTCCATTAGTCCCAGTATAAAGTGTCATATTTACAAAAATATTAGTCCCAAATAAGTGTCATTTTATATTTTCAAAGTAATATTAATTACTTTTTTCCAAGTTTACCCCTAATAATGCTTCTTAGAATTTTTTATGTTGTGTTGCATCATTTTCAATGTAAGAAGGTTGATTTGGTAAAATTTTTATTCTCTTTCTTATCTATATTATTTTTTCTTAATCTGGGTGAAACAACCTAGTATGACACTTATAATGGGACGGAGGGAGTATGCACACAAAATACAATACACACACGTAATCTATGATATACTGACATCCACCTTCTGAGTTTATAGAGCCACTGAACTGAACATGTGCTACCATCCCCCTCTTACACACAAATAAAAACTAATTTTAACCATGTTTCAAATAGACTGACAAAAAGAACTAGTAATGGCAATCACTGCAGGTGCCATTGTATAAATTTGGGTTTTTGGGAAAGGATGGGATAGAAAATAAATATTTGAGAATGATATAAAATAAAAATTCTGAGTTACAAATTTCAGCCATGTTTGGCTATTGTTGTATAAATGCAGGTGTGCATGCATTACAAATTCAATTATATAATGACGAATAATCATACACTGGTGTTCCAAATTTTTGTGCAATTAGGGAAAAAGATAATTCATATTGCATTGGAAATTGAAAATAACAGTCATTTTGGGCATTTTTTTCTCAAATGTGACAGTCATTAAGGGACGGGGGAGTAAGTAGTAATAAGAAGTCAATCATAAGAAAAGCATTTTGCTAATCTAATTGCTCTTTGGTTTAGATATCAAACCTGGAAACACAATCATCTAGGTAATCTTGAAATGCAGTGACACACCATATTAGGAACAATATCGCAGAATTTTTATAACTCATATATATTACATTAAATTTAATGCCTAAATGTGATTTTAATATCATTATATCATATATATTACATTAAATTTGTAACATGGCTGAAATTTAATGCCTAAATGTAGAATTTAATATATATTACATTAAATGCCTAAATGTAATATATCATTCTGAGTTACAAATTTTATACCAGCCATGATATAAATAAAAATTCTGAGTTACAAATTTCAGCCATCATATATATATATATTACATTAAATTCTATGCCTAAATGTGATTTTAATATCATTATATCATATATATTACATTAAATTCTACTATATATAATTAAAATATTATTATTTAATGTTAATGTAATATTTATTATTAAATATTCCCCCCATTCTATACATTTCTAGATCCACCCCTGATCACTGTGGATAAGCAAGCAAAGATTACGGAAGTAACATGAAAATCAATAAACACAACCTGACAGCGGAAAAAAGACCAAAAAAATTTGCTAAAAAGAAAAAGAATAATTACCTGCAGGGGAAGGATGAAGTTAGAGATCAAAGAGTCGATTGAACAGACTTGACATAAAGCAGCAATTGCATGACAAGCTTCTCTCCCTTCTTCCTCGGTTGGAAAAGCATAAAAGGCTGTTCCATATGCAGAATTGTCTATTTCTACAGGTTCAACTTCACTTTGAGAAGGATTTCCATCTTCATCATCGAGGTCCAAGTCATCATCCTCGCTAAAATCATAATCTGTAGAAATTTTTCCAGCCAGGGCCTTCAAAGCAGCACCACAAACTGAGGGCCAACCACTAGTTGTGTACATGTCAATTTTCATGTTACAGCCAATGCTATTCAACTTAATATCACGAAATTTTGAGGGAACCTTTTTGCCTTTTTCAATAACTTTATCAACATTTTGGATTTTGAAAATCCTCTCACTTGGAAGTGCCTCATCGGGATTTTTTCTGTATAATGGGGCAGGAAAAATGCAAGATTTACTTTGATGATATACAAATGTAAACAACTGAGAACAATATGTTTCATAAATAGAATTCCCCCTTCACGAGATCAGCTAGAACATCATACAAAAATATTAAAGGAGCATTAATATACTTATTAGTTCTCCTTCAAGGATGCAAATTATAATTCCATTATCCCTCTGGTTGAATTGGGTTAAACAGAGCCACGTCAGCCACATTACAACAGACATTAGGAACTGTCTGTCCAATTCAAAGTAGTGAAGACAATATAACTGACAAGGCCACACAGTTCCATGACAACGATCCTGTAAAATTCAATTAGACTTTACAGAGCAGCAGAACTGGTACTCGTACAGTTGAATTGTTTCAAGTGGAGAAGAATACCATAAAAGCACTTATGCCACAATTAGAATTGAAAAAAAAATAGTTCACTTAATATATAAATCACTTAGAAGTTTTGAAAACGACAAAGCCCTTAAAACAAATATCAACACACCATGTACACCTGCACTTGCTAATTAACACACTTGACTAAACAATAGATGATTTAATATAACAACTTAAAATTTTGCTGTCAAAAAAAATTTTAAAATTTCAAAAAAGTGAGCTTGATAAACTATAATGTTACTAGCATAATGTAAATCCCTCCATTTCTTACAATGCATATTTCAGTTAAACTCAGATTGCAAAACTTGAACTTCCAAAATTTATTACGGTAAAAACAAATGTTCCACAAAAGATTTAAATAATGTGCACCTGTTCACAGTGCCACCGAAAAGCAGTACACGCAACTGTGCATCACTTCCAACATTCATATACTTAGCATCAGGACAATAGTTAGATGCCCATTTTTGGAATCTATTAACAGCTACCTGTTGCTCAGCTTTGGCCACCTTTTCTATATCTTGAAGATATAACCGATCAACTAGCATACCCTCAGATTCCATTTTGACAAGAAGCTCACCAAACGGCTGCCAATATTCCGTGTAAAAATCATACATGTTTTTATGTAAAACACATTTTCCATCAACTTTCCAGGGCAAACTTGACAGGTGACTCTTAAGGCTCTCATAAAGCTTTAGAGTGCTTCTAGCATCTAAGGCAGAATAACACATCCAAGATATGCGCTCTCCTCTTTGCAGCACTTCAACAGGGGCAATGGTAACTATTTTACCCTCAGATCCATCTTTCTTTACCTTTTTCCGACCAAATATAGTTGTCATTGACACCTTACCAATCAAATCCTTTTCACGATTCAGGTTAGCCCTAGACATAACCTCTGTATCACCTGTAAGTGCTTCAAGAGAATAACCACCAACCCAACGTCTTGATGAATCCCATAATCGCGCCATGTGCATTGTATCAGCATGAAATCCAGAAACCTTAAATCCATAATTTTGTATAACATGACAGTCAAAGCTATAGTTATGCCAGACCTACAGAATGCACCGGTCTTTGTTATTTTAAAAGCTATTTTTAATCCAATGTCATATAAACCCCTTAACATGAAGCCACTATGAGTTTATGAAGCTATAGTTATGCAACTGGATAATCGTTTTAATAAAACACTGTTACAAATATAATTGTTTTTCTTTTTACCAGGACTACTATTTTTTAGCTTTTGAGAAAAATACCAAAACTGCTTTCATTTTAGTGCTTCTATTGTTAGAATATAAGAAAGTATCATATAATATCATGATATTATGTTAGAGTATAGTCAGATTGGTTCATATCTTAGAGTATCTCTTAGGATAAGTTTTCATATTACGTCATTATTATTATGATTTGTTTCCTGATTTAGTTATTTAGGGTTGAGTCTATTTATCCCTATAAATAGGGATTAGTGTTAAGTCTTTTGTAATCAATCAACCAAGCTATTATCAAAAGCATTCTCAATTATATTCAAAGTCTTTATGAATTCAACACTATTTTTCCCCTTCAAAAATTCAATAATCTTAATTCTTTAAACACCTTTAGTTAAAAAATTATAACATTGAGAAAATACGATAAAAAAAAAATTGACCTCTATTTTGTCACTACTATGGAATGCCATACTAACAAATACTTCACTAAGGGGATAGGCCTTGTGTAAGTAAAAGTAAGTAAAAGAATAACAACAACCAAGTCTTTTCCTACTGGGTGGGGTCAGGTACATAGATAAGTTGACACCATACAGTCCCGCCAATCGGACATGTATCACGTCCAAAGGTATACCATTTACCTCTAAACATCTCTGAAAGGTTTGGCCTATAGTTGTCCTCGCCTTTTTGGTCTTCCCGACCTCTAACTACGTTAACTATTTTCCATCTGATCCACTATCCTTGTATTTCTACGTGTCTTCTCCATACAATTCTTTAATCAATTATGCAGGGATGGTACTTGTAAGGCATAGACCAAACTATCATACTTTACCTATATGGTCCATAAAGAGGATCAAGCACTTCCTAAGAGAGGATTTATAGGGATAGATAATGTGGAAAATATACAAGGGTGTGCACTATTTAGAAAGATAACACTGATTAAGAGTATCATACCTGAAACACGGTTCCATTTAAAGAATACAAAAGATAAAACTGACTATATGACTTTTGTTAGAGAGGGCTATCCGTTAGACAATGTCACGTACCATTATCAGTACAGTATCAGTCAACCAACCCAATCCAAAAGCCCGCACAGAGGCCTACTTAACTAAGAAGAACGGGAGGAACTGCATTCCTTGCATCTTTATCAGATGCTTTTTTTTTTCCGTTGTTGACTGTTATCATTGATGCTTTTAATATCATGTCAAGGGCCAACATGTCCAAAAACTTAGCAATTATGACGAGGCATGAAAGGTCTTCTATCTTTGACTCAGCTTGTTTGGATATGATCAAACCAAATAGCAGTTTGCAGCCCAGAAAATTTAATTTGTAGTGTTGTTTATTTTAATTTTTATTCTCAAAAACCAATTGCGATTAGTATAAATAAGTGATTTTCAGAGAAATGAAAAATATTAGCTTTTTGTTGAAATTGATTCAAGGTGTGGAATGATAGGATCCTAAAATAAATAAAGTGTAAGGGTAGGGAATTAAATAAATGAGATGTAGGGGATTATGGGTTAGGGAGGGAAATGGTTGTAACCAACTTGCTGATGTGACAAATTGGAGGGAAAGAGAGTGAGTTAGTTGAGTGCTATAAATAGGAGTTGGGGGGAATTAGAAGTTAAGCAAGAATTAAAAAATAGACTAGAGTCTTGGGAGAGAATAGGCCTCTCGAAGACCCTAGAGTTATCACTTTCATTGTATTTCCCGCTTATTACCATGAATACAGAATTCCATTTTTCCATTTGAGAGATGAGAAATTCAGGTACCTATCATGGAACCTACAAAATTCAAAGAGATACATATATTTACACTTCAAGAGTGACTCTACTTTACTATCCAAAAAAATCAATTCTTTTATAGTCTATAGTAACTTTTAAAATGTAATCCCAAACACAATTTTACTTCTACAACAATTCTTCCAACTCCAAAACTTTTAAAAATCAATTCTACCAAACTGGAAAGGAAGTGTCAGACAAAAGAGAACCTACCTTTTTGATGGATGGATCCTGAAAAAATTCAGCAAACTTATTTATAATCTCTTTCCCTCCACCATCAAGAACATCTACCCAGATACAGGACTTCCCACCTCCAAAATCAGCTTCCGGACCCGAATAAATACTGAAGCATATTATCTCGCCATGATCTACGGGTGTTTCTTGTTTGACATCTATCTTGGCCACCTTCAAGACATTAAAAATTGGCACATATTACACGTTCAACATTTGTGAAATACTAGTGGCCAAGAGGTTCATACTGATACAACTGTTAATGTGCATGCAATCGAAGAAAAAGGTTTCAGAATTTTTATTCGTTAAATAAGATTAAAGGACACATCCACCCAACTCATGTCCAAAGTGTGTGTGTGTGTGTGTGTACAAGTTAATACAGTCAAGAATTGTACCTCAGTATCACATGCATGAATAAGATGCCTATAATTTACTGTGAGCTTCTTAGCTACCTCCTCTGCAAGAGAAGGATTATTAACAACCAATATGTCGTCATAGATACTACAGAGCCTGTCCCGAAGTTTTGATTGTGCAGCACTGTGTGACCATGTAATAGTCGATGTTGCATTAGTTTCATCCTTTGCAGTTCTATCCAAACTATGATTGCCATTAACTCTATCAGGTTTCTCTTCACTGATCTTTAACGAAGATACACCTGACTTGTTAACTATAGAATGATGAACAGAAGACGAGACAGGTTCATGTAGATCTTGCAGCATAAGATTGTGAGGTCCGTTCTTAGAAATAGCCTTTATATGACCATTAAAACCTTTTATATTGGATGGATACGAACTACCCGTGTCTGGAGCATGCATTTCCGTTTTTATCCGAGTCATATTAGAGATAGCCTCAGCCCAGCCTGCTTTATCACCAAATAATTTTCTAGGAGAAGTGATTTTGGATAATCTTTGATTCCGAGAATCCAAACTCGTCATCCTAACTTGTTTGTCATAGGAATACAAAGATCTCAGTTCTTCTTGCTGTCTTGTTTGATTTGTTACTTCCAACTTGCTTAATGACACAGTCGAAAATTTCATAACTGAAATATGTAGTGGAGAATTATGATTATATTCCATGTCAAGGCGTTTATTCAACCCAAAAGATATTCTCTTTAGACAGTATGAACCTTCTCTATATTGTAGAGAGTTACTAGAGGATATGTTATGGAGGAGGACATTGTTGGCAATCTGAATTGATTGAATTTTTCTTCTGCTGTGCATATCATGTAAAAAATATGAAGGGATCAATCAATAGAATGTAAAAGCATATTTAACTTTACACTTTCGTCTGTTTAGGATGCCAAATAACAACAAACAACTGGGGCAAATCAATATATGGGGCACCAGTCAAAGAAATACTCCAATACGTGTGCATGGTATTGGTAAATGAATACATAGTTCCACTTGTAAAATGTCATGAATAATAATAAAATAAAATGTTTCCACAAACCCGAGTTTTTTTTTCTTTTGAAATTTGTATATCCTCAAAAGTGAAATCTTGTTGAAACCTTTACGATTATGCAGTTACAAAGACTACCTTATGAGGAAATCCCTAATAATACCACGAGCAAAATGGTTTGAGCAATTTTATCTGATTTAACTAAAATCAAACTCTTTCTACACCTTCGCTCGGTACCTCCCCCACTCCAGAAACAGCAACATATTGTAAAGAATTGACAAAATGACGCAAGGAGGAAAAAAAACCAAACTTATATGTTTAAAATTTCATTTCTTGAAATGCATTATTGAGTATATAAAAAATCAAAATAAAAAGAGAAACGAAGCTACGAAAGAAGATAGTTAAGGCGAGGCAACAGTAGTGGACAATAAATCAAACAGTTTGCAGGCATTGAAGAAAGCAAGGTGAGAAATTGAATTACCTGTGGCGGGAATAGGAGGCGAAAAAGGAGAAAGAAGAGAGAGGGAGAGGAAAGGGGCGGCGGGAAGAAGATTGAGAGAGAGAGAAGGAGAAGCAAGAGAGACAATAGTAGTAAGGTGGTTTGAAAGGGGTTGTCTGAAAAGAGACCCTCATGGCCATGGCCACAACACAAGTCTCTCCCTCACGTCAGGGTTTTATTTGACTTGTGAAGGATTGTGGAGTGTGTAGAGAGAGGACATGCCCCCATGAGAGAAAACAGAGAGAGAGAGAGAGAGACCATAAACCCCTACTGTGCGGCTTTGAATATTCTAACAAGAACAAAAGTGAGAATGGATTCGTGAACTGGAAGGCAAACTTTTGTGTTGTTTTTTCCAATGATTAGTAGCAATTAGGAAATAATTGAGGGTACATATTAATTAAGGGTTTTTGTTAGAATTTTTTGTTGAAATGGGTTTTATTAGAATTTTTAGGCAAAATATTTCTCGGGTCTATTAACTTATTTATTTGTAACGAAAAAGTCCCTTAATTTTTTTTATAATGGATAGGTCCCTTAACTTTTAAAAACGTTGCACCATAGTCCCTTTTAACGTTTTTTATTAACACCGTTACAAAAACGCCTAACTGACTTTTAGAGTGATTACGTGGCTTTTTATATGCTGACTTGTTATTTTAAAATATTTTTTTATTGAAAATTTTAAAACACCCAGAAACATGAATCAATCCTCCTCCTCCTCCTCCTCTTCTTCTTCTTCTTCTTCTGGGTTTCTTCTGTTCGCGGTTTTGTTCGTTTCTAGGTTTCTGAAATTGGAAAATCGGTTTTGTTTCTAGGTTGCGAGATTTGATGAGATATAGGAATCAAACGAACACAGATTTGATTCTGTTTCGAAAATGCTACTATGGTTAAGCAAGATACGAAGGAAAATTGGGTTTGTTTCTGAAATTGGAAAACGAACACAGATTTGACGTTTTTGTTTCTATTTCATTTTTCAGCATTTTGAAAACCCCAATTTCATTTTGTGTTTCGATTCCAATTTCCAGCATTTTGAAAACCCCAATTTCATTGTTGAGGCCACGCAGAGACACTGATACTCAACGAAGCATATTCACATTCAACAATAAGAATGGAGAAGAATGGAGAATAAAGGAAGAAGATTCACATTCCAACTTGATGTGCGTAGATATGCTTTTTTTTGTGGAATAGATCTGAGAGTAAATGAAGAAGATGGAGAAGATGGTGTTTGATTTTGGGTTTTGATTTCTTTAATTCTTTAATTAAGAATAATTATAAATTAATGAAATTATCTTATGTGGCATGCCAAGTCAGCAGTCAAACAATAGTCATATAGCCACATAATTAGTGTGTTGACGGTGTTAACAAAAAAACGTTAAAAGGGACTACAATGCAACGTTTTTAAAAGTTAATGAACCTATGTGTTACAAGAAAAGTTAAGGGACCTATTCGTTACAAATAAATAAGTTAAGGGACCCCGAGAGATATGTTGCCGAATTTTTAATATTAAATAAACAATTCTTTTCTTTTGGTGAAAATTAAATAAACAGTTCGAATCCAAATTTTGAGAAGTCAACCAATGGGGTTAATGAAACTGAAGTCACTCGAGTTGATGTAGAACTCCCTTCAAATCCAAGTTGGGTCAAATCAAGTTCTTTGGGGACGAATCGGGTTAAACCCAAGAAACGTGTGAAATGGCGTTTGGTCGGTCCGAAAAGAGCTCCAAAATCGGGAAAGCTTCCCTGCGTGAATCATGAGGTGGCTGAAGTTTCTGAGAAGATGTGTGAAGCTTTTAATAACGAGAAAGATAATGTATCTATTAACAAGGTGAATTCTTCTTCATTGTTTTTGGCTAGAACGATTTTATGTACAGACTCCATCGCTAGCTCAGATATTGTTCAAGGGAATAATATATTTCGAGCTCTTTAGAGCAAGGCAATGGCTACACAGGTGTGAGAGGGTGCTAAGAAGATAGGTCGGGGTGGAGGGTACTCAGCCTGATGAGGTATACGCAGAGTTGATTGCAACCGGAGAGAAAAGAGATCAAGATGCAAGGGATTAGGGGGTGGCCAACAACGATGTTCCATAAGGAGAGGGGGGGGGGGGGGGGGGGGGGGGGGGGGGACATTTAGCGTCCTTGATAAGAATTGGTAAGTTCTATTTTATCTGTTTACAAGAAACTAAGGGGGGAATTTTAGATTGTAGAGAGATAGGGTTGTTGTGGGGTAATCAGCAATTTGATTGGTCTTTTAAGCCCTTTCAAGGCCTCTCTGGTGGTATTTTGTCTTCATGATTGGTCACTCAACTAGTACGGACTCAGAGCACACAACACAAGCATGACAAACACATGACTCTTTGACCTGAATGACAGACTGCCTCTGATACCACTAATGTGACACCCTTAACCCCATAATGTAAAGAAAATAAATTGAAAATAGTTGTTTCTCTTTACGAAGTAAAATCACGAGCTTAAAAATCCATTTTCCACATGGTTAAGGACATCACATATGAAATCACAAGCATAACATAAGCCTCATAATTGAAAGAAAGTGTTATTGGCTTTTAAATATCCATACATGTCTTACAAAAATTGTAAGTTAATTAAACATCTTTCAATAAAGGTAAGACAAAGTAGTAATAACATAGTAATATTAGAATCCGAGTGTCACTATATCAGAGCCTTACATCCCCATTGAACTTAAAATAGTCCAACAACACTATAACATAAGTGAGAGAAAATTTCTTCACTCTATCCTCATGGACAACACCTCAACACTAGTCCTTAGTTTTATCCTAAGGATAGCATGCACCCAAATAATACAAGAAAAACACATAGAAAATAGGGGGTGAGTACGTCTTACATCATGTTAAAAGAATAACAACAACGGCTGATAGAAACAACACACAAACAATATCATCAAAATAATCATACAGTTTTACCACGTTGCACCATAGGCGTGTGTACCATATCACTAACTCAGACTCAATGACACTGGATCACATGAATACTATTCTCACCACTCACAGGCTAGGTAACTCGAATTGAAAGACATCGGGTCGCCTCTCACAGGCTGGGTAACTCAGACTCAAAAATAGGGTCGCCTCTCACAGGCTAGGTAACTCAGTCTCGAAAACAAGATCGCCTCTCACAGGCTAAGCACGACACAAACAGGATACTACCCGAACACCATCCTCACCTCTCACAGGCTAGGTGACTCGTCTAATAATATTCATAAAAAAGTCAGGTGTCTCACAAAGGTCAACACATAGTAACTGTGCCGGACTGGGCCAAGAGGCCCAATCTGCTTGGCAAATGGTCCAATACCCGATTGGATTTGGCCCAATTAACGAATCACCCCACGAGTCCCAGATCAGCTGTCCAGATCGCTTCGCCCCAATCTGACGGCTCGGAATCGGGCAAGATCAGCAAAACTCCCTAGCCCGCGTCTATAAATATGACACTATCCCCCAGAATCAGGTACGCTTCTCTCATTTGTACCTCTCACTGACTTCTGATTGCTGGCTTTGGCATCTGAGTGTCTGTAGGTACCAAACCCTTCCGAGTCCAACCTGGAAGAAGGCGACGCTGAAGAAGACTATCTCGGAAGATTCTGGCTTGCGAGGCATTCTTCCGACCTCGAGCCAAGGTACAGAGACTTAGAATACCAACTACTAATCCAGGACCCCGGATCCCGAGGTAAGGTATCGAACATTTGGCAACCACAGTGGGAGTTGATAGTTAATCTCTCACCAAATCAAAGTCTTTTCTCATGGCTCCGCGAGGACTTCCTCCAACCCGTAATTAGCCTCGCCCACAAAGTGTCATTGAAGTTGTGCCCAGACAGATTCAGACCCCAGAAGGGCATGTACAAGAACTCCCTACCGAGTCAGCACACTCTACATCGCTCCTCTCACCTAATCCGGTTGTCGAGGCTGTCCCGATTTCGGTTTAGGCGGTGAAACAAATCCTCGATCTCCTAGACAGACGGAGTCGAGATATTGCACAGCAGGAATTGCGACTAACTTAGATGGAAGAGGAGGTCGCGACTGTTCGAGCTAACACCACTGCAGCGTCGGCTCGACCTCTCAACAAGTCTTTCGTTCAGCACAATATTGTCTCAAAGCATCACCGCTCCCCACCTCAGAGGAAAATCACCCACCGACATCGCGTCCATAGGTCTCCTCCTCACGGGGCAAGCCGACGCCATGGCTCTCTCTCTCCTCCGACTCCACCTAGCTCCAGCCCCAAGCCAAAGCTCCTATTGTTCCTCGTCCTCCCGAAGGGCGTCTCCTCGTCAGAAACGGTCTCCTTGCAAGAAGGACCACTCCCCACGTCGAGGCCAGTCTGGGCGAGCGAGGCGAACTCCCTTTATACGAGAAATTGCCAAGTGCAAGGTGCCAAAGTCCCTAGAGAAGCCTCCGCAACTGAACATGTATGATGGAATCGGAGACCCGTATGAGCACGTCGACACTTTCGACCTCATGATGCAATATTGGAATGCAACAAACGACATTAAGTGTTAGATCTTCCCTCTGTCCTTGAGAAAAACAACACTATCTTGGTTCAGAGACTGCAACTCTGGCTCGATTCATTCCTGGGAGCAATTAGTCTGCGTCTTCTGGGCGCGCTTCACAGCTTCCAGGTTGAAGCCAAAGTCGGTGGCTGAGCTCAAGGCAGTAAAACAAGGAGAAAATGAAACCTTGCGAGACTACATCGAAAGATTTAACAAAGAGGCAAACAATGTCAGACACCCGGAAGATAAGATCAGACTCTTGTTCATGCGGCATGGACTCCTCAAGAAGAGCTTATTCTAGATTGACGTCAGTGTTTGCCGACCCCGTAATCTCGAAGACTTTCTATGTCGGGCACAAAGATTGATTGACTATAAAGAGGACGACCTGACCGACAAAACCGGTCAAGCATCCACCCTGGAAAAAGAGTTTGAGAAGGGGAAGAGCTCCAAGAAGGAGTCAGCAGGAACTTCCCCGGAGAGGCGCGACCCCGGTTCAGAGTACACAGATCTAAACGAATCAAAATCCAAGATCCTGGCAGAAAGTGATAGCTCTTATGTATATAGAGTTATTTATATGTTCTAGACTTAAATCAATGTGAGTTTCTAAGTAATATTGTTGTTAAAGTAGTTAATATGTGTTGTTTAGAGTAAAAGAGGGTTAGAAACTGATTTGTGATCATTTGGCACTTTTGGTATCCCATGTTGTATTTTAATGTGTTTGTTCAATGCTACAGCATTAGCTGCCTCAGCACTCACTGCCCCAGCATTAGTGGCAGATTGATGCTCCTGCATTCTCCTGATGACTTAATGATGAGCTCATAGTCAAAGGTTGCGGAAAGTAATGCAAGTGGATTACTTTGATCACTTTTGTAGCCCACAATAGCTTGCAATTTGCACCTTTTAGGTACACATGTCCACATATTATTGGACCTCTTTTCTTTAGTCCAAATCAACATCAAATCAACTTTTGATACAATTGGACTTAAAAAGTAAATCAAACTTCTTCTCCAAGCAAACCCAAACATGAAGAAACCTCTCTCAAGGAGCCTATAAATACTCTTCACCTTCTCATTCACAAGTAGACCAAAATTCACTCACTTAAATCATATTAGAGTTGGTTTCGTATACAGGGGTGAACATATTTAGAATCTTAGACATAAGAGCTTATAATGAAACCCTGACGAAAGTGACTGAAAAGCACAATTCCAATGCAACAACATCCAGTGCACCTGCATCATTTATAACATAATACGGTTAAAAGTGATTTACTTAGTGGGCAACATTCCAACTACTCTCTCATCATATATTTCATCCCAATTCAACTTTACTTGCTTGTTTATTTTTTTATTTGTTTACATTCTTGCATTTCTACCATATTGTTTATTAGTTACCTTTCACTAGTGAACTATTAATTTTAAACTTGTAAATTAATCCAGTCCCTGTGGGAACGATACTCTACTTTCCCTTTACTACTTGTTGCGACTGTGTATACTTGCACATCACATTTTCGCACACCAAGTTTTTGGCGTCGTTGCTGGGGATTGCCATTAATTTTATAGTTTAGATTAGTAGTAAATTAGTGATCATTTTACTTTGGTTGTTTTCTTGTGTCTAGCATTTTTATGCATAGGTCCCAGTTAAACCCTGAGATAGAAATGAGACTTAGAAGGTTGTGGAGCATTCAAAGACAACAAAGAAACAGAAGCAGTTGTAGATACACAATGTCTGAACATGGTACTGGCAGAGGACCTATAACAGATTTTTCTGGATCATTGCATAATTTAGAAGACAATTACAGGCAACAATTCATCAACATGGGAGCAATAGGTATGTTAAATGATAGAGATAGGCCAATGAGAGATTATGTTATGTTTGATCCTAAAATCATGCAAACTAGCATAGTTAGGCCTGAAATCTCTGCAACACATTTTTAATTCTAACCCATGATGTTCCAAATGCTTCAAACAGTAGGCCAATTTAGTGGTTCTCCTCATGAGGACCCTTATTTGCACTTAAAACAATTTTTAGAAGTGTGTAGCAATTTTATCATTCCTAGTGTTAGTGAATATGCTTTTAGATTGAAATTATTTCCATATTCCTTGAAGGATAGAGGTAAGGTTTGGTTGAACTTTCTAAAGCCTAACTCTATCACTAGTTGGAATGAGATGGCTCAAAAAATTTTAGTAAAATATTTTCCACCTATCAAAAATGCCAGGATGAGAAATGATATCACTACTTTTAAACAAAAAGAATTTGAGTCACTGTTTGAAGCTTGGGAAAGATGGAAAGAATTGTTGAGAAAATGTCCTTACCATGGAATTCCTGTTATTATTCAAATGGAAACATTTTATAATGGTTTGGAACCACAAACCAGACTCATGCTTGATGCCTCATCTGGTGGGGTGTTATTGAATTTATCATACAATGAAGCTTGTGAGCTTATAGAAAATATTACAACCAACTGCTACCAATGGCCCACAGAAAATGTCAATGCTCAAAAGAAAATAGTTGGGGTTCATGAAATTAGTGAAGTATCATCACTATCAGTTCAAGTAGCCTCACTTACCAACATAATCAAAAATCTCAATTCCACCAATGTTGTAGCATCCAATGCTGTAGCATCAACAAAAACCAGAGCAACTGCAATTGAACAAGCCCCTCCAAGAACAATTAGTTGTGTATATTGTGGAGGAGGACACTTGTATGATAAATGCCCTAACAACCCTATTTCTTTCATGTAGGGTACAATGAGAATAACAATCCCTACTCAAATACCTACAATCCTGGCTGGGAAAGTTACCCAGATTTTAGATGGGGAGGTAATGCAGCTACAACATTCAATGTTGCAGCGCCCTCCACTCCACCAAGATTCCCTTATCAACAAATCCAAGGACCACCTGCACTAGTACTAGACAGCTCCATGGAAGCCTTATTGAAAGCATTTATGGGTAAAACAAATGCATTTATGGATAGGACAGAAGCATTTATGAGTGATACAAAGGCTCAAATTCAAACTCATAATGCTTCTATCAAAAACTTGGAGACTCAGGTTGGACAATTAGCCACAGTCCTTTCCGAAAGATCAAGTATATCATTACCATCCACTACAGAAGCTTCAACTCCACAAACCCTTGGAAAGGAGCATGTCAATGCTATATATTTGAGGAACGGGAAGGATTTGATAGGGCCATCTACTGTAAAAGGTAATGGTAGAAAAGAAAAAGAAAAAAATGAAAAAATTGGAAAAAAAATAATCAACGAATGCTGAAGCATCCAATGCTCCATCACCGTATTCAAGCATTGCTGGAGCACCCAATGCTGTAACATTTGATACTGCTTCAGTACCACCACCAAAAGCAACTAAATTCACTCAAGGTACTACTGCGAACCACCAAACAGAAGATGCGAGAAGATTCGAGAACAAGAGCAGTAGCCAAGAAGTGAATGGTAATGATCCATGTAATATTGTTCTAGACTTAAATCAATGTGAGTTTCTAAGTAATATTGTTGTTAAAGTAGTTAAATATGTGTTGTTTAGAGTAAAAGAGGGTTAGGAAATGATTTGTGAGCATTTGGCACTTTTGGTGCCCCATGTTGTATTTTAATGTGTTTGTTCAATGCTATAGCATTAGCTGCCCCAGCACTCAATGCCCCATCATTAGTGGCAGATTGATGCTCCTGCATTCTCCTGATGACATCATGATGAGCTCATAGTCAAAGGTTACGGAAAGTAATGCAAGTGGATCACTTTTGTAGCCCTCAATAGCTTGCAACTTGCACCTTTTTAGGTACACATGTCCACATATCATTGGACCTCTCTTCTTTAGTCCAAATCAACAATAAATCAACTTTGGATACAATTGGACTTAAAAAGTAAATCAAACTTCTTCTCCAAGCAAACCCAAACATGAAGAAACCTCTCTCAATGAGACTATAAATACCCTTCACATTCTCATTCACAAGTAGACCAGAATTCACTCACTTAATATTAGAGCTGGTTTCGTTGGAAGAGGAAGAACTTGATAACTTCTTCTTTCACCTTCATGCAACTACATGCTGCATAAAGAATGCTCCCTGCACAGTGCAAATAGAAGCGATGCTCCAGCATTACGGGGCTATTTATGCAAAGGGAACTAAACTGTGTATCTTCTACTCTATTTCTTTTCCTGTCTGTTTTTCAGTAATATGAACATGTTATTTACATCAGTTTGTATGTCCTTAGTAATTTTAAGCATGAGCTAAACTCTTTTGTAGTTGGATGCCATAAACTTTGTAATGAATTCTTAACTAGTTTTATGTTATATATTGATGTTTGCATTTTAGTTCTTGCATGATAACTCTTTCATATTCACTTTTAGAATTGGCCAACTAAAAGTGAATGTAAATCATAAATACGGACATGGTTTATGATTAGAACTCAAGAACTAATATGGATAAATGTTTAATAAAGGAAACTTTGTTAATTTCATGCTAAAACCTAGACATAGGATAGCATAGTCCATATGATGATACTGTGGGTACTTCATATACAGGGGTGAATTTATTTAGAATCTTAGACATAAGAGCTTATAATAAAACCCTGACGAAAGTGACTGAAAAGCACAATTCCAATGCAATAGCATCCAGTGCACCTGCATCATTTATAACATAATGCGGTTAAAAGTGATTACTTAGTGGGCAGCGTTCCAACTGCTCTCTCATCATATATTTCATCCTAATTCAACTTTACTTGCTTGTTTTATTTTTTTGTTGTTTTTTTACATTCTTGCATTCCTACCATATTGTTTATTAGTTACCTTTCACTAGTGAACTATTAATTTTAAACTTGTAAATTAATCCATCCCTGTGGGAACAATGCACTACTTTCACTTTATTACTTATTGTGACTGTGTATACTTGCACATCACCTTTTCGCACAGCCGAATGCGCTAACACCGAATTCAAGGACCGAAAATGGCCGACCCCACTCGTTCGAAGAGAAAACACTAATAAGAAAAATATTGTCGCTACCACAGAAGCCATGCGCAGGACACGAACCAGTGCCGAGTTTTGAGGGTCGAGACGTAGAAGAGCTGGCCCCTGCATTGTTAACTCCTCTGATTCTTGCCTCGGCGAGAAACTCTGCAAAGCTCTTCGGACTGGTGAACCGATCTGGAAAATAGGGAAATGACACTGAGGAATTAAGCATGAGAATTCAAAACTAAAACGGTATTGTTAAAGAGGACTGAACTTACTAAGAGTGGCGGCGTGAGATATAGGAGACTCAGCGTCGGGCTCCAAGATCTTCTTGCACTCAATCTTCATGAGCTTCGTTCTAAAAGACTCCACCCAATCCGCCAACAACTTCACAGTTTGGGCCTCTTGCGTGCTCAGGTCAGCCTCCTTGAAAGAATAATCCTTCGTCTCCAGCTCGAAGTGCTTTTGACTCAGGACATGACAAACAGGCGCTTCACGACCTCACCTCGATCGTTGATCTCGGCAACTTCCTTCTTCGCGGCCTCGTTCACCGGCACCACATAGAAGAAACTATATTTGAAGTCTCTTACCGAGTCCGTGACGGTCTCGAAGAAGGAATGATCTCTATTGAGGTGCAACTGTAACACCCCGGAAATAATTTAATTAAAATAGTTGATTGAATTATTAAAATAATGTGGAGGCGGGATATAGATAAATTAAAAGGTTAATATTTTATATGCGTAGGAGGTGAAACGAGTAAAGGAGGTGGTGACGTAGAGAGCCCAGTGTTTACTGAGCCCTCAACTTAAACCCTGGGGGTTTAAGCCAAACCCTCATTCGCAGCAAGCAAAAGAAAAACGAAAGTGAGAGTGAGAGAGAGAGCACGCGGCGCAAAGAGGGAGAGAAGAGGAGGGTTTCGCGAAGAATTTCAAAAGGAGATCGTTCGTGTTGCTGTGGTTTTGTTCGTGTCTCGTTCGTCGTGTTCCGGAGCTTACGTTATTCGAGGTAAGGGTGGGCTTAACCTTGATAATGGGTTGATGATAATTATGTGTGGGTAGTCTAGGGTTTTGTTGAATTGTTCGTGTTGTTGCATATCGTGTTTTCGTTGAGATTGGTGCTTTGATGATTATTGCACGTTATTGTGATTTGTCTAGTTATTTGTTGTTGCGTGATTGTTGTATCACGATGATGGTGTTGTTATTGTTCGTGTTTTTATTGTTTCTGTGCGTGGTTGATTGTTGTTGTCGCGTTGTCGAATTGTCGTTTTTGTTGTGGTGGTTGCGGTGTCGTTGCCGTTAGGGTTTGGTGTTTGGCAATTTAGCGATTCTGGACACAGGTTCGGTTTTTCTAAAACTGGTGCTGTTTGGTTGATCCAAAAATTATGAGGTTGATTGTTTTTGAAAATAGACTTAACGCCGGTCGTTTTGGCACTGGGTTCGTTAAATTCGGAGTTGTATAGCTCGAGTTATAGGCGATACAAGTTAGGTTAAAATTCTGGAAACGATTTGGGTATAGATTCGGTATTTCGGTGACTGGGAACGTTGTATTGACCGAAAAATTATGTGGTTTATTTTTCTGGAAAATAGACTTACTGCTTGTTAATTTGGCACTGGTTTGGTTGCGTTTAGAGTTGTGTAGCTCGAGATATGAATTCCACAAGTTAGAGTAAGATTCTGGAAACAATCTGGATACAGGGTCAGTGTTTTGGTTACCACGTTTTCAAAAGAACTCCTTTTCGAACGAATCCAATTTCCTTGAAAACTAGACAAAATTTGCCCCAGTTTATGCACAAGTTTCATGCAATTTGATTGAGTTTTGGTCACTTTGGAATTGCTTGAATTTGAAGGACAGAAACTGTCCTCTTTTGCAACTAGCCTGTGTGCTTTTCGAAAACTGTACCTATTGGACACTCTCCTTCAAAAACTGAACTTAGGGATGATAACCAGACCCATAGGGCTTTCCAACAAGTATTTATTTGTTGAAATCCGATGTCGTTTGCTATTTTAATTAATTCGCTGAAGTAGGTGCGATGTGCCTAGGCGCTGTGCGCCAGTCTTGTGCGTGGTGTGCGTGCGTTATGTCCGCGTTGTGGAGCCGTCTGGTGTTAATATTTCAGGTGCGGTGCTGGTATGCTCAGGAGAGTTTAGTGGTAGCTGTGATGCTACAACTTGGTGCTATTTTTGGTGAAATCATTTGTTTTGATTCTGGTGATATAGTATTTATTTTAAATACTTGTTATGGTGAGTTGGTGCATAATCATGGTGTCGCATTGTCATATGCATGTTTTGGTGATATAGACTCTGCCTCTGGTGTTTATTGGTGATATGCCCGTCGTGGCTCATTTTGGTGATCGGTACCGCATGCATATGCCCACTGGAGGGGTTGCATATCATCCCGTTGTCTATGAATGTTATAATTTTGGTGGTTCACTGTCAAATGGATTTTTCTTTTGGTATCTGGTGCTGTGATATGGTGTAATTGTATTGTGTTGCTGTAGTTACCTGATGCTAGCATATTTTTATCATCTGCTTATTACCTCTGTTAGACTCACCCCTTCTGCTTGGAATGTTGCTCTCATGCGGCAACGCTGCAGGTGATCGCTAGTGCTCGTGGAGGAATTGCTAGGTTTTTCTTCCTCTCTCGTTTGGGTCTGTGTCAGCTCTGATATGTAGCACCGGGGAGTCGTTAGTTATCGTTTTGAACTATTATTTTAGTTATTGGAAATTGTTTTAATTAATTTTGGAGATGTCTTTAATTGTTAATTCTGGAGATGTTTAAACTGGTTAATATTTCCGCTGCTTGGTGATTTCTTTTATATAAATTATTTTGGAGATTTTTTTTAAAATGGTGAAAAATGTAGCGCCCTTCGAGGTGACTCTGATAATTGTCTATTTAATTGTAATAGTAAAAGGGGGGTGTTACATTAGTGGTATCAGAGCAGTTCGGTCTGTCCGGCCAAGTTGTCGAGTCGTCGAGTCGAGTAACACTTGAGTAATTGTTACTCGTTTCTGATTATAGTTTCTGTTGCAGTGTTAGGTTGAGATGGCAGGACGGAACGATGCTGCACTCGCTGCTGCTTTGCAGGCTGTGGCTCAAGCTGTGGAGAATAACCCAGGCGCTGCTGGTGATGCTGGGTCGCGCAGTTTGGCTACGTTTCAGAGGGAGAATCCTCCTACCTTTAAGGGCAAGTATAACCCTGATGGTGCTTTGGCGTGGCTGAAAGAGATGGAGAGAATCTTTCGTGTTATGGATTGCTCTGAGGCGCAGAAAGTCAGGTATGGTACTCATATGCTGGCAGAGGAGGCTGATGACTGGTGGTTGGAGGTGAGGCAGAGGTTGGCGACTGTGAATGAAGAGGTCACTTGGGCTGTGTTCAGCAGAGAATTTCTAAGAAAGTATTATCCTGAAGATGTCCGTGGGAAGAAAGAGATTGAGTTTCTGGAGCTGAAGCAGGATAATATGTCGGTGACTGAGTATGCTGCCAAGTTCATTGAATTGGCGAAGTTCTATCCACATTATGGTGAGGCTGGTGCTGAATTCTCCAAATGCATCAAGTTTGAAAATGGGTTGCGGGCTGATATCAAGAAGGCGATAGGGTATCAGAAAATTCGGGTGTTCTCGGAGTTGATTGACAGCTGCAGAATCTTCGAGGAAGACAGTAATGCTCATTCTAGAGTCATGAGGGATAGGCAGAAGAATTTCTCGAGTCGTGGGAAGCCGTATGAGGTTCCAGCTGGTAAGGGCAATCAGAGAACTGCTGTGGGTAAGAGACCTAGTGGGGGAGATGCTGCTGCTAGTGTGGTATGTTACAAGTGTGGTAAACCCGGTCATAAGCGTCCTGACTGTCCAGGTGATGTGAAGAAGTGCTACAAGTGTGGTAAAGAGGGTCATATGGCGTCTAGCTGTGATCGAAAGGATGTGTTATGCTACAACTGTGGTGAGGGTGGTCATATCAGCACTCAGTGTCCTAAACCGAAGAAAGAAAGGTCCGTTGGGAAGGTGTTCGCTCTGGCAGGGTCAGATGCAGTGAATGAGATCAGAGGTACATGCTATATTAATAATTCTCCTCTTATTGCTATTATTGATACTGGTGCTACCCATTGTTTTATTGCTACTGCATGTGTTGAGAAATTAGATCTTGTTTTATCTTCTATGTTGAGGGAGATGGTTATCGATACTCCGGCTAAGGGTTCGGTGACTACCTCGGTTGTTTGTGCTAAATGCCCTTTATCGATATTCGGTAATGATTTTCTCGTTGACTTGATTTGTTTGCCGCTGAGCGGAATGGATGTTATTCTAGGTATGGACTGGTTAGTTGATAACCATGTTCATATCAACTGTCATGAAAGGTCTGTGAGTTTCTTTTCTCTTGAAGAGGAAGAGTCTGGTTTGTTGTCTGCTGGTCAGTTGCATAGGGTAATGAGGGAAGATGTCCAGTTGTTTTCATTAATGGCGTCATTGTCTGCTGAGAGCCAAGCGAAGGTTGATGAGTTGCAGGTGGTGCGAGAGTTTTCTGAGGTTTTTCCCGACGAGATTCCGGATGTACCACCAGAGAGAGAGGTTGAGTTTGCTATTGATCTGGTACCTGATGCTAAACCTGTGTCTATGGCACCGTATAGAATGTCTGCATCTGAATTGTCAGAACTGAAGAAGCAACTCGAGGGTCTGCTTGAAAAGAAATTTGTGAGGCCAAGTGTGTCGCCGTGGGGAGCTCCAGTGTTGTTGGTGAAAAAGAAAGATGGTAGTATGAGGTTGTGCGTAGACTATCGGCAGCTGAATAAGGTGACTATTAAGAACAAGTATCCGCTTCCGAGGATTGATGACTTAATGGATCAGTTGGTGGGTGCTCAGGTGTTCAGTAAAATAGATTTGAGATCGGGTTATCATCAGATCACGGTGAAAGACGAAGACATTCAGAAGACAGCTTTCAGAACCCGTTATGGGCATTATGAGTATTCCGTGATGCCTTTCGGTGTGGCTAATGCGCCGGGAGTGTTCATGGAGTACATGAATCATATCTTTCGTGAGTATCTGGATCGGTTTGTGGTGGTATTCATTGACGACATCCTAATTTATTCTAAGTCAGAAGAGGAGCATGCAGAACATCTGAGATTGGTATTGGAAATTCTGAGGGACAGGAAATTATATGCGAAGCTGTCTAAGTGTGAGTTTTGGTTGAAAGAGGTTAGCTTTCTGGGTCATGTTATTTCGGGGAATGGAATTGCCGTGGATCCGTCTAAGGTTGATGCCGTGTTACAATGGGAGTCTCCGAAGTCAGTTACTGAGATTAGAAGTTTTCTGGGTCTGGCAGGTTACTATAGGAGGTTTATAGAAGGATTTTCGAAGTTGGCACTTCCGTTGACTCAGGTTACTTGCAAGGGTAAAGCTTTCATCTGGGATGACTGTTGTGAAGAGAGCTTCAAAGAATTGAAGGAGAGGTTGACGACGTCTCCTGTTCTGACGTTGCCTAATCCGGAAGAGTCGTTTGTGGTGTATTGTGATGCTTCCAAGATGGGGTTGGGAGGTGTGCTTATGCAGAATGGTAAGGTAGTTGCCTATGCGTCGAGACAATTGAGGACTCATGAGAAGAACTACCCTACCCATGATTTAGAACTTGCTGCAGTTGTGTTCGCGTTGAAAATTTGGAGACATTATCTGTATGGTTCGAGGTTTGAGGTGTTCAGTGATCATAAGGGTTTGCAGTATCTGTTTGATCAGAAAGAGTTGAATATGAGACAGCGCAGATGGTTGGAGTTGCTGAAAGACTATGACTTTAGCTTGAACTATCATCCGGGAAAGGCTAATGTGGTAGCTGACGCTTTAAGTCGAAAGACGTTGCATATGTCAGCAATGATGGTTAGAGAACTCGAATTAATTGAGCAGTTCAGGGATATGAGTTTGGTTTATGAAGTGACGCCTCAGAGTGTCAGATTGGGGATGTTGAAGATTGATAATGAATTCATGGCTAGCATTCGAGAAGCTCAGAAGTTAGATGTTAAATTAGTTGACCTGATGGTTGGGATTGATCAATCCGAGAATAAAGACTTTGAGTTGGATGCGCAGAATGTATTGAAGTACCGTGGAAGAATCTGCATTCCTGATGATGAGGAGATGAAAAGAGCAATTTTAGAAGAAGGTCATAGGAGTAAGTTGAGTATCCATCCGGGAGCTACAAAGATGTATCAGGATCTGAAGAAGATGTTTTGGTGGCCTGGTATGAAGCGTGATGTGGCGCAGTTTGTGTATTCCTGCTTGACTTGTCAGAAATCGAAGGTTGAGCATCAGAAGCCTGCTGGGTTGATGCAACCGTTGGAGATTCCGGAATGGAAGTGGGATAGTATTTCTATGGAT
Organism: Astragalus glycyphyllos; assembly: GCA_963573325.1. NCBI lineage: Eukaryota > Viridiplantae > Streptophyta > Magnoliopsida > Fabales > Fabaceae > Astragalus > Astragalus glycyphyllos. Next base: position 38,811,768 of record OY754307.1, read on the forward strand.
TTCGTGATAGGGTTACCTAATACTGTGAGGGGGCACGATTCGATTTGGGTGATTGTGGATAGATTGACGAAGTCTGCTCATTTTATTCCTATCAATATCACGTATCCGGTGTCGAGATTGGCAGAGATTTATATTCAGGTGATTGTGAAGTTGCATGGTGTTCCTTTGTGCATTGTGTCTGACAGAGATCCTAGGTTCACTTCTGATTTCTGGAAGAGTTTGCAAGAAGCGTTGGGTTCTAAATTGAGGTTGAGTTCAGCTTATCATCCTCAAACTGATGGACAGACAGAGAGGACCATTCAGTCGTTGGAATACTTGTTGAGATCTTGTGTTCTTGAGCAGGGAGGTGCGTGGGATACTCACCTTCCGTTGATCGAGTTTACTTACAACAATAGTTACCATTCTAGCATCGGGATGGCACCGTTCGAGGCATTGTATGGTCAGAGATGTAGGACTCCGTTGTGTTGGCATGAATCTGGGGAGAGTATTGTTCTTGGACCCGAGGTTGTTCGAGAGACTACTGAAAAGGTGAAATTGATCCGTGAGAAAATGAAAGCGTCGCAGAGTAGACAGAAGAGCTATCATGATAAGAGAAGGAAGGATTTAGAATTCCAAGCTGGTGATCATGTGTTTTTGAGAGTCACGCCTATGGCTGGTGTTGGGCGTGCATTGAAGACAAAGAAGTTGACTCCTCGTTTCATTGGACCGTATCAGATCACTGAGAGAATTGGTAATGTTGCTTATAGGGTGGCCTTGCCGCCTAATCTTTCGAATTTGCACGATGTATTTCATGTGTCGCAACTTCGGAAGTATATTTCGGATCCGTCCCATGTGATTCCGATGGATGATGTGCATGTGCGGGATAATCTCACTGTGGAGACAATGCCTGTGCGAATTGAAGATCGTGAAGTGAAGACTTTACGTGGCAAAGAGATAAACCTGGTGAAAGTGGTCTGGTTAGGAGCTGCTGGTGAAAGCATGACATGGGAGTTGGAGAGCAAGATACGAGAGTCCTATCCGGAGCTGTTTGAATCAGGTATGTTTTCGAGGACGAAAGATTCTAAGTGGGGGAGGGTTGTAACACCCCGGAAATAATTTAATTAAAATAGTTGATTGAATTATTAAAATAATTTGGAGGCGGGATATAGATAAATTAAAAGGTTAATATTTTATATGCGTAGGAGGTGAAACGAGTAAAGGAGGTGGTGACGTAGAGAGTCCAGTGTTTACTGAGCCCTCAACTTAAACCCTGGGGGTTTAAGCCAAACCCTCATTCGCAGCAAGCAAAAGAAAAACGAAAGTGAGAGTGAGAGAGAGAGAGCACGCGGCGCAAAGAGGGAGAGAAGAGGAGGGTTTCGCGAAGAATTTCAAAAGGAGATCGTTCGTGTTGCTGTGGTTTTGTTCGTGTCTCGTTCGTCGTGTTCCGGAGCTTACGTTATTCGAGGTAAGGGTGGGCTTAACCTTGATAATGGGTTGATGATAATTATGTGTGGGTAGTCTAGGGTTTTGTTGAATTGTTCGTGTTGTTGCATATCGTGTTTTCGTTGAGATTGGTGCTTTGATGATTATTGCACGTTATTGTGATTTGTCTCGTTATTTGTTGTTGCGTGATTGTTGTATCACGATGATGGTGTTGTTATTGTTCGTGTTTTTGTTGTTGCTGTGCGTGGTTGATTGTTGTTGTCGCGTTGTCGAATTGTCGTTTTTGTTGTGGTGGTTGCGGTGTCGTTGCCGTTAGGGTTTGGTGTTTGGCAATTTAGCGATTCTGGACACAGGTTCGGTTTTTCTAAAACTGGCGCTGTTTGGTTGATCCAAAAAATTATGAGGTTGATTGTTTTTGAAAATAGACTTAACGCCGGTCGTTTTGGCACTGGGTTCGTTAAATTCGGAGTTGTATAGCTCGAGTTATAGGCGATACAAGTTAGGTTAAAATTCTGGAAACGATTTGGGTATAGATTCGGTATTTCGGTGACTGGGAACGTTGTATTGACCGAAAAATTATGTGGTTTATTTTTCTGGAAAATAGACTTAATGCTTGTTAATTTGGCACTGGTTTGGTTGCGTTTAGAGTTGTGTAGCTCGAGATATGAATTCCACAAGTTAGAGTAAGATTCTGGAAACAATCTGGACACAGGGTCAGTGTTTTGGTTACCACGTTTTCAAAAGAACTCCTTTTCGAGCGAATCCAATTTCTTTGAAAACTAGACAAAATTTGCCCCAGTTTATGCACAAGTTTCATGCAATTTGATTGAGTTTTGGTCACTTTGGAATTGCTTGAATTTGAAGGACAGAAACTGTCCTCTTTTGCAACTAGCCTGTGTGCTTTTCGAAAACTGTACCTATTGGACACTCTCCTTCAAAAACTGAACTTAGGGATATTAACCAGACCCATAGGGCTTTCCAACAAGTATTTATTTGTTGAAATCCGATGTCGTTTGCTATTTTAATTAATTCACTGAAGTAGGTGCGATGTGCCTAGGCGCTGTGCGCCAGTCTTGTGCGTGGTGTGCGTGCGTTATGTCCGCGTTGTGGAGCCGTCTGGTGTTAATATTTCAGGTGCGGTGCTGGTATGCTCAGGAGAGTTTAGTGGTAGCTGTGATGCTACAACTTGGTGCTATTTTTGGTGAAATCATTTGTTTTGATTCTGGTGATATAATATTTATTTTAAATACTTGTTATGGTGAGTTGGTGCATAATCATGGTGTCGCATTGTCATATGCATGTTTTGGTGATATAGACTCTGCCTCTGGTGTTTATTGGTGATATGCCCGTCGTGGCTCATTTTGGTGATCGGTACCGCATGCATATGCCCACTGGAGGGGTTGCATATCATCCCGTTGTCTATGAATGTTATAATTTTGGTGGTTCACTGTCAAATGGATTTTTCTTTTGGTATCTGGTGCTGTGATATGGTGTAATTGTATTGTGTTGCTGTAGTTACCTGATGCTAGCATATTTTTATCATCTGCTTATTACCTCTGTTAGACTCACCCCTTCTGCTTGGAATGTTGCTCTCATGCGGCAACGCTGCAGGTGATCGCTAGTGCTCGTGGAGGAATTGCTAGGTTTTGCTTCCTCTCTCATTTGGGTCTGTGTCAGCTCTGATATGTAGCACCGGGGAGTCGTTAGTTATCGTTTTGAACTATTATTTTAGTTATTGGAAATTGTTTTAATTAATTTTGGAGATGTCTTTAATTGTTAATTCTGGAGATGTTTAAACTGGTTAATATTTCCGCTGCTTGGTGATTTCTTTTATATAAATTATTTTGGAGATTTTTTTTAAAATGGTGAAAAATGTAGCGCCCTTCGAGGTGACTCTGATAATTGTCTATTTAATTGTAATAGTAAAAGGGGGGTGTTACAGCAACCCTATCTGGCCCTGCCTATTAGTGTCGGCTTCGGGTCGGCAGAAGACATCAAAGATATGGAAGAATACCTTTGTCTGGAAAGATCGCCCCATTGCCTGCATCACGATCTCAAAAGTATTAATGAATCCCCAAGCATTGGACGTGAGCTGCGAATGAGGAACCTATAGAAACCGGAGAATTCTCCTCTCAAACTCAGAACGGGATCCTCATCCCCATCCTCTCGAAGCAGGCAACATAAACAAAAAACTTCAGCGCTGCGACCTCAGAGCAAACAGCCTCGTCCTCCTCAGCGAGCCCGAGCTCCCAGTCATCCCCTTGAGGCCAACAAACCTCTCAAATTTCATAAGAGCGCTGGGTAGCTACGCTCGACGCTGAAGCCTGACTTTGCAGCTTGGATCTCACTTGAAACCCACCTATAGGGGTCTTCAGCCTTGGGCACTTTGACCTCCTCTTGAACATTGACTCCATCTGCAGCCACTCCCGCCAGCTCCACGCCTTGTACAAGTGTTGTGTGAAACGGTGTGCAAGTATACACGGTCTAAAAACAAGTAATACAATGATAAGAAGAGATCATACCCACAGGGATTGGATTAATTTTTGAAAGTTTAAAATGGTAGCAAGACCAATGGCAATAGAAATCAAAAATAAAATGAAAGATGATTGGTGTATGTGTAAACAGAATTTAAGTAAGCAATATAAAGACGAGTTGTGATTTAATTGAGAGAGGTAGTTGGAATGCCCTTTTCTAAGTAACTTACTTTGATAGCATTATGTTTTAAATGATGCTCTTGCAATGGATGTTGTTGCAATGGATGCATGCCTTTCAGCAACTAACTTCAGGGTTTCATTACAAGTCTTATGTCTAAGCTCTAAATAAGTTAACCCTTGTATATTAAGCTCCCACATTATCACCATATGGACTATGCTATCCTATGTCTAGGTTTTAGCATAGACTTAACAAAGTTTCCTTTTATTAAGACACTTATCCATATTATTTCTTGAGTTCAAATCATAAACCATGTCTATATTTATGACCTTACTTTTCTAAGTGATCAACCTCAAAATAAGTTTGAAAGAATTATAGCACAATAACTAAATTGCAAACATCAAAATAACATAATAACTATTCAAAGGTTCATTACAAATTAAGGTATCCCAACCAATGATGTTTAGCTCATGATTGACATAACTAAGCACATACAAACAGAAGAATTCATGTTCATATGAAGAAAAATACAAAGGGAAAAAGATAAGATAGAAATTACAGAAATGAAGTTCCTTTGCATATTTTGCCTAGCAATGGTGGGGCAATCACATCTCAGCAATAAAACAGCAACAATAAATGGGGTAGAAGTAGAGAGAGAAGTTGTCAATTTCCCCTTCTCCTTTGAACTAAAGTAGTATATCTAACACTAATACTAAAACTTGAGATGATTTCAAATGAGGAAGAGGGAATGTATTTATAGGCTCCATAAAGTGAAGATGTCTTAGGGTTTCCTTTTCCACTTGTCTTCAAAAACCTTGATTTGATCATCCACCAACTAAGAAGAAGGGGTCCAATGGTGTGAGAACAAATGTTCAAAAAAAGGTCCCACTTGTAGTCTATGATGGCTCAAAGTTGGCGCCGCAGCCTCCCACTTGGGCAACTTGCACTTGCAACTTTGCTTCATGACATCATCATCAAGAAGCTAGAGCATTCAGTGTTGTGAAGATTGCTGGTGCAATGCCTCTGCTTCTGCGGGAATGACCATTGCTGGAGCAAGGATTGTTGGGGCAATGACTGTTGTGTCCATTGTTGGGGTAATGATTGCTGCATCAATTTGAACAAACACATAAAAATACCACAAATTAAAATAGTGATAATGCATCCCAAACTCCTCCTTATCATAAAATTCCGTTTTTCTTTTTTATTTCTTTACTTGTCCCAACATTATTACTGAGATTCTCACAATTATTTAGATTTGAAAGTACAAATAACTCCATATAAAATAGAGTTATCACACCCCCAAAACTTAAATCATTGTTTGTCCTCAAGTAATGACACTTGAACAAGAATAAATTTCTTTAAAACAATAGGGTCTTTGATTTTTAGAAGAACAGATCAACTAGGCCCTTTAAAACATGTTTTTAGTGAGTGCACTTTTTAGGAACTTAATTTCTTTAATTTCTCACAAAGCTTGTAAACCATTGGTTTTTCTAATATTCCAAATTATTGCCGCTCTTTTATGTGAGTGTGTGACCTTATTGAACTTTAGATTGGTCCCTAGCTAATTTTGAAAAGTCCACTTAACTTTTGGATAGAAAAAGTTTGCTTTTGATCAAAACTAAAGATTTTTCAAAAGGTAGAATAGACTAACAATTTCCTTAAGTTTTGGGAGGCTTCAAAGCACAACAAAAGGCTTTTTAAGTAATTACAATTTTTGGCCATTGCTATAAATTCTAATTTTGGTGGTTTGAGTGCTGGAGCAAAGGGTTCTTTATATTGCTGGGGCCAGTGATTGCCGTAGCTTTGTGATGCTCTAGCTTTTAACTACATAGAGAATTTTTAGCTACATTGTCCTCCTCGTTGCCCCCCTTTTGCATATTTTATTTATTTCTTTTTATTGACTTTTTTCTTCTATTTCTTTTTTATGCAATTTTTGGAACGGGTACTACTTATTTGATTCAGATCAATGTAGTTGTTACATGATATTACACTTGGAGAAAATTGTAAACCTTTGCAATGACTTTCCTATAATTGAAATACTTAGCCTTAATTTCATTGATGCACCCCCAAACTTATTTCTTTATGCTATTCTAGATTTTTATTAAAAATTTAGCATTTGATCTAGGTTCACTAGAGCTACCCTCAGCATCCATTTATTTCCTACTTAACTAAGTTCCTCTCTTAAGTTCAGTGGATTAAGTGTTGAAGCAGGAATAATTTTTATTATCATCCAAACTTAGGCTACACACGTAAGGTTTCACAAAGAAAATTAGTTCCAAAAGGCACTTGTTCTTTTTCAAAACGGGTTTTAGCTGATCATGATTCTCAAATTGTAACCCTTAATACTACTTTATATATTTTCAAAAGCTGTTACTTACTATATTTTCAAAAAGTAGTTGTAAGCTAATACTAACTAACACATATAATACTAATAATACTACACAAAACACACATAACCTATATAACATATAGCATAAGTTCACAAAATATTAGCTAATCTCCCCTCCCCCAACTTAAGCATTGGCAGTGCCCTCACTGCAAAAAATTATGGGAGAGTGTCATACCCTAATTTTGTCTGCCTAGTTTCAAAACCATAATTTTCAGCAAAAATAAATAATTTTGTGAATGATGCATTATTTGAGAAAGGGTTTAGGGTATTTACCCAAGCATTCTAAGGTTTTCAAAATCATTTTTGGGAAATTAAGGAATTTTGGGGCATTTAAAAGGGGCATTGTTTGGTCAATTTCAATTTAATAAATTTTTGCTAGCTGAAAATCCAATTAATTAATTTTTTGGGAATTTATTTAATGAAATTGTATTATTTTGAACAAAAAAAATAAATAAAGAAAATCATTTTTCAAATTATGCGCATATTTTATATGTGTAGTAAAAAAATCAAGTTCAAATTAATTCAAGAAAGCATTTCAAAAAATAGTACAAGGAATATTCCCAAAAATTATATGATAGGATTTTTGTTGGCAATTTTGGTCATCCCTCATTTTCAAAAATGGCATATTCTTCAAGATACCTTGTATATGGCTCAAAATGGTTAGATTTATGTACAATTATCTTGAAAGGAATAATCAAAATTGAGAGGATAATTGGGAGGTTCATGGATAGTACAATAGTACAATTGCCAACTTGCAAAACTTGGGCACCACTCTCCCTTCTTGGCCGAATACCCCCCTTCATTTCCCTCTCATTTTGCATTTTTTTGCCCCTCATCAAAGTGTGTTTCAATCCTCACCCTTGATTCAAAATTAAAATGCAATCCTAGAATGAGATGAGGTACACAATGACCTAAATGCCCCTAAACCTAATTGCACATTATATATACCCTCATATCCTCACCTCTCAAAAAAAAAAAGGTATTGGCTCACAATTCACACTCAAAAACCTAGCCTCTCCTCTTCTCCCTTCTTGGCCGAATACCCCTCCTCATTCCCTCACCTCATTTCTTCACTTTTTCACTTCAAATCAACATTCTAGTCCTAAATCCTTCATCATCCTTGCATTCTCTTCAAAGATCCATCTTCAAATCTCAAGAATCAAGCTCAAGATTGAAGATTAGAGGGTTGATTCAAGTGGTTTAGTGTTCATTCACCTTATTTCTTTCGCTATTCTAGCTTGGAGTTGAGGTATACTCTCAATCTTAACATCATCAAAATTTTAGCATCAAAAATGTAGATCATCAATCTATTTTTGCATATCAAGCATTTCTTTGCATTTTAGTGCTCTATTTTATGTTGAAATGTTGATATAATTGTTGTTGTTGAATGAGAGATGTGTTTCAAGCATTTTGACAAACACTTTGGGAGGTTTGGATGCTTGAAATGCATCTCTCTCTTGGAATAAATTGTGTGTTTGTGCTATTTTCATTTTGTGCTTGCATTTTCATGAATAAAATTGCGATTTGGGCTTATGTTTCATTTCGCATATTGTAGAAAAATTAGGGTTTGTGTGATTTTAGTGCATTCATTTGCTTAATCATGTGAATCCTTGCCAAAAAGTTAGATCTATGCCATTTGCTTGCATCATTTTGTTGCTTTCAAAGAATAAAATGAGGTTTTAGCTCTATGTTGGTGTCGCATTTCATGAGATAATTAGGGTTTGTGCTTGTTTTTGTTGCTTGCTTTGAAAATCATGTTTGTGTTGATGATTTGGTAAGAGGATTTGACACTTATGCACTTGTGCGTATCCCAAGTGTTAAAGATTACCTAAAGGGATTCAACACCTTAATTGCATATGCTTGCTAAATAAAATGTCAAATTGATTTTTCATGGCTTGCTAATGATCTTACTTGAGGTAAATGCCCTTTCCAATTTATTCCTTTCATGTGGTTGATTGTAGAAATATGCTAAATGTTGATGCCATCAAAATGATACCACATTGTTGCTTATGTCAAATGTTGATGTGAAATCCCTAGGATTTTGCAAGTGATTCATTAAATGTTTGAATTCACTCGTGCTTTGTAACTTCCTTGCCTACTCACATGTTGTGTCATAAATGCCTAGTTAGGTTCATTTCTTGCCTATTCATGCATCTTCAATAAGATGTTCAATTTAGGTTCATTCACTTGCCTATTCATGCATTTTGCAAAAATGTTCAATTAGGGTTCATCTTGCCTAGCATCTTCAATAAGATGTGCTATCTAGGTTCATTCTCTTGCCTATTCATGCATTTTTGCCAAAATGTTCAACTTGGGTTCATTCTTTGCCTATCTATGTATTGTGACATGATATGTGTAGTTTACGTTCATCTTTGCCTATTCATGCATGGTGTATTCAAATGTTGTAATGAGATGTTTTCAACATGAAAGGGTAAGTTGCAAATTGTGTCTATGTTGTTGCTTGCTTGATAACATGATCTCAATGAATGTGCTATGCTTGCATCTATGAACTTTCTTGCATTCATTGTTTTCTTTTCTAAACAACGTGACATGAAAATGGTTACTAGTTTAGATCATTGCATGAATTGTAGTTTAGCAATTTGCATTTTGGTTATTGACTTGGAACCTGATTGAAAATGTTCTACTAGTTTTCCAAAACTCTTTTCCAAAATCAAATGGCTTTCAAACTTCTTTTCTAAACTATGTCTTTAACAAATCAAAACCAATTTCTTTTCCAAGCTTAAACCCTAAGTTTTTCATAAATAAAATCATTAGTGGCCACTCGAAGCTTTTGCTTATTTGATCACTAATGAGGAGTTATTAGTGGTAGTCACTCGAAGCCTTTGCTTGTTTGATTATCATGAAAGCTCCCAAACCTTAAACACATGCGAACCCAATTCAATTTCAAAAACAACACGAGTCATTAGTGGTAATTGTCCTAAGCCTTCGCTAGATGATTATCACCGATGCTGGCCTCATTTGCAAAAAGATAAAATAAAAACGTTGTTACTTATAATCACTCGAAGCCATTGCTTGTTTGATTATCGGTTTCAACTCATTTTCTTTCGAGTTAGTAATGAAAACCACTCGAAGCCATTGCTTGCTTGGTATTAGTGGACACTCGAGTCTTATTTCAAAAAACACCTAAAAACTAAAAAGCTAAAAGCAAAAGAGCCTTTTCAAAACAAGACTAGAACTACGTAGCTTTGAATTCCTCATCGCACCGGAGGATACGTAGGAGCGGGTTCACCTCCCGTCAAGCACCCTTTTAAAAAAAAATAATAACAAAAAGATTCTTCTTTCCCCAATTTTCAAAAACATTTTCTTAAATAAAAAAAAAAAGAAGAAAAGAAGTAGAACAAAACGTTTCAAATCAACAGTCAAAAACCACACACTAAATTAAAGGTTCCCTTTCGGTAGAAAGGATGTGTGGGGTGCTAATACCTTCCCCACACATAACCGACCCCCGAACCTATATCTCTCGTTTTCAAAAGACCAATCGCCTAAAAGGATTTTTCCAATGTTTTTCCTAAATTAAAATATTGGTGGCGGCTTCATTGGTTTTTCCCGTTGTACGAAGAAGGATCCAAACCGGATTTTTCGGGGTGCAACAGCTGGCGACTTCACTGGGGACATTTTTTTAAGGGGGTCGAACCTATTTAATTTAGTGTGTGGTTTTAATTGTTTGATTTGAATGCTTTGTTCTATTTCTCCCTTTTCTTCTTCTTCTTTTTCTTTTCCCTTATTTCTTCATCAATGAAGTTTGAGTGTTAATTGCTTTCTTGCATTCTCATACTATCATGTTGCATTCATGTGCATTTACTTCTTCTTCTTCTTCTATGATTGCTTCTTGCTTGAAGTGTAGTTTCTTCTCCTCCTCTTCTTTGTTTATATGCTTATGCTCATGCATATTTCCCCAATTCCATTATGTCCCCTCTTCTTGGCTCCCTTTCTTGAAGGTAAGCATTACACACGATTGTTGATTGGTACCCTAGGTTAGTTTACATGCTTATATTGAAATGATATATGTTTGCAAAACCCTAGGGTAGACGACTCTTTGTCTAGACTGTTCTGGTTTTTCCTTGCAGGCGGGGTAATTTTAGATTGGGTAGGCTTTAGGTGCTATGCCCTCATCACACACTTTCACACCTTATGATTTATGTGCTATGAGTGGGGTCCTATACCCGGATCTGAAAAAACACATAGGAGAGTGGAGACGAGTAGTGACTGGCATTCGAGACCTTTGTCTGTCTGACTCTCATGAAAGTTTCAACCGGAGTACGCTTTCTCATGATACCTCACGCTTGGTAGCTTTCTACATTTGTGGGTGCCATCATGAGAATGTCTCTAGCTCCGGTAACCATTGTGAGGATGTGATTTAGAGCTACATGGGAGGTACCTTTGAGTTGCCTTAGACCCTAGGATTCCCACCTTTGTAGGACACGAGGGCATACAAATTGTGTGCTGCATTGCTAGCTTAGGCATGTTTTCCTCAAAGTGAGCTTTTCAAAAAAAAAAAATTTCAAAAAAAAAAAATCCAAAATATATCTTTTCTTTTTCCATAAACCACTACGTGAGGCGGCACGTAGCGTGTTTCCTAAATTTTTGAACTACCACTCATAAGCATTGTCCTTATTTTTCCACATGCATCATTAGCATCATAATTGCATTGCATCATGCCGCATTTATAAAACCAAATGTAAAAAAAAAATATTGCATACATTTTGCATCTCATTCATATTTGCTTGCCGGGAATCGCCAAATAATGTATCGTCCTGTCATAGGTGCATAAAGATGGAATCGAATAGCAAAGCTTCACCTACTTCCAGGTTTCCGGTTGTAAAAAGGTTGATGTTTACAGTTTGAAGCAATGTGCCGCATTGATGGGTCCAATTGAGTTGGGGTCCTTTGACGAGGCATATGGGAACATTCGTAGGCTGCTGCAGTTAGATGTTCAGGAAAATGCTCTTGTGGCTCTAAGTCAGTTTTACGACTCAGATATCAGATGTTTTCTCTTCAAAAACTTTCCACTATCGCCCACATTGGAAGAGTATGAACAACTTTTGGGGTTCTCTAGGTCGCATGTCATGCCGTACCGATATCAAAGTCATTATTACACTGATGAAAAGCTAGCATCATTGCTCAGAATCAGTTTAGAAAAACTGAAGCTTCAAAAGTTGGAAAGGAATGGTATAGCCGGGTTTCCGCAAGAGTACTTTGAGGGTTTGATGCAATCTTATGCTCTGGCCAAACAGTGGGGTCTCTTCAAGCTGGTACTTGCTCTAACCATTTTTGGGGTGGTCCTCTTTCCTCAGATAGAGAGATATGTTGATGAAACTGCAATTGGTGCTTTCTTGGCATTCAAAGACACCAAAAATCCTATCAATCCTGTTCCCGCTGTTCTCGCCAACACTTATCAGGCTTTCACCCGTTACAGTGATTTCCACAAGAAGAAAATGTGTTTCTCCTCTCACGTCCTCTATGCTTGGCTTGTCACTCATGTTGTCAACAACCGAAAAGAAGTTAGGGAGTTGATCTCCTATGCCTTAAGCTGTGATGTAAAGATCATGACTTCTCTTGAATGGGTTGAGGTCTTGAAAAGTCTCAACGATCTCCAAATCCGCTGGTTTACCACTGCTTGTTGGAAGGAAAGGCCTATGGTGGTGTTCAGCTGTGGAAGTTTCCAGAATGTGCCTCTCATGGGAACGCAAGGGTGTATCAACTATAATCCTTCACTGACCTTAAGACAACTCGGTTACCCAATGCGGAATTCACCCTCCGAAAGCATGCTGTCTCGCTTTTACCTCTATAAGGGGAGTCCTAAATGCGAAGACTTGCTTCGGCGAGTTCTGCAAGCATGGGAGTCCGTAGTGCGTAAGGAAGGCCAAGAGCTGTCCAAGAGAACCAGTAGCATCACCTTTAACCAGTGGCTCAAAGAGAGGCTTCAAAATGCAAAATTACCAAATCAAGGGGCACTATCCCTTGAAGAGGAGATATGAAAGCCTTACACTCCTACCTTTGAGGAGTTGAATGAAGTCAAGTCAGCCTTAGCAAAAGTGGAGGAAGAAAAGAAGGCATTGCAAACAGAATTGGAGAAAATGACCATAGAGAAAGAAAGGTTAGAGGAAGAAGATGCTATCAAGATGATCGCTGTTGAGGAGAGCGTCAAGCGATTCAAAAGAGAAGAGAAAAGCAAGCTAGAGGCTCAGAAATACCTAAGGGGAGCTAGAGAGGAACTCCAAAGGTGCAAGCAGAAAACAAGAAAAACACTTGAGGAAGCCGAAGAGTGGAAGAGTATAGCAACTAAGTCAAGACTAGAATCCCGCTTGGTAGTAGAATTGAAAGGTCAGCTAAGGAACCTTGAGCGAGAGAGGAGTTCTATTGAAGATATCCTTAAGGAGTATTAGCAAGCTCTGAGGTTCGAACAAGGAAGATCTGAGGAACTGAGGAGGAATCTCAGGTGTCTAGAAGGGGCTTATAGGCAAGTGCAAGCAGAAAGCCAGTACTGGGAGAAACGCTTCATGGCATTGGTTGGCAAAATAGAGGATCAAGAAATCATCAAGGAGCTAAGAGAGGAGATTCAGCTTTGGAAGAACAAATTTTCAAAGCTGGCAGAGCTAGCTAGCCAAGCCATTGTGGGAGTCCCCAAGAATTTGAAAATAGCCGAGGCCGAGATGCACTTCCTCAATACCCCACCCGAGGTTTACCAGTTTGTGAAATTCTGCAGGGCTTTAATCACGGAGTTCAGAGAGCGATCCCGAGATGCGAACATCAGCAAGAAAAGGAAGAGGGTTGGGGATTTCAAAGCTCTTTGTATTTGAGCTGTTTATTTGTACCTTTCATTTTGAGTATTTACTTTCCATTTGAGTATTGTATTCCTGAATATTGTACTCTTTTATTTGCTTTCGAGTATTGTACTCCATATGAATATTGTACTATCCTTCCCTTTAAGGAAGTTGTTAAGGCTTTTGTTTGGATTCCCGATGTATGAAGTGTGCTGACTTGCTATTTCGATTCCCCTCTCATTGCATTTCCAAAATTAATTAAAAAGAGAGAGAGAAAAAACGATTATGTGCTTATGACAAGACGAACTATGTCGCGATTCCTGGTATCAAGCAACATAAAATCATATGCATTTGCATTGCATTCATTCATTAATTCATTCACGAGCTCATATAAGTGATCCATCAACAGAAAGTAAGGCAAGCTGGTTCGCCAACATCGTTATTGGACACGTTCTCAAGCAAGAGACATGGCAACGATTCTGAACGATCTTGATCAGTCCCATCCAAGTGCGGAGAATCCGAATCAGGCAAATCTGAGCTCAGAGATCAGAAATGAGACAGGCCCAGGTCCAGTAGTGCAGAATCAGGGTAACCCAACTCCGGGTAGTTCCAGTCAAGGTGACTAAGAAATCAGAAATGAGATGAATGCTATGAAGGCACAGATGTCAGAGATGATGAGGGTCCTGCTGTCCCTGAAGGATGGAAATGACTACCAAGCTGCTCAATGGCCTCCTTTTGGACTGCCTCTAGGCTACACTCCTCCTTCAAACCCAGAAGTTAACCAAGGAACTGGTCCTTTGGTGAATGTCGAGAATGGACAACCTGCATCTGCAGGATCAGAGGGAGCAATGGGCGAACCTCGGGTTCAGTCTCCACATCCCATTGTCATACCTCAGGTGACTCCACAAGGCCTTACTCCCCGGGCGGCTGCAAATCCTCAGGCCCAAAGCCTCATTCTTGGGAACTCTGCTTATCCTCAGGCTCCGCATGCAGTCTCAACCATGGCTCCAATGTTCCGTCCCCACCTTGGAATGAACAGTTTCCCCCAAGGCTATTATATTGAGCACCAACAAACTAGAGAAAAGTTTCAGGTGTTAGAAGAGCGCTTAAAAATGATTGAAGGATCAGGCTCTAGATCGAGAGAGGCTCGCGATTTATGTCTCATTCCCGATGTGGTTTTACCTCCTAAGTTCAAAGTGCCTGATTTCGATAAGTACCGAGGTGTAACTTTCCCTAAGAGCCATCTGACCATGTACTGTAGAAAAATGTCTACGCATTCTCATGATGACAAGCTGTTAATTCACTGCTTCCAAGAGAGCCTTGCTGGGGCATCTCTCAACTGGTACATGCAGCTAGAACCGTCCCAGATTCGTTGTTGGAAAGACTTGGCTGATGCATTCCTCAGACAGTACCAGTACAACACAGATATGGCGCTGGATAGAACACAGTTACAGAGCATGGCAAAGAGGGACAACGAGTCATTTAAAGAGTATGCCCAGCGGTGGAGGGCTCTAGCTGCACAAGTGTCACCACCTCTGTTAGAAAAGGAATTAGTCTTCATGTTTATGGAAACTTTGCCTCCATTATACTATGATCGGTTGATCGGCAGTGTGTCCTCCAACTTTTCAGATATGGTAATCATCGGCGAGAGATTAGAAAATGGGCTGAGGAGCGGCAAGATTGCCCATGGTTCCGCAGGTACAAACACCCATAAAAAGCCATTTTCCGGATTTCCAAAGAAGAAGGAAGGAGAGACCAACACCATTACCATAAGCCCACCTTATCAACCACAAGATATCCCTGTCCCCACTCAAACACAACCAACCCGCTCACCACAAAGTAATCACCATAGAAATTATCAAGACAGAAAACGGACCACCTTTGATCCCATTCCTATGTCATACACCGACCTCTTTAACTACCTTGTCACCAACAAGCTCATCAACACCAGACCCATGAAACCAGTCCAACCACCTTATTTCCGAGGATACAATCCCAACATTACCTGCAGATTTCATGAAGGGGCAGTCGGACATGCTGTGGAAGACTGCAAGGCCTTCAAACTTGTAGTGCAAGATCTGATTGACACCAAAGGGATAACCTTCAAACAAGAAAACCCAAGCATTACAACTAACCCGCTGCCTGGTCATGAAGAACCTGCAACCAATGCCATCCTCGACACGGGAGGCCAACCCTTAATCAGAACTGTGGAGTGTATTCAGACACCACTGAAGGTCATTCATGCAGAGCTGTGCAAGTTTGGGGTCATCAAGAAAGGCTGTACTCAGAAAGAAGTCTGTGCTGATGATAATTGTGCTGGGGCATGTGAGGCCTTCAAGATAGTTTTGCAAGACCTGTTGGATCGTCATATAATCCAAATAGGTGTGCAAGAAAAAGAGGAAGATGTGTTGACTTTCCAGTCTGATAAGAACAGAAGTGTCCAGAAGCCTATTGAGGTCCCGTATAGTCAAAAGCCGAGCATGGAGAAACCTAAGACAATTGTGATTCCTGTCCCAGCTCCTTATCAAAAGGATAGTGCTGTTCCGTGGAGTTATGGTGTGCCAGTTCAAACTCAGAATCCTCAAGCTGTTCCCGATGTCACAAACATTGCGGGAAGCAGCGGAGTCACTAGAAGCGGACGTGTCTATGTCCCTGAAGCCCTTAAAGTGGGTCCATCAAAGGAGGATGAGGAAAGAATTCGAAAGGGTAAGGGTAAAGAGCAAGAGCTCGTGGAAAGTAGAAGGGTATCAGAGCAAGAAGCTTCCGAATTTCTGAGAATCATGCGGCAAAGCGATTACAATGTGGTGGACCAGCTGCACCACACTCCTGCAAAGATCTCTATCATGTCCTTGCTGCTCAGTTCAGAGGCCCACCGTGCTGCCCTAGTGAAAGTGCTGAATGAAGCCCATGTAGCCCAAGACATCACTGTTAACCAGCTTGACGGCATCGTAGGGAACATCGTTGCTTCCAACTATATTACCTTTACTGATGACGAGCTCACCCCTGAAGGAATGGGACATAATCAAGCATTGCACATTTCAGTCAGATGTGGTGAATACACACTTTCTCGGGTCCTCATAGACAATGGATCCTCTTTGAATGTCATGCCCAAATCTACAATGAACAGGCTAGACGTAGACTGTTCATATATGAAGCCTAGCTCAACGCTAGTCAGAGCATTCGACGAATCCAAGAAAGAGGTTATCGGGGAAATAGAGTTTCCAGTGCAGATAGGGCCTGAGGTGTTTTATGTGAACTTTCAAATCATGGACATTGCATCATCCTACAGCTGTCTCCTGGGAAGACCTTGGATTCATGCTGCAGGAGCTGTTCCTTCATCTCTCCATTAGAGGCTTAAGTTTGTAGTCGACGACAAACTGATAGTTGTCTTTGGAGAAGAAGAGTTTATGATTAACAAGCCCCATCCCTCTCAATACATCGAGGCTGCAGAGGAATCCCTTGAAACTGCTTTTCAATCATTGGAAATTGCAAATGCCGCTTTCGTGGGAGAGGAAGCCCCACTGCCTGCACCAAGAATGTCCAATGCTGATATCATGGTCGCCAAGGTCATGCTGAGAAATGGTTACCAGATCGGAAAGGGTTTAGGAAGGTCCGAGCAAGGAATTCTAGCACCTGTCCAGTTGCAAGAGTACAAGGATAGATGTGGGTTAGGATATTGGCCCACTCAAGCTGATAAGAAGAGAATGGCTGAGGAGAAGCGAGAAAGAAGACTAGCTAAGCTTCAGGGGCGAGAACGAAGCTTGAAGAGGGTTCCCATCTGTGATCTCAAGCAGAGCTTCAGGAGCGCGGGTATGCTGGACCCCAATCAGGTGGCTGTCATTGGGGAAGAATCAGCTGTGGAAGATAAGAGTGTGGACCTGGTGCGTCGCAGTGCTGGAAATGAAGAGCTTGGCAATTGGAAGATCATCGATTTCCCTGTTGCTTTCATTTCAAAGTAATGATTTTGTAATGCGAATCCTTTGGCTCTGCCCAAGGCCTCAGGACATTTCATAAGGGCATGCATGTTTTTCCTTCGAATATCATCAATCAATAAAATGTTGTTTTGAATTCTCAAATGAATAAAATCGTTTTTCATACCATTATTGTGTGTCTTCATCTTGTGTTTCTATTTTGCTTGTTCATTCTGTTTCCATTCCCGCAAATGCAGATCTAAAATGAACATCTTTGAAAATAATGATGCCAATGATTCATATGTTAACTTTGATCACCCCGTTAACCAAGCCGAGGAGGATGTTGAGGATGACTGGGAAACTCCTCCAGAACTGATGAGAATGGTTGGGCAAGAGGAAAAGGTTATTCAACCGCATGGGGAATCTGTTGAGACAATCAATCTGGGCACAGAGGACAGTAAGAAAGAAGTCAAGGTTGGCACTTCGATGAATGAAAGTGAGCGTAAGAGGCTAATTCAACTCCTGCATGATTATGATGATGTCTTCGCATGGACTTACCAGGATATGCCAGGGTTAGATACTGATATAGTGGTGCACAAGCTTCCAGTCAAGCCTGAGTGTCCTCCAGTGAAGCAGAAACTGAGAAGGATGAAACCAGAAATGTCCTTAAAGATCAGAGATGAGGTGAAAAAGCAGTTTGATGCTGGTTTCCTAGCGGTAGCAAAATATCCGCAATGGGTTGCTAATATTGTGCCGGTTCCGAAAAAGGACGGGAAAGTCAGAATGTGTGTTGATTACCGAGATCTGAATCGGGCCAGTCCCAAAGACGATTTTCCCCTACCTCATATTGATGTCTTAGTGGATAGTACATCGCAGCATTCACTGTTCTCCTTCATGGATGGGTATTCAGGGTACAATCAGATTAAAATGGCTCCTGAAGATATGGAGAAGACAACTTTCACAACTCTTTGGGGAACGTTCTGTTACAGAGTCATGCCATTCGGGTTGAAGAACGCCGGTGCTACCTATCAAAGGGCTATGGTCACATTGTTTCACGACATGATGCACAAGGAGATCGAAGTCTACGTGGACGATATGATTGCAAAGTCTAAAATCGAAGAGGAACACATTGTCAATTGCAAAAGCTCTTTGAACGGTTGAGAAAGTTCAAGCTCAGATTAAATCCGGCCAAGTGTACCTTCGGTGTGCGATCAGGGAAGTTGTTGGGATTCATTGTCAGCCAAAGGGGGATAGAAGTTGACCCAGACAAGGTGCGGGCAATTCTTGAAATGCCGGTGCCTAAAACAAAGAAGGAGATCCGTGGTTTTCTTGGAAGACTGAACTACATCTCTAGGTTCATATTCCAGTTAACCGCCACATGTGAACCAATCTTCAAGCTTTTATGCAAGAATCAAGAGACTAAATGGAATGACGATTGCCAAGAAGCTTTCGAAAAGGTCAAGAAATATCTTCAGAATCCACCTATCTTGATGCCTCCTATACCCGGCAGACCTCTCATCCTGTACCTAACTGTGCTAGACAACTCAATGGGCTGTGTGTTGGGACAACATGATGAATCCGGGAAGAAAGAGCATGCCATCTACTATCTGAGCAAGAAGTTTACTGACTGTGAAACAAGGTACTCGTTGCTAGAAAAGACTTGTTGTGCATTAGCTTGGGCTGCTCACCGTTTGAGGGAGTACATGCTAAGTCACACTACTTGGTTGGTATCTAAAATGGATCCTATCAAGTACATCTTCGAGAAGCCCACACTTACAAGGAGAATTGCCCGCTGGCAAATGCAGTTGTCAGAATATGACCTCCTGTACGTCACTCAGAAAGCCATCAAGGGTAGTGCGCTGGCCGAGTACCTAGCACATCAGCCTATCGAAGACTATCAGTTGATGCAGTATGACTTTCCAGACGAGGATATCATGGCCCTATTTGAAGAAGGGAAATCCCCGGGAGATGAAAGATGGAGAGTGATATTTGATGGTGCCTCCAACATATATGGGCACGGAGCTGGGGCAGTACTGATTTCCCCTGATAGTCGCTTCATCCCATTCACTACCAGACTGAGTTTCTATGTCACAAACAATATTGCAGAATATGAGGCATGTATTCTTGGCATTCAGGCAGCCCTAGATTGGAAAGTTAAGAGACTAGATGTGTATGGAGATTCAGCTCTAGTCATTCACCAGGTAAACGGCGATTGGGAGACCAGAGATCCCAAGTTGATTCCTTACCAAGACTACATCCGAGAGTTGGTTGAGCCTTTTGAGGAAATCACATTTCAGCATCTTCCTCGCAATGAGAATCAGTTGGCTGATGCACTGGCCACTTTGTCTTCAATGTTCAACATCAACTGCGACAAAAACTTGACTCACATCAGAATTCAGCATCGGGATCTGCCAGCCCATCACTACTGTGCAGCAATTGAAGAAGAATCTGATAGTAAACCCTGGTATCATGACATCAAGCAGTACATCTTGAACAGAGAGTATCCTCCCGGGGCCTCCGAGAATGACAAGAGAACACTCAGAAGGTTGTCGATCAATTTCTCCTTGAGCGGCGAGGTGCTCTATAAAAAGAATCATGATAAGGTACTCCTCAGATGTGTGACAAAGGAGGAATCATGAAGGCTCGTTTGGGGTTTATTCCAGCGGACATACCATGGCAAGAAAGATATTGAGGGCTGGCTACTATTGGTTGCAAATGGAATCCGACTGTTACAGCTTTGTGAGAAAGTGCCACAAGTGCCAGATCTATGCCGATCATATCCATGTGCCACCTGCTTCCTTAAATGTTCTGACTGCATCTTGGCCGTTCTCAATGTGGGGAATGGATGTCATTGGTCCTATTGAGCCTAAAGCGTCAAACGGGCATCGCTTTATTCTAGTCGCCATTGACTACTTCACCAAATGGGTTGAAGCCGCCTCGTACTCCAGCATAACCAGCTCTGGTTGCTAAGTTCGTAAAAAAAGATCTGGTTTGTCGCTATGGCCTTCCAGACAAGATCATCACAGACAATGGTAGCAACTTGAACAGTAAGATGATGAAAGAGCTGTGCAAAGACTTCAAAATCCAACATCATAATTCTTCTCCATACCGTCCCAAAATGAATGGGGCAGTCGAAGCAGCCAATAAGAACATCAAGAGGATCGTGCAAAAGATGGTAGTAACCTATAAAGATTGGCATGAGATGCTTCCTTTCGCTCTGCACGGGTATCGTACCTCAGTGCGCACTTCAACCGGGGCAACCCCTTCTCTTTGGTTTATGGGTCGGAAGCAGTCCTCCCTATCGAAGTTGAGATACCCTCCCTGCGGGTGTTGATGGAAACCAAGTTTGAAGAAGCTGAATGGGTTCAAGCTCGTCTGGACCAGTTGAACCTCATTGAGGAGAAAAGAATTGCTGCCCTGTGTCATGGACAACTGTATCAACAAAGGATGAAAACAGCCTTCGACAAGAAAGTGCGTCCTCGAGAATTCAAAGAAGGAGACCTCGTGCTCAAAAAGATCCTGCCTATTCAGAGTGACCCTCGTGGGAAATGGGCTCCTAGCTATGATGGACCCTATGTGGTAAAGAAAGCCTTCTCTGGAGGAGCATTGATACTCACCAGCATGGATGGTGAAGAACTCAGAAACCCAGTCAATTCAGATTCAGTCAAGAAATACTACGCCTGAGAAAAATGAAAAGAAAAAAAAGAGAAAGATAAGCCAAGCAAGAATTAGCTCGCTAGGTTGAAAACCCGAAAGGGCGGCCTAGGCAAAAAAAGAGCGACCCGGTGGACTGAAAACTCGCAAAGAGCGGTCCAGGCAAAAGTTAGGGTCAGAAAAGTTGGACTTAAAAGAAAAAGAGGCAAGCAGCACCTCCAAAGGTTTGGATAAAAGGGTGATCAAGGCTGCAAGTATGGGTGATTGGCACACTTCAAAGATGGAAAGCGCTCATAAGATCTGTTGCGTCCATTTTTCTTGTTTTTTTTCTTTCTTTCTTAGTTTCAAAAAAAATTTCAATGTACTCTTTTCAGTCGGCGTGACCTTCTGCACGTTCGGTTTCCATATGAATAAAAGTCCAAGTTTTTCAGTCCATCTGTTTGTTGTTTTACCATTTGCTTTCTTTTCATTTCTGCTTTAAAATGATGTTTTATGGTAGATGATAAATGATTATGAAAATGTGCATAAATCAGAGCATTAAAATCATTGCGAAATTTTTGAAAATTACAAAGAAAAGAGGTGATCTTTCAGCCAGGTAAAATTCACAAGAACTAAACAAAAAGCACTGATTGCATCAAAACAAATCTCAAAAAGGTTGAAGCGTGGCTCTCGCACTGTCATCATGGACGATCATTGTGCCTCGTAACGCAAGTCCAACGATTTGGTTGAGCCAGCAAAAGAAAAAGCCAAAAGGAGCAAAAGAGCAACAACTAGCA
The DNA here is from genome assembly GCA_963573325.1 of Astragalus glycyphyllos. Classification (NCBI taxonomy): domain Eukaryota; kingdom Viridiplantae; phylum Streptophyta; class Magnoliopsida; order Fabales; family Fabaceae; genus Astragalus; species Astragalus glycyphyllos. The sequence goes on from OY754307.1 coordinate 38,833,357, forward strand.
AAAGAAAAGAAGAGAAGAAAAGCTAAAAAAAAGAAAAAAAAGAAGAAAGAGCAAAAGAGCAATAAGAAAAAAGAAAATCATGCATTACATTGCATTCATCAAACATAAACAAAAAGAGAAATTCATGCATTACATTCATTTCATCAAAACAGCAATCATGGCATTTGCATTGCATGCATTTGTTCATCTCACTTGCAGGTACAAAGGCGAATAAATACTTCGGTGTTAATCCCCGCACTCAGTTCCCAGAAAACGCTCCCTCAATTCGGAGTTCAAATGCTTTTCAGTCCAGCGCTCAAGGGTGCATTGCAGTTTGGAGTTCAAATCGCTCTTGTCAGAGTTCATCGCTCCCTTCTGTTCATGGTCTCACGTCGTGTACGAGCAACACGATGGACCGCAGCCCCATGTGAGGTTCAACGGAATAGTTGTATCCGCCTAAGATACAGTGGACGCCGTGCATTGATCAGTATATCAGTTCTGGAGCTGATAACGATCCCCCCGGTCGCTCGAAAGGCCATTCTCAGGATGCGTGCTCCTCAAAGCCACGTGCAAACGCGGACTCGCCAAGGGTTCGTTTAAAGGTTTTAGGCAACCTTGCATTTTACCGCTTTCTTTATCGCTTTCTTCATTTAGCGTTCACAAAATATAACATATAGCATAAGTTCATAAAATATTAGCTAATCTCCCCTCCCCCAACTTAAGCATTGGCAGTCCCTCACTGCAAAAAATTATGGGAGAGTGTCATACCCTAATTTTGTCCGCCTAGTTTCAAAACCCTAATTTTCAGCAAAAATAAATAATTTTGTGAATGATGCATTATTTGAGAAAGGGTTTAGGGTATTTACCCAAGCATTCTAAGGTTTTCAAAATCATTTTTGGGAAATTAAGGAATTTTGGAGCATTTAAAAGGGGCATTGTTTGGTCAATTTCAATTTAATAAATTTTTGCTAGCTGAAAATCCAATTAATTAATTTTTGGGAATTTATTTAATGAAATTGTATTATTTTGAACAAAAAAAATAAATAAAGAAAATCATTTTTCAAATTATTCGCATATTTTATATGTGTAGTAAAAAAATCAAGTTCAAATTAATTCAAGAAAGCATTTCAAAAAATAGTACAAGGAATATTCCCAAAAATTATATGATAGGATTTTTGTTGGCAATTTTGGTCATCCCTCATTTTCAAAAATGGCATATTCTTCAAGATACCTTGTATATGGCTCAAAATGGTTAGATTTATGTACAATTATCTTGAAAGGAATAATCAAAATTGAGAGGATAATTGGGAGGTTCATGGATAGTACAATAGTACAATTGCCAACTTGCAAAACTTGGGCACCACTCTCCCTTCTTGGCCGAATACCCCCCTTCATTTCCCTCTCATTTTGCATTTTTTTGCCCCTCATCAAAGTGTGTTTCAATCCTCACCCTTGATTCAAAATTAAAATGCAATCCTAGAATGAGATGAGGTACACAATGACCTAAATGCCCCTAAACCTAATTGCACATTATATATACCCTCATATCCTCACCTCTCAAAAAAAAAAGGTTTTGGCTCACAATTCACACTCAAAAACCTAGCCTCTCCTCTTCTCCCTTCTTGGCCGAATACCCCTCCTCATTCCCTCACCTCATTTCTTCACTTTTTCACTTCAAATCAACATTCTAGTCCTAAATCCTTCATCATCCTTGCATTCTCTTCAAAGATCCATCTTCAAATCTCAAGAATCAAGCTCAAGATTGAAGATTAGAGGGTTGATTCAAGTGGTTTAGTGTTCATTCACCTTATTTCTTTCGCTATTCTAGCTTGGAGTTGAGGTATACTCTCAATCTTAACATCATCAAAATTTTAGCATCAAAAATGTAGATCATCAATCTATTTTTGCATATCAAGCATTTCTTTGCATTTTAGTGCTCTATTTTATGTTGAAATGTTGATATAATTGTTGTTGTTGAATGAGAGATGTGTTTCAAGCATTTTGACAAACACTTTGGGAGGTTTGGATGCTTGAAATGCATCTCTCTCTTGGAATAAATTGTGTGTTTGTGCTATTTTCATTTTGTGCTTGCATTTTCATGAATAAAATTGCGATTTGGGCTTATGTTTCATTTCGCATATTGTAGAAAAATTAGGGTTTGTGTGATTTTAGTGCATTCATTTGCTTAATCATGTGAATCATTGCCAAAAAGTTAGATCTATGCCATTTGCTTGCATCATTTTGTTGCTTTCAAAGAATAAAATGAGGTTTTAGCTCTATGTTGGTGTCGCATTTCATGAGATAATTAGGGTTTGTGCTTGTTTTTGTTGCTTGCTTTGAAAATCATGTTTGTGTTGATGATTTGGTAAGAGGATTTGACACTTATGCACTTGTGCGTATCCCAAGTGTTAAAGATTACCTAAAGGGATTCAACACCTTAATTGCATATGCTTGCTAAATAAAATGTCAAATTGATTTTTCATGGCTTGCTAATGATCTTACTTGAGGTAAATGCCCTTTCCAATTTATTCCTTTCATGTGGTTGATTGTAGAAATATGCTAAATGTTGATTCCATCAAAATGATACCACATTGTTGCTTATGTCAAATGTTGATGTGAAATCCCTAGGATTTTGCAAGTGATTCATTAAATGTTTGAATTCACTCGTGCTTTGTAACTTCCTTGCCTACTCACATGTTGTGTCATAAATGCCTAGTTAGGTTCATTTCTTGCCTATTCATGCATCTTCAATAAGATGTTCAATTTAGGTTCATTCACTTGCCTATTCATGCATTTTGCAAAAATGTTCAATTAGGGTTCATCTTGCCTAGCATCTTCAATAAGATGTGCTATCTAGGTTCATTCTCTTGCCTATTCATGCATTTTTGCCAAAATGTTCAACTTGGGTTCATTCTTTGCCTATCTATGTATTGTGACATGATATGTGTAGTTTACGTTCATCTTTGCCTATTCATGCATGGTGTATTCAAATGTTGTAATGAGATGTTTTCAACATGAAAGGGTAAGTTGCAAATTGTGTCTATGTTGTTGCTTGCTTGATAACATGATCTCAATGAATGTGCTATGCTTGCATCTATGAACTTTCTTGCATTCATTGTTTTCTTTTCTAAACAACGTGACATGAAAATGGTTACTAGTTTAGATCATTGCATGAATTGTAGTTTAGCAATTTGCATTTTGGTTATTGACTTGGAACTTGATTGAAAATGTTCTACTAGTTTTCCAAAACTCTTTTCCAAAATCAAATGGCTTTCAAACTTCTTTTCTAAACTATGTCTTTAACAAATCAAAACCAATTTCTTTTCCAAGCTTAAACCCTAAGTTTTTCATAAACAAAATCATTAGTGGCCACTCGAAGCTTTTGCTTGTTTGATCACTAATGAGGAGTTATTAGTGGTAGTCACTCGAAGCCTTTGCTTGTTTGATTATCATGAAAGCTCCCAAACCTTAAACACATGCGAACCCAATTCAATTTCAAAAACAACACGAGTCATTAGTGGTAATTGTCCTAAGCCTTTGCTAGATGATTATCACCGATGCTTGCCTCATTTGCAAAAAGATAAAATAAAAACGTTGTTACTTATAATCACTCGAAGCCATTGCTTGTTTGATTATCGGTTTCAACTCATTTTCTTTCGAGTTAGTAATGAAAACCACTCGAAGCCATTGCTTGCTTGGTATTAGTGGACACTCGAGTCTTATTTCAAAAAACACCTAAAAACTAAAAAGCTAAAAGCAAAAGAGCCTTTTCAAAACAAGACTAGAACTACGTAGCTTTGAATTCCTCATCGCACCGGAGAATACGTAGGAGCGGGTTCACCTCCCGTCAAGCACCCTTTTAAAAAAAAATAATAACAAAAAGATTCTTCTTTCCCCAATTTTCAAAAACATTTTCTTAAATAAAAAAAAGAAGAAAAGAAGTAGAACAAAACGTTTCAAATCAACAGTCAAAAACCACACACTAAATTAAAGGTTCCCTTTCGGTAGAAAGGATGTGTGGGGTGCTAATACCTTCCCCACACATAACCGACCCCCGAACCTATATCTCTCGTTTTCAAAAGACCAGTCGCCTAAAAGGATTTTTCCAATGTTTTTCCTAAATTAAAATATTGGTGGCGGCTTCATTGTTTTTTTTCCGTTGTACGAAGAAGGATCCAAACCGGATTTTTCAGGGTGCAACAGAGAGGTGATAGTGTCACACGCACAAAACAAAAGTTAATTAAAACATTTAACTAGAAACAGTTTCGCAAAAGATAAACAACATTAGAAGAAAGTTTGTTACTTCTTAGGAGTCCCATTACTTAGCCTACTGCTTGCCCTAACTGGAGAAAGCTTGAACTTTTTCTGCTTTTTCTTCTTTGGTTCTTTTGGGGTGGATGCTCCCGCATCAGTTGCTGGTGCATCATCAGCCTTTAGCTCTTCAACAGCAACTGTGTGAGGTGTAGTAGGTGCTTTTGTAGCAGCTTGTTTCTGCTTCATTTTAGCTAATTCTTCCTCTTTTATAGCAGCCAATGTTTGCCTCACTAGTGTTGTTGGTGCTTCTGCTTCAGCAGGGTCCACTGTTGTTGTTGTCTTGGATGCTCCTGCTTCTGTTGCAAATGTCATTGCAGGGGAATCAGATGCTTTCTCCATTGCAGGGGCATCACTGACTGGCTGCATTGCTGGAGCACTAGCTGCACTCTTCATTGTTGGGGCATCTGACGCAAGGGTCCCAGTTGCCTTCTTAGGTTACTCTTCATTGTTGAACTAAAGTAGTATATCTAACACTAATACTAAAACTTGAAATGATTTCAAATGAGGAAGAGGGAATGTATTTATAGGCTCCATAAAGTGAGGATGTCTTGGGCACCAAGTTGATTTTAGGGTTTCCTTTTCCACTTGTCTTCAAAAACCTTGATTTGATCATCCACCAACTAAGAAGAAGGGGTCCAATGGTGTGAGGACAAATGTTCATAAAAGGTTCCTACTTGTAGTCTATGATGGCTCAAAGTTGGCGCCGCTGCTTCCCACTTCGGCAAAATTGCACTTGCAACTTCGCTTCATGACATCATCATCAAGATGCAAGAGCATTCAGTGTTGTGAAGATTGCTGGTGCAATGCCTCTGCTTCTGCTGGAATGACCATTGCTGAAGCAAGGATTGTTGGGGAAATGACTGTTGTGCCCATTGCTGGGGCAATGATTGCTGCATCAATTTGACCAAACACATAAAAATACCACAAATTAAAATAGTGATAATGCATCCCAAACTCCTCCTTATCATAAAATTCTGTTTTTATTTTTTATTTCTTTACTTGTCACAACATTATTACTGAGATTCTCACAATTATTTAGATTTGAACGTACAAATAACACCATATAAAAGAGAGTTATCACACCCCCAAACTTAAATCATTGTTTGTCCTCAAGTAATGACACTTGAACAAGAATAAATTTCTTTAAAACAAAAGGGTCTTTGATTTTTAGGAAGAATAGATCAACTAGGCCCTTTAAAACATGTTTTTAGTGAGTTCACTGTTTAGGAACTTAATTTCTTTAATTTCTCACAAAGCTTGTAAACCATTGGTTTTTCTAATATTCAAATTTATTGCCGCTCTTTTATGGGAGTGTGTGACCTTACTGAACTTTAGATTGGTCCCTAGCTAATTTTGAAAAGTCCACTTAGCTTTTGGATAGAAAAAGTTTGCTTTTGATCAAAACTAAAGATTTTTCAAAAGGTAGAATAGACTAACAATTTCCTTAAGTTTTGGGTGGCTTCAAAGCACAACAAAAGGCTTTTTAAGCAATTACAATTTTTGGTCATTGCTATAAATTCTAATTTTGGTGGTTTGAGTGCTGGAGCAAAGTGTTCTTTATATTGCTGGGGCATTGATTGTCGTAGCTTTGTGATGCTCTAGCTTTTAACTACATAGAGAATTTTTAGCTACATTGTCCTCCTCGTTGCCCCCCTTTTGCATAATTTATTATTTTTTTCTTTTTATTGACTTTTTTCTTCTATTTCTGTTTTATGCAATTTTTGGAACGGGTACTACTTATTTGATTCAGATCAATGTTGTTATTACATGATATTACACTTGTAGAAAATTGTAAACCTTTGCAGTGACTTTCTATAATTGAAATACTTAGCTTTAATTTCATTGATGCACCCCCAAACTTATTTCTTTATTCTATTTTAGATTTTTATTAAAAATTTAGCATTTGATCTAGGTTCACTAGAGCTACCCTCAGCATCCATTTATTTCCTACTTAACTAAGTTTCTCTCTTAAGTTCAATGGATTAAGTGTTGAAACTGGAATAATTTTGATCATCATCCAAACTTAGGCTACACACTTAATGTTTCACAAAGAAAATTGGTTCCAAAAGGCACTTGTTCTTTTTCAAAAAGGGTTTTAGCTGATCATGATTCTCAAATTGTAACCCTTAATACTACTTTATATATTTTCAAAAGCTGTTACTTACTATATTTTCAAAAAGTAGTTGTAAGCTAATACTAACTAACACATATAATACTAATAATACTACACAAAACACACATAACCTATATAACATATAGCATAAGTTCACAAAATATTAGCTAATCTCCCCTCCCCCAACTTAAGCATTGGCAGTGCCCTCACTGTAAAAAATTATGGGAGAGGTGATAGTGTCACACGCACAAAACAAAAGTTAATTAAAAACATTTAACTAGAAACAGTTTCGCAAAAGATAAACAACATTAGAAGAAAGTTTGTTACTTCTTAGGAGTCCCATTACTTAGCCTGCTGCTTGCCCTAACTGGAGAAAGCTTGAACTTTTTCTGCTTTTTCTTCTTTGGTTCTTTTGGGGTGGATGCTCCCGCATCAATTGCTGGTGCATCATCAGCCTTTAGCTCTTTAACAGCAACTGTGTGAGGTCTAGTAGGTGCTTTTGTAGCAGCTTGTTTCTGCTTCATTTTAGCTAATTCTTCCTATCTGATAGCAGCCAATGTTTGCCTCACTAGTGTTGTTGTTGCTTCTGCTTCAGCAGGGTCCACTGTTGTTGTTGTCTTGGATGCTCCTGCTTCTGTTGTAGATGTCATTGCAGGGGCATCAGATGCTTTCTCAATTGCAGGGGCATCACTGACTGGCTGCATTGCTGGAGCACTAGCTGCACTCTTCATTGCTGGGGCATCAGTTTTAGGGGCATCTGATGCAAGGGCCCCAGTTGCCTTTTTAGGTTACTCTTCCTTTGGATGCTCCTTTGGTTCATCTTCCTCTTCTTCAGTTGCTTCTTCTCCTTCTTCAGATTCCTCCTCACTAGCTTCCTGAATGTCGTCCAATTTTCTTTTTGTACCTGTGTGTTCAATGTTAAGAATAGATGGTGGAGCTTTGGATGCTACAGCAATGACAGGTTGCTCAGAGGGGGTATCTACTGCAGGTTTTTCTGGTTCTTTTGATTGGTTCAATTGTGGGTGAGCAGCGTCTATTGTTGGTTTTGTAGAAGGGGTATTTGTTTGTTGTGTTTGTAGTGGATTTGTCGTTTGTGTTTGAGTAGTGGAGTAATGGATGGGTGGTTGTTGTTGAGGTGATTTTCTTGTGGTGGGGGGGGGAGGGGGGGTTGGTGGTGGTGGTGGTAATGGTGATTTGCTGGGACTAGTGTTAAAGGTTGGTGATGGAGGTTGGTTGGAGGTTTCATATGTTGTTGTTGGCTTTGATGGGACTGTATATTTTTGCCTTGGGGCATCTTCCATGATAACCTCATTTTCCCATTCACTCTCTTCACTTTCTGTTTCTGATTCATCCTCATCGACATCCTTATCAATGTCTTTCACAGCCTTCCTAGCTTCTTCCTCTTCACTAGTATCCTCCAAATCCTCAGAACTTAGGACTGGTTCTTCTTCCACAATTGCCTTCTTCTTTCCCTTGACCTTATTTTGTTGTTGTTGCTTCTTGGCCAGTTTCCCCTTCGTAGGCCCCTCACTTTCTTCTGATTCTTCTCTCTCTCTTTTTCTTCCCTTTCAGAAACTAACTTCAGGATTTCATTAAAAGTCTTATGCCTAGGCTCTAAATAAGTCCACCCTTGTAAATTAAGCTCCCACAGTATCACCCTATGGACTATGCTATCCTATGTCTAGGTTTTAGCATGGACTTAACAAAGTTTCCATTTATTAAGACACTTATCCATATTAGTTATTGAGTTCAAATCATAAACCCTGTCTGTTTTTATGACCCTACTTATTTTAAGTGATCAACCTCAAAATATGTTTGAAAGAATTATAGCACAAGAACTAAATTCCAAACATCAATATAACATAATAACTATTCAAAGGTTCATTACAAAGTTAAGGCATCCCAACCAAGGATGTTTAGCTTATGCTTCACATAACTAAGCACATACAAACAGAAGAATTCATGTTCATATGAAGAAAAATACAAAGGGAAGAAGATAAGATAGAAATTAACAAATGAAGTTCCTTTGCATATTCTGCCTAGCAATGTTGGGGCAATCACCTCTCGGCAATAAAACAGCAACAAGAAATGGTGTAGAAGTAGAGACAAAAGTTGTCAATTTCCCCTTCTCCTTTGAACTAAAGTAGTATATCTAACACTAATACTAAAACTTGAGATGATTTCAAATGAGGAAGAGGGAATGTATTTATAGGCTCCATAAATTGAAGATGTCTTGGGCACCAAGTTGATTTTAGGGTTTCCTTTTCCGCTTGTCTTCAAAAAACTTGATTTGATCATCCAACAACTAAGAAGAAGGGGTCCAATGGTGTGAGGAAAAATGTTCATAAAAAGTTCCCACTTGTAGTGTATGATGGCTCAAAGTTGGCGCCACAGCCTCCCACTTGGGCAACTTTCACTTGCAAGTGGGAGGCTGTGGCGCCAACTTTGATCAATGCCTGTGCTTCTGCGGGAATGACCATTGCTGGAGCAAGGATTGTTGGGGTAATGACTGTTGTGTCCATTGCTGGGGCAATGATTGTTGTATCAATTTGAACAAACACTTAAAAATACCACAAATTAAAATAGTGATAATGCATCCCAAACTCCTCCTTATCATAAAATTCCATTTTTCTTTTTTATTTCTTTACTTGTCACAACATTATTACCGAGATTCTCATAATTATTTAGATTTGAAAGTACAAATAACTCCATATAAAATAGAGTTATGACACCCCCAAACTTAAATCATTGTTTGTCCTCAAGTAATGACAATTGAACAAGAATAAATTTCTTTAAAACAATAGGGTCTTTGATTTTTAGAAGAACAGATCAACTAAGCCCTTTAAAACATATTTTTAGTGAGTGCACTTTTTAGGAACTTAATTTCTCACAAAGCTTGTAAACCATTGGTTTTTCTAATATTCAAAATTATTGCCGCTCTTTTATGTGAGTGTGTGACCTTACTGAACTTTAGATTGGTCCCTAGCTAATTTTGAAAAGTCCACTTAGCTTTTGGATAGAAAAAGTTTGCTTTTGATCAAAACTAAAGATTTTTCAAAAGGTAGAATAGACTAACAATTTCCTTAAGTTTTGGGAGGCTTCAAAGCACAACAAAGGGCTTTTTAAGTAATTACAATTTTTGGCCATTGCTATAAATTCTAATTTTGGTGGTTTGAGTGCTGGAGCAAAGTGTTCTTTATATTGCTGGGGCATTGATTGCCGTAGCTTTGTGATGCTCTAGCTTTTAACTACATAGAGAATTTTTAGCTACATTGTCGTCCTCGTTGCCCCCCTTTTGCATATTTTATTTATTTCTTTTTATTGACTTTTTTCTTCTATTTCTTTTTGGTGCAATGCCTCTACTTCTGCTAGAATGACCATTGCTGGAACAGTGATTGCTGGGGCAATGATTGTTGTGCCCATTGCTGGGGCAATGATTGCTGCAGCAATTTGAACAAACACATAAAAATACCACAAATCATATAAAATAGTGATTATGTATCCCAAACTCCTCCTTTACTTGTCACAACATTATTACTGAGATTCTCATAATTATTTAGATTTGAAAGTATAAATAACTCTATATAAAATAGAGTTATCAACAGGAAGATGAAAATTCCCTTATGCACTGTCAAGGGGGTTGTTCCCACTACGTTATCAGAGAAAAAATCTCCTTCCATTGACTCCGAGATCGTGGAATTCACTGGCGGAGGCATTAAGGTTGAACCACTGGCCTCCACTCCCTGTAACATTCTCTCTGAACTCGACCTCTGCTCGTCGACAACGCATGAACCTCAGCGGACCTCTTCAAAGGCGGCTTTCCAGGAGGAACCATGTTTCTTCTTGGAGAAGTTATGATGTTCACCATCTAGACTTGACGGAAAAACAAAACTCGCTTCGAAAACCCTGAACTTGAATTGGGGGGAAAAATATCCAGAAGGGCATCACTTGAGGCTCAACGTCAGAAAAATAAGAGGCGACATCGCCGTGAAAATATTGATGTCTGAAGCTGGGAAGTCAACGTTGGCTCGCTGGAGAATGGTTTTGTCTAAAGCTCATTAGGCTCGGGAGAATTCAGAGGTGAATAATTGGAAATACATAGGAGAATTGGCATTTGGCATCTATTTATAGCGGTATTGAACCCGACAGATGAAGCGACACGACCAACCCCGGGGAAATTAATGATCAGGCGCGAGGATTTACACAATCATGTATGACAAGACGTTTAGTTTCACTCAAACATCACGTCTCCCTGACACCATGGCAGGTGGCAACCCGGGGGGCATCGGAGTCAAATTGTTGACCTTTCGACCCTCAAGACTACCTCCGATCCCGGAGTCACGAGCAGAAATGTGTCACTCAAGCCGAGGCCGCACTTCTGTTACCGACCTCGACTTGGGGGGCAATTGTTCCGGACTGGGCCAAGAGGCCCAATCCGCTTGGCAAATGGCCCAAAACCCGACTGGATCTGGCCCAATTAACGAATCACCACGCGAGTCCCAGATAAACAGTCTAGATCGCTTCACCTCGATCTGACGGTTGGGAACCGGGCAAGATCCGCGGAACTCCCTAGCCCGCGTCTATAAGTACGACACTAGCCACCAGAATCAGGTAGACTTCTCTCATTTTTACCTCTCACTGACTTCTGATTGCTGACTTTGGCATCAGAGTCTCTGCAGGTATCCAACCCTTCTGATTCCAACCTCGAAAGAAGGCACTGCTGAAGTAGACTATCTCGGAAGATTCCGACTCGCGAGGCATTCTTCCGACCTCGAGTCAAGGAGAAGACTGTACGGAGACTTAGAATACCAACTACTGATCCCGGACCCCGAATCCCGAGGTAAGGTACCGAACAGTAACAATCGTAAAAAATTTGTGGAGAATTTTGGCGCTTCCCTTTCTGATCTGACTGATCGACAACAGGAGTGGCCTCATAATGGGGAGAATTTTGAGAAGTGGAGAATCCAACAGAACAACAGGCTGCATTTCAGTGACATTTTACGTTGTCACATCCACTTTGTGATTAGGGGGAAGCTCTGCCTGGGCCCCAACAGTATTAGCAGTAATGACTCCCATCACCGTCTTTGAGAGAAGGTAGGTAACTCAGAATCTCTTGAGAAGCTTCTAAGGTGGATGGCCAATAATGCTTATTATCTCTCTTTTAGTCATAAATGAGGTGCTCCATGTTGTATTTAGTCATAAATGAGGTGCAACTACTACCGAATTTTTTAGAGCTGCAATGTAAATGCAAAGGATGTTTATCTCAACTCAACAGTCTCGTTTACTCTCTTCTTCTCTCTATAAAAGAGAGGCGAGCAAACCACTCTCACACAAATCTACTATTTGGAATTATTTTACTATAGTAACGTGAGGCTTACAGCTAGAAAGGTTAAATGTAACTTTTGCGGTTCCCACCTTAAGTGCATCAAGGGGACAAGTTCCATGATGGCTCACACAAGAAATTGTAAGAGTAACTCACATAATGAAGCCAACAAGAGGATGAAATCAACTGCATCATGTTAGCAAAATTTGACAAGAGAAATGTCGCCAAATAGTGGTGAAGATGGGGGCGATTCCTGTGAATAAAATAGTTGGTTTGTTACCATGGAACATTGTGGCTGATCCTGACCAACAACCATTGATATCTGATGGTTGAGATGGGAAGATGGCAACATCTAGTGGGGTCCAGTTCACAAGATCTGTTGATACAGAATGGACTTCTTACGACCTTCTGCCTGCGCTTTTGTTACTTGCATAATTGGGTATACTATATATAGCTTGCTCACTTGGTGACGAGCTTTCACCAATTTATGAATTCCTTATAAAAGAATTAATTAAAGGTTTAAAGGGACTAAACTGGAGCAAACAAATATTTGCAGGGACTAAACATATATTTATGCCTTAACTAAATATAGACACTTGTAAAATTTCGATATTGATTATCCTTTAATTGAGGCTAGTGATTTGAAACAATTGGACAACCATGTCATTTATGGTTTTTCATTTGTTTGTTTTGGTGGGTTTTGGTTTTATAGATATATTGTTAAGTGGGATGGTTGGATTCTTTTTATCTTTCTGTTATGTCTGTTACAACTATTGGCTTGGTAATGGCATTCAAGGTTCTGTAAAAAAAAAAAAGGCCATTTTCCAAAAATACAATCATCATATTCATGTAGACCGAATAGGCTTCCAAAAGCCATGTATAGTGTAAATATATTTAGCAAATACTTCTAGCAAGAAGGTCCTATTTAGTTGCCTAGTAAATCTTTTAATTTTCATTCAATTATATGTTTAAAGATGTGTAATAGGCTGATTCGACCTATTTATGAAGTTTATTGGTTTTAATAACCCTTTGATTATTTGGTCAATATATTTGGGATTAACAATAAATACGATGAGCCGATTTTATGTCAAATTGTTCTTTATTATTATTATTATTATTATTATTATTATTATTATTATTATTATTATTATTATTTTATGCGATAACCAATCTTCTTTTTGATGAGGTTCATCCGCTGAGGAGAATAATTCTACGGTGGGTGAGAAGGCCTTGTCCAAGCCGTAGAACGCAATATGTAAATTCTTTGTTTGACGGGCTCCGACAATTTGAGTTGGTTTAATGAAGAACTCCTCTACTTGAGCATGGAGGTAAGGTATATCTCCTTACCATATGAGATTATTAAAATTGTTTAGAGAATGAGAATTTTTTTAAATTCTCTATAACTTGAAATATTTAGAAGTACTGTGGGGGTGTTTTGCAAAAGTTATGTTGTCTGATCATAAGAAAAGAAAAATTGGTTGCAAAACCTCTGATTGTGTTTTTATAGGATATGCTGAACATAGCGCTGCTTATAGATTCTTTGTTGTGAAAAGTGATGTTCTAGATAAAAATACTATTGTAGAAACAAAAAATGCTGCTTTCTTTGAGAACATATTTCCTTTGAAGCATGATAGTATATCTAGACAACCATTAGTATCTACTAATGATGAAACTCGTGAGGAACCATATGAAGAATTAAGGAGAAGTAAAAGACCAAGAAAAGAAACATCCTTCGGAAATGATTTTTACACTTATCTTGTTGAAAAGGATCCCAAAACTTTAATTGAAGCAATTTCTTCTTCTGAGTCAAAATTTTGGAAAGAAGCTATTAAAACAGAAATAGATTCAATTTCTAAATGTAAAACTTGGACTTTAGTTGATTTACCTCCTGGAGCAAAATTAATAGGATGCAAATGGATTTTCAAAAGAAAATATAATCCCGATGGGTCCATTGATAAATATAAAGCTAGACTAGTAGCAAAAGGTTTCAAAAACAAAATATTGACTATTTTGATACTTTTGCTCCAGTGACTAGAATATCCTCTATTAGAGTTTTAATAGCTTTATCTTCTATCCATAAACTTGTTATTCACCAAATGGATGTTAAAACCGCTTTTTTGAACGTCAACTTAGAAGAAGAAATTTACATGACTCAACTCGAAGGATGTATAGTTTCTGGTCAAGAGAATAAAGTATGCAAACTTCTTAAGTCGTTATATGGTTTAAAACAAGCACCAAAACAATGGCATGAAAAGTTTGACAAAACTATGATTGATGATGGTTTCTCCACAACTAATGTTGATAAATGTGTTTACACTAAAACTGTGTGTGGAAAACATGTTATTATATGGTTGTATGTAGATGACATGCTCATTTTTGGTACTTGTCTTGATATTGTTACTAGTACTAAATCTTTTCTTTCATCTAATTTTGATATGAAAGATATAGGTGAGGCAAATGTAATATTAGGAGTTAGAGTCATCAGGGAAGGTGATAGCATCATACTATCACAGGAACATTATGTTGAGAAACTTCTTAGGAAGTTTGGTCACCCCTTATGAACAAAGACTGAGTACCCCTTATGAAGCTAACTCACACTTGAAGAAAAACAGAGGTGATCCTATTGACCAACTTCAGTATGCCCAAGTAATTGGGAGCCTACTGCATTTAATGAACTTTTCTCGACCAGACATTGCGTTTGCAATCAGTCGTCTGAGTAGGTACACTCATAATCCTGGTCAGGATCATTGGAAGGCAATTGCTCACCTCATGCGGTATTTGAGAGGTACCACAAATTATGGTATTGCGTACAGTGGATTTCCCCCAGTATCAGAAGGTTACTGTGATGCTAACTGGATATCTGATTCAGATGAGACAAAGTCGAGTAGTGGTTATATTTTTACACTTGGTGGTGGTGCGGTTACTTGGAGGCCAGCCAAACAATCCATAATAGCTAGATCGATTATGGAGTCGAAATTTGTAGCTCTTGAATTGGCCGGTATTGAAGCTGACTGGTTGAAGAACCTTTTAACTGGAATTCCTTTGGGAATAAAACCGGCACGATCAGTGAAAATACATTGTGATAGTCAGTCGACAATAGCCGTTGCAAAAAAAAAAGACCTATAATGGCAAAAATAGACGTGCAATTGAGACATAACATTGTCAAACAATTGCAAAAATTTGGAGTAATATCGATTGATGATGAGAAGTCAGAAGTGATTTTGGCCGATCCTCTGACAAAACCCCTAGGGAAGAAATTAATCTGTGAGACATCGAGGGGAAAGGGACTTAAGCCAATTGATATTTACAAGTGATGGTAACCTAACCTTTGTGATTGGAGATCCCATGAATAAGGTTCAATGTGGTAAAAACAAGTCACTTCTTGATATTGCTAGCACCGAAAAATTAATTCAAGTAATTAATTTTATTATTGTCCCTTCCTATGGTGTTACTGTGATAGTGCTAGACTGCAAGGTAAAGAGGTTAAGCTTAAAGCTTTTAATGATTATCATAGCCCTTATGGGTGGTGTATGACTTGCAGCATACACTTAATGAAATCACCTATATGAGTGTCAAGTGGGGCCGCTTGCATGATATCCTGGCGAGGTCTCTAAAGCACTTATGAATACTGAGCACGCGCACGGCCTAGTAGCGCAAAATGGCAGAAATGGAAAGAATTGTGGGGGTGTAAATGTGATAGTAAAACCTCTAACATGTAACATGTGTCTTGGGTTCCACAGCTTGCTAAACCAATTCACTGTATGTTATGTTTTATCTGTCAAGGATTGGTTCCATAGCTTGCTATACAGCTCCGATGCATTACATCTATGATGTTAACTCAGGAAACTTCTTTTCTTTATTTCTTTTTCCAACTTTTGAAATATGTGGGGGATTGTTGTGATTTTATTTTTCCTTCTTCACCAAAAAAACCACCCACTTTCTCAAAGCCTCCCACTTATAAGAACCATCTCAGCACTCTTCTCACCCCCATGTTCTAAATCACAAACCCATAGCTATATCATCCAAACATCAATCAGCAAGAACTAATAATGTCTTTCCCAACATTAATAAGCCCAATAGAGCCCAAACTATTAAAAGCACCTACTAGTTTACTTACATTCTTTCCCTCAAACTGGAATGCTTATGACAACAAGTACATAGCAGACCAGTTTACATTTTGCAGCAAAGAAAAATACAAAACAACATAGACAAACAACATAGAGCAGAACACACACGATATGGCCAGAAACTTTGACAGCATCATCACTTCAATGCATCCTCCAAATAGCACAGTCCTAGATACTTCCTGAGATTAGTGAAGCTTTCATTCTTTATTGCTTTAGTCATCAAGTCAGCAACTTGATTATGAGTACTGCAGTATTTTAGCTCAATTACTCCATCTTTGCTGAGGTTTCTAAGAAAATGAAACCTCACATCAATATGCTTGGTCCTACCATGCATGATAGGATTCTTAGACAACTTAATGGCAGAGATATTGTCACACAAAATGGTTAAGCATTCATTCTGAGTTAAGCTCATTTCTTCAAGTATTTTCATCAGCCATACACCTTGACGCACTGCATAAGCAGCAGCAACATATTCTTCTTCTGTTGAGGAAACAGTCACAATTGGTTGCTTCTTGGATGACTAAGATACCGCACCTGCACTCAGAATATAAGCATAACCAGTTGTACTTTTTGTCTTCCACTTCCCCTGCGTAGTCACTATCACAGTAGCCCATCAAGTTTTGCTTCTGCTTCCTTCTGTAAAGAATACTTAGCCCAGTTGTACCTCTCAAATACCTGAGTACTGTCTTGGCAGCAATGAGGTGTTTTTCTGTTGGCTTGTCCATGTACCTGCTTATCAAACTAACTGCATAAGTCAGGTTTGGTCTTGTGGCATTAAGATACATCAAACTCCCCACAATTTGTTTAAAGACAGTGGTATCAAGGCTTTTATCTCCTTCACACCTTGTGAGATTATTTCCAGTAGCTACAGGATTTGCAACAGCCTTACTATCCTGCATATGAAATCTGTGCAACACTTCAGTGGCATACCTCTGTTGAACTATGAAAATTCCTTGGTCATTTTGAGTGATTTCCACTCCCAAGAAGTGCTTCATTCTTCCAAGATCTGACATATCAAAGTTCTCCTTCATGGATTCCCTGAAATCATCAATCATGTGAGCATTATTACCAGTGTACAGAACATCATCCACATAGAGACTAATAATAATGATGTCATTATTATTTTGTGTTTTTGTGAATAATGTGTGTTCATGAGAGCACTTCTTGAATCCTTCCCTAGCAAAATAGGACTCTATTTTACTATACCAAGCTCTTGGAGCTTGTTTCAAGCCATACAAGGCTTTCTTCAGTTTATACACCCACATTTCCTTCCCTTTCTCCTTGTAACCCCCTGGTTGATCAACAAAAACATTTTCATTAAGTTTCCCATTAAGGAAAGCGCTTTTCACATCTAATTGGTAGACATTCCATCCCTTTTGAGCTGCTATGGCCAGTATGCACCTTATAGTGTCCCACCTAGCCACAGGAGCAAAAACCTCAAAATAATCAATGCCATACTGTTGTGCATACCCTTTTGCAACTAGCCTGGCCTTATACTTCTCTACTTCCCCTTTCTCATTATACTTTGTTTTGTAAATTCACTTTACACCAATTGTCTTGACATTCTTAGGAAGCTCAACTAGCAACCATGTCTCATTCTTTTCAATGGATAATATTTCATTGTCCATTGCCTTCTTCCACTTGTCATCGTTCACTACTTCTTCAAAAGTAATAGGATCTGCAGTACCTTCAATCACTGCTAGGTATGTATGTTTTCTTCCTCAATTAAGTCTCTGTCACTAACCAATTCAGTGGTTAGAGCATATTCACCAAGATAAGCAGGCTTCTTCAAAGTCCTGCCACTTCTAGATACTGTGCTAGTATCAGCAGTGTTTGTTTCACAGTTTCCTGACTCATCATTTCCACTGCCAGGTTCTTCTAAGTTCTCCATTTCTACATTCTGCTCATCATTTCCTTCTACTGTGTCACTACTTTCCCTTTCATCTTGACTTTTTTCATCATTACTGTCCTTCTCCTCAAGCTGACTACCACTATTACTGCTCTTTTTGTTATCCCAAGTCCAGTTTTCATTTTCATCAAAGATAACATCCCTACTTATTATAGCTTTCTTGGTGATGGGATTATAGAGCCTATAAGCTTTAGACTCATCACTAACTCCTAGAAAGATGCATTTGACACTTTTATCATCAAGTTTCTTTCTATGAACATCTGGTATATGCATGTGTGCAATGCAACCAAACACCCTAAGATGATTTACAGAGGGTTTAAGTCCACTCCATGCTTCTTCTGGAGTGATATCTTTCAATGTGGTGGTAGGACATCTATTCAATATGTAAAAGGACCATTTAACAGCTTCTGGCCAAAACTCTTTTGGTAATTTTGCTTCTTTGATTAGACTCCTAACCATATTCCTGACACTCCTATTTTTTCTTTCTGCCACTCCATTCTGCTATGGAGTATAGGCAGCAGTTAACTGTCTTCTAATGCCTTGTTCAGTACAAAAGGCATTGAATGCATCAGAGTTAAACTCACCCCCTCTATCAGTTGTAAGACAACTAATTACACATTGAGATTCCTTCTCTATCATACTTTTAAACTTTTTTTTTGACAAGATACTTTTAAACTTTTTAAAAGTGTCTAATGCTGTTGATTTTTCACTAAGTAAATATACCCAGCCTTTTCTAGTACTAGTATAGTCATGAATAAAAGAAATAAAGTACCTCTTGCTGCCATTTGATGTAGGGCTGATAGGGCCACATATGTCTGAGTGTATCAACTCAAGTTTCCTTGAGGCTCTCCACTTGCTTCTTTTTGATATACTTTCTATGTGTTGACTGCCAACAAGACATTCAGAGCAATTCTTTTCTGGTTCAATGATCTCTGAAAGTCCCTTCACCATATCCTTTTAATTTAGTAGCTTCAATCTGCCATAGCTTAGATGGCCATATCTCCTGTGCCATAGTTCTGGTTTATCTTTGCTCACAGTTTGGAAACATGTGGAAACAACTGGTGTGCCAATCACTGTGAAGACCTTGTTATTTGCCATCTTGGAAGTCATCAATAATCCTTTTTCCTTGTGAAATACTTGACACAGATCATCCTAAAATACAACCTTTAGACCCTTGTGTTGCAATTGTCCTATACTCAGAAGATTATTCTTCAATTCTGGTGTGAAGTAAACTCCAGTAATTACTTGGACACGACCATCAATTTTGATCCTTACATTTCCCTTTCCCATGACAGATAGCTTCATGTCATTTCCCAACTTGACAGTTTCTCTGAAAGTTTCATCTAGGTCAAAGAACCACTCTTTGACTCCACTCATGTGGTTTGAACAACCTGAGTCCAAGAACCACCTATCACTCTTCATTTCTTTCTTAACTTCCTCATAAGCCCTGAGGAGTATTTCCTCATGCTCATCATATTCAGCAAAATTGGTTTGTACCCATTTTGTGACACTTATAACACTCAATGTGTTCTTTGGATGCTTGCCTACCTCTACCTCTGCCATATCCTCGTCCCCTTCCTCTGCCACCTCTTGCAGATCCAGTGACTTTCAATGCTTGTTCATCCTCTTTCTGTCCCTTCATTCGTTGTTCTTGCACCATTATGCTACTCTGAAGTGCATCAATTGAGAGAGTATCTATGTCATTGGGTTGTTCAATTGCACAAGTCACATGATTGAATTGTGGAGTCATCGTCCTCAAAATCTTGTCAACAACATCAGTCTCCGTTACCTTCCCACCGTATGACTTCATTTTATTCACGATGGAAAGAGTTCTTGCAAAGTACTCGTTCACACCTTCTCCTTCTTTCATGCACAATATTTCGAATTCACACTTTAGGGCTTGCAATTGAGCCTTCTTTACCTTCGACGAACCCTGGTATTTCTATTTCAGCGAATCCCAAATATCCTTGGAGGTGTCAATCTTCAAGATTGTTTCGAGAATGCTTCGATCCAAAGCTTGGAACAGGTAGTTCTTTGCTTTGAGATCTTTCAATTTCGCTTCTGCGACGAGTTTCTGTTGCTCCGATGATGCGTTCGTCGCCAATGTTGGGATTCCCTTATCAACAACCTCCCAATACTCCTTTGAGCGCAGCAAATTTTCCATCAGCATTGCCCAGAATTCGTATTGTCCTTCGAATTTGGGGATAGCTGGTTGAGAGAACGCCCCATTTCCGGTTTCACGATCTGCCATGGACGACGGAACTTTGCAAGAATTCTATTGAGGAAACGGTTACAGGTCAATGCTCTGATGCCAATTGTAACTGGCAATAACAGAATTACGCGAATGAATTTGATTGTATTGAATATTAGAGTTTTAATACAATCAGATACAATGTGTTGGGCCAAATCTCACCAACACTAATAAGCCCAATAGAGCCCAAACTACTAAAAGCACCTACTAGTTTATCTAGTACGAAACATTTGTAAGAAAAGCAATAGATGTGAGAATTCACAGATAACTAACAATACGTGGTGCAAAGGTATCGGTGCAAATTTTACGTTTCGTATGTATTGGTTCGTCGTACTAAGTATCATTTTCCTTTTGGCAAAATATCTCCCGGTCTCCCTTAACTTATTTATTTGTGACGAATAGGTCCCTTAACTTTTTTTGTAACGCATAAATTTCTTAACTTATTTATTTGTAACGAACAGGTCCCTTAACTTTTTTTTGTAACGCATAGGACCCTTAACTTTTAAAAATGTAACACCGTTGCCTTTAAAATCTCCCCCTTAAATAAGTTAAAAGGGGCAACAGTGTTACATTTTTAAAAGTTAAGGGACCTATGCATTACAAAAAAAAGTTAAAGAACATTTTCTTTACAAATAAAAAATTTAAGGGACTTATGCGTTACAAAAAAAAAGTTAAGGGACCTATTCGTTACAAATAAACAAGTTAAGGGACCTAGAGAGATATTTTGCCTTTTTAGTTTTACTAAACTCTTATTATTTGTTTTGATCAAATGCTTTTTTATTGTTTGTTGTTAGTAACAGACCCTCTCCTTTTACTTTTTATTATTTTTCTTGTTATTTTACTTTCATTTATTTTTTTATTTTAGTTCTAAATTTTAAATAACTATCATTTCAGGTTTCGCAGGATCAATAGGGAACTCCAACAACTTGCATGCTGAACTTCTGGCTTTATATCATGGACTGAAGTACGCTTGGATTAAAGGCTACCGAAAGGTCTGTGTATACTCTGATTCTACTACTCTTGTCGTCCAGCTGGTCACTAGGAGCATAAACCCGTTTCATCTTTATGCCTCCATTATCCAGAATATCAAAGACTCTCTCGATCCCAACTGGGAAATTCATCTTCTTGATACTCTCAGGGAAGGAAATTCTTGTGCGGACTATTTGGCTAAGCTTGGCTCTACTTCAACTCACAGATGGATTGTCTTTGACTCCCCTCCTCCTGGCATTCTGCCTTTGTTGCATGCGGATGCTAGCGGAGTGCAGTTTCTAAGACCTTACTCTATCTTTTTCGTGCTTTTCTTTTTTTTTTTTCCTTTGTATTCCAAAAAAAAGACAAAATTACACGAGAGGACTTTTAAGCTATTTATTTGTAACAAGTTGACCCTTTAAGTTTTTTTTTGTAACAAATAGGCCATTTAAGTTACCTAATGTCATATCGTTGATTACATCAAAATACACCAAAATATGTTTGGTTGCATCAAAATACATAAGCTAGAGTACTCACAATATATAAAGTATGATCACATCAAAATACATAAGCTAGAGTAATCACCAAAAGGGCCTATTTGTTACAAAAAAACTTAAAGGGCCAACTTATTACAAATAAATAACTTAAAGGTTCTTTGGTGTAATTTTGCCAAAAAAAAAACTATCATTTCCAAATGCACCCCCTGCTGTGCGTGTCTCCCCCATCCCATTTCCTATTCTTTAATTTGTTTTCTTCATATAGACTCACTAAAAATGTATATTTGCACCCCTAAAGGTTACTACGTAGCCCACCATCTCTTTTTATCAAGTTTTTGTATCTTTTTCTTTTAACTATTATCATTATTTGTATTACCACTATTTTCATTGTTACTTATTAAGATGTATTGCTATTATGGGCAGTATACTCCCCCCTCCCGTTCCCTATTAAGTTTTAAAATATTTTCATCAGAACCCTCATCCCCTATTTTATTTCTTATTTCACATCATTTTGTCATGTTATCTTTTCCTTATTTAATTTCTAGTAAAGCATCAAATGCTGTTCATCATTAACTCAGAGAATGTGGTTGAGCGGTTGGGGCTCATCCTCCCTTAACCAAGTGTCGAGGATTCGATCATTGCCTTGGGTATGGAGCAGCTTTAAATCCCTGAGCCAGTTGTCCCACTCTCCGAGGTGCCTCCAATCCAGCGAGTGGATTAGTCACTGCGTTCGACGCTGAAAACCCTGGTCTTGACAAAAAAATGCTATTCATCATTTATTTATTTATTTATTTATTTATTAATAAATATTAATTACTTCGTAACATATCTTTTTATGTTTCTAATTTATTTGGGTCTAGGTTTTGCAAACAATGAGTCCAACTTATCCTCACACATTTTACAAATTAATGAGACCAACTCATTTTCACACAACTTTAACTCTTTTTAGATCATGTTTCCAAGTAAACATTTTCAAATAATCAAACACTTCATCCCAAATCGGTTATTTGCAATGCTCGTTTGAACATTGTGAAACCTTACATTTCAAACAGGCTATTAGTGGTGGTCACTCTGGATTTATCTGTTTGGTCATTATGAACGCTCTACAATTTCAAAAACATTCAAATAATAAAAAACACCAAACACATAAATATTTTCTACCAATAACTACGTTGCCTTAGATTTCTCCATTGCACCGGGAGATACGTAAGAGCGCTCAAATGGCCTATTTTTCCAAACTAGGTGCCCCCACACTATTGTCAAGCGTAAAAATAAATAAAATTTATTAAGTCTTTTTAAATTCATTCAATACTAAAAGGGAAATAAATATTTTCAAAGTTAATATGTTATGCACAATTAATTAGACTTTTTTTAAAAGGATGTCGTGGGGTGCTAATACCTTCTCCAACATAATCGACTCCCGAACTCAAAATCTGTTTTTCAATGAAAGAGATTTTTCAATGTTTTCCCTAATAATTAAATTTTGATGGCGATCTTATTGAACACGAGGAAACCTCCAGATTTTTCTGGTGCAACACATGTCAATATATCTATTTGATCTTATTTTTATTTTGGGTAGCAAAATCCTATTTGATCTTATTTTTATTTTGGGCAACAAAATCCTATTCAATTTATCTATGTGTATATTTTTTTTTTACAGTGTTTTTGATGCGCAGTTTTCACTGGCTTTGCCGGTGATTAATTTACGCCGGGGAACCTGGCTAACCACGTGTAAAGTCGGCTTTGCTGCTTCGTGTGGTTCTCCCCCTCCCAACAAAGCCTTTGCCACACCCAAGATTCTAAAAAAATGCTACTTAAGTAACATCATCAGTATCTCTTTTCTTAAAAGCACTCCTCATTTCAAAATCACGCTAAACCATTAGTAGCACTTTCCTCAGAAGTGATCCTTTTATATATATATATATATATATATATATATATATATATATATATATAAGGACGATATAATTAGATTCGATTCATTTATACAGATCAATCTATCTATTTGATCTTATTTTTATTTTGGGTAACGAATTCATATAAATATGTATAGTTTGTATTTAAAATTAAAAAGCAAAATATATATTGGTAAAACAAATAGATATCATTTTCAGAAAACAGATAGATATCATTGGTTAAAATAAAGAAAGGTCAATTTATATAGCAGCTCTTATTTTTATATTGTCAAAATTGCATCAAATAAATATCTATATGTAATATTCAAGTTATAAACAATAAAATATATATCTTTTCCATAGCATAAGAATATATGTAATATAAATAATATATTTTTTGTTCCATAGATAATATATAAATTAGTTGTATATTTCAGTAAATGTAAAGAAAAAGAATCTATGGTGTATATTATGTGATTTATCATACAACTCTATGTAATATATATACACATATACTAAAAGTATATAAAAACAAATTAATTTTACATATCATTTTAAATTTAAATAGAAATTGGGACTATGACCAACCAAAAAATTGAGTTGAAGACGAAATCAGACCGTTAAAACAAAGTTTCGGTACTTATTATAAAAATATAATTAAATACTAGTATAACATATTAGAAAACGATATTATTCTAAAAATATAATTAAATATCAGACTTTGTAATTATTAATTAATAGTTTTTTTACTCAAAATTAATTAATATATTTGTTGTCTAAAAAAACTAATTAATAGAGTTAATTTTGCTTATAATTTATCGGAGTTTTGAATTGTCTTACTATAATAAATTGCTTCAACATGTAAAAGTAAAATAGAAATAATACTGATTGATTTAGTACTCTTTTTTTGTTACCATGTCATTGGTGTGTAGTTTCTATCGACTTTGCCTATGACTAAACAGAGTTTTTGCCTCACCCAAAATTCAAACTTGAGACCTTAGGATGGGATCCAAATTCAGTTACCACTTAGACCAACCCTTCTTGGTTCACACCTGATCGTTTGCGCAAAAGTATTTACATGCAATTGTTCGTGTCACGCCCGTTACTTTGGTGGAAACGACAGTATTTCTTGGTTGGGCGCTGCCCCTCCTTGAGAACGAGGGGTTCTGGTCTCTTGATATCCCTGAACTCAGCGTTCACACATTCAGAAAGGATGTTCGCATAGGAGGTGTTCAACTTCATACGCTCTGTGAACTTTCTAGCTTCGGGGTCTCTGGGTGGTTGACCATAATCTCCCTTTGGTCTCTGATCGTGCTCTTAGCGAGGTCGCTGATTCATCCCTGCTTCAGCGACGTCAATGGCTATCGTCCTTTCTTCATAGTTCATGAATCTGAGATCTGCGGAGGAAGGTTTCTAAATCTCTCGGCAAGTGTAGGCCGACTTCGACTTCAAATCTGCTTCCTCGGAGGACTCCGGTCCTCAAGAACCACAATATTTGGTTATCATCCAGATTTCTCACCTGGTCGGCCTCTCGATTGAACCGCTCCACATAGCTTCGAAGGGACTCATCGGGTCCTTTTCTGATCGCAACCAAGACATCATGGGACTTAGGCTTCACCCTTGAAGTTGTGAAACGGGCGGAAAACACCCTCGCCATCTGCTCCCATGAAGAGATAGTGTTAGGCCGTAACTCAGGTGAATCACTCCAAGGCTGACCCTTCCAAGGTCAAAGAGAAATTTTTTCACTTCACATGCCCGGGCACCCCCCTGTATTTCATCATAAGGTCGAAGTGTTTCAGATGGGCATCAGGATCTTCCATGCCATTGTACATTTTTAGGTCGGGGGAGGGGGGGGGGCGTAGAATGCGAAACTCGCCTATTTCTCTGGTGAACGGCCCCAAGCTCATGTCAATTCTACCCCTACGAGGTGATCGGTCCTCGAAGTGTCGACCTCGATGACCACGTTGTTCTTCTTCGAAATTGTCTCTTGAATGGTTGCGTGGATACCTTTCGTAAGACCTGCTACGCGATCGTGTGGGTGAGCCGGGTGACCCAGACGAATCATATGAGGATTCCTGGTGTGAAGACTCCTCCGGCCAGTAGGTGTAGTTTGAAGTGGAGGGAGTGATCCTAGGTGGGGTTAGACCTCTTCCTCGTCCCCTTCTGCGGGGTGGAGATATGTGGACGAGTTGTCTTCTGGGAGGCGAACGATTTCTCCTAGACAGGTTCGGGTGCTGTGTTCGCCCGTCTAGACGCCACCTGATCTTCCATTTGGGTGAGGTGGTCATTTTGCCGGGCGATTTGCTGGTCTCGGTCTCGAATTAGATCATGGAGTTCTTGAACAAGGTTCGCGGGGAGGGTAACATCAACCTGCTGAGTCGCGCCTGGCTGGGAACCAGGGCAACGACTTCAACGTTGGTCGTCATACCCTCCGGATCTGGTGGTGGTCGGACCGGAATTTCAGCCACGCTTTTCAAGCATCATGTCGCTGGCGGCCTGCCTCGCGGTTTTGGAGGCATGAGAGATGTGGTGGGAAAGCGTGTGTTCTCCCACTGTGGTCGCCAATGATTTGTACCTTGAGATCGTCTGTAGAGCTGGTCAAGGGACTAGTCGTCTGATGCTGTTGAGTGTGGTCGACCTGAACGCGCGTGTGGGTGTACCTGCAAGAACACTCCGACGCCCAAGCCAGCTAGGTCAGTGAATATTTGAATGTATTGCGTACTCAGGAGAGCCGTCGGATTTCGAGCGGGTTGATCTTGATCGTTGATGTTGGATAGTACAACGGTACTAGGCCCAATAATCAGTTGGACTGATCATCCCCCTGTTGGGCTGGACGACCACTAATGGATTGGGTCTGATGACCGAACCACTAATGGATTGGGCCCGTATGGTTCTCCCCTCCAACTAGAGTTTTTGCCACACCCAAGATTCGAACCTGAAACCTTAGAATGGGATCCAAATTCAGTTACCACTTGGACCAACCCTTTTTGATTCACACCTGATCGTTTGCGCTAAAGTATTTACATATTTAATATTTCATATTAATAATTAATATATAACTATGAGATAATTTTATACTTTTTTGTAGCCTGTGGGTGCCATCACCATGGCCCTACCGACCTTCACAAAAATGTGTCCGCTACTCTTCAGTTAGTATATCTAGCTGGAAAGAGTAGAATAGCGTATAAACTAATAATAATAATAATAATAATAATAATAATAATAGTAATAATAATAATTACTAAAGGAAATTATTTCAAAAAAAAAAAGTACAATATATTTTGAATAAGATGATTGATATGATGATTGATTTAGTTTGAATATGCTGATTTGAATATTTTACTTTTTATATTAATTAGTTTGTAAACTATGTTACAGTTTATTTCAGATGATGGAGCTATCCGGGATGAAATTGACTTTGAATTGCTAGGTGGAAATAATAAGGAACGACGTCATATACTCCACACAAACATTTTTACTAATGGTCAAGGTTTTAGAGAGCAACAATTCTCCCTTTGGTTTGATCCCACCACAGATTTTCACAATTATACGATTCTTTGGAACGAAAAACAGTTGGTGTATACAACAATATTATAATCACTATTTTTCTCTCTATTTTAATGAACCTTTCTTTTGTGAATGATGATATATATATATATATATATATATATATATATATATTTAATGAAATGAAATTAATATGACAGGTTTTTTGTGGATGAGACTCCAATAAGAGTATTCAAGAATACAGCAAATAAAGGACGCAGTTATCCAATAAAGGGATTGAGTGTTACAGCAACAATATGGAATGGCACGTGGGCATCTACTCGAGTTCCAGTGAATTGGAATGACAAATGAGAATACATTGTTAGATTATGAGAAAATATCTTTACAGTATCTAGATATTATGTTAGAGTATGGTAATTTATTTGGAGGATTAATTTCTTATTTTATAATTTCATAGATTATCTTGGATTTTCTAGTAACCTTCCTATTTATAATAGGTTTGGAGTCGTGTATCCCTATAAAAGTTAGTCCTTAGTCTTTGGTATCAAGTTATTATCAAACTAATTATATTGCAAATCGGTCTTCTTTTGCTTTTCTTTCTTTATGTAAAACCCATTACTCCAACAACACTGAAATGTATGGCATGCAACAAACATGTTTTGCCACGTTGTGGGAAAATAACGTATCTTTAAAATATAAATCTTGTGGAGTCTCCCACTCCACTTTCCTTCCAAAACTCCCCCCCCCCCCCTTTTCCGATAATCAAATTGGTGAAAAACGAAAATCAATTTCGTGGTATATTATGTAAAGTGTGATGCTAGCAATTTTTTTTAGGTTCTTTAGAGTCCGAAACAAAATTAGTTGTCAAAAAAATAATAATTTTTCCTCAATAATCGGATTGTTAAAAATTGAAAATTAATTTCATAATAAATTATGTAAATTATGATGCTAGCCAGTGTGTTTTTGTGATGCTTTTTCAAATACTCAAAATTCATTCCTAAATATCGAAAAAAGTTTACCTGTTCGAATACACAAAGTTTGTTCCTCAGTGACCGGATTGGTGAAAAAAATAAATTCAAAAAAGTATGTAAAGTACAATGTTAAGTAGTGTGTTTTTTATGCTTTATTGTTTCCAAAAAAATCTACTATGCAAATGTCAAAAATTTGTGACTCAATAACTGATTTAGTGAAAAAATAAATAATTTCATGATAAAAAGCGTAAAATGTAATGCTAAGCAACGTATTTTTGGGTACTTTAGTGTTTGAAAAAAAATTACCGTTCAAGTACTCAGAGTCCATTCCTCAATAACCGATTTAGTGAGAAATAATAATTTCGTGACAAATATGTACACACAAAAGTTTGCAGTATCATTCTACACCACATTTTAAAACACCGCACTTTGAGAGTAGAGTGATGACGTCTTATATCATTCTTTTTCTTGTGTTGAATTTGTAACGAGTAGAGTTTGATTTGTCTTCAGATTGTTTTCTTTGGGGCGAGTAAAGAGTTTGATAGGGGTTAAATTTTGAAAGTCGTTGATTGGAATCATATTTAAATTTGTAAATTAGTTTGAATGGGTTTGTCATCAAGAAACCCCCACTTTGGGTCAGACTCGGTAATTGGGAAGTTGATAAAATGTGTGTCACTTACTAAATGTTTGGCATTTTTAGTACTCTAAAATCACTTTCTTTATGTTTTGAGAAACATTTTATGTTGATGTATACTCTTTGTGTGAATAAGACTCGGCAATCATACTTAAAGATCAAAATCACTGCTATAATGAATCTTTTTGCTTGAAGGTCCTGCACTTTTTGATTTCACTTATGTATCTCAAGGGCATTTCAATATTCATGTTCCTTGACAACTATTGTTGATCGTCGTTGACGACGTGTTATGCGTAATCAATGACCTTCCATCCAAGTGGAGTATCTTAATCAAAATGCTTATGGTGGAAATGTTAACAGTGATTATGCCGATGGTGGGTATGCTAACAACCTAATAGCAACACAACGTGCTTTATATTAAGACCAAGACTATTGAGATTATGAATCTCTTTGGTGTTGATGGTTTGATTGGAACACCTACTAAGAGTGAGGTCGTTTTAACCTATGTTTCAAAGGGTTGCTTCAAAATCCATTGTCCGATGACTGCTGCACGTGTTCGTCTTAGAATAATGCGCAATCAGCCGCCTCCAATTTAGATGCTCTACCCTCATTGAGGTTGCCGTCCCATTCATAGGACTAACTCTTCTAATCATAAAGAAGTTGGCCAGAGTGCTCACAATCCTATTATTATGTAATGACTTTTTTTAGTGGCATGTACCTTCAAGACATTTTATCTTTGTTTTGTTTATTTTGCTCTATCTTCAAACCTTTGTTGAAACTTTTATTGCTATGGGAATGTAATATTTAGACCTTTTGTGTCGCAACTTCTGTTTTTTTTTCCGCCCCTCGTGCAGGACACGGGTAACACAGCTAGTTTTGCTAAACTCTATTTCCATTGGTTATAAGTGTGTAATTTAATAGTATATTAAATTGTTAAATTATATGATGGATTATAAAATCAATCTTTGAATTAAAGGTTTGTTGTGGTCAAACTCTTAGGTCCTAGCCGTGGTGTCAGCCAGAGGTTTGGACAGTCTTTGATTCCTTTTTTCTTCAAGCAATTGCGTCGAGGAGGGAACTCTGCTCCTCAACTATGGGTTTCCTGACTCCTCTAGAAAGGGTCAGGCAAGGTGAGAAAGGACGCGAGTGTTGGATTACTACGGCTAATGCATAAAAATAAAGTAAAGGGCGAAAATGCGATAAAGAAGATAAATGAAATAAATGTAGAGTTTGATTTGATTGATGTGTTTCACTTACAATTCACTCTAGTGCTATATATATATATATATATATATATATACACACACAGGCCCTTGTCGTCCACTAAGCTAGCCAATATTTGCCTGTCGTTGGATTGATCTAAGATCAACGGCTCTCATTGCTTCATAGGCCCTCAACGAGGCGAAGTAACTGCCCACGATCCCATTGGCACGGTTAGTGGGGTGAGTGCTCGCTGCTCCGAGTTTTCAAGCCTCGCTCTTCCGCTTGCACTTCAACCGATCCCACGTTCTTTCTTCGTGCCGTATCTTGCCTTCCAAGCAAATCCCCACCTTGCCTCGGCCGTATGGTGGCTCGGCTGTCCTGGCCCCACTTGAGATAATGGTTCAGGGAATCTGAGCCACCAAGGCCTTGTACCACCGAATGATAAAGGGAAAAAGGTTTCTACTTCTTTACGCGGGCGCGTCGTCGTGTGATTTATGTTGTTGTTGATGGCCCTTTTGTACCTCCACCTCGTATTGAGGATGGCAGTGGACCTAGTACTATGGATCGCCCATTTGTACGCCTCCACCCGGTACTGTGGAGCCCCCGGCAAATGAAAATGGGATACGCAGGTATAATATTAATAGGGACGTGGTTGAGGTTACGCGCGACGGTCGTATCGTAGTGAAGGTTATTGGCGAGCAGTAAGTATTTATTAATTTATTAACGATATTTGGTTGATTTATTAAATATAAATTATTATCGTTTTAATTTATCTTTTTTATGTACAGGTTTGATCATGGGAGGATTGTATCCAACACAATCACAGACATCTTCAAAGCGAATTACACTAAACCCTGGCTGAATTTGTCGGAGGTCAAAAAATATGAGACATCCAAAATGTGGAATCAGTTCAGAGTAAATTTTTTTTTTTACAATTACGGTGGATTTTCAATTTTTTAATTTTGTTCAATTGATTAATTTGTTTTTACTAACAAGTTAATTAAATTTGTTTAAATAGGCAAAAATGGCGTGGCTCCCAGAGGAGTCGAGGGATGTTGAGAGAGCATTCAACACAAGAGCTTCTCACCGCTTATCTTCAATGCTCCAGGAGCACCGTAATAATAGTATTAAGCCGACGTGGATCGGTGATCCTCATTGGGCTGCGCTCCAAAAGAAATGGGACGACCCTAAGTATGTTGAAAAATGTCAGAAAGCTAAGCAAAACCGTGCTTCAGAGAAAGGTGGCTGCATAAACACGGCTAGTTCTATCAATACTGTTGAACACTTCAAACGCTTGGTAAATTTTTTAATTGATTAAATTTATAGTATACATACATATTTTATATTTTATTAAATACTAATATATTAAATAATAATAATAATTAACTATGTATATAGGAGGCCATCCTTGGTCGACCACCTACTTTGGTTGAGTTACACCGCCAGATTCACATGCGAGAGGAGACGGGTGAGTATCCTGATGACTGGCATAGGAATATTCAGGTAAATAACGTTTATTATTTATATATTGTTTTTATTATATTATATTCTATATCTACATACTAATGGGGTAATTATTCATTTTTTGGTTGTTCCTATCAGGAAAACTTCTAGGAATGGCAGGCTGGTCGAGCGGCAACACTGCAGAGTAGTGGCAACACTGACATTGATCCTCCTGAGGAGAGTCGAGCGGCTTTCAATGCTTGGCAGCAATCTGTTGGTCCAACCAAAGGTAGCCGGTTAGTAGGAGCTGGTGGTATTGGCTAGGCTGTTTTCCAAAATTCCATTATTCCGAATCTGAGGCCAACATCTTCTTCAGAAAGAAGTACTGGTCGCTCTTATGTCCCTACTCCTTCAGAATTAAACGTTGTTCAACTATTGACACAACAATTGAGCGAGACACAACGTGAGATGCAAGAGCGACAAGACAAATATGATCAGGAAATGCAGATGATACGGGAGCAGCAGAGGTTGAATGATGAGCGCTGGAATCAATTAATGGCTATTATGTCTCAATACCCGAGGCCATCTATGCCATCATCGTCATCATTTTTTCCACCGCAATAGATGCAGCCTTATGCCGGTGCTTTTCAGCCGTACCAGGGTGTTTTCCAGCCTTCCTTCCAGAGCACATTTGGTTAGCCGTACTCTCAGCCGCAGCAGCAGCCTCAACAGCTTCCCCGACAGCAGCTCCAGCAACCGTAGCAGCAGCCTCAACAGCTTCCCCGACAGTAGCTCCACCAACCTCAGCAGCAGCAACTCCAGCAACCTCATCAGCAGCTCTAGCAACCCCAACAACAGTTCAACACATACACCAACACTGATACTTATTTTAATTGGTTTGCGGATGACGAGGATAACAACAACAACAACAGCTCTGGAGACTACTATGGAGATAACTAGTAGTTTTATTGGATATTTTAATTTGCATTTGTAATGAATATTTCAATTTATATTTTGTTATGGATATTTTAATTAGTACTTTGTTGAATGGAATTTATGAAAATTTTATCATTATCAAGAATTATTCGATTACTGGCAAATAATCTGCTAGTAAGTCGGATTTTCCGCCAGTAACCGTTACCTGCGGCCGTTTTTCTGGCGGATTAAATCCGCCAGTAATGTCCTAATTTTGGCGGATTTTAACCATTACTGGGGGATTGGGTCAGCTAGTAATACACGAAATTCTTGTAGTGATCCTAAGTTTCTGGTGCAAAGTGGAAGGGACACATTCACTGGTGTGGATCCAATCTCTCCCCAGGATCACCGTGTATGAGGGCTTTCCTTCAATGATGAAGAATGCCGATCAAGTTACCTTCGACCCAACCGTTACATCGGCCACCAGCACTCCTAATGCATGAGTGGGGTGGCCCATGACACTGGTCATGGTCATGGTCGTGGGGATGAGATCTTCGGTGTTTTTCCCTAGCCCTTTCATAGTCGATAGTGGCATCATATTCAGCACAACACCACCATCCACAAAGACCCTATTGAACAACTTCCCATTGAGGTGGGCTTTAATGTACAATGGCTTCAAGTGTCTGGTCATATCTGCAGTTGGTTTTTTGAACAGCATGCCTTCTGTAATCGGTCCCTCGGCTTTTGTCAAGGCGGCCCATTCGGCCTCCTCGGCGAAGACATCTCCCTCGAGGGTCCTTGGCTGATCCTTAGTCCCCCAAAACTCCGGTGGAAGGAGGCCCACCATCTTTATGTCCGCATAGAATTCTCCATCGGTCTCATCCATCAAATCTTCTAGAATTGATTCAGTGAGGGAGTTTCCGTCGAAGTCTCTAGGGCCAAAAGGGTGTTCCTCTTCTTCCCCCAGGAGGTCGTCCTCTTGTAATTCTTGCTCGGTCATTGTGACCCCATCCTGGGGTTCACCGGCTGGTTGGGGTCGCCTTGGACTATGAGGTCCATAGAGGCACTCTATCACTGCTTTCGTAAAGGGGCTGTGAGGTGCCTCCACCATGCCTACCATTGCCTGATCCTCTACCACGTGATCAACGGGTAGCTCTGGGGCAGTTGCCTCGGGAGACTGTTCAGGAGCTGTGTCCTCAACTGGCTTTGGGAATGCCTGTTCCAACACCGTAGCAACGGATGCTGCGGGTATGGTCTGGGCATTCCCATCTCTATTAGAGGTGAGCATCTGGAGGGTCTCCTTCATTCTGTTGAACACCCTAGCCCTCTATAGCCTCCTTTTCTGCGAGCGAGATCTGGAAGCCATTTTGGGGGCTGGCATCTCAACGGCCGCCTGAGTTATCCACTGATCCTGCGGCTCATCTGCCGGGGGTTTGACCATCCTGGTGGCTCTCAACTCTCGGTCATTGAGGACCGTGATATCAACTGAGGTTGAACTCTGGATAAATGCAACTCCTTAAGCTTGTGGACAAGCCTCCCTGGCTTAGGAAGCCTCTTCTGAGGTCTTTGAGGTTGACTCAGCGCCCATATCTGTAATTTTTCTTGTAGCAGGGCTGTTCGTTCTGCAACTGTGGATCCCCGTGGGGGTGAGCCCAGATGGCTGAACACAGATATTTCTTTTTCTGGGGGAAATCTTTCCCTTCGGGGCCCACACGTACTTCTTCTTCCCTTTCCCTCGGTCGCTCCCTGAGAAGGAGACCATGTTGACATTCATGCTGGGGAAAGAGTCGGTGTCGACAATCATTTCTGATGTTCCTTTGTCAACCATTTTAAATCTCCCCTTCCTGATGGCTTCCTGAATTGCTCGGCGAAAGATAATACAGTTCGAAGTGGCATGCTTAAAGGAGTTATGCCACTTGCAGTATTTCTTCCCTTTTATTTCCTCAAGTGGAGGGATCTTATGGCCGTCAAGAAGCTTAATCTGCTTATTCTTGAGGAGGTAGTCAAAGATTTGGTCGGCCTTGGAGATGTCAAAGGAATATTCAACCCTTTCCTCGTCTTTCTCTTTACCTTTAGCGGGCTTAAGAGCTGGACAGAGGTAGACCTTCCCCTTAACTATCTCGGAAACTAAGATGTCTGCCGTGTAGTCGGCTGACTCATCATAGTCCGAATCCTCGGTTGCATCCACCATCGATACCAGTTGTGGCCCTTGGCCCATCGTGGCTCTCTTCCCTTCTCTCTCTTGGACGTACTGTTCCACTTGAAATGCCCAGGAAGCCAAACCACTGAGGTCACTGCAAGCTTGTCCCACAAGCTTTTCCTTCAATTGAGGGTGCATTCCAGAGATGGCCATGGAAGTAAGTTGGGATTCTGGGAAAGGCACTGAGCACTTTTCGGCCATCTTTCTGAATCTCTCCATGAAATCGGTCACTTCCTCATCCACCTTCTATCGTAAGTTCATGAAATCGGTTGCGGTAACTTCAGGCTGCGGCCAGTAGAATCTGTCATGGAAGCACCTTTCCATGTCTGCCCAGGTCTGTATAGAATCATGTGGGAGAGAGGAATACCACGGGAAGGTCGTCCCTGTCAAGGACAGAGGGAACAACTGCAACTTGTAATACTCGTTCTGGTTTCCTTCCCTACATTGGGCCGTGAATCGGCCGATGTGCTCCAAACTGTCCACCCACTCGGGTAAGGCTTCCTGTACACTGGACGATCGAGCGGCTTCAACTGTACACCAAAGAACTTCTTGACGGTGTCCGCGATGAGATTAGGGTTCTGGAGTTGGGGCCTCCATGATCCAGGTGGAGGCGTCTGGCGCCACAATGTGTCTGGGGGACCCTACGCCCCCGGCTGCGGTGGTACCTGAGGTGGAGCATCTGTCCATGGCTTCCTAAGTACTACTTGGGCCAGGTTAGCAAGGCCAGTTCCTGGTACAGGTGCTTGCACGCCTCGGAAAGGTGGAACTTAATTCCATGGCTGCTCCACCGGGGGGCATTCATCTGTGTCTGCATATAGGAACCCGCCGGGTAGGTACTGAGTGCACCGGGGTACGGCTGACTAGGAGGTCGACCTGCCGAGCCAGGTGGGTTCTGAACCCATGGCTGCTGACTCGGGCAAAAACCACCGTTCCTGCTAATACCTGATTTCGGGGCGAAGGCTTGCCCCCTGCGTAAGCCGGGTAGTTAGCCGCGGTAGAACATCCATAGGATGGTCCTTGCGCAAACCCACCGAGCCTGTTGCCTCGGGCGTACTTTTGGCCAGTTGCACTTGTCCCTGCTGAAAAGAAGCCGTGTTAGTGCCATTCGCCAAAAACTGCCCCCCAGTGTTGGCAGTGGCAAAGGTACTAGGCTGAGGAATCATAGGGTTTGGACTTACCTGATGAGAGTACGCTGTCATACCCTAATTTTGTCCACCTAGGTTTAAAACCCTAATTTTCCGCAAAAATAAATAAATTGAGAAGTGTGGTTTTTATTTTGAAGAGTGAAGAGCATTGTGCATGCATTTTTGGGTTTTAAAAGTCATTCTAGGGCTTTTAAATTCATTGTTAGAGTGGAAATGCATTTGTTGTTAAAAAACAAGGTTTTTAGGGCAAAAGGGTATTTTGGTCATTGTCAAAAATAAGATAATTTCTCATCAAGAATCATTGTGCAATTTTAGAGAAATTTATTTGAGGCAAAACATTTTTGGTCATGTATGTATGTATGCGCATGCATGCATACATTGTGCACAAAATTTCAAAAAAGGATCAAAAGGGAATATTCTACAAAAAGTTCCAAGATGTGATTTTTATGACATTTTTGGTCATGGTGATCACATAAAATGGCATATTCCTAAGATTCCTAGTATGTGGCCTAAATTGGGTGTATTTTTGTACAATTATCCTAAGAAGAATAATCAAAAATGAAGGGATAATGGAATGGTCATATAATAGTACAATAGTACAAGATGACAACTAGCAAAACTTGGTCACCAAGGACCCCTCCCAATGTTTATGCGCCACCCCCTTCTCTATTCTCTCATTTTGTGTTTTCTCAATGTCCTCAATCCATGTGAGCCTCAATCCTAGCCTTTGATGCAAAATTAAAATCAAATCCTAGAGCACAACTAGTGCACAATGACCTAACTACCCTTAAACCTAATTGCTTTCTATATATATACCCTATTAACCTCACCTCACAAGAAAAGAAAAAAAAGCTTTTGGCCTCACAATTCATTCACAAAACCCTAGCACACAAACCTCTCCTCTCCTCTCCTCCTTTGGCCGAAACCACCAACAACCACTCCCTCCTCCATTTTTCTTCATTTCACTTCCATTTTCCATCTCATATTAACTCCTACTTCATATATCTTCCTTCTCTCCTAATTTAATTCAAACTTGCATCATCGAAGGGCATTTTTAAGCAAGCATTTCGTGGGTTTCATTGAAGTTTGGTGAAGATTCAAGTTGATTTGTGGTCTTGTTCTTCATATTAGTCATTCCTTAGCTTGGATTTGAGGTAAACTTCTTAAAACCTAGCATCATCTTCAACTTTTTTGCATAAAAATGTAGATATCATGTTTCTAATTTTTCATCCTACCATCTTCATGCATTTTAGTGTTGTTATATTGTTGATTTGTTGATTGTTGTTGGTGAGAGGTGTCTCAAACATTTTGACAAGCACTTAGGGAGGCTTGGGTGTTTGAGATTGCTTCTCACCCTTGAATAAATTGTGATTTGTGTTGTTATCATTTTGCTTGTTGCATTTTGTGAAATAAAATTGTGTTAGGAAGCTATGAATGTTTCGCACCTTTAGTATAAAAATAGGTTTAATCGAGTTTTGATGCATTTCTTTATGCAATCTTGTTATTGGGGCTTGATTTTGAAGTTCCCATGTCCAAACATGTTGTTTGATTTTGCAAATATTCATTTTTCATGCCTTCTTACTTTCACAAAAATCAAAAAATATGAATAGTTGTTGATTTTGGTGTTTGATCGCTTGGATCTTGTGAATAAATGTTCCTAAGTCTTGCTAGTGTCATTTGCTTGCTTGATTTGGTTGACTTGTTGAAATAAATTGATGATTAATTTGTGATTTGAGAAAATGAATTTGGGTTTTGGTTCATTTATGGTCCACAAATGATCTTGGGTTATGCTAAGTTGGCAAGAGATAGGTTACTTCAACCTTGATGCCTATGCTTGTAAGCATTTAAAAATTCAATTCCCACTTGATGTGCTTGTGAAATGTGAGCAAAAAAGGGTCTATAAACAATTGAATTTGCGCACATGATTGGTCTCCAATGACCTTGATGCATCCTCAAGTTTAATCATGCTTTCTTTGCTCTTTGAGTTTAATGTAAATTGTTGTTTGAAGCTTGTGAAGTTTTGGCAAAGGATAGGCCACTTAGAGCCATGATGCATTAAATTGTTGTGGTGCATTAAAATGTTGAATTGGTGTTCACAATTTGCTTGTTTTGATTTCCACCAATTGTTACTCGTTAGTAACTCTCCAAAACTTCAAAACCATGTTGCATACAAAGAACAACTTGTTACTCGTTAGTAACGTTCCAACTTCAAAACATTTTTTTTGCATTTACATAATCATTGATAAACAACTTCACTTCTTCTCAAAACAATTTCAAACTATTTTTCACAAATCACACTTTGTTGGTGGTAATGCGAAGCCTTTCCTTGCACGACTATCAACAATGGGGTGCTAGTGATGATCACTCGAAACCTTTGTTGTTTGATCATCATGAACATCCGATTTTCCAAAATCTTATTCTAAATCAAACTTTGTTGAGGATAATGCGAAGCCTTTGCTTGCACGATTGTCAACAATGGGGTGCTAGTGGTGATCACTTGGAGTCTTTGCTCAATTGATTATCATGAACACTCATTTTTCAAAAGAACTCTCATTTCACAAATTAAAAACTTTGTTGAGGATAATGCGAAGCCTTTGCTTGCACGATCGTCAATAATGGGATGCTAGTGGTGATCACTCGAAACCTTTGTTGTTTGATCACTGTGAACATTCAATTTTCACAATTAAACAACTAAAAAATAAAAACCTTTTCTCGACAACCGAGAACTACGTAAGCTTTGAATTCTCCATCGCACTGGGAGATACGTAGGAGCGGGTCACATTCCCGTCAAGCACGACAAATGAAAACCATTTTCTTTTCAAAAAAACAAACCCTTTTCCAAAACAAGGCAATTTCTAAAAACAAAACAATTTTCGAAAACAAGAACTACGTTGCTTTGATTCCCTCCCCGGGATACGTAGGCACGGTGCCCTCCCGTCAAGCGCAAAAGATTAAATTTTCCTTAAGTTTTTCCATAAAGTAAGGAGAGATAAAGAGAGATAAAAACAAAGCATTTCTTAAATCAACCTTTTAAATCACACGTCAAATCGAGGTTCCCTTTCAGTAGAAAGGATGTGTGGGGTGCTCGTACCTTCCCCATGCATAACCGACCCCCGAACTCAAATCTCGTGGTTCCAAGGACCATTGTCTTTCAAGAAAGGTTTTTTTCAATGTTTTACCTCTAAAAAAATATTGGTGGCGACTCCAATTCATGTTGTGCGAAGAGAAATCCCTCCAAAGGATTTTTCGGGGTGCAACAGCTGGCGACTCCACTGGGGACCTTTCTTTAGTGGGTCGAGCCAATCGATTCGACATGTGATTTATTTCGTTGATTTGAATGCTTTGTTATATCTCTCCTCCTTTCCCTTTCTTCTTTCTTTCCTTTGCCTTTAAAAACATGCTTGCATTATTCTTAGAATTGTCGTGTGCATTCTTGTGATGTTGTGCTTGCGTGCATTGTGTGTTAGCCTTCTTCCTCTTCTATATTTGCTTCTTGAGTAAAATAAGAGTAGTTTCTTCTTCTTCTCCTCTTACTTTCTTCGTTTATATGCTTTTATCATACATTTCCCCAATCCTAGCATGTTCCCCTCTTCTTTGCTCCCTTTCTTGAGGTGAGCTCATGCATTTCCCCTAATCCTATTATGTGCCCTCCTCTAGGCTCCCTTTCTTAAGGTAAGCAATGCTTGCGATTGTTGTTGGAACCCTAGGTTAGTATACTTATGTTGAAATGATATTGAATCCTAGGGTAGACGACATGCTGTTGCTTGATATTGTCTGGACTGTTCTGGTTTCCCTTTGCAGGTGGGGTTTGGGTAGATTTTTAGGTGTTGTGCCCTCATCACACACTGCACACCTTATATTTGTGAGCATTGAATGGGGCCTAAAACCCAAGGTCTGCAAAGAACCCTAGGAGAGTGGAAATGAGTAGTGACTGCCATTCGTAGACCGTTGTCTGTCTGGCTCTCATGAAAGTTTTGCCCAAGAGTGCGCTTTCTTCATGATACCTCACAATCGGTAGCTCTCTACGATTGTGGGTGTATTCATGAGAGAGACTTTAGCTCTTGGTTGCCATTGTGAGGCAGTGACCAGAACCCACATGGGAGGATTACCCTTGTCGTTGACTTTAGAGCCTACGATCCTTACCCATTTGTAGGACACGGGGGCACGCAAATTGTGTGTTGCATTAGCTTAGGCATCCTCTTTCGAAACTCTTTTACCAAAAATGTAGAAAGTAATTTCCTTTTTCCCTCATAAACACCTATATGAGGTGGCATATAGCGGGTATTTTCACAAATGTTTTGAACCGCCACCAACAAACATCATTTTCTTCTCTCTTTTCTATGTAAATAAAAGGTCATAATCATCACATCTGCGTCATTTTGCATCATCATCATTGCATTCGCATCTAACAAAAATTTTGAAAAAAAACCTCCATTCTTTGCATCCTCCATGCATTAAAGTTGTTTGCCGGAGATCGCAACGTAACACAAAGTCTTGTCATAGGTGTGTAAGAAACGGAATGGAATCAAAAGGCAAAACCATTTTCAATTCAAAAAGCACCTTTTTCTAAAAACCTTTTCCCCAAATAAAGCACCTTTTTCTATATTTTTTTTTCAATAAATCACTTACATCTTCAAATCATTTTTAAAATCATTTTCTAAATCATTTTCCAAAAAAAAAATGAAATGAAATAAGAGAAACTCCTTATGCAATCGTTCCATGGGTAGAAGTGCATCTTTGAATGATGAAGGGTAATATCTCAAATTTGTTTGTGCACTACAAATTTGAGATGATACTCTACGATATCGGGGCACTTTGACCCAATCAGGCGCAGTTTGTTTTCAAATAAAGTGAATAAGTGGAGTCAACCAAATGCCGAAGCATTTCAGTATATTGCGTGAAGTATTGAGTCAGGATCCACTCAATGTTTCATGCAAGTTACTCAGAGTAACGACAATTGGTTGCCTCACGTCATCATTTTCGCAAAAAGGGGCATTGGTATTTCAGATCTTGCCGTGCCTCTAAAGAATAAAAATCATTTTGAAAAAATATCATTCTTGCATCTTGCATCATCCAAAAATGCATTGGAGTTTCGTATTTCATCTTGCATCAAAAACAAACAAAAAATCTCCTTTAGAATAATTACACTTTTCAAGTGGTCATTTTTCATGCATTTGCTTATCATGATTTGTTCATTCATACATTGCATAAACCAAATAAAAAGTTGTGATGAGAGACGAGACGCTTTTGCAAAATAATCTGTTGAAAAAGTTTACCCTTACTTATTTGCAAACTCAAAATGTTCCAAGGCACTCAGTTTTTCAAATCAACAGTTCATTTGCATTTTCTTCAAAAAAAGGCATTGCATCTCATCCATTCCATGATAAAAGACTGAAACAGTTCATCAAAAAATTTTCCATCATGTTTTAACCAATGTTAACTCTCTACGAAGCATTCTTCTAGTGGGCGTGCATGCCATGTGCAGTTTCTCTTGTTTGAGTCTGTCAGTTTCCTTCCCTTATCATCATTCCCCATCCAAGTTTGATCCAACCCCATCCCTGTGTCATACGCCGACCTATGCAGCTATCTAATCAGTCATGGATGGATCACTCCTCGCAAGATGAGATCAGTTCAACCTCCATTCCCAAGCAGGTACAATCCAGAAGCCACTTGCGAGCTCCATGCTGGGGCAATTGGGCATTCTGCTGAAAATTGCTATCTTTTGAAAAGTTTGGTTCAGGGCTTCATTGATTCCAAGCAGTTAACTTTTGAGAAGGGGGGAAGGATCAAGTTCTCAGGGTCTGTGGACTATTAAGCAAGGATAGCAGTTGTTGAAGAGGGTTGAAGTGGTGAAAGCGGCATCATCAAAACATTTGTGTCTTTGTCATGCATTTCATAGCATTTATGAGTGATTGTTGATTTTCATGTAGTTTTTCAGTTCAAAACAATTTTCTGTAATGCAATCCTTTGGCTCTGCCCAAGGCCTTAGGATATTTCAATAAGGGCACACGTGTTTCCTTTTAGTATCATCATCAATAAAATGTTATTTTGAATTCCTCAATAAAATTTCTTTCTTTCATTTTGTCATGTGTCTGTTATTTGCTTTTCAATTCCTCCCAACGCGGATCTAAAATAATAATAAATGAAAATAATCTTTGAAAACAACGACTCCAATGGTTCATATTGTGACTCTGATTACCCGATTAACCAAACTGTGAGAGAGGCTGAAGACAACTGGGATGTTTCTTCGGAGTTAATAAGTGAAGAATTGGCTAAGGCTGTAGAAATTCATGAATTGGAGGGATTTCTCTTCGCACAACATGAATTGGAGTCGCCACCAATATTTTTTTAGAGGTAAAACATTGAAAAAAACCTTTCTTGAAAGACAATGGTCCTTGGAACCACGAGATTTGAGTTCGGGGGTCGGTTATGCATGGGGAAGGTACGAGCACCCCACACATCCTTTCTACTGAAAGGGAACCTCGATTTGACGTGTGATTTAAAAGGTTGATTTAAGAAATGCTTTGTTTTTATCTCTCTTTATCTCTCCTTACTTTATGGAAAAACTTAAGGAAAATTTAATCTTTTGCGCTTGACGGGAGGGCACCGTGCCTACGTATCCCGGGGAGGGAATCAAAGCAACGTAGTTCTTGTTTTCGAAAATTGTTTTGTTTTTAGAAATTGCCTTGTTTTGGAAAAGGGTTTGTTTTTTTGAAAAGAAAATGGTTTTCATTTGTCGTGCTTGACGGGAATGTGA
This sequence comes from Astragalus glycyphyllos, assembly GCA_963573325.1. Lineage (NCBI taxonomy): Eukaryota > Viridiplantae > Streptophyta > Magnoliopsida > Fabales > Fabaceae > Astragalus > Astragalus glycyphyllos. Next base: position 38,875,509 of record OY754307.1, read on the forward strand.
CCCGCTCCTACGTATCTCCCAGTGCGATGGAGAATTCAAAGCTTACGTAGTTCTCGGTTGTCGAGAAAAGGTTTTTATTTTTTAGTTGTTTAATTGTGAAAATTGAATGTTCACAGTGATCAAACAACAAAGGTTTCGAGTGATCACCACTAGCATCCCATTATTGACGATCGTGCAAGCAAAGGCTTCGCATTATCCTCAACAAAGTTTTTAATTTGTGAAATGAGAGTTCTTTTGAAAAATGAGTGTTCATGATAATCAATTGAGCAAAGACTCCAAGTGATCACCACTAGCACCCCATTGTTGACAATCGTGCAAGCAAAGGCTTCGCATTATCCTCAACAAAGTTTGATTTAGAATAAGATTTTGGAAAATCGGATGTTCATGATGATCAAACAACAAAGGTTTCGAGTGATCATCACTAGCACCCCATTGTTGATAGTCGTGCAAGGAAAGGCTTCGCATTACCACCAACAAAGTGTGATTTGTGAAAAATAGTTTGAAATTGTTTTGAGAAGAAGTGAAGTTGTTTATCAATGATTATGTAAATGCAAAAAAAATGTTTTGAAGTTGGAACGTTACTAACGAGTAACAAGTTGTTCTTTGTATGCAACATGGTTTTGAAGTTTTGGAGAGTTACTAACGAGTAACAATTGGTGGAAATCAAAACAAGCAAATTGTGAACACCAATTCAACATTTTAATGCACCACAACAATTTAATGCATCATGGCTCTAAGTGGCCTATCCTTTGCCAAAACTTCACAAGCTTCAAACAACAATTTACATTAAACTCAAAGAGCAAAGAAAGCATGATTAAACTTGAGGATGCATCAAGGTCATTGGAGACCAATCATGTGCGCAAATTCAATTGTTTATAGACCCTTTTTTGCTCACATTTCACAAGCACATCAAGTGGGAATTGAATTTTTAAATGCTTACAAGCATAGGCATCAAGGTTGAAGTAACCTATCTCTTGCCAACTTAGCATAACCCAAGATCATTTGTGGACCATAAATGAACCAAAACCCAAATTCATTTTCTCAAATCACAAATTAATCATCAATTTATTTCAACAAGTCAACCAAATCAAGCAAGCAAATGACACTAGCAAGACTTAGGAACATTTATTCACAAGATCCAAGCGATCAAACACCAAAATCAACAACTATTCATATTTTTTGATTTTTGTGAAAGTAAGAAGGCATGAAAAATGAATATTTGCAAAATCAAACAACATGTTTGGACATGGGAACTTCAAAATCAAGCCCCAATAACAAGATTGCATAAAGAAATGCATCAAAACTCGATTAAACCTATTTTTATACTAAAGGTGCGAAACATTCATAGCTTCCTAACACAATTTTATTTCACAAAATGCAACAAGCAAAATGATAACAACACAAATCACAATTTATTCAAGGGTGAGAAGCAATCTCAAACACCCAAGCCTCCCTAAGTGCTTGTCAAAATGTTTGAGACACCTCTCACCAACAACAATCAACAAATCAACAATATAACAACACTAAAATGCATGAAGATGGTAGGATGAAAAATTAGAAACATGATATCTACATTTTGATGCAAAAAAGTTGAAGATGATGCTAGGTTTTAAGAAGTTTACCTCAAATCCAAGCTAAGGAATGACTAATATGAAGAACAAGACCATAAATCAACTTGAATCTTCACCAAACTTCAATGAAACCCACGAAATGCTTGCTTAAAAATGCCCTTTGATGATGCAAGTTTGAATTAAATTAGGAGAGAAGGAAGATATATGAAGTAGGAGTTAATATGAGATGGAAAATGGAAGTGAAATGAAGAAAAATGGAGGAGGGAGTGGTTGTTGGTGGTTTCGGCCAAAGGAGGAGAGGAGAGGAGAGGTTTGTGTGCTAGGGTTTTGTGAATGAATTGTGAGGCCAAAAGCTTTTTTTTCTTTTCTTGTGAGGTGAGGTTAATAGGGTATATATATAGAAAGCAATTAGGTTTAAAGGTAGTTAGGTCATTGTGCACTAGTTGTGCTCTAGGATTTGATTTTAATTTTGAATCAAAGGCTAGGATTGAGGCTCACATGGATTGAGGACATTGAGAAAACACAAAATGAGAGAATAGAGAAGGGGGTGGCGCATAAACATTGGGAGGGGTCCTTGGTGACCAAGTTTTGCTAGTTGTCATCTTGTACTATTGTACTATTATATGACCATTCCATTATCCCTTCATTTTTGATTATTTTTCTTAGGATAATTGTACAAAAATACACCCAATTTAGGCCACATACTAGGAATCTTAGGAATATGCCATTTTATGTGATCACCATGACCAAAACTGTCATAAAAATCACATCTTGGAACTTTTTGTAGAATATTCCCTTTTGATCCTTTTTTGAAATTTTGTGCACAATGTATGCATGCATGCGCATACATACATACATGACCAAAAATGTTTTGCCTCAAATAAATTTCTCTAAAATTGCACAATGATTCTTGATGAGAAATTATCTTATTTTTGACAATGACCAAAATACCCTTTTGCCCTAAAAACCTTGTTTTTTAACAACAAATGCATTTCCACTCTAACAATGAATTTAAAAGCCCTAGAATGACTTTTAAAACCCAAAAATGCATGCACAATGCTCTTCACTCTTCAAAATAAAAACCACACTTCTCAATTTATTTATTTTTGCGGAAAATTAGGGTTTTAAACCTAGGTGGACAAAATTAGGGTATGACATACGCCTGCTGAGTCCCAATCATGCTCCCACTCGGTGGACACTGATGCATGCCTCCAATAGGAGGATGCCTGCTGAGGTCCAACAGGGATGGTGTATGGCAGGGCCTGATGCGATCCTCCCAGAGAAGAAGGTTGTCCTCCCTGTGATTGGCCGGAGACAACATAGTTCATGGTGCTACTAGCTTGCGCAGCACGTCTTTGCTCCACTTCATTGGCCTGTTGCACCTCATTGTGCACCATAGGTTTCGCTATGTCAGCCAATTGATGGGACAATTGATACATGATGTCCTGTATCCCCATGTCGATTTGCTGCCGGATAAACGATGTGGTCATGACCACAGGCTCCTCACAATGCTGTGGGGACCCATCGTTAGACTCGGCCCTAACCGTGAGGGGAGTTGCCTCCGAAACACTTGTTGGCTCAGTGTTTCTCGTTTTCGTGGCAGTTACCTTCTTTGATGCCGATGCTGGCTCCATACTTAGGTTTTTGCCGGAGCGCAAGTGCATACGCCAATTGTAATCCATTCCAGGCAAATCAAAGAGGGGCATTTTCTCACCTTTTCTTGTCCCACCGGGCGTGCCAATTTTTTGTTGTCGTCAAACTCTTAGGTCTTAGCCGTGGTGTCGGCTAGATGTTTGGACAGTCTTTGATTCCTTTTTTCTTCAAGCAATTGCGTCGAGGAGGGAACTCTGCTCCTCAACTATGGGTTTCCTGACTCCTCTAGAAAGGGTCAGGCAAGGTGAGAATGGACGCATGTGTTCGATTACTACTGCTAATGCATAAAAATAAAGTAAAGGGCGAAAATGCGATAAAGAAGATAAATGAAATAAACGTAGAGTTTGGTTTGATTGATGTGTGTCCTTTACAATTCACTCTAATGCTATATATATACACAGGCCCTCATCGGCCACTAAGCTAGCCAACATTTGCCTGCTGTTGGATTGATCTAAGATCAACGGCTCTTTTTGCTTCATAGGCCCTCAACGAGGCGAAGTAACTGCCCACGATCCCACTGGCACGGTTAGTGATGACAACCTAGGATGGATTCCCTTAAAATAAATAAAATCAAGCCTAAGATGGAAAAGTGGGCGTTGTTGAAAATAACACATCTGTCTTGTTTTGGTCATATCTCAAGATCTAGAAGTCCGATTGGCGCGTTTCTTGATGCGTTGGAAAGATAAGAAAGATTCCTACATCTTTTATTCAATACATTATATCATATTTGAATTATGAATGAAAATTGAGTTTTCTCCATTTGTGAGAGCTTCCTTTGTGTTCTTGGGTAAAAGAACCAAATCCGATCTTATCAAGGCAACTTGTGGCGATCAAAATACATGACTCATCACTCACTTTCTCATCCATTTCTTGAGTGTGGCGTCAATATCCTTCTCTAAACCTCCAATTTTAACACGGTCCCTTCTCGGCTCTCATCATTTGGTATTCAGAGCCAAGTTGTTGGTGTGAAATACGCAGCGTTTGGGAAGGTCTGTTTATTTTCAATAATATCTATCTAATTTTATTTTCATCATGTGGAATTCTAGATATAGAGACATGTATTATAAAAATGAATGTCTTGAAAATTCACTTGAGAAGTATAAGGTTAGTGATTGGTTGAAGAAAAGACACGACAAAATAGATAGAGAAAATGAGAAAATTCAAAGAGAAAAAAAGAGGGCTGAAAGAGAGAGTGAAAGAAGAATGAGAAGAGAGGAGAGAATGGAAAGAGTGATTGTTGCTAGTAAAGAAATATTATGGGCAGAAATCCGTAAAGCCCGAGAGAAATATAAAGAAAAAAAAGCTGAAAAGAAAGAGAAATTGACAGAAATAGAAAAAAGTGAGGAAAAAGAAAAGGAGACTGAAAAGAAAGAGGAGTTGAGTGAAAATAAAAAAAGAGTAAAAAGAAAGTGAAATCGAGAGAAAAAGAAATTGAGAATAAGCATATCATTTTGGATTCTTGTTATAATCCTAACTTTTTTCCTAGTTGTGATGATTTCATTATCAAGAAGGTTGTGGATGATATTCCAATAGAAGAAGCTTGCAAGAAGGAAGATGAAGAAGTGCTTCCAAAGACACAATGTAGTGTTTCCACCGAATTGCAAGAGATAAACATTAGGAAGTCGTGGAAAACTACTACACTAATACCTTCCTCAAAGTTGGTTTGTGTAGTCAAGTATTGGGATTCATCAAATTCTATTCACTTGCCTAACATTTCTTTCTTAGGTCATGAAAACAACAAAGTGAATGAAGGAGAATGTTCTCTAGGAGTGGCTGCCTTTTGTGAGCTCGGGAAATATAATTATGCTTTGGAATCCAAAGGTCAAGCAAATCTTTTCCATGAACTCGTAAATTTCTCGAATGTAAAAGTTACATGTGATGAATTTTTTAGACTTACCTTTGACCCTGGAGGTATTACAGCTAGAAATTCGAGGTCGAATTCTCTCGGAGAAGGAGGAAATGATGACAGCCTATAATGGATGCCCTTAAAATAAATAAATCAAGCATAAGAAGGAAAAGTGGGCATTGTTGAAAATAAAACATATGTCTTGTTTTGGCAATATCTCAAGATCTAGAAGTCCGATTGGTGCGTTTCTTGATGCGTTGGAAAGATAAGAAAGATTCCTACATATTTTGTTCAATACATTATATCAGATTTGAATTATGAATGAAAATTGAGTTTCCTCCATTTGTAAGAGCTTCCCTTGTGTTCTTGGGTAAAAGAACCAAATCCGATCTTATCAAGGCAACTTGTGGCGATCAAAATACATGACTTATCACTCACTTTCTCATCTATTTCTTGAGTGTGGCGTCAATATCCTTCTCTAAACCTCCAATTCAACACGATCCCTTCTCGGTTCTCATCAGTTAGTGGGGTGAGTGCTCGTTGCTCCGAGTTTTCAGGCCTCGCTCTTCCGCTTGCACTTCAGCCGATCCCACGTTCTTTCTTCGTGCTGTATCTTGCCTTCCAAGAAACCCCCCACCTTGCCTCGGCCATATGGTGGCTCGGCTGTCCTGGCCCCACTTGAGATAATGGTTCAGGCATCCGAGCCACCAAGGCCTTGGCACTCTATAGGATGGGGTGATTACTCTCCCTCGGCTTGGCTCATTGGTCCTCGGGCATAATCCTCCCTCGGGGGGTTTTCTCCCATTTAACACGCCCCGAGGACCTTCTTAGGTTCACTCTTTTTGCCAAAATACCTTTTTGCCCCCTTGTCAAATGGCTTGCCTTCACACCATATTTCCCCTTTTCGTTCTCTCACTCCTCAGCCTACGACCTATTTATTTTTGGGTGTTAACAAGGTTATATAGTTTTTCACATCGAATTAAATAGTATATACTTGGTTTATTTCATGAAATTTTTTAATTATATCGTGGCATTGATAAAATCTTATATTTGTGAATATTTACTTAATCTTGTAAACATGCTAAGCCTCACATTTAGTGTATATATGTTAATGAGAGAGTCTTTTTTTTTTTTATACAAATATTAATGAGAGAATCTACTCTCACACTGAGGTGATACTCAATTTTACATTCGCAATTGTTTAATACTAATATTCTTACTCTAAAGTAATAAATTGTAGAGTCTATCAAGATTGTCACAAATTCATGTACATGGAAGTGGCTAAACAAAGTAAAGAAATAGTCACCCAAGAGCGTCCTAATATTTTCGGCAAAAGACTAATATCTATTCGTGTGTAGGAGCAAATCTTGCACTAACCAACACCGAGTTACCCGAAGCACTGAGTCGGCTCTATGTGTCTCAAGGTAACTTATGCCACTGGGCCAACAATATTAATTAAACAAACCAAAAATAATAAAAACAAAATAAAAAACTAAAAAAACACATGACCAAAAAGGAAATATAAAGGGGAGGGAGGAAAGCGCCCGAGTCCAATTTTCTTTTGTTTGTTTATATTCTCAGCATAATTCGAGTGAAATTGAGTGAACAATATAATTGGCAAAGGCCAGTATCACTCCAAAAAACGGATCAAATAACAGAGGTATCTTTGCAGAGGTCTTAAAAACGCCCTCAATTTGATGTTAAAGGGAGACTTTTTTGGCTCCTTTAGTTAAAAATTTCGTTTCATTTTAAGGAGTTTAAAAAACCCCGTAGATGCCAAAAAAAAAAACCCCACTGTTTGTGAAAATCCCTTGACGATGCTTTCCCTCTTCTCTCACTCAATATCACGCCTTTCAAGTCTCTCGCTTCAGACTTCTAATCGATGAAACCCTCCATCTCTCTGGCGAACCCTTTCCCTTCTCTCATGAAATTCCTTCCCTCCATCCCTTTCCCCTCTCTCGCAAAACCCTCGATCTGTGTATATCCATCTCTCTCGCAAAACCCTTTGCAGACTCGTTCTGTTCTAAAGTAAGGAAGGAAAAGGTGCGTCTATCCATCTCGAGTGTGTCTTCAACTAATGTGTGCGTCTCTGCTTCCTTCTCGTACTTCTTCTGCTATTTTGGAGGTAAGGGTTTTTGCTTCCTTTTTTTTTTTTTTGTTTTGATTCTGATATAAATTCAGCATTTGTTAGATTTTTGCAGATTGATTTTGTTATTCTGTGATTCTGAGATTTGGGATATTTGATTATGTGATTTTGTGCTGTTCGATTATTCGTTGTATAAATTTGCCTTGTTTCGTTTCCGTGTCTTATTGTCGTGCCTTTTATTATCGCCGTCATATTGCTGTCGCCGTTGTCGTCATTTCAAATCTGTCTGGTTGGACTAAACTTTCGAACCCAACTATTGATGCATTCACAATGAAAAAATATGTCGCAGACTTGCAGTCGCCGTCACTTCAAATCTGTCGCTGTCGCTGTCGTTTCAAATCTGTCCTACTAATGGTTATGAGAATTTGATTTGGGGGGAGGAGTGTTTGGTGTAATGGATTTGTTTAAATGGTTATAAAAATTTTGTTCATTTTGGGTGTTGATTTGATTTGCAGAATTATATGTTGAACTCTGAGATAAATGAGCAACTTGTTAGTGTGGCTGGTGTTGAGGAAGGTGATGTAGTACTGGAAATTGGGCCAGGAACCGGTTCCTTGACCAATACTCTTATAAATTCTGGTGCATTTGTTCTTGCTGTTGAGAAGGTTTGCTGGTTTTCACTATAGAAATGTAGAACTAATTTTAAAAGTTTAATAGCTGGAATGGTGATTTTTCATTGCTTTTCTTTTACTTCAGCTCAGGTTCACGCTTTTCTATCTTTTAATATGCACTATAGATTTCCTAGCTGATGTGGTTCAGCATTGAAACCCAATCACGTTTAGTGTGGACCAAGATACTTATAGTCACTTCTCAACATACATTACATGCTTGGAATTCTTAGTACTTCTTCTTTGGTCTTCATTGTTTGAGTTGGAGTCTGGAACTGCATAGAGTCGTCTTGGCTTCACTTCGGTTATTGTTTAATACATTTTCCTCAGTTCCTTCTTATTGCATTCAGAAGATCTTCTGTATGTGGCACCTTGTAACTTCTCCATAATTATTTACGAATAGTTCATTTATTATTTCAGTTTGCTCATTGTGTTTGCTGGTTCGTATTTTATCTTTGAATGCCTGTCACATGCCTGATTTTTACGCTTGAAACTATGATATTTTAGGGCCGGTTTTTTCTGTATAAATAATTAATAATGTTGAGCATTTGATAAATTGCTTGCAGGTTTTGACTGAGGATATTGTCAAATGTCATGTGCGCTCTCATGTATCATTGTTGATTGGAAGCACAAAGCAAATGAATCTAGAAGATAGAAATGCCGAAGTAAGGATCTCTTGCCTAGACTAGCAAAAAACGTTCTTTTGTCATTTCACATTTGTCATTTTGTTTTCTCAAAAAAAAAAAAAAGAGAATTGGCAATGCTTTGAATTTTGTATCTCTGCAAATGAAGTTATGTCTGAAGCTATGTTTGAAGTTATGTTTGAAGCTTAATTCTTTAGATATAATAATTCTTTTAAAAATGAAATTCTTGATTCACTTGTGGAGCTTCCTTTGGAATCTATGCAAATTAAAATTGGTAGATTCTCGAGGAATAGCCCACTTGCCAGTGACTTAATCCAATGGTATAAACTTAAACAAAGTCATTTGACAGATTAACTTCATGGGTCCTAAACTAAATAGCATTACTTTAACCATGAAGTTTTGGTGCGTTGCTCTGCCAATAAACTTTGCAAGATTATGCCAGAATATATTTAACTTGTAAATCCTGGATTGGTGTGTTGCTAGCAGGTAGTTACCAACATTCCTTTCAATATCAGTACAGATGTGATCAAACTACTTCTTCCAATGGGTGATATTTTCTCAAAAGTGGTTCTATTACTTCAGGTTAGAATTAATATCTCTCTAGTCTAGTGTACATTATTCATTGTCTACTTTAGTTTCTGACATTCTTTGAACTATCTTTGCTTTTACTTTTTTTTCTCTCATCTCTTAGTTTCTTCTTTTTCCTTTTATTGTCGGCTTCTAGTCTTAGAAAAAGAGAATATGTTTGGTGCTGATACACTATTCTTGGTATTTTGTACTTGTTGACTCTTGGTGTATTAAACCTGATGTATTTAGTTCTTTTTTACTTTGATTTTTGATATTTGAAATGAGTCAATTTTTCTTTTGTTATTTCAGGCAAGTGATCGTGCAAGTGAGCCTACTTCTCCAATCGATGCAAGTGGATCATTCCATGCAAGCAACATTTAATTGTTTTAGGATCCTTTAGTATAGGATTTCTTTGATGCTATTATCATTTTGAGCTGTCTGACAATAATAGATATTTGAGCTACAATTGTTTCTTTTTATTATGTTTTTGAGTTGGATGACATTAAATATTTTAGATATTTGACATTACATTTATGTTATGACAGTTATATTTTTAATGAAATTTTCAGTTTTTTTGATTAAGCTTAGTAAGTATATTATGTAAGATGTATGTATAATTATTAGTGATAAAAATATGGTAATGAGATAATGAAAAAAGAAATTCTCAAATTGCAAAATAAAAATTGTCTCTATTAGAGGAGGTTGTAACCCCCACAAAAAAGTCCTATCAACTACATGGCAATCAAAAATCTCAAGGAAAATAAAACTCCTACAAATCACTCAATATAACCCCGCTAAGCGATTTAAAATCCCCCCAATCTGTTCCGTTTTTTGTAGTGTATCTTTTTCTTTTAATCTGTTCACGATGCTTAGACACATTTGGTTAAGAAAACCCAAGCTACTTGCCTCACAAGTTTGTTCTTTCGATGCTTTTGAACCACATAATATATTCATGTTTAATACCTTTTAACTTTCACGAATTGATTCTGATTTGCTTTCAATTCTTTTGCACATTGCCTTTCACTTTAACAGTGACACACACTTTTACAGTTTTATACATGACAGGAAGGAACTATTAGTTGATTATCCAGTTTTCTTAGGAGTGATGATTTTACAGGATTGGAATTGTGAGAAGTTGCTGACGTTTGCAGTAACGCAGTCAGCGAATTTGGGCCCTTCAATCTTTGATCAGATGGTTCAGATTTTAACTTTATATTTCAAGTCAAAGATAAGATTCACTGTGTTTATATCTGTTGCAGGAAATCAGTAGCCTACTGATGGGAAAAGCATTCTGGGAGCGAAATCGGAAAGAATCTCTAAAACGAAAACAAAAACGAAAAAGAATCGGTGAAATCTAATCGAAATCAAAGAAGAAGAGGGAAACAAAACCAATCGAAATTGAAAAAGAAACTGCGAAGATGAAGAGGAAACGAAAACGAAATGAACGACTTTGGGGGTTGTTGTTTCTGGAATTGTAAGGAGAAGAAGAGAAATTAGGGAAGAAGAACTTTGGAAAGAAGTAGATGAGTTTGGATAGAAACCTCTTTGGCGTGTCATACTTTTCTTGAGGAATTTTTCGCTGGGATGTAAGTAACGAAACACGATTTGTAGAAGAATCTCATTTCTTCACCGGATGAAATCATATGCACGGGGTAAGGCCACAACAAGGCTATGGGCACACGATTGTATTGTGTTGTGAACACAAAAAGCTATGCGTACACGATTGGCACATCTTTGAAAAAAAACAAAACAAAAAGCTAACCAAGTTTTTTATTCTTGTTTGGACAATTCCTGGATACCCAAGAGCGTACGAACATTTTCGGCAAAAAACTAATATCTATTCGTGTGTAGGACCAAATCTTGCACTAACCAACACCAAGTTACCCGAAGCACTAGGTCGGCTCTATGTGTCTCAAGGTAACTTATGTCACTGGGCGAACAATATTAATTAAACAAACCAAAAAGAATAAAAACAAAGTAAAAAGCTAAAAAAACAAATAACCAAAAAGGAAAATAAAAAAGCAAACAAGACAAAAAAGGGAGGGGGAGGAAAGTGCACTAATCCAGCTGAAGGACTGGCTTCGGTTAGTGAATTTATTTTACTGATTTTCTTTTTTTTTTGTTTATATTCTCAAGATAATTCGAGTGGAATTGAGTGAACAATATAATTGGCAAAGGCTAGTATCTTTTTCTTTTAATCTGTTCACGATGCTTGGACACATTTGGTTAAAAAAAACCAAGCTACTTACCTCACAAGTTCGTTCTATCGCTGCTTTTGAACCACAAAATATATTCATGTTTAATACCCTTTATTTTTCACGAATTGATCTGATTTGCTTTCAATTCTTTTGCACATTGCCTTTCACTTTAACAGTGACACACACTTTTACAGTTATACATGACAGGAAGGAACTATTACTTGATTATACAGTTTTCTTAGGACTGATGATTTTACATGATTGGAATTGTGAGCAGTTGCTGACATGTGCAGTCACGCAGTCAGAGAATCGGGGCCCTTCAATCTGTGATCAGATGGTTCATATTTTAACTTTATATTTCAAGTTAGAGATAAGATTCCACGTGTTTATAGCTATTGCAGGAAATCAGTAACCTGCTGCTGGGGAATGCATTTTTTTTTATAAGTACTGGGGAATGCATACTGGTAGCGAAATCGGAAAGGAGAGATAAAACAAAAACAAAAACGAAAAAGAATCGGTGAAATCTAATCGAAATCAAAAAAGAAGAGGGAAACAAAACGAATCGAAATTGAAAAAGAAACTGCGAAGATGAAGAGAAAACGAAAACGAAATGAACGACTTTGGGGGTTGTTGTTTCTGGAATTGCAAGCAGAAGAAGATAAATTAGGAAAAAAGAACTTTGTGAAGAAGTAGATGAGTTTGGATAGAAACCTTTGCGTGCATACTTTTCTTGAGGAATTTTTCACTGGGATGTAAGTAATGAAACACGATTTTGCAGAAGAATCTCATTTCTTCCCCGGATGAAATCATATGCATGAGGTAAGGCCACAAGGCTATGCGCACACGATTGTATTGTGTTGTGAACACATTAAGCTATGCACACACGATTGGCACATCTTTGAAAAAAAACAAAACAAAAAGCAAACCAAGTCTTTTTTTCTAGTTTGGACTATTCCTGGATACCCAAGAGCGTGCGAACGTTTTCGGCAAAAAACTAATATCTATTCGTGTGTAGGAGCAAATCTTGCACTAACCAACACCAAGTTGCCCAAAGCACTGGGTCCAACTTATCATTTATTTATTTATTAATAAATATTAATTACTTTGTAACATATCTTTTTATGTTTCTAATTTATTTGGGTCTAGGTTTTGCAAACAATGAGTCCAACTTATCCTCACACATTTTAGAAATTAATGAGTCCAACTCATTTTCACACAACTTTAACTCTTTTTTTAGATCATGTTTCCAAGCAAACATTTTCGAATAATCAAACACTTCATCCCAAATCGGTTATTTGCAATGCTCGTTTGGACATTGTGAAACCTTACATTTCAAATAGGATATTAGTGGTGGCCATTCTGGATTTATCTGTTTGGTCATCATGAACGCTCTACAATTTCAAAAACATTCCAATAATAAAAAACACCAAACACATAAATATTTTCTACCAATAACTACATTGCCTTTGATTTCTCCATTGCACCGGGAGATACGTAGGAGCGGGGGCACACTCCTTTCAAGCGCAAAAATAAATAAAATTTATTAAGTCTTTTTAAATTCATTTCATACTAAAAGGGAAATAAATATTTTCAAAGTTAATATGTTATGCACAATTAATTAGACTTTTTTTAAAAGGATGTCGTGGGGTGCTAATACCTTCCCCAACATAATCGACTCTCGAACTCAAAATCTGGTTTTCAATGCCATTTTCGTTTTTAAAAGGATTTTTCAATGTTTTCCCTAATAATTAAATTTTGATGGCAACTTTATTGAACACGAGGAATCCTCCGGATTTTTCGGGTGCAACACTTGTCAATATATCTATTTGATCTTATTTTTATTTTGGGTAGCAAAATCCTATTTAATCTTATTTTTATTTTGGGCAACAAAATCCTATTCAATTCATCTATTCAATTCAGGCTCAAGCCGTGGTTGGGAGGCAAGCAGATAATTCAGGCTCAAGCCGTGGTTGGGGGGCAAGCATAACCTGCGAAACGGGAAAAGAGAAATCCTGCGAAATAGTAGGAAATAGGTTTCGTAATCTTAAAGAGTGTTTATGCCTCTTGGAGAAGTGAGTTAGTCTGGAGAGGGCTTGATACTTTTGAGAGATGGAAGCAAGCGGTGACGCTCCCACTGTGGTCGCCAATGTTCGGTACCGGAGTACTAGAGTGAAGCTCCCGAGGCTAGATGAGACGCCGAACCTGGGGCTAAGTGCTTGATCGCTTCCAATGAGGTATGTTGCAGTTAGAATGCTGAGCTCAGACGTCCGAGCTAGAGCTCCGTCCGCGCCGGGTGTGGGGTACCTGCAAGACACTCCGACGCTCAAGTCAGTATGTGAAAGATGAAGAGATAATAAGATATAAAGAATACGATCTCGGGGCTGTGCCGAGGTGCTTGACTGAGTGCCCGAGCTCTGCATGCCTGAACTCAGAAGATCCGGTGCGCTGGGCTCGGGGAAGGTCAGATATGTGCGGCATCTTAGCGTTCTTATGAATCGTATGCGTGGAATCATAGCTGGGTTTGGAGGGAGGAACCTCTATTTATAGACGAGACGACGTACCTGGACCGTTGGATACGGAGGGTTGATCCTGATCGTTAGTCAGATACGTAGTACGGCCGTTGATATTTTGAGTGGGGGAAATGGGCTAGGCCTTAGCTGGTGAAGGGTTTGGCCCAGTCCGGAACAGTGGCCCCTCAAGTCGAGAGCGGGGTGGAATGAACTTGGTCTCGGCTTGTCTTCTTCCGAGGTGGACCCTTGACAGGTCTTGTCTTCTCCTGAAAAGGTAATTTGGATACTCATGCAATGCCTCAGGAAATTTGAATACCTGTTTGTGAAGAGTTGTGCATTTATTCCGTTGTGACGCTTCACCTCCCCCTCCTATAAAAGGGCGAGTTGGAGATTTTCTTGGTCATTCTTCGTTTTTCCTGATTTTGATCCCTGCAAGGCGAATCTTTTCGTAATCGCGCGAGATCAATTCTTCGAGCGGCGACGTTGTTTCCTGGGAGTCTCACCCGCGAGGTCAACATTCAGTTCGACATTCGAAGGTACCTGCACCGAGGTTAGTTCTTTCGTAGTTTATTGCATATTTTACGATTCTAGTCGCGGCGGGCGCTATCATGTCTATAGCCGTCGCTGCTCGTTCCAAGGGGAGGAGCCGTCCGGCCTTGGGGACGCCCGAGGCCAAGACGTGTTATTGTTTGCGAATTAAGATATAAAAGATCGTGCGTTTAAATTAAGTGATGGCGCCGTCCTCCCCTTGCAGTTCCTGACTCGAACCAGGAGTGAGGAAAGACGAGCCCCGAGAAAACCGCCTGGGAAACCAATCTTGAGGAAATCGGCACGGGTGAACCGATGCTGGCCCCTAAAGGGGCCCCTTCTTTAATGTCTTCCACATGTGCTCCTTCTCCTGCCGGGTCGGGGCTTTGGCCCGAGGGCCAGTCCTGCAGACCTCGGAGTGCACTATTGAGGAGAACCCTGGAATGGAGGACGCTGAAGTCACTGCTTGGGCTGAAGAACTTGAGGCTGAGCTGGAAGTCGAAGCCTTGGCGGAGGAGCCCGAGGTCCTTGTTGAAAATGAATTTCCTTGGGTGGCGATAAGGATCTGCAAAACCATGGCGAGGTTGAGGTCGGATAGACCTATATTCTTCTACGAGAGGTTCATCACTGGTCCCGCTGAGTAGAGATGGGAGTTGATGGACGCCGACAAGTATCCGGTGTGCATGGAGCATGACGCGGCTGGATTCTTTCTGTACAGAGTTGTGATGGAGACAATGGGAGTTCAGATCCCATTGACCGAGTTCCAAAAGAATGTGCTCAAGTTTCTGCACGTGGCCCCTTCACAGTTAACGCCAAATGGTTGGGGCTTCGTCCGAGGTTTCGAGCTGGTCATGGAGCGCCTCGGGAGAATTCCAACAGCAGAGGTCTTTTTCTGCTTCTTCAACGTGCTCCGTTCCCCAGAGGCCAGCTCTAAGGGCAAGAGGCATGGACATGTCGGACTGAGATGCAACCCAAGTCGGTCTTACTTCTTTGCTGTTAATGATTCGAACCGGGACTTCAAGTCAAACTTCTTCTTTGTTAGAGCTTTAAGAAGTGCAGCGAAGCTTGCCATTGCCGACTTCGAAGACCAAAAGTTGGTAGCTGGGCACTTTCCTCTTTTCTGGGATCAGGGCCATTACATCCGAGACAGAGTGGAGATCAGCACCCAGAGCTACATGTCGAGCCCTGAAAAGCTAAATGAAGAGGATAAAAAAATCCTACGAACTGTTCAATAAATGGGGAAGAATAATGGTTAAGGTCGGACTCCGGTTTCATTGTGGCTCAATGATAGAGGCCTTGGCCGTGTCCAAAGCCAAATTGGATCAATATTTTGCTACTTGTAATTTGCCTTTAATTTCTTGTTTATTTTGCGTAGAGTCGAGTTCGGCGTATCATTGTTGTTGACTGATCCTTTTGTTGTTGTCGCAGGCAAAATGGACGATCTGGACTTGGACACCATTTTTGAGGTGGCCGGGGTTGCGACCACGGTCACAATCGACAAGAATACACCTGCAAAGAAGGCATCAGACAAGCCTTCTGGGTCGGCCACTGGGACCGGCCCTTCAGACAAGAACATAGGAAACTCCGACTTTGGGGGCCCCGCGGTAAACAAACAAAATCAAGCCAGAATAAACCTCCTCCAAAATCTCCTACTGTCCGTTTCTCTACTCCGCAGCAGGACACGGGGGTAGGCAAGAAGAGGAGCAACGTCGAGGTCGTTGCCAGTGATCTTGCCAAAAAACAAAGGTCTATGCAGTAGAATACAGATAAGGGCAAAGAAAAAGCTTCCCTGACCGACTTTGAAGCCTGTATCCGGGTTGGTCAGACCAGTGCGGGGGTCATCAAGGAGCTGCGGGATCTTGCAGCCGGCAAGATGACTGACCGCCTTAAAGGTAAAATCTCCGTCCTTGAAGCTAAAAATAGAATTTTACAAGGCAAATATATCAAATATGTCGTGAGCTCAGTTCTTACCGAGATCGTAATTTGGTAGCCTACTCCGAGGAGAACCGGAGCCTGAAGGAGGAGCTGGGGAAGCTGAAGGATTACCAGAAGCAGCTTGAGGATGCCCGTGCTCTGGTTTCTCAGCAGAACAAACTAGTTGCCGACCATCCTAAACCGAAGGAGGATCTGAAGGCGGCACTAGAGAGGGCGGAGGCAGCCGAGGCGGCCAAAGAGAAGAAGTCCAAGGAGGTAGAGGAGCTGAAGATGGACAAGACCATGCTTACTCAGCTTCAAGCATTGCCTTTCTATGGCCTTGGTCCTGGAACCTGGTTTGAACACCGACCTGTTGGATGCTAAGTACCGGGCTGAAGATGGGAGGATAGTTCATAGGGATACAGTGATCTACGATCCCACTGCCGTCCCTGCTGCTCAGGAAGAGGCCGCAGTCGCCAACACTGCGGAGAATGCCGAAACTGAAGGTGGGGCTCGTTGATCTTCTGCTTTTTAGCTTTTCCTTGATTTGGTCTCGGGGATGTCTGGGGACAATTTTTAATTGTAACATACAATGGGCGCCGTACCCTTTATCCGGTCTTTAATTTGTTTTTTTTCATTAATTCTGTTGATTACTTGCTGTTCCTCATGCATGCTTTGAACGAATGTCCGTAGAGCAGGAAAAACGACTGAGATTAGAACGCAAGTTGTTGTAGGACGGCTTGTTCGTTTATGAAAGGAATGCCATATTCTCGAATCCAGAGCAAAATCCGAGGTAGCCAATAGAAAGCCTGTAGGTCCTAAGATATTCCTGCAATTTAAAACAATAGCGCTGGAAATAAGCTTTAAAGGGAAAAAGCCGGCACGGGCCTCCTGCTTCGTAGCTAGATAACATGAGAGTCACTGCGGGCCATCGCCTTTATAGACGAGAAAGCCGCTGCGGGCTCCTCTCTCCAAAAATTCCTCCAACAGAGATCGCTGCGAACCTCCGCCCTTCAACCCCTAATGGAGCTCGTCAGCTCGGAGATTAGAGGGAGGTTGGCTCGTACGAGGTGAAATTGGGAACCCTTCGGCCAGTGGTGGAGCTCGTCAGCTTTGACACTAGAGGGAAGGTCAGACTCTCTGATGGAGCACTAGGTTCGAAGATTAGAGAGCTATTGGAGCCGCTATGGGCTGTTGATTCGGCGCCGTGATCATGAGGGAGATCCGAGCGGGCGAAGAGCTGCAAAGAAATCATGAGAAGATCAGACGAAGATCTATCATTGAGGTAGACGCCGGAGGTCGGCGATGAGAGTCCTTGAGAAGTGCCTTGGGAATATCCGGGGTCGGACAGAAACTCAAGCCGTGCTTGCGAGGCGACCGAAGTCTTCTAGCTCAAGCCGAGGTCGGGAGGCGAGCATTTTATTCAAACTCAAGCCGTGATTGGGAGGCGAGCAGATTCTTCAGGCTTAAGCCGTGGTTGGGAGGTGAGTAGATTCTTCAGGCTCAAGCCGTGGTTGGGAGGTGAGCATAACCTGCAAAACGGGAAAAGAGAAATCCTGCGAAATAGTAGGAAATAGGTTTCGTAATCTTAAAGAGTGTTTATGTCTCTTGGAGAAGTGAGTTAGTCCGGAGAGGGCTTGATACTTTTGAGAGATGGAAGCAAGCGGTGATGCTCCCACTGTGGTTGCCAATATTCGGTACCGGAGTACTAGAGTGAAGCTCCCGAGGCTAGATGAGACTCTAAACCTGGGGCTAAGTGCTTGATCGCTTCCAATGAGGTATGCTGCAGTTAGAATGCTGAGCTCGGATGTCTGAGGCAGAGCTCCATCCACGTCGGGTAGGGGGTACCTGCAAGACACTCTGACGCTCAAGTCAGTATGTGAAAGATGAAGAGATAATAAGATATAAAGAATACGATCTCGGGGCTGTGCCGAGGTGCTTGACTGAGTGCCCGAGCTCTGCGTGCCCGAACTCGGAAGATCCGGTGCGCTGGGCTGGGGGAAGGTCAGATATGTGCGGAATCTTAGCGTTCTTATGAATTGTATGCGTGAAATCGTACCTGGGTTTGGAGGGCGGAACCTCTATTTATAGACGAGACGCCGTACCTGGACCGTTGGATACGGAGGGTTGATCTTGATCGTTGGTCAGTTACGTAGTACGGCCGTTGATATTCTGAGAGGCGGAAATGGGCCGAGCCTTAGCTGTTAAGAAAAAGAATGTGTGTTTGTTTAAAAAAATGAATGCTGGAAGAAAACACTCCATGGGAGAATGTGTGTTTGTTTAAAAAAATGAATGCTGGAAGAAAACACTCCATGAGAGAATGTGTGTTTGTTTAAAAAAAATGACAACACATAGGTGTACAATTACAATGGCAACATGTGTATTTTATTTATATGTATTTGTATTTTTTTTATATGGCAACATGTGTATATGTATGTGTATTTTTTTTGATTAATTAAAAAAAATTGGCTTCATACATGAGGGAAGTGCACACGTTTTGTGACTTCTCGAATTATAGATTGAGATTGCTTCAACATGTAAAACTAAAATAGAAATAATTCTGATTGATTTAGTAAGGTAACCGGACGCACCTGACCATTTTTTTTGTTACTGATCTGTACCTTGAGATCGTCTGTAGAGCTGGTCAAGGGACAAGTCATCTGCTGCTGTTGAGTGTGGTCGACCTGATGCTGACGAGTGTGGTCGACCTGATGCTGATGAGGGTGGTCGACCTGAACGCGCGGGTGGGTGTACATGCAAGAACACTCCGACGCCCAAGTCAGCTAGGTCGAGCTAGTATCTAGTGAATATTCGAATGTATTGCGTACCTGACATTTGGTCATTGGTTCTATTTATAGTGATTGGGAGGCTCAGAAGAGCCGTCGGATTTCGAGCGGGTTGATCTTGATCATTGATAATGGATAGTACAACGGTACTGGGGGCCTAATAATCAGTTGGACTGATCATCCCCCTGTTGGGCTGGACGACCACTAATGGATTGGGCCTGATAAATGGCCCAATCCAGAACAGTTGCCCCCAAGCCAATGTCGATCGTTGAGCGGGCTTAGGCTTGATGTGCAGTCCTGATGGTCCTGCCCCCAGTTATTACTTGTGAATTTTTCGGCGATCGGGATCATAACAGATCGTTGATACCCAAGAGACACATTTAACGTGCTATAAGCCATTACATCGTTTCCGCTTCGGTGTACGTTCCGAATATTTTTAATATTATTTGTGTCATTACTTTTCAAAAATTTCCCCTGGAGCGATCACGTTTCCCTCTGGAGCGACCACTAAAGACGACCACGCGTGGGGCGATCACTTCGTGAGTGTCCTGCTCTCTTCGTGAGCCATAGGGGGCGACCACTTCGTGAGCCAAATCTCGAAAGACCACTTCGTGAGCCATAGGGGACGACCACTTCGTGATCCATAGGGTTGAGCCAGATCTGCTCCCTTCGTGACGAACGACCACTTCGTGAGCCATAGGGGATGACCACTCCGTGTCTGGGACGACCACTACTGGGGCCTCATCTGTTCTTGTTCGTCTCTCTCCTTAGGCTATCACTTTCTTTCTTTCTATGGACGATCACTACTGTCTTAGGCGATCACTTCCTTTCATTGTCTGGACGATCACTTCCTGTCTGGGACAATCACTTCCTTTCTTTCTCTGGACGATCACTTCCTTTCTTTCTCTGGACGATCACTTCCCCTCTTGGGCGATCACTTCCTTTCTTTCTCTGGACGATCACTTCCTTTCTTTCTTTGGACAATCACTTCCACTCTTGGACGATCACTTCCTTTCCTTTCTCTGGATGATCATTTCCCCTCTTGGGCGATCACTTCCTTTCTTTATCTGGAGGATCACTTCCTGACTGAGACGATCACTTCCTTTCTTTCTCTAGACGATCACTTCCCCTCTTGGGCGATCACTTCCTTTCTTTCTATGGACAATCACTTCATGTCTGGGACGACCACTATTGGGGCCTCATCTGTTCTTGTTCGTCCCTCTCCTTGGTGGTTTGATCTTCAAGGCTTTTTGATCTAGATCTCAAGGTGTGCGATCTTGATTTTCGATGTTTGGTAATTTTCCATGATTGTTGTATGTGTGCTCTAAATTATAACGCTTCATTTTGTTGTCCTCCTTGTGGGTCTGATCATAGTCTGATGTTGATCTTCAGTGACTTGGTCCTAGATCGTTTTTGTCGACCTCTGATCCTCTTGCTGATTCTTCAACAAAGAGAAGTTTTGGACATTCTGAGTCTTCTGCCCATTCTTCGGGCGACCTATCATTCAGTTCTACTACACAGAGCACAGAGTCATCGCGACCTGCGGGGATTCATTCGTTGGATGGGGACTGGAGCCCGGTCGATGTAGACTATTCTTGGTCTTCTACAGTTGTTCTGAGGGATCGTGCGACCCCGACCCGGAGGGATTTGATGTTGTTGGACCACTGCGTTGGCGCGGATGGCCAGACATGGATGATCGCCGACATTCTTTGGGTTGCCCACGCTTCCCTGGTCACCCCATACTGTAGGCGTCCATGCTCTTTGTTTCGCTTAGCGCTTTTTTCTTGTTTTTATCTTTGTCTATGTAATGCTTAATGGGGCGACCTCTAGGTTGTCCTTCTTTCGTAATTCATGAGGTGCCCGGCCATTCCTCGGGTCAACCTTTAACTTCATTTTTGTTTATCTTTAAGCTCAAGTTTAATTCGACTTATGGTTGTTCGCTCCTTTTGATCGTTTCACTCGTTCCCCGCATGTGAGGGCCTTTATTTTTCTAAGTCTTTCAGATCGTTCTGGTCGACCATGGGTAGACCCTGCCCATTTAAGCAGCATACCAAGTTTCTATTTGGATAAGTCCTTTTTAATCATTTTGGTCGACCAGAGGTCGACTCTACCCTTTAGGCAGCTTACCAAGTTTCTACCTGGATAAGTCTTCTTTCAAATCGTTCTGGTCGACCAAAGGTCGACTCTACCCTTCAGGTAGCTTACCAAGTTTCTACTTGGATAAGTCTTTTTTAATCGTTTGGGTCGACCAGAGGTCGACTCTACCCTTCAGGCAGCTTACCAAGTTTCTACTTGGATTTAATTAGCCTTTTGGGGTGCGCCTACTTTTGGGTCGCTTCGTTTATACTTAAATTCGTTTAAGTGTTACCCATGCCTTGCAGTTTATCAAACTCGGTTTGATTTTAACTCGCGCAGTAGGTTGAACTTTTTAGTTCGTTCGTAATTGATCGTTCGCAATTAAAGAGACATAAACATCTGTATATAAAAAATGCCTCATCTTTATCTGACGGACGGGCGGACCTCAATAAAAAACCCTGTGGGAAAAAGCGTGTCCCGCCCGTTTATTCTTTTCATTCATCAAGTTAAACATGGCATTCTTTCAGTTCTTACAAAACGAGGACTGCAGTTATTCGGGATCACCCCACCAGTCATGGTCTGTAGGGTATAGGCCCCCTTGCCCATCTTCGAGACGACACGGTAGGGGACTTCCCAGTTAGGGGCGAGCTTGCCCTGACCTGCATTCTTCCTTCCAACATCTGTCTTTCTGAACACCAGTTGTCTCACATCGAAATCCCTAGGGACGACCTTGACATTGTGCCTCGTCGTCATCCCTTGCTTGCCAAACTGTACTTGAGTAAATTCTTCTTCAGGCCTCTTGATCCTCTTCTTCAGTTCCCTAGTTAAGAGGTCGTCCCCCTCCTCTTTTTCACTATCAGGGTCGTAACGAGCATCAAGATCAACCACATTGACTTGCTCTCCTCCTTTCATCACATCCTCTATCTCATTCCTGGCTTTCTTGTCTTTGTCTTTTAAGCTTAAGAGGAAAGCTCACTTTGCCGATAACAGATCAGCCTGGATGGTGGCGTTCTCCCCACCTTTAGTGTAGAACTTCATTTTCAGGTGAATTGTGGATGGTACGGCCTCCAGTCGCGCCAGGGTCGGTCACCCGATGATACACTGGTAGATCGATTTGAATGATAGCACTATAAAGTCTGTTTTGAACGTTCGACACAAGGGTTTCTCCACAGTATCGTCTCCGAAGGTGACCATCAACTCAATTCGTCCAATCGGTGTGGTGGATGCTCCATTAAACCCGGTCAGAATTGTTCCTTTGTAAGGTCTCAAATCTTCTTTTGATATCTTCAAAACGTCTAGGAGATCTTCAAAAATAATATCTGCAGAGTTCCCTTGGTCGATCAGTATTCGTCTGACTTCCATGTTGGCCATGATAGCAACCACCACGAGTGGTACTTCGTTGTTGGGCGTCCCGTCAATAAGGTCCTCGTCCCCAAAGGAAATGGGCGGCCTCTTCGAGAGGGCCCTTGGGGCGACGCTCATGATCTCGTCCCACCTTCTTTTCATCGATCTGGTGGTTTCTCTCCCATCAGTGGGAATGCCTCCTGTG
Organism: Astragalus glycyphyllos; assembly: GCA_963573325.1. Taxonomy (NCBI): domain Eukaryota; kingdom Viridiplantae; phylum Streptophyta; class Magnoliopsida; order Fabales; family Fabaceae; genus Astragalus; species Astragalus glycyphyllos. The sequence goes on from OY754307.1 coordinate 38,898,105, forward strand.
ATTACCATTGCGACTGGACTTCCCTTAGATTTTATGGTGTCAGGGATATCATCGTCCTCATTCTCGTCTTCTTCGAAAACTTTGGCCACCTCGTCAGCTAGGTGACCGACCATCGGCTTGGCTCTTTTTTACATATTGGGTCAGCTTTCCCCTTTTGATTAACGCCTCAACGTCGTCCTTGAGGGCCATGCAATTGTTCGTGTCATGCCCGTTACTTTGGTGGTAACGACAGTATTTCTTGGTTGGGCGCTGCCCCTCCTTGAGAACGAGGGGTTCTGGTCTCTTGATATCCCTGAACTCAGCGTTCGCACATTCAGAAAGGATGTTCGCATAGGAGGTGTTCAACTTCATACCCTCTGTGAACTTTCTAGCTTCGGGGTCTCTGGGTGGTCGACCATAATCTCCCTTTGGTCTTTGATCGCGCTCTTAGCGAGGTCGCTGATTCATCCCTGCTTCAGCGACGTCAATGGCTATCGTCCTTTCTTCATAGTTCATGGGACTTATGCTTCCATGAAGAGATAGTGTTAGGCCGTAACTTAGTGAATCACTCCAAGGCTGACCCTTCCAAGGTCAAAGGAAATTTTTTTTCACTTCACAGGCCCGGGCCCCCCCTGTATTTCATCATAAGGTCGAAGTGTTTCAGATGGGCATCAGGATCTTTCACGCCATTGTACATTTTTAGGTCAGAGGAGGGTTTCTCTAGCGAGCGTAGAATGCGAAACTCGTCTATTTCTCTGGTGAACGGCCCCAAGCTCATGTCAATTCTACCCCTACGAGGTGGTCGGTCCTCGAAGTGTCGACCTCAATGACCACGTCGTTCTTCTTCAAAATTGTCTCTTGAATGGTTGCGTGGATACGTTTCGTAAGACCTGCTACGCGATCGTGTGGGTGAGCCAGGTGAGCCAGACGAATCATATGAGGATTCCTGGTGTGAAGACTCCTCCGGCCAGTAGGTGTAGTCTGAAGTGGAGGGAGTGATCCTAGGTGGGGTTAGACCTCTTCCTTGTCCCCTTTTGTGGGGTGGATATCTGTGGACGAGTTATCTTCTGGGAGGCGAACGATTTCTCCTAGACAGGTTGCCCCGTGGACTAGGCGACCTGTTGTTGCGACGGCGTGGTTCGGGTGCTGTGTTCGCCCATCTAGATGCCACCTGATCTTCCATTTGAGTGAGGAGGTCATTTTCCGGGCGATTTGCTGGTCTCGGTCTCGAATTAGATCATGGAGTTCTTGTACAAGGTTCGCGGGGAGGGTAACATCAACCTGCTGAGTCGCGCCTGGCTGGGAACCAGGGACAACGACTTCAACGTTGGTCGTCATACCCTCCGGAACTGGTGGTGGTTGGACTGGAATTTCAACCACGCTTTGCAAGCGTTATGTCGCTGGCGGCATGCCTCGCGGTTTTGGAGGCATGAGAGATGTGGTGGGAAAGCGTGTGTTCTCCCACTGTGGTCGCCAATGATCTGTACCTTGAGATCGTCTGTAGAGCTGGTCAAGGGACTAGTCGTCTGATGCTGTTGAGTGTGGTCGACCTGAACGCGCGTGTGGGTGTAACTGCAAGAACACTCCGACACCCAAGTCAGCTAGGTCAGTGAATATTTGAATGTATTGCGTACTCAAGAGCCGTCAGATTTCGAGCGGGTTGATCTTGATCGTTGATGCTGGATAGTACAACGGTACTGGGGGCCCAATAATCAGTTGGACTGATCATCCCCCTGTTGGGCTGGACGACCACTAATGGATTGGGTCTGATGACCGGACTACTAATGGATTGGGCCCGTATGGTTCTCCTCCTCCTAACAGAGTTTTTGCCACACCCAAGATTCAAACCTGAAACCTTAAGATGAGATCCAAATTTAGTTACCAATTGGACCAACCCTTTTTGGTTCACACCTGATCGTTTGCGCTAAAGTATTTACATATTTAATATTTCATATTAATAATTAATATATAACTATGAGATAATTTTATACTTTTTTGTAGCCTGTGGGTGCCATCACCATGGCCCTACCGACCTTCACAAAAATCTGTCCGCTACTCTTCAGTTAGTATATCTAGCTGGAAAGAGTAGAATAGCGTGTAAACTAATAATAATAATAATAATAATAATAATAATAATAATAATAATAATAATAATAATAATAATAATAATAGTAATAATAATAATTACTAAAGGAAATTATTTCAAAAAAAAAGTACAATATATTTTGAATAAGATGATTGATATGATGATTGATTTAGTTTGAATATGCTGATTTGAATATTTTTATTACATTATATTTTCAAAATAAATTGATTTGGTTATCTCAACTTCTTAACAAATTGGATTCGGTTATCTCTATTTTTTAACTAAATAATACTGATTGATTTAGTAAGGTAAGTTTCAATTTTAAGGTGTAGCTCAAAGTTATGGAGATAAAATATTTGAAATATAAAGTCACAATAATTAGATATACTTGCTCTAAATAATTTGATTGAGATCATTATTAGAGCAATTTCTTAATTTAAAACCCTAATTATTTTATTATAAATAAATGGTATTGAGAATGGAAAAACTCACAGAAAAACAGCACACACAAAAATCCCATAGAGATTGAGAAGAAAGGAAGAGGTTTTATTGTTCATTACTTGATGATGAATATTTCTAGTCTATTTTTGGTTTTGTTGGTTTGTCTTCTGGCTCCATTACACGCCAATGAAGTTGATGATGTGAATGTTTCGTTCGAGCAAACCTATGCTACATTATGGGGTGCAGAAAATATAAAGTTTTTCAACCAAAATAGAGAAGTGCAACTTACCTTGGATGAACATTCAGGTAATCGATTATTAACAAGCAAATCACATGTACTATATATATTATAGTTGGAATGTTTATACAATATGGTATGTGTTTCACTAATGTAATATAAAAGTGATAAATAATTTAAACTATATAAATACTATTATGAATTAATATTTATTAGGCAAAATTACACCAGGGGACCTTTAAGTTATTTATTTGTAACAAGTTGGCCCTTTAAGTTTTTTTTGTAACAAATAAGCTCTTTAAGTTACATGACGTTGACACCGTTGGCCCTTTTAGTAAAATGAAATATCGTTGATTACATCAAAATACACCAAAATATACTTGGTTGCATCAAAATACATAAGCTAGAGTAATCACAATATATAAAGTAGCATTACATCAAAATATATAAGCTAGATAAATCATTAAAAGGGCCTATTTGTTACAAAAAAAACTTAAAGGTCCAACTTATTACAAATAAATAACTTAAAGGTCCTCTGGTGTAATTTTGCCTATTTATTATTTTACGATAGAATTGAAAATTTATTTAACATTCGATATCAAAATTTTCTCGTTAGCTAATTCTTGGATTCGTTCCTAATTATACATGTATTATTTTGTTTTTGAAAAAATATAAATAAATACATGTATTTTTTTTTTAGATTTTCAATATTAAATAGCATATAATGATATGACTAACCAACTATTTTTTTTGTCATTCAGGAGGTTTTGGTTTTCGATCGTTGCAAAATTTTTGTTCCGGATGGTTTAGCATGAGGATTAAGTGGCCCAAGAAGGATTTCATAGGAGTGATCACCACTTTCTATGTACTTCTCCTTAAACACATACTCAATTTATTTTACAACATTACTTTTTCCATGCAATGATATTTTGACATAAAAAATCAACATGGTATAAAAACGACACAACTATTGATGTGATTAGAAGAGAGAGAAAAATTTATGAAAAACACTAAAGTTTATACTTATACAATGTGGGACAACTTTTTAGTAGTAAAAATATCATTTTTGTTAATTAATCATATTTTACTTTTTATATTAATTAGTTTGTAAACTATGTTACAGTTTATTTCAGATGATGGAGCTATCCGGAATGAAATTGACTTTGAATTGCTAGGTGGAAATAATAAGGAACGACGTCATATACTCCGCACAAACATTTTTACTAATGGTCAAGGTTTTAGAGAGCAACAACTCTCCCTTTGGTTTGATCCAACCATAGATTTTCACAATTACACCATTCTTTGACACGAAAAACAGTTGGTGTATGCAACAATATTATAATCACTATTGTGAACACCCAATTTTAACCGGTATTTTCATTTTCTCTATAAAAAATTCCAAAAATATGTCATTTTGCGCGATTTTAGATTTTTATCATTTACACGTGTCATTTGGAGCTAATTAGCAATTTTGCGTTTCTTTATCATTATTATTATGAGAGCTCTTTTTTTAATTACAAAAAAAATATAAACAAAGTTTCAAAATGGGTTACATGCCAAGACAAAAAAAAAGTACAAGAAAAATTAATTAAAATGATAAAGAAGAGGCAGCATGCGCATCCCCCTCCCTCTCTAACCATTTTATTTCAAGCTTGCATATTGAGCATCTTTCTTCTTGTCCCTTGGCTTCTCCCATTTTGGGCACAACATTTCAGCCTTTTGAAGCAACAACACCTCCACCTCTTGCTGCCCAGTTCTGCTTTTCAGAGGTTGTTGTGGTTTTGGTCCCCTTGGGTTGCAATCCTCTAGTTTTGAGATCACACCTACACCAAAGTTTTAGGCTATAAATACCTGCAAACAGCAACAATTCAGGGGGGAAAAAAAACAGAAAAAAAATATTCACACACAAAAAAAGGGGAATTCGGGTACAAGTCAGGAGGAGGAGAAGTTCAGAGGCTGGAAAACTGGTTGGTTCTCGTATTATTAATTTCGAAAATATAGAAAATATATGCTTAATTCGTTGCTGATGCTATTATGTGTAGATTGTTAGAACCTGCTCGTGAAAAAGATAAATCTGTTCAAGGCTTGAAATATTAAATAGTAGCATAAACGAATTTTTTCTTAAACTGATTTAGTGATTTAGTTGTAAATAGATTTAGGGTTCATATTGTTTATACCGTAAATAGATTAGTGTACAAATTAGTAGTTCATAGGTTCTAAAAAAATAAAACGGAATCAGTAGGTTTTAAAACAGCTTTTTTTTTTAGTTAGAAAAAATAGTGTTCATTTGACAATAGAAATAGGATAGCAAAAAATAATAAACAACCAAATCAGAAATAGAAGAAGAAGACAATAGAAAACAAAAAAACATATACAAAAGAACTCACCTTTATATTCCGACCACCGTAGACGGTGGTCGTCGGCCGCGAACTTCCATCGACACCACAAACACCACGTCACCATCACGAAAACGCAGCTATGGCCCCTCCTTCGCCGTTGCAACTATTTCGGCGAAAATCAGTAGCAACACCACCGTAAGTCGTCGCCGTTCGCCGTTAACCAACCGTCACCGTTGTTCCTCCTACTCCGGCCAACGCACCACCCTTCGCCTCCCTTCCTTCCTTCTATTTCTTTCTTCCACGCTCTCTCTCTCTCTCTCTCATTTTCTCTTTCCGAAAATCACTCCCTCTCTCTCCAAAAATTTCGCACCTCTCTCCAGAATAGAAGAGAAAACGTCACTGGTGTGGAATTATGATGATGGAATTAAATTAGGTCTAGGTTAAATGTAGTTTGGGCTTTCTATTTTAATTTTTAATCAGAATACTAATCACACCCCAGTTTTTAATGACTTAACCCCTCCACGCCAGCCCAATCTTTTCAAACGCAGCCCAGTTCACTGTAGACAAACTGGGCTCGCTATTTACACCCCTGATTTCTAATACGACCCCCTTTTAGTTAAACCCCTATTTTTACTATTGCAACCCTTTCTTCATTTTTATTATTTATTTTTATAAAAAACTCATGAATGAACAAACATAAATATTTTATTTCAGAAATAACAAAAATGGGTTGGATTGAGATGTACATCTTATCAAACCCGCAATCCGGTTAAGACGCCTGAGTTGTACAACTTGGTGATCTTAAACCCCTTTCCCAAAAATTAAAATCAACAAAACAAACCAATCTTTTCTCAATAAGAACTACGTAGCCTTTGATTCTCCGCAACGTGGAGATACGTAGGAGCGGGGCTTCCCCGTCAAGCCAAATTAATATTTTTCAATAAAGAATCAGTTTTTTTTTTCTTTAACACCTATTTTCCAAAAATACCAAAAAAAAAGGGGATTGGCCGAGATGTACATCTTGTCAATCCCGGTTTAAGACGCCCGAGTTGTACAACTTGGTGATCTCAAACCCCTTCAAAAAAAAAATTAAAATCAACCCAACCAACAAACTTTTTCAGGAAGAACTACGTGACTGTTGAGTTCCTCATTGCACCGAAGGATACGTAGGAGTGGGGCTTCCCCATCAAGTCAAAATTAAATTTTCTTAAACTAGTCCCTATTTATTTCTTCGAAAATAGCTATTTCTTATTTAGTATTATTTCGTTTTTGGGTAAACAAATTTTCTAAACTTATAAATATGTTGCACAATCAAATTTAGGGTAACTGTCTTAGGACAGATGTATTAGGGGTGCAGTGGGATTAAGTTCCCGCCCTTCCCTATACATAATCGACTCCCGAATTCAATCTGGTATGCGTTGACCAAATATTTTGAAACAAGGTTTTTCTCAATTTTTCCTATTAAATAAATTGGGTGGCGACTCCCAAAATTGCAATATTTTTGAGACGTCTGCGTCGGGATTACGGTCACGACAGATGGCGACTCCACTGGGGACTTCGTGAGAGTCAGGCCTGTTTAATTTGGTTGTGCAAAATATCTATGAGTTAGGTGGTCATCCACTCTACTTTGTTTTATTGTATATGTTTGATTTACGTTATGCTTAGCATACACCTTAGGTTAGAAGACAAATTATATTACTGCTTGGTTGTTTCTTATCTTTATTTTGCAGGGATTATTTGGAGTTTTTTTTTTTTTTAGGATTTAAGGTTTGTATGCTCCCTTCACACACTACACAAACACTGTGAGCACACACAGAGAGTTGAGCTCACACCGGAGCCGCAAAAAACACCTAAGATAGAACGAGGATAGTGGAACTCATTTTGGATGTACATCCTGTGTGACTTCCATGATTTCCTCATCTAGAGTATGATTCTTCTGTGCGGATACCCACATTTTGGATGTACATCCTGGTGTGGTTCCTCTTCCAGAAGGATACTTCACTCTAGAGACCTTGAATCTCATTAGGTTACAATAACCAACCAGTGTGAGTGTTCACAGTAGAGAGGCATTAGACCCATAGGCCCCAACCCAAATAGTATGGGCAACCCATTATAGGCCACAAAGGGAGCTACTCTACCTCTTATCCTACCATTATAAAAAAAAAAAAATTTGTCATAGCAATTCTACTTTCTTTCCTTTTTTTTTTTTTTTTCAAAAAATCATTTACACTTTTCCTAAAAAAAAAAAAGAGAGTTTTTTTTTTGTTACATGCATCATCTCCATTTGTTAACTTTTGTTTGTTCATTCAGGAAAGTTGGCAAAGGATCTAAAGTTGGAATCTAGTACGAGTATCTTGGTCAAAAAAAATTTCAAAAAATAAACGAAAGTGAGACATGGAATTAGGGAACAAGAAAACAATGTCACTAACAAGGAGAACTATCCAGTTCATTGTCCAGAAGCCCGAAATGTCCAAGTTGAAAGATTATGCCTCCAACTTACCTGAGGAATCGAGATCCAATTTTAAAAAGACATATGGGAAGCTATTAGAATTATTGGATGTGAAGGTTCAGGTGGGAGCAGTCACTGCATTGGCCCAATACTATGACGCCGATTTGAGATGCTTCACTTTCTCCAATTTTCAGTTGGCTCCTACTCTAGAGGAGTTTGCGCTGATCCTTGGACAACCTTTGACCGGGAAACCGTATCATTACCGTGGGAATTATCCCAATGTTGAAAAGGTTGTTCGGGTGCTGGGAATCGACTCATATTGGTTGACCAACAAGAGGACCAATGGGAAGGCTCCTAAGGGTATACTAAGGGGGTGGTTGGAAGAGTTAATAAAGAAACTGATACATGAAAAAAAATGGGAAACTCTCATAGATGTCTTGGCTCTTGCAATCTACGACTTGGTTCTGTTCCCAACTAGTGGAGATTTGGTGAGCCCTGCAGCGAGTGATGTATTCATAGCTCGTAAATGTCGAGGGGAAAACTCGACGTTTCCAATCTTAGCAGACATGTACCATACATTGAATTCCTGCCATGAACTGAAAGGAAGAAGGATTGTATGTTGTCTTCCAGTATTGTATGTGTGGTTGGCTGCTCACGTGCTCAAAAAGAAAGATAATTCATACTGCCCTCTCTCCGAACTAACAAATATGGGATCACAAACCCACAGTGACAAAGAGTGGAGGCAAATATTTGTGGAGCTCAACGAAGATTCGGTGCGTTGGTTCTCCCTAGCAACGGGAGTGGTACAAGTACTTTTCTCATGTGGTGAATTCCCGAATGTGCCACTTGTGGGGACTTTGGGATGTATCAACTACAATCCCATCTTGGCATTGCGACAGCTACGTTACCCCTTGACGGGCCCGCCTGCTGAAGAATTGCTATTTCCCTTTACTGCTGACCTCAAAAATGAAATTATGCTAGGCAAAATCCGCAAGGCGTGGAAGAAGGTCACCTATAAGGCAAGAGAGTTGGGGAAAAGAGGAATTGGAGCGGCGGCTACCTATAAAGAATGGGTACGAAGCAGGGCAGAAGAGATTAGGTTGCCATTTCAGACAGTGACACCCAAGCCGCTGCAAGAAACAGATACCGTCATAGAGGAAAGTGATGAGGTGAAGATTTTGATGGGAAAATTGGCCAGGTCAGAAGGTGAGAAAGAGGCTTTAGAGATTGAATTGAAGGAAGTTCGCTCCACTCTCGAAACTCTAAAGATGGAGTGCAACGGAAAGGCCCGGTCACTTAAGCAAGCAAACAAAAGGGCCAGGATTGAGAAGGACTCTGGGAGTAAAATCAGGAATCACTTAAGTTCTACCAACCAAGACTTAAGGAAACAGATTACTGAATGCCACAGTGCTATGAAGGAAAATGAGCAGTTGAGAAGGGTGCTTAGAGAGAGGGAACGACAAGTGAACACCCTCAAAGCTCAGATGAATGAACAAGCTTCCCAGCACGAAATTGACAGAATTATTGATGAGCAAGCCTGCCTCGAGGTCATAAAAGGGTATCAGGAGCGCCTTGAGGAAAAACACAGAGAGATGGAAGACCTCCTCAAAGGAAGAGAGGACGTGCTTGAGGAAAATTGGAAACTGAAGGGAGAGCTGATGGACCTTGAAACAGCCCAGACAGAAACGCTGAGACGCCTATCCGACCTCGATTTAAAAATGAGGGAAGAAATTGCCCGATATGAAGAAAGAATTGAGAAGGACAGGGTAGAAGTGAGGGACGTGATAAGCATGTATCGGTCCACCATTGACAGAAAAAATGGGGAACTAAGGAGTCTAGAGCACTGGGGCACTGAGAGGAACCACTTTTTGGGGATAATTAGAGGAATGGAAGAAAGCTACATACATGCTTGGCATGAGTTTGGACGCTGGGCCCGCAAACTAAGGGATGTTGAAAAAATTCCTGAATTGGTCCGCGATGCCGATGTTATGATCAACCCACTCACTACCCCCGGAGAGATGGTCGAATTAATCAGTGTTTGCAAGGGACTTGTGGAGGACTTTGAGCAATTGGTGGTAGAAGCTAGGGGCAATTTGTAAGGGGCTTGTGGATGTCTTTGGGAAGTTAGTGATAGAGGCTAGGGGCAATTGATGTATTTTGAAATGATTGTTGTATTTGGATGATGTTCTGCAATAAATTTTTTTTGCTTATGTTGTTCGTTCCTAGTTCCATGTCTATAATTCACAAATTCACTAAATTTGAAACCAAAGATACTCGCTCTAGGTTCCGAGGACGATCGCCAATGATTCTTTGACAAACGAAATGTTAGCTTAATTTCTTTTAATAAACAAAGTAAATTCTTTTGTCCTTCTTATTTTAGACAGGAACTTGGTAACCATTGCGCCCGCTAAGAAAACGACCAATCAAACTCGAGTATACTTCACCAGATCCAGAGCAAGAATGGAAGATCCTGAGGAAATGCAAGGAAGGAACTTGAGCCAAGAAGTGGACCAAGTCAAAGAGAAAATGGAAGCCATGGTGGCGACCCAGGCCCGAATGGAAGATGCATTGCTGGCTATAAAGGACACAATCACTTTCTTGTCAGCAAGAGTAGTTGGTATGGCTGGTAATGGAGGGGATGGGTTTCGAGATCCGACCAATGGTGAGGCTGCACCCAATCTAAACAATAGGCCATTTGACATCCCTGTTGGGATGGGATACGAAGCTGTGGGGGGAGCGCCAATACCATGTGTTGGATGAAGAACTTACATCGGTGCAAAAGGATAAAGCTAGGCAGCAATGGATGGACAAGATGGAAGAGAAGATCAAGGCGATACAAGGATCTAACACTTTTGGATCTCTGGGTTTAGATGAGCTCTGTCCTACTGCCGAGATTGTAATTCCTCGAGATTTCAAAGTCCCAGACTTCACAAAATATGATGGGAGCACTAACCCTCTTTTGCACTTAAGGACCTACTGTACGAAGATGTCTATGTGGTCTAAGGACGAGAAATTCCTTGTTAGCTTCTTTCATGAAAGTTTGACTGGGCCGGCTTTGGCTTGGTATATCCAAATGGATCACTCTAAAGTGGATGGTTGGAAAGATCTCGCCGATGCCTTCATGAACCAGTATAGGTTTAACATCGACATGGCTCCAACTCGGGAACAGCTAGGAGTGTTGCAGAAGAAAAGTGAAGAGACTTTCAAGCAATATGCTCAGAGGTGGAGAACCCTCGCTGCACAGGTCCAACCGCCGCTCACCATATCTGAAACATGTTCTTATTTCTTGGGGACATTGGGATCTCCATATGTAGCAGCAATGGCCGGGGCCACATACAGAGACTTTGCTGATCTAATAGCTGCTGGTGAGAGAATTGAGATGTTGGCTAGAGCCGGAAAACTTCCGGTAGAACAGACAGAAAGTGGGCAATCAAAGAAGGGCTTCCCTCAGAAGAAGAAAGACCCAGAAGTCAGTTTCATTCGAGCTCCTTCAAATTACACTCCTCAACAGCCAAGAAATAACCAACCACGACCAAATACACCTTACATGATGAACCAAAACCCGAACCCTCCATCCTTTCCCGTAAACAATGTCCAAAACGCACAATCTCAACCACGTCCAAACTACCAAATGGCCCGCCAATCCTACCGCCAACCCCCATCAAACTTTCCCCCATTCCCTAAACTCTCCATCACCAACACCGAACTATTCCAACGACTGGTCGATGCCCACTTGATTGCAGGACTTCCCGTGAAAGATTGGGAGCCCCCGTTTCCAGCATGGTACAACTCGAATTTGACTTGTAAGTATCACATGGGGGCCGCAGGGCATTCGATTGAAGATTGTGAGGCTTTCAAAACGGCTGTAAGGAGATTGATCGCTCATGGAAAGCTTGACATCCAGGAAGAGGCGGGACCAAATATCAATAGCAACCCTCTCCACAATCATGAGGGGAACAGAGGCGTGAGTATGGTGGAACAAGACCAAACGCCTATCAAGAAGGTTTTGAAACTGCAAACCCCTATGACAGGGATATGGGAAGGGTTACACAGAGCTGGCTATGAAGTCTTGGCACCAACGAGGGGATCTGTAAGGTATGCCCTGTATGATGAAGGGAGAAGGTGCTTATACCACCATGGTTGTGTGGGTCATGATATCGAAGGTTGTTGGGACTTCAAAGCTCGAGTGCAGAGTCTAATGTCACTAGGAGTGGTGCAAGCCAGAGGGTCTATGATTCAAGAGGAAATTAATGTCTTAGAACGTTTTGTGCTCAAAGTTCCACCACTCAACCCACCTCCGGCATCAGAAAAGGTGGTGGTAACTGTGAAGAAGCCCACACTGTTTGCTTGCAAAGATACTCACGCAATTCCCTGGAACTATGAGACTCGAGTTGAAGTTACAGGAGGTCCTGCTGAAAGGGGAATGAGCAAGAACAAAGAAGTTGAGGAGTCCGTTGGCAACATTGTGAGTGTCAGTGGGATAACCCGGAGTGGTCGGTACTTTGGTCCTGAAGAGGCTGAAAAGAGAATAAAGGAGAAAGGGGCTGAGAGGGAAGAACCATCAGAAGAAGAGTTCCTGAAAATCATGAAACAAAGCGAGTATGATGTGACTGAGCAGTTAAGAAAGACGCCAGCACGAATCTCTTTGCTTTCCCTCATCCTCTCTTCAGAAATACATAGAAAGGCTTTGTTGAAAACCTTGGAAGAAGCTTTTGTGAAGCCTGATGTAACTCCCCAAACTGTGGTTAACATGGTAGATCCAATGCAGCGGGTCAATCTGATTACATTTTCTGAAAGCGAGGTCCATCCTCAAGCAAGGGGGGAGCATCAAGCTCTGCACATCACTCTGAAGTGTCGAGAGTATGTGGTAGCCAAGGTGCTAATTGATGGTGGATCGGCACTTAATGTTCTGCCTATGACTACATTGACCGCATTAGGGTTGGGGGAGAGAGATTTGACCCCTCAAACCTTGATGGTTCGGGCTTTCGACGGTTCTAAAAGAAGTGTCCTGGGTGAGGTAGTGCTCCCGTTGGAGATTGGACCAAGTGTCTTCCGGGTGTTGTTCCAAGTCATGGTCATTGATTCAGCATACACTATGCTCTTGGGACGACCATGGATCCACGAAGCTGGGGCCGTACCCTCTAGTCTCCACCAGAGGGTCAAGTTTGTTGAGAATAGAAACATCATCACCATCCGTGGAGAAGAGGAGATGCTTGTCTCGAGGCCTATGTCTCTACCTTATGTGGACAACACTGAAGAAGAAGTAACAAATATGTGCCATAGTTTCGAGGTGGATAAACCTGAGGTTACCAAAGGAGTTTCGTCGAGGCGAAATGTGAATCAAGTAGTGGGCCGAATAATGGCAAAGAATGGCTATGAAGAAGGAAAAGGTCTGGGTCGTCACCTGCAAGGAGCTTGCACTCCCATACCCGTGAAGCAGAAGTCAGACACTATGGGAATTGGTTATGAGGGGAACCTCGAGATGAAGTCAAAGAAACCGACAGTGGGTAAAGAGGGAATTCAGCTGATTCCACAACTAAGCGACACTTTCCCAAGACCAGCGGAAGTGCTCACACCTGAAGATGTAACCAACACTATGCACCGCCTTGTGATCAATATGGCGGACAAAGATATTTCAGGAACATGTGGCGTTATTCTCCCTTGCACCAATCAAGAGTCACTGAGCAATTGGGAAGCTGAACCGGTTGTTGATGTTGTTACTTTCATGTAATCGTCTTTTATTTTGTTGTTTTAGCCTAATAAGGCTACAAGACTTATGTTATTTTGCTTGAGACAAGAATTGAATGAATTCGCATGCATTTCCATTCATTTGTGCTGTTATATTTCTTATCCTCTCACCCTATTTCGCCTTCCTTTTTATTTTTATTTCTCGTTTTTTTCTATCGTCATTTATTATTGTGATTCCCCCTCCAACTACTCTTCAGGGATTCCGAATTCGATAGAACTTTGCCTCATTGTGAGAATGTCGAGAATCTATCACCTGATCCTCTTGTGACTTTTGGTGAAGACTATGTTGAAGAAGACGATGAAGCAATTGATAGACTCTCCAAACATCTGGGGCACACTGAAAGGGAGTTCGGTTTAAGCGACGAGACAGTGGAAATCATCAATATGGGGACTGAAGAAGGGAAGAAAGAGTTGAGGTTAGTAGACAACCCGGAACGGGAGGAAATGGTTACTTTGTTTGAAAAGTATCTTGATGTTTTCGCATGGTCCTACAAAGATATGCCCGGGATTGATCCAAAAATAGCAGCCCACAACATTCCTCTCTTTCCAGATGTAAAGCCAAAGAAACAAAAGTTGAGGAAGATGCACCCGGAGATGTCTTTGAAAATCAAGGAGGAAGTAACTAAACAATGGGAGGCAGGATTCTTAGAAGTCTCAGTGCATCCGGAATGGGTGGCCAATATTGTCCCAGTGCCCAAGAAGGATGGGAAAGTAAGGATGTGTGTGGATTATCGAGATCTGAACCAAGCCAGTCCAAAGGACGACTTTCCTCTTCCTCATATTGACTTGCTTGTTGACAATACTGCCAAGAACCATAGATTCTCCTTCATGGATGGTTACTCTGGGTATAACCAAATTCCCATGAATGCTGATGATAGGGAAAAGACTACATTCATTACCCCATGGGGAACCTTCTGCTATAGGGTGATGCCCTTTGGTTTGAAAAATGCTGGGGCAACCTACCAACGTGCCATGGTCGCACTTTTCCATGATATGATGCATAAAGAGATTGAGGTATATGTGGATGACATAGTGGCGAAATCTCAAGAGAAAGAAAGTCATGTGGCAGTACTGCAAAAATTGTTTGAAAGGCTTAGGAAATATAAAGTGCGATTGAACCCCAATAAGTGTGTCTTTGGAGCATCTTCAGGGAAGTTACTCGGATTCATCGTGAGTAGGGATGGTATAAGGGTGGACCCTGACAAGATAAAATCTATTCAGGAAATGCCTACCCCTAAAAGTGAACGTGAAGTAAGAAGCTTTCTGGGAAGGCTCAATTACATTGCTAGGTTCATCGCAAATTTGACTAGTACGTGTGAACCCATATTCAAGTTACTGAGAAAGAACCAACCCGGGAAATGGGATGAAAAGTGTCAAGAAGCTTTTGATAAGATAAAGGATTACCTATCAAATCCTCCTGTTCTGGCACCACCAACGCCAGGGAGACCATTGATCCTGTACTTGACTGTGTTGCCATCATCCATGGGGGCAATGTTGGGACAACATGATACCTCAGGGAAAGAGCAAGCGATTTACTATTTGAGTAAAAAATTCAATGACTGTGAAACTCGTTACGTGGCAACGGAAAAGACATGTTGTGCCCTGGTTTGGACCTCTAGAAGACTTCGCCAATACATGTTATACTACACTACTTGTTTGATTTCACGATTTGATCCACTAAAGTACATTTTCGAAAGCCCTCATGTTTCTCTAAGGGTCTCAAAATGGCAAGTGATCTTATCAGAGTACGACATCAAGTACGTGTCACAAAAGTCTATCAAGGGAAGTACCATCGCCGACTATTTGGCCGAAAACTCTCTCGGGGAAGGGCAATCTTCTAGTTGGGACGATGTAGAAAGAGGAGTAATGGCGACTGATGAAGATAAAGGAACAAAAGATGCATGGAGAATGTACTTTGACGGAGCAGTCAATATGTATGGAAACGGTGTTGGGGCAGTGGTAATTTCACCAGAGGGTAAGCAGTACCCCGTGGCCATCAAGTTAAGTTTTGAATGCACCAACAACATCGCTGAGTATGAGGCATGTGCAAATGGGCTACGGGTCGCAATCGACCTGGGTGTAAAAAGATTAGATGTGTTCGGAGATTCGGCACTCATCATTTACCAGGTAAAAGGAGAATGGCAGACCAAGGATTCAAAGTTAGTACCTTATCAAAAACATCTAACTGAGTTGGTGGGGCATTTTGAAGAGGTAACATTCACTCATCTGGTGCGAGATAAGAATCAATTTGCCGATGCTTTAGCTACCTTGGCGGCGATGTTTAAATTGAATGTCAATGCTGAGGTTCAACCCATATGTATAGAAGTCAAAGATGAACCGACTTGCTGTGCTAATGTAGAGGAAGAAGAGCCAGATAGTGAACCGTGGTTTGGCGATATAAAGCGATATATTCAACAGGGAGAATACCCAGCAGGGGCGAGCGAAGTGAACAACAAAACAATCAGAAGGCTAGCAATGAATTTCTTTCTGAGTGGTGAAATACTCTACAAGCGAAGCCAAGATGGTACTTTGTTGAGATGCGTGGATGCTCAAGAGGCTCGAAAAATCATGATTGAGATACACGAAGGGATCTGTGGAACACATGCAAACGGGCACATGATGGCCCGCAAAATCATGAGAAGTGGTTTTTATTGGACCACCATGGAAACAGACTGCATAGTACATGTAAGAAAATGCCTCAAGTGTCAGCTGTACGCCGATAGGATCAATGCACCTCCATTTCCTCTGCATAACCTCACGAGTCCTTGGCCGTTTTCCATGTGGGGGATTGACGTGATTGGACCGATTAATCCAAAAGCATCAAATGGGCATCGGTTCATATTAGTGGCAATTGACTACTTCACCAAGTGGGTAGAAGCATCCTCGTATGCTAGTATCTCCCAAAAGGTATTTGCCAAATTCCTGAAGAGAGACATCATCTGCCGGTATGGGATCCCTGAAAGGATAATCACGGACAATGCTCCTAACCTCAACGGCACTGAGATACAGAGACTATGCGAAAACTTCAAGATCAAGCACCACAATTCAACTCCATATAGACCTCAGATGAACGGTGCAGTGGAAGCAGCAAATAAGAACATCAAGAAAATCATCGCCAAGATGGTAGTTAATTACAAAGATTGGCATGAAATGTTACCTTATGCTCTACATGCTTATCGCACTAATGTACGATCCAGCACTGGGGCAACGCCATTTTCTCTGGTATATGGAATGGAAGCTGTGTCCCCCATCGAAGTGGAAATACCGTCCTTGAAGGTTTTGATGGAGGCAGATCTCGAAGAGTCAGAATGGGTAAAGGCTCGGTTTGAACAATTAAATATGATTGAGGAAAAGAGATTGGCAGCTATTTGTCACGGGCAATTGTACCAAAGTCGGATGGCCAGAGCCTTCAACAAAAAAGTTCGCCCAAGAGGATTTCAACCTGGAGAGCTGGTTCTGAAAAGATTATTACCGCACCAAGAAGACGCTCGTGGTAAGTGGGCACCCAACTATGATGGCCCTTACATGGTCAAGCACGCATTTCCGGGTGGAGCCCTAGTCCTACTTGACATGGAAGGACGCGAACTTCCAAAGCCGATAAACTCAGATGCTGTCAAGAAGTTTTATGCCTAGAAAAAAAAGAGAAAAAGAAAAGGAAAATAGAAAAATCCCGCTAGATCGAAAACCCCAAAAGGGTGGTCTAGGCAAAAGTTAGGGTCATCAAAAGCCTGCTAGATTGAAAACCCAAAAAGGGCGGTCTAGGCAAAAATTAAGGCAAGAAGAAAAAAAAAAAGAAAGGCATGATATGGCAGAAGGACTCACGAGCGTGACAACATGGCTCCAATAGCTGCATAGAAAGGATTTAGAATCAAATTCCACTCTCCTAGTCACATCGAGGGTTTTCAAGAAGGTTGGCCGATAGGGGATTGGCCCAATCACAAATGGGGCAAAGTTCATGAGAAGTTCTCTGTTTGTAACTTCTTTCCCTTTTTGTACTCATTCTTTCTAATCAATACCAAATAAATCTTGTTATCACTTTGTTCTTGCATTTACCATTATCCATGCATCCATGACCTATTCACCTAGCATGTTTTCTTTGTTCTTGCATTCATGGTTGTTTCGTTTAATCTATGTCTCAAGTAAAATGGCTAAAGTCTGGCAAACTTCAAGACGGGCGTGTTAGTAACACTTTGACAATTGAAAAAAAATAATAAATGAAAAAAAAATAGAGAAGAAGATAGAAAACAAAAATGAAAAGAACTCAGTTGACAGGGGAGAATAGACCCACACCTCTCTCAACAAAATTGCAAAAGAAATGTGGATACTTGAAAGTCTCGAGGTTATCCATAACAGCTCGGCATAAGATTTCAAAGGGAGCGCAGTCAATCAAGTGAATAGAGAGATCGATGTTATGAAAAACCAACTATAGTTTGCAAGAGATAGGGGAAGATGAGTAGGCGACAGTTTGATTGGTCTAAAAACCTTTAGTGCGCAGCAATGGTTCTAGTTTCTAAAACAAAGACATCCAAGTAAGCATCATATTGCCATTTATTTTCATGCTACCGGTTACGCCCTGGCATTGTCTTATTCTTTTGTGCACTGCGTGCTACCGGTTCCGCCTTGGCATTGCACCTTTATTTTCATGCTACCGGTTACGCCCTGGCATTGTCTTATTCTTTTGTGCTACCGGTTACGCCCTGGCACTGCATGCTACCGGTTCCGCCCTGGCATTGCACATTTATTTTCATGCTACCGGTTACGCCCTGGCATTTGTCTTATTTTTTGTGCTACCAGTTACGCCCTGGCACTGCGTGCTACCGGTTCCGCCCTGGCATTGCACCTTTATTTTCATGCTACCGGTTACGCCCTGGCATTGTCTTATTCTTTTGTGCTACCGGTTACGCCCTGGCACTGCATGCTACCGGTTACGCCCTGGCATTGCACATTTATTTTCATGCTACCGGTTACGCCCTGGCATTGTCTTATTTTTTGTGCTACCGGTTACGCCCTGGCACTGCATGCTACCGGTTCCGCCCTGGCATTGCACCTTTATTTTCATGCTACCGGTTACGCCCTGGCATTGTCTTATTCTTTTGTGCTACCGGTTACGCTCTGGCATTGCACATTTATTTTCATGCTACCGGTTACGCCCTGGCATTGTCTTATTCTTTTGTGCTACCGGTTACGCCCTGGCACCGCATGCTACCGGTTACGCCCTGGCATTGCACATTTATTTTCATGCTACCGGTTACGCCCTGGCATTGTCTTATTCTTTTGTGCTACCGGTTACGCCCTGGCACCGCATGCTACCGGTTCTGCCCTGGTATTGCACCATTTATTTTCATGCTACTGGTTACACCCTGGCATTGTCTTATTTTTTGTGCTACAGGTTACGCCCTGGCACTGCATGCTACCGGTTCCGCCCTGGCATTGTCTTTTACACTGCATGCTACCGGTTCCGCCCTGGCATTACACTGTTTATTTTCATGCTATCGATTCAGCTCTGGCATTGTCTTTTAAATTTCGTGCTATCGATTCAGCTCTGGCACTCTTTATTTTCATGCTATCGATTCTGCTCTGGCATTGTCTTTTAAATTTCGTGCTATCGATTCAGCTCTGGCACTCTTTATTTTCATGCTATCGATTCTGCTCTAGCATTGTCTTTTAAATTTCGTGCTATCGATTCGCCTCTGGCACTCTTTATTTTCATGCTATCGATTCAGCTCTGGCATTGTCTTCTAAAATTTCGTGCTACCGACTTAGCTCTGGCACTTCTTTGTTTTCCAGGCACCAAACCTATGCTACCGGCTAAAATTGAGCCCTACCGGCTAAAATTGAGATTCATATCTGTACTTATTTCTTACTTTGACAATACAGAAAAGACATTTTACGTATTGTCTCGTAAGAAAATAAGCACAGAGGGGCATTTGTGAACACCCAATTTTAACCGGTATTTTCATTTTCTCTATAAAAAATTCCAAAAATATGTCATTTTGCGCGATTTTAGATTTTTATCATTTACACGTGTCATTTGGAGCTAATTAGCAATTTTGCGTTTCTTTATCATTATTATTATGAGAGCTCTTTTTTTAATTACAAAAAAAATATAAACAAAGTTTCAAAATGGGTTACATGCCAAGACAAAAAAAAAGTACAAGAAAAATTAATTAAAATGATAAAGAAGAGGCAGCATGCGCATCCCCCTCCCTCTCTAACCATTTTATTTCAAGCTTGCATATTGAGCATCTTTCTTCTTGTCCCTTGGCTTCTCCCATTTTGGGCACAACATTTCAGCCTTTTGAAGCAACAACACCTCCACCTCTTGCTGCCCAGTTCTGCTTTTCAGAGGTTGTTGTGGTTTTGGTCCCCTTGGGTTGCAATCCTCTAGTTTTGAGATCACACCTACACCAAAGTTTTAGGCTATAAATACCTGCAAACAGCAACAATTCAGGGGGGGAAAAAAACAGAAAAAAAATATTCACACACAAAAAAAGGGGAATTCGGGTACAAGTCAGGAGGAGGAGAAGTTCAGAGGCTGGAAAACTGGTTGGTTCTCGTATTATTAATTTCGAAAATATAGAAAATATATGCTTAATTCGTTGCTGATGCTATTATGTGTAGATTGTTAGAACCTGCTCGTGAAAAAGATAAATCTGTTCAAGGCTTGAAATATTAAATAGTAGCATAAACGAATTTTTTCTTAAACTGATTTAGTGATTTAGTTGTAAATAGATTTAGGGTTCATATTGTTTATACCGTAAATAGATTAGTGTACAAATTAGTAGTTCATAGGTTCTAAAAAAATAAAACGGAATCAGTAGGTTTTAAAACAGCTTTTTTTTTTTAGTTAGAAAAAATAGTGTTCATTTGACAATAGAAATAGGATAGCAAAAAATAATAAACAACCAAATCAGAAATAGAAGAAGAAGACAATAGAAAACAAAAAAACATATACAAAAGAACTCACCTTTATATTCCGACCACCGTAGACGGTGGTCGTCGGCCGCGAACTTCCATCGACACCACAAACACCACGTCACCATCACGAAAACGCAGCTATGGCCCCTCCTTCGCCGTTGCAACTATTTCGGCGAAAATCAGTAGCAACACCACCGTAAGTCGTCGCCGTTCGCCGTTAACCAACCGTCACCGTTGTTCCTCCTACTCCGGCCAACGCACCACCCTTCGCCTCCCTTCCTTCCTTCTATTTCTTTCTTCCACGCTCTCTCTCTCTCTCTCTCATTTTCTCTTTCCGAAAATCACTCCCTCTCTCTCCAAAAATTTCGCACCTCTCTCCAGAATAGAAGAGAAAACGTCACTGGTGTGGAATTATGATGATGGAATTAAATTAGGTCTAGGTTAAATGTAGTTTGGGCTTTCTATTTTAATTTTTAATCAGAATACTAATCACACCCCAGTTTTTAATGACTTAACCCCTCCACGCCAGCCCAATCTTTTCAAACGCAGCCCAGTTCACTGTAGACAAACTGGGCTCGCTATTTACACCCCTGATTTCTAATACGACCCCCTTTTAGTTAAACCCCTATTTTTACTATTGCAACCCTTTCTTCATTTTTATTATTTATTTTTATAAAAAACTCATGAATGAACAAACATAAATATTTTATTTCAGAAATAACAAAAATGGGTTGGATTGAGATGTACATCTTATCAAACCCGCAATCCGGTTAAGACGCCTGAGTTGTACAACTTGGTGATCTTAAACCCCTTTCCCAAAAATTAAAATCAACAAAACAAACCAATCTTTTCTCAATAAGAACTACGTAGCCTTTGATTCTCCGC
Organism: Astragalus glycyphyllos; assembly: GCA_963573325.1. Taxonomy (NCBI): domain Eukaryota; kingdom Viridiplantae; phylum Streptophyta; class Magnoliopsida; order Fabales; family Fabaceae; genus Astragalus; species Astragalus glycyphyllos. Next base: position 38,919,188 of record OY754307.1, read on the forward strand.
AACGTGGAGATACGTAGGAGCGGGGCTTCCCCGTCAAGCCAAATTAATATTTTTCAATAAAGAATCAGTTTTTTTTTTCTTTAACACCTATTTTCCAAAAATACCAAAAAAAAAGGGGATTGGCCGAGATGTACATCTTGTCAATCCCGGTTTAAGACGCCCGAGTTGTACAACTTGGTGATCTCAAACCCCTTCAAAAAAAAAATTAAAATCAACCCAACCAACAAACTTTTTCAGGAAGAACTACGTGACTGTTGAGTTCCTCATTGCACCGGAGGATACGTAGGAGTGGGGCTTCCCCATCAAGTCAAAATTAAATTTTCTTAAACTAGTCCCTATTTATTTCTTCGAAAATAGCTATTTCTTATTTAGTATTATTTCGTTTTTGGGTAAACAAATTTTCTAAACTTATAAATATGTTGCACAATCAAATTTAGGGTAACTGTCTTAGGACAGATGTATTAGGGGTGCAGTGGGATTAAGTTCCCGCCCTTCCCTATACATAATCGACTCCCGAATTCAATCTGGTATGCGTAGACCAAATATTTTGAAACAAGGTTTTTCTCAATTTTTCCTATTAAATAAATTGGGTGGCGACTCCCAAAATTGCAATATTTTTGAGACGTCTGCGTCGGGATTACGGTCACGACAACTATTCTTCTCTCTATTTTAATTAACCTTTCTTTTGTGAATGATATATATATATATATATATATGTATTTAATGAAATGAAATTAATATGACAGGTTTTTTGTGGACGAGACTCCAATAAGAGTATTCAAGAATACAGCAAACAAAGGACGCAGTTATCTAATAAAGGGATTGAGTGTTACAGCAGCAACAATATGGAATGGCACGTGGGCATCTACTCGAGTTCCAGTGAATTGGAATGACAAATGAGAATACAATGTTAGATTATGAGAAAATATCTTTACAGTATCTAGATATTATGTTAGAGTATGGTAATTTATTTGGAGGATTAATGTCTTATTTTATAATTTCATAGATTATCTTGGATTTTCTAGTAACCTTCCTATTTATAATAGGTTTGGAGTCGTGTATCCCTATAAAAGGGAGTTAGTCCTTAGTCTTTGGTATCAAGTTATTATCAAACTATAATTATATTGCAAATCGGTCTTCTTTTGCTTTTCTTTCTTTATGTAAAACCCATTACTCCAACAACACTGAAATGTATGGCATGCAACAAACATGTTTTGCCACGTTGTGGGAAAATAACGTATTTTGCTAAACTCTATTTCCATTGGTTATAAGTGTGTAATTTAATAGTATATTAAATTGTTAAATTATATGATGGATTATAAAATCAATCTTTGAATTAAAGGTTTGTTGTGGTCAAATTCTTAGGTCCTAGCCGTGGTGTCGGCCAGAGGTTTGGACAGTCTTTGATTCCTTTTTTCTTCAAGCAATTGCGTCGAGGAGGGAACTTTGCTCCTCAACTATGGGTTTCCTGACTCCTCTAAAAAGGGTCAGGCAAGGTGAGAAAGGATGCGAGTGTTGGATTACTACAGCTAATGTATAAAAATAAAGTAAAGGGCGAAAATGCGATAAAGAAGATAAATGAAATAAACGTAGAGTTTGATTTGATTGATGTGTGTCCTTTACAATTCACTCTAATGCTATATATATAGGACCTCGTCGGCCACTAAGCTAGCCAACATTTGTCTGTCGTTGGATTGATCTAAGTGTGTAATTTAATAGTATATTAAATTGTTAAATTATATGATGGTTTATAAAATCAACCTTTGAATTAAAGGTTATATAGTTTTTCACATCGAATTAAATAGTATATACTTGGTTTATTTCATGAAGACTTTTAATTATATCGTAGCATTGATAAAATCTTATATTTGTGAATATTTACTTAATCTTGTAAACATGCTAAGCCTCACATTTAGTGTATGTATATGTTAATGAGAGAATCTTTTTTTTATATACAAATATTAATGAGAGAATCTACTCTCACACTGAGGTGATACTCAATGATACATTCGCAATTGTTTAATACTAATATTCTTACTCTAAAGTAATAAATTGTAGAGTCTATCAAGATTGTCACAAATTCATGAATAACATGGAAGTGGCTAAACAAAGTAAATAAATAGTCACCCAAGAGCGTCCTAATATTTTCGGCAAAAGACTAATATATATTTGTGTGTAAGAGCAAATCTTGCACTAACCAACACCAAGTTACCCGAAGCACTAAGTCGGCTCTATGTGTCTCAAGGTAACTTATGCCACTAGGCCAACAATATTAATTAAACTAACCAAAAATAATAAAAACTAAATAAAAAACTAAAACAACACATAACCAAAAAGGAAATAAAAAGGAGAGGGAGGAAAGCGCGCGAGTCCAGCTGAAGGACGGGTTTTACTTAGTGAATTTATTTTGCCAATTTTCTTTTCTTTGTTTATATTCTCGATATAATTCGAGTGGAATTGAGTGAACAATATAATTGGCAAAGGCTAGTATATTCATAGAAATTAGAGAGAAAAGCTCTAAAAGTCTATTATATTAGAAGTAGTGAAAATTATAAAATGAGAAGAAGATAATTATAAATGAGTCTACCATCAACCTTATATACTAACCAACTAATGGGTCTTACTACTAACTAATGGGCTTAATATCTATATTTAAACAGCCTCCCGCAAGCTGGACGGTGTTCACAACACTTCCAGCTTGGGATAAGCAATACAAAGATACTATAAAAACAAGTAAAATAAAAAACAATCTGAATTGGTAGCAGTTGAGGTGCATAGCTCCTAGAAGTCTTCGACCAACTATCGGGCCCCTTCAAGCTTCTTCCAGCGTCTCCACAACATTCACTCCAAAGGAATCAACAAACTCCACTCTTAGGCATAACCATCCAAGTGTCAAAGAAGTCAACAAAAGCTTAACCATCAAATAGAAACCACAACTCAAGGTTTATCTACTCGGAGGAAGCAACAAACCAACACTTAACCATAAAGTCAAAACCACAACTCAAGGCTTAATCACTTGAAGGAAGCAAAATGCTTAACCACCATAGGGCAGAAGCAAATATCAACAAGGCCATAGGCCAAAAAGCTTAACCACCATAGGGCAGAAGCAAACATCAACAAGCCCATAGGGCCAAAGGCTTAACCACCAAACAGAAACTATACCTCAAAGTTTAACCACTTGGCAGAAGCACACCAACGCTTAACCATCAAGAGTACTCAATCACTCAAGACAGAAGCAAAATCTCAATGCTTAACCATTTATAGCAGAAGCATCATGCTTAACCACCATAAACAGAAGCTAAAAACAAGCCAATAAGGCTAATCAAAATGTACATCAAATCCATAATAACAAGACAAAAATCAACAACAAAAGCAATAATACCAATTCCAACAAGGCTTCAATCTTCAATCTTGTGGAGAAACAAAGTGCAACCATAAGTCAAATACAAATAATGTAGCATAAGTAACCAACAGCAGCGAACCTTGAACCTTTAGATGCAGAGCCATACAAAATAACCAAGGGAACCAACAATTAGAATGGAAAGCAACTATCGTCACCTACCTCAGTAAGCTTAGTCAAGTCAAAGGTAACAACATAAGGTTTATCAACTAGCACATAGAAAGATAGTAGAGCTAGTGGTCAAAAAAATAGTGCCAAGTGTACAATATAATGTGCCTGCAGCTGTACTCAAAGTCCAAGAGGTGTCATCTATGAAGGTAACAAGATCAGAAGTATTATCAACTAGCACCAAACAATTTCTAGAAGGACATGTAGTAAGCTTGATTAAAATAAATGCCACGTCCACTATATTATGAACATGTTGGGCAAGACTTGTAACTATAGCAAATCCTTCAAAAATTTTATACCAAGCCTTGAAAACAGAAAATTGAAGAAGGATCAAACCAACTAGCATTTCCAAGGTTATGCTCAATAACAACCACTACAGTTCCTCGGTAACTAAATACATGAAAAGTCTGGTGTCTATCATCAATCATTTTGACAATAAAGGCAAGGAATTGCTCGAGTTCAAACACAACTATGAATATGAATGAATGATAAAGGGGCGTGAGATAAAACCTCATAGAGACAACACTGCAGCAACACAAGTCTGGAGGCTCAGGAGACAATCATACCCATTCAAACCAGAGAGCGATATTGCTGCAACCAAACCAGAAACGGAAACTGCTGCAGCAGGCTTATCAAGGAGAAATAGACCAGAGGCAAGGGAGATTGAGTACATGGAAAAATGAACTTGGCAAGAAACTCTTGTTTCTTGAAACAGCCACCACAGGAACCGTCTCCGTGACAACAGAGAGAAGACCAAATAGCACAGCAACTTGTCTAACTAGGGCTTCATGCCAAAAAGTAAGACAAGATCTAAAATCAGAAAAGAGAGGCGACTGATGCAATAAGATATCAGCCAGAGACGACGCCGGATACGCCGCTACACGCCGGCGCAACGCCGGAAAAGCTCAAAACATCAGGAGAGAGAAATAGCACGCGTGTATTCTTTGTTGATATTGAAACTTGCATGGTTGAATAGATCGGGAGATTCCGATTATGATGGGGGTTGTTTCTCCAGAAACGATCGCTGGAAAAATTTTCCGATGGCGACAGACGGTGGATGACGGTGGTGGGTCTGCCGGAAACTGTAATTATACGTCGGAAAATAGAAAACAGCAACAGGAAACAAAAAGAAAAAGGTTATGGCAATCGTAAAAAGATATAAACTGAAACTTAATAAAAGGTGATGCTGCCGACGGCAGATGCCGCCGCCAGCAGCGGTGGTGAAGCTCAAAGATAGGTCACAAGATCAAAACTTGCTTTAATACCATCTTAAAAAAATATGATATCCATAGAAATTAGAGAGAAAAGCTCTAAAAGTCTATTATATTAGAAGTAGTATAAAATAAAAAGAAGATAATTATAAATGAGTCTACCATCAACCTTATATACTAACCAACTAATGGGCCTTACTACTAACTAATGGGCTTACTATCTATATTTTAACAAAATCTTGCACTAACCAACACCAAGTTATCCGAAGCACTGAGTTGGCTCTATGTGTCTCAAGGTAACTTATGCCACTGGACCAACAATATTAATTAAACTAACCAAAAATAATAAAAACAAAATAAAAAACTAAAAAAACACATAACCAAAAAGGAAATAAAAAGGAGAGGGAGGAAAGCGCGCGAGTCCAGCTGAAGGACGGGCTTTACTTAGTGAATTTATTTTGCCAATTTTCTTTTGTTTGTTTATATTCTCGGTATAATTCGAGTGGAATTGAGTGAACAATATAATTGGCAAAAGCTAGTATCTTTTTCTTTTAATCTGTTCACGATGCTTAGACACATTTGGTTAAGAATAACCAAGCTACTTGCCTCACAAGTTCGTTCTTTTGATGCTTTTGAACCACATAATATATTCATGTTTAATACCTTTTAACTTTCACGAATTGATCCTGATTTGCTTTCAATTCTTTTGCACATTGCCTTTCACTTTAACAGTGACACACACTTTTACAGTTATGCATGACAGGAAGGAACTATTACTTGACTATACAGTTTTCTTAGGAGTGATGATTTTACAGGATTGGAAATGTGAGCAGTTGCTGACGTTTGCAGTAACGCAGTCAGCGAATTGGGGGCCTTCAATCTTGCCCAGATGGTTCAGATTTTAACTTTATATTTCAAGTCAGAGATAAGATTCACTGTGTTTATATCTGTTGCAGGAAATCAGTAGCCTGCTGCTGGGAAATGCATTCTGGTTGCGACATCAAAAAAGAAGAGGGAAACAAAACGAATCGAAATTGAAAAATAAACTGCGAAGATGAAGAGGAAATGAACGACTTTGGGGGTTGTTGTTTCTGGAATTGCAAGGAGAAGAAGAGAAATTAGGGAAGAAGAACTTTGGGAAGAGGTACATGAGTTTGGATAGAAAACCTCTTTGGCATGTCATACTTTTCTTGAGGAATTTTTCACTGGGATGTAAGTAACGAAACACGATTTGCAGAAGAATCTCATTTCTCCACCGGATGAAATCATATGCATGGGGTAAGGCCACAAGGCTATGCACACACGATTGTATTGTGTTGTGAACACAAAAAGCTATGCGTACACGATTGACACGATTGGCACATCTTTGAGAAAATAAACTAACCAAGTTTTCTTCTTCTAGTTTGGACAATTCCTGGATACCCAAGAGCGTACGAACGTTTTCGACAAAAAACTAATATCTATTCGTGTGTAGGAGCAAATCTTGCACTTACCAACACCAAGTTACCCGAAGCACTAAGTCAGCTCTATGTGTCTCAAGGTAACTTACGTCACTGGGCGAACAATATTAATTAAATAACCAAAAAGAATAAAAACAAACTAAAAAACTAAAAAAACAAATAACCAAAAAGGAAAATAAAAAAGCAAACAAGACAAAAAAAGGGAGGGGGAGGAAAGTGCGCTAATCCAGCTGAAGGGCTTCGGTTAGTGAATTTATTTTGCCGATTTTCTTTTGTTTGTTTATATTCTAAAGGTAATTAGAGTGGAATTGAGACTCAATATAATTGGCAAATGCTAGTATCTTTTTCTTTTAATCTGTTCACGATGCTTGGACACATTTGGTTAAAAAAAACCAAGCTACTTGCCTCACAAGTTCGTTCTTTTGCTGCTTTTGAACTACGGAATATATTCATGTTTAATACCCCTTTATTTTTCACGATTTGATCTAATTTGCTTTCAATTTTTTTGTACACTGCCTTTCACTTTAACAGTGACACACACTTTTACAGTTATACATGACAGGAACGAACTATTAGTTGATTATACAGTTTTCTTAGGAGTGATGATTTTACAAGATTGGAATTGTGAGCAGTTGCTGACATGTGCAGTCACGCAGTCAGAGAATCGGGGCCCTTCAATCTTTGATCAGATGGTTCATATCTTAACTTTATATTTCAAGTTAGAGATATGATTCCACGTGTTTATAGCTATTGTAGGAAATCAGTAGCCTGCTGTTGGGGAATGCATACTGGTAGCGAAATCGGAAAGAATCTCTAAAACGAAAACAAAAACGAAAAAGAATCGGTGAAATCTAATTGAAATCAAAAAAGAAGAGGGAAACAAAACGAATCGAAATTGAAAAAGAAACTGCGAAGATGAAGAGGAAACGAAAACTAAATGAACGACTTTGGGGGTTGTTGTTTCTGGAATTGCAAGGAGAAGAAGATAAATTAGGGAAAAAGAAATTTGGGAAGAAGTAGATGAGTTTGGATAGAAACCTCTTTTGCGTGTCATACTTTTCTTGATGAATCTTTCACTGGGATGTAAGTAATGAAACACAATTTTCCAGAAGAATCTCATTTCTTCCCCGAATGATATCATATGCATGGGGTAAGGCCACAAGGCTATGCGCACACGATTGTATTGTGTTGTGAACACATTAAGCTATGCGCACACGATTGACACAGTTGGCACATCTTTGAAAAAAAACAAAACAAAAAGCTAACCAAGTTTTTTTTTCTAGTTTGGACTATTCCTGGATACCCAAGAGCGTATGAACGTTTTCGGCAAAAAACTAATATCTATTCATGTGTAGGAGCAAATCTTGCACTAAGTTTTGTGGGGTTTTGGCCCAGTCTGGAACAGTGACCCCCCAAGTCATGGTCGACTAAACTGGGGGCAAGCTCGGCTTGAGAAATCATTGGTTGATTCGTGTTACCTGCCTCGGTCGTGGAGGAGCGAGCGTCCTCCGCGTTATTGATGCTTGTGGTTGTAATACTTTGTAACGCTTATATCCTGGGGTCGATCTTGGAACGTCGTGGTCCTTCCTGAAAAAGCTTGACTGAGCATTTAAGCTCCGAGTCAAGTAAATCTTGACTGAGCATTTAAGCTCAGAGTCAATTGAGTCTCGATTGGGCATTTAAGCTCGGAGTCAAGAGGGTTCGAAGTCGCTGTGAACTTCTTCCTCAGTCCCGAACTGAGCATTGAAGCTCGGTGTCCTGGAGACGGCATGCGCTCAGAGAAAAGGTGCCGAAGTCGCTCGGGACTCCTTCCTCCGGTCTTTGTCTCAGCATTTAAGCCAAGCCAAAGAGGAGGCTGGCTCGTGTGGAGTGATAACAATCAAATATGATTGTTATTACCTCTTATTTCAAGCTTAAATCATTGTTAATTCTCAAGCAATTTAGTGATTAATGTTGTAAATATGTTAGTTTAGAATAATTAAAGGTGCAAGCTTAATTATGTTATTAATGGGCACTTTTGTGCCCAATTGTGGTTTAATATGTGTGTTTAATTGCTGCAGCACCTGTGTGATAGCATTGCCATTTTACGCAACATGAGAGAGAATGTAGCAAGAAACACGGAAATCAAGGCAAGGACAGCTGTCAGCGTGTGTCATGCGTGGGTGTGCGTGCCAATCATTGGTGATGCGTGAATGACCTAGGGTTTTGGGCAAAAAGGACATTGTGCCTTGAAAAGGACAAAATGTGCCTCCACCATTTAGGGTTTCTCTCATCCCAAGGCCTTCCCTATATAAAGGCACTCACCCCCAGAATTAGGTTAAGCCGAATTCCTGAGGTATAGACATAGCCTCAAGTTTTTGTGCCTCCATTGTTACTTAAATTCAATTGCTGGGATATTGATTGCTGCAGCAACGTTAGATCTAGTTCATCTTCGAAGGAGCTACATTTTGAGAGCTGGAATTGCTTGGTGGATCACCATTGAAGCTGTCTCAGTAGCAAGACTTGTAGCTGAACTTCTCTTCTCGGGTTTTAGTATGAAATTCCTACTTCCCTTGATGTTTAGTTTAGTTGTAATGTTGTGTAAGCTCAATATGAGCTAAACCTCTGTAGTTGGGATGCTATTATGAATTTAATGAAGTTAATTTGTTCTTAATGCTTGTGTTATTGTGTTGAGCACTTTATCTTGTGTGTTTTTACTATTTCCATCTTAGATTAGGATTGGCCGTCTAATCTACGTAGATATACATTCACAGACATGGTTTGTATATATATCTCACAAGATAACATGGTATGTTGCACTATAGACATATAGTTGTTCCTTGCTTGAGTCCTACACATAGGAGAGGCATAAGCCATGAGGTAAAACGCTTAGGTGTAATGCTGCTTGTTCTCCAGTAGCCTAGGGAAATAATCTCTTCCGAATTAGACATAATTTGGGGCGACTAAAGCCTAGTGTTAAGCATTAGACATAATGCACAATTGCGGCAGCACCTAGTGCTGCAGCACTTAACACAGCATTTTGAGCATTTTAATGGATTTATTGAAGTATTGCATCTCAACTTGTCCCAAATCTGATTTCCACTACCCTAATACCTTTTTAGTTGTTTGTTACTTGTTACCCAACCAATTGTGTGTCACTTACTTTTGTTACTAAAATCACTAATTGTTACTTTGATTAAACTCTTGTTTGGCAAATTAATCCTCGTGGGAACGATCTTTACTTTCATTATATTACTTGTTACGATTGTGTACACTTGCACAAAAGAACGTTCACGTTTTCAAGCAACATGGAGCAGGAATGTCGGAGTCGCTGTGGACTTGCATGCGTCGTTCTTTGACAGCCTCGCCTCATACCGTTGTCCGCCGAGTGGCCAGCTCGGGTCGGACTCGTGTGAGAAGGGCGTTGTGATGTGCCGGGAGCTTGTGTCGTCATGGATCCTGTATGTTAGAAAGACAAAATAACTTGAAGAATGATTTCATTTAAGGACGTGAGTAGTCCGATTTGATTACATTTGTTTAACTGAAATGATCAATTGTAATATTTCTTGAGCTTGGCCGCATTCCATGTTCTGGGGACCGGCTCCTTGGTGAGAGTCTCTAGCTGGTATGCCCCTTTCCTAGTTTTCGATACGGCTCGGTACGGTGGCCAATCCCAATTGGGTGCCAGTTTTCCTTCGCGTGCGTTCTTGTTGCCTACGTCGACGCGCCTGAGAACGATGTCCCTGACCTCAAACTCCCTGATGATGACCTTTCTTGACGACGGCTTCTGCCAACTGTGCTTTATCTCGGACCTCCTGGACCAGATCGAGCTCTTCTCTCGTGGCCTTGTAAGTTTCTTCTCTGTTGAGAGGGTACAGGGTTCTCCACGTGGATTCTCCGACCTCCACTAGGATGATGGCCTCAGTGTCGTATGTCAATTTGAAAGGTGTCTCGCCGGTAGTGGAGTGCGGCGTCGTCCGATATGCCCAGAGGACGTATGATAGTTCGTCGGGCCAACCTCCTTTCGCCCCTTTTATCCTCTTCTTCAATCCTTTGAGCATTACCTTGTTGGCCGCCTCGGCTTGGCCGTTAGTTTGAGGGTGCTCAACTGAAGTGAAGTGTTGCTTTATGTTCAGGTCTGTCAGCAGCTTTTGGAATCCTTTATCGGCGAACTGTGTGCCGTTGTTAGTGATTACGACGGCAGGTATCGCGAACCGGGTTAAGATATTCTTTTTCACGAACTTGATACAGTTCTTGGCGGTTATCTGGGCGAGTGGCTCTGCTTCAATATGAAGTCAACAATGTCACAAGGAATGGGGGTTGGAATTGTGACCCTTTTTAATTCACATGCAAGAAAATAACTTTCTTCAAGAGTATAATGTAGATTTAAGATAGTAAGTGATATGTGTTAAGGGTGAGTCAAAACAATTCTTCTTAATTTATATTTTGAGCAGAGAAGGGTGATGGATCTGTCTTCTCAACTATATGACAGAGTTGAGAAGGGTCAGAAGGTTTTTGCCTCAATGCTTCTCACAATGTTTCTGTTTGATTGCTTTGAAGTAGTGCTTAGCTAGTGATGAAGATATAATTTGTTTAGAACATCTTTTCAAGAGTTTCAACTATAAGTTATAAGTATGGCGGGGAGTGAGAAAGGTTGAAAACTTAGATATCTCAATAACAGTTATAGGCAGAGAAGGGTCATGACTGACACTTCTCAGTTTTCACAAATCTTCTCCTTATGAAGAGTTTTTCTCACAAGATGCAAACAAATGATTTGGAAAGCAATAAATAACATAGTAATTTATAGTGGTTCACCCAAATCCTTGGGCTACATCCACTCCTCACTTCTAGTGAGTATTTCCACTATTTTTACAAATTAGTTTACACCTTTTACACCTCCCTAGGTTAAAAGAACTCTTGGTAGTTTTCTTCACACAGCTCTACCTATTGCAAACTCCTCTAATAGACTCCTTTTGATCTATTAGACTTCTTCTAACACAGAAGCACTCACTTCTCAAGTCCTACAGCAACACATGCCACTTGAGAAGGATCCCTACAGGTATTCTGTTTGATTGTTTGGGTTTGTGGGATTTCTAAAGTTTGGTTGACACAAATGTGGTATTCAATAAATACAACAACACAAGACTTAATACATACTCAGAGATCAAGCGAATCCCTAGAGGTTTGGAGCAGCTGAGTATGGATGAGAGAAAACTTTGACACTTGAGAAGGTTGGATGTTAAGAACTCAATGCACTCTCATGAGGATCAATGGTGACCAGGAGCGTTAATTTATAGATGAAATTATGTGTATTAACCACTGGTCCAAGATTTACAGTCATTTTTTAAAGAATATAGCAGTTTATAGCCGTTGGAAAGGGTTGTCTGCACAATACAGCTGTGTTTCTGCTTTTCTGCAAAAGACAGCTATTTCCAGTTGTTATGACCCTTCTCACAATGACTCTTCTCACACATGACAGATGATGATGCTTCTCAAGTTGGTGCTTCTCAAGTTGATGCTTCTCATGTTGGTGTTCCTTAGGATGGTACTTACAGTATGACCCTTCTCAACATGACTCTTCTCATCATGACCCTTCTCATGGTCATGATTCTTCTCAACTTGACTCTTCCCACCTGATGCTTCTCATCTCCATTTACATGGTTCTACCACGACTCTTCTTATGTTGATCCTTCTTAGATATCCTTGCCATTGTTGCCAAACATAACAAGTCCTCCATCAAAGCTCTCCACGGAGAGGAACTTATCCTTCTCCCCTGTCATGTGCCTTGAGCATCCACTGTCTAGGTACCACAGCTTTCTTCTTGATGCTATGAGGTATGCCTGCATTTTTTTTTACAATGATTTAGGTACCCATTTGTCTTTGGGTCCGTGAGGGTTAGTTTTCAAATTCATGGGATCTTTTTGCTTGTTTCTACAGACAGAAATATGATGCTCAATTTGCTTACAATTTAAGCATTTGATTTTCGGCTTTCTGTTTCTCTTCTTATATAATTGATCTTCTTCAGAAGGTGTTAACCCTTATTGAGAAGCTTCAAGACTTTGTGCACATATCATAAGCTCATTTGTTAAGTCACTAACTTGTTTTTTAAGCATTATATTTTCCTTTTCAAGTTCCAAGTTAGACACCATGTGTTTCTCTTGAGTTTTTATGTTGAGAAGCTTGATTTGTTCAGATAGTTTGAAATGATATTTTTGTAAGGTGTGAACTGTTTTTCCCAATCTTTCATTTTGAGTTTTTAGCTCCTCATTTTCTTTTTTCAAAACACATAACTGATCTTTAAACAACATGCATTCTATTTCTTTGCAAGAATCCCATTTAGAGGGTTCAGAGTTTTGTACCTCTTCTTGATCTGTTTTTGCCATGAGACAAAGATTTGTTGTTCCTCTTCATGTTCACTTGACGATTCTTCTGAATCATCCCATGTTTCCATTAAAGCTTTCTTCTGAGGTGTAACTTTCTTGGACCCTTCTTATTTAGAAGAGGGCAATCTTGTTTCATATGACCAGGCTTCTTGCATTCAAAGCAAGTGAATTTTGATTTATTTCCTTCTCCTTTAAATGTGTCCCTTTTGAAATTTGGTTTTCCTCATCTTTTGTTGTTAAGCCATCTGTTGATTCTCTTAGATATCAAGGCTAATTCTTCTCCTTCTGTATCATCCTCAGTTTCTTGCTCTTCTTCATCCATTTGAGAAGATTTAAGTGCCAGTGACTTCCCTTTCTGGGAGGAGGAGTTGTCTTATTTCTGAGAGGCTTTTAAAGCTACTGTCTTCCTCTTAGAATGTAGTTCCTCCATGAGTTCTTGTTCATGGATTTTTAGTGAACCCAGCAGATGGTCAATTTCTAATGAAGACAGATCCTTTGCTTCTTCTATAGCAGTCTTCTTTGGTCTCCAAGCTGGTGGAAGACACTTGAGAAGCTTGTTAACTTTCTCAGCATTTGGATAGATTTTTCCCAGAGCACTTAACCCATTGATTATTGTGGTGAATCTACTGAACATTTCATCAATGGTCTCTTCTTCAGTCATTTTGAACATCTCAAACTCATGGATGAGCATGCCCTTCTTTGCTTCTTTGATCTGATCAGTTCCTTCATAAGCAGTCTGCAGTGTATCCCATATTTCCTTAGCAGTATCCTTTTCCACTATCTTGCCATATTATGCTCTTCCCAAAGCACAAGTTAGGTAATACTTGGCTTTAGCATTTAGTAATACACGATGCTTCTCATCACTGGTCCAATCAGCCTTTGGTTTAGGAATAAGGCTATTTGGTACAGGACCTGCTATGGTGGGAACATATGGACCATTTTCAACAATGTCCCATATGTCTGTATCTTGAGATTCAAGGAACAATTTCATTTGATTTTCCAGTAGTAGTAGTGTTCACCAATGAACCCAGGTGGTCTGTTTGATGAAGCACCTTCTGGTAAGAAGGTAACAGAATTTGGTTTGGCCATGACTTCTTCCAGAATCTTTTCCTCTCTCACTGTTGAGTGAGCTCAACCCAAAGGCCGAGCTCTGATACCAATTGAAGTCAACAATGTCACAAGGAAGGGGGATTGGAATTGTGACCCTTTTTAATTCACCTGCAAGAAAAGAACTTTCTTCACAAGTATAATGTAGATTTAAGATAGTAAGTGATATGTGTTAAGAAGGGTGAGTCAAAACAATTCTTCTTAACTTATATTGTCAGCAAAAAGAAGGGTGATTGATCTGTCTTCTCAACTATATGACAGAGTTGAGAAGTGTCAGAAGGTTCTTCCCTCAATGCTTCTCACAGTGTTTCTGTTTGATAGCTTTGAAGTAGTGCTTAGCTAGTGATGAAGATATAATTTGTGTAGAACATCTTTTCAAGAGTTTCAACTATAAGTTATAAGTATGGAGGGGAGTGAGAAAGGATGAAAACTTAGTTATCTCAATAACAATTATAGGCAGAGAAGGGTCATGACTGACACTTCTCAGTTTTCACAAATCTTCTCCTTATGAAGAGTTTTTCTCACAAGGTGCAAACAAATGATTTGGAAAGCAATAAATAACACAGTAATTTATAATGGTTCACCCAAATCTCTGGGCTACATCCACTCCTCACTTCCAGTGAGTATTTCCACTATTTTTCCAAAATAGTTTACACCTTTTACACCTCCCTAGGTTAAAAGAACTCTTGGTAGTTTTCTTCACACAGCTCTACCTACTATAAACTCCTCTAATAGACTCCTTCTGACCTATTAGACTGCTTCTAACACAAAAGCACTCACTTCTCAAGTCCTACAGCAACACATGCCACATGAGAAGGTTCCCTACAGGTATTCTATTTGATTGTTTAGGTTTGTGGGATTTCTAGAGCTTGGTTGATACAAATCCGGTATTCAATAAATACAACAACACAAGACTTAATACATACTCAGAGATCAAGTGAATCCCTACAGGTTTGGAGCAGCTGAGTATGGATAAGAGAAAACTTTGACACTTGAGAAGGTTGGAAGTTAAGAACTCAATGCACTCTAATGAGGATCAATGGCGACCAAAAACGTTAATTTATAGATGAAATTATGTGTATTAACCACTGGTCCAAGATTTAGAGTCGTTGGTGAAGAATATAGCCATTTATAGCCGTTGGAAAGGGTTGTCTGCACAATACAGCTGTGTTTCTGCTTTTCTGCAGAAGACAGTTGTTTCCAATTGTTATGACCCTTCTCATAATGACTCTTCTCACACATGACAGATGATGATGCTTCTCAAGTTGGTGCTTCTCAAGTTGATGCTTCTCATGTTGATGGTCCTTAGGATGGTACTTACAGTATGACCCTTCTCAACATGACTCTTATCATCATGACCCTTCTCATGGTCATGATTCTTCTCAACTTGACTCTTCTCACCTGATGCTTCTCATCTCCATTTACATGGTTCTGCCATGACTCTTCTTATGTTGATCCTTCTTAGATATCCTTTTCATATTGCCACATGAATAACCGAAGCTTCTCAAGATGATCTTTCTCAGATTTACCATATGGGCTTAATCTTTAGATCTTGTTTTCTTTATAATATTGTGGACAATCTTCTTTCTAGTTTTCTCATATATGATGCTTCTCATAAGCATATCCCTTTTTGAGATTTACTTGAATAATCCTGTTCTTATTTACACTCAAGAAGAAACATTGGTAGCATATGAAATCAGAAACTTTAAGCTTCTCACATTTGAAGTTTGTTAATCATCAAAACTTAATTAGGGATTTTGCCTCAACACAATCCACTTTGTGAAATAGTCGACGGCCACAATGAGGTATTTGACTCCGCCCCGGGCCTGTGGGAAGGGTTCGAGGAGATCTATTCCCCTTTGAGAGAATGGCCATGGCACAGACAAGGAAGTAAGCTCGGCTGGGGGAGCATTATGGACGTCGGCAAATCGCTGGCAGGTGTCACATTTCCTGACCAGGTCGGCAACGTCTTTTGTCATGGTTGGCCAGTAGTACTCGGCCCTGAGGGCTTTCTTCGCCAAAGCTCGAGCCCCTAAGTGCTGTCCACAAATGCCCTCGTGGATTTCGGTGAGTACGTACTCTGCCTCCTCCCCTTCAACACATTTCAACAAGGGAGAGGAGAAGCCTCGTCTGAAGAGTTTTCCATCAACTACGGAGTAAGACGTTGCCCTTCTCCGAACTGATGTAGTTTCTTTGGGGTCGGCTGTCTCGATGCCAGACTTGATGTAGCTCTTGATGGGTGGCATGAACATTTGACATCTAGACCTGAGTCAAGTCGACGCTTGGTTTCGTCAAGTTTTCTTGGATGCTGCTTTAAAGATTGCCTGTTGGCTTTGTACTGGCCAATTTGGCTAGGACGTCAGCTTGGGCGTTCTCAGCCCGAGGTACGTGCTTCAGTTCAGCTTGTTCAAATCGGAGGAGTAACTCCCGTACCCGAGCTAGGTACCGTTGCAAGATGGGATCCTTTGCCACAAAATCTTCCTTGACCTGAGAGACCACCAGTAGTGAGTTGATGTTCAATTCGATGATCTTTAATTGCCCCGAAGTCCAAGGTTAGTTTTTATCCGGCGATGCATGCTTCATACCTGTTGTGTGAAAACAATATGTGCAAGTATACACAATCGTAACAAGTAATAAAGAGTAAGTAGAGATCGTTCCCACGAGGATTGTTGAGTTCTTTTCTATATTTAATTAGCAAGTAAGCCAGTGAGTAAAAGCAAAGTAAAATAACAAGTTGTAGAACTCAGTTTTGTCAACAAACAGTAATTAAAATAAAGGATCAGTAGAAATCCAGAATGAGAGTAAGTTGGGAATGCTTTCACTAGGGTTTCACGCCAAAAGTTTATCTCTAGACCTTAAAAAGTTACGCCCTAGGCTGCTTAGGCACCCGCAGTATTCACCTTATGGCTTATGCCCTCCCTATCTCTAGGGTTTAAGCAAGAAACACTTAAATCTCTTTAAATGCAACAAACCATATTATCCTTTGAGATCAATTTATAAACCATCTCTGAATCTATAAATGGTACTTACATTTAGGTGACCAATTCTAAAATAAGTTTTGGAAATAGTATCACACAAAGGATAAAATGCCAAACATCAAATACATGCATTAAAAACATTAAGACTTCATTACATAGATCTAAACATCCCAACTAAGAATATTTAGCTCATGATAAGCAACAAACACAAGAAATAAAGCATAGATGCAAAATCTAAAGCCATAAAACCGAAATTACAAGAAAGAAATATACTAAGAAGAGGTAGACTGAAGATTGGCTCCAAGAACAGTAGCATGGAGGTTCAGATCAGCTCCCAAATCCACGAAATTCTCCAAGTAAATCAGCTCCTGTGTTGCTGCAGCATAAGGTGTCGCAGCATCAGAATTTCTACTTTTTATTGTGAAAATGGAGCTTGGAACGAAAATGGAGAGAATGGCTATCTCTAAACCTAGCCTCCTTTCTGAACCAGCCTCTCAAGTGAGGAAGATGAGCTCCCTTTTATAGAGCTAGGGTTTAGTGATCCAAGAAATGTCATTTGGAGGCTCTTTTTGCCATTATGTGTGCCTAGGAGTACAAGTGACCACATAGATGGAATATTCTTGGCATAATAGTACCCATTCACTACTACAGGACTTGCCAGTCCTTTTTGACAGCTAGCAGGCGCTAAAATCCGTGTGACAACATTCTCTCTCTCATTTGTCGCAGAAATGCAATGCTGCGGCACCTGATGCTGCAGCAATGAAATACACACATAAAAGCACAAAATGGGGCACCAAAGTGGCAAATGACTCCAAACCAGAATTAATTCTTCTTTTACACTAAACAACATATTTTAACTATCTAAACACAATATTACTTTAGAACTCACAACAATTTAAGCTAAGAAAGCATAAATAACTCTATATAAAATAGAGGTATCAATACCCTGCCTAGTTGTTCGAGGTGGTGAAAGAAAAACTGAGGGAAACCTCGATCATGAGCCCTCCTGAATTTTCTAGGATGAGTCCGGTCCCGCTGCCTTTCGAGTTTGAAGACCCGTCGACATGGAGCTTCCATAGTAGAATTACCGAGTCGGTGGGCGTTGGCGTCATTTCGGAGACAAAGTCGGCTAGGACTTGAGCCTTGAGGGCGGGTCGGGCCTTATATCTGACTCCGAACTCGGACAGCTCGACAGCCCATTTGATGATTCTTCCTACCAGGTCTAGTCGATGAAGCACTTGTCGGATGGGTTGGTCTGTTCTTACCGCAATTTGGTGAGCTACGAAGTACGGCCTCAGTCTTCTAGCTGCCACGACCAAGGCTAGAACTACCTTCTCGATTTTTTGGTATCTAGACTCGGCTCCCTGCAGTACTTTGCTGACGAAGTACACTGGTCGTGATCCGTCCTCCATTTCATGAATCAAGACTGCGCTGACTGTTTCCTCGGCCACAGCGAGGTAAAGGTAAAGGGTTTCCCCTTCCGCTGGTTTCAGCAATATCGTAGGCTCCGAGAGTATCTGCTTGAGCTCGGTCAAAGCATTTTTGCATTCCGGGGTCCATTGGAATTCAATGCCCTTCTTCAGGACCTTGAAGAAGGGGAGGGATCGATTTGCTGCTTTAGACACGAACCTGGAAAGTGCAGCGATCATGCCGGTTAGTTTCTGCACCTCTTTCTTGGTGGTGGCGGGACACATGTCGGTCACGGCTCTACTTGTCACGATTCGCCTCGATCCCTCTTTCAGTCAGGCAAAAACCGAGGAACTTTCCCGCCCTGACACCAAAAGTACATTTTTTGGGGTTGAATCTAAGATTGTTCTTTCTGGCTTTGGTGAATATTTCCTGTAAGTCGGCTAGATGCCCGTCGTCCGCCTTACTTTTTACGATCATGTCGTCGAGGTACACTTCGACAACCCTGTCGATCTGGTTGTTGAAGACTTTGTTCATCATTCGCTTATAGGTGGCCCCTGCATTTTTAAGGCCGAACGACATGACTCTGTAACAGTAGTTCCCCCGGTTGGTCATGAATGTCGTTTTCTCTTGATCGGGGGTTCATCACAATTTGGTTGTAGCCGGAGTAGGCATGTAAAAAGGATAGGAGGCGGAAGCCGGACACATTGTCGCCAAGTTTATCTATGCCGGGGACCAGGAAAGCATCTTTGGGGCATGCTTTGTTGAGGTCGGTGTAGTCTACACACATCCTCCATTTCCCATTACTCTTTTTGACCAACACAACGTTGGATAGCCAGGTAGTGTATTTCACTTCCTTAATGAAACCAGCCGAGACTTGAAGTGACTAAGTTACACAAGAAAGGGGGGATTGAATTGTGTACCCTTTTAAAATTTTGTACCTGAAACCTTCTCAAACAAATGGTTCTCAATATAAACTTGGGATTGAGAAGGTAAGGGTTAGTTTCACCAACAAACATCCAATGTATAAAATGATTGATGAATAATAAAGATGGATTAAGCAAACTTTAACTGGTAAGATAAAGGTTTGAATCAAACTGATTTGATGATGAAAGGATTAAGTATTAGTTTGAAAAACTGTCTTGTGAAGGTTGATTGAATCAACCTTCACTAGGTTTTGAAAACATTCACAAGTATAGAGCAAATAGATAGATAGTATGGAAAGCAAGTAAATGACACAGTAGAGATATAGAGGTTCACCCAACAATCGCTACGTCCTCTCCCCACTTCCCATTCCACTATCTTTCAAATAGCACTTACACTTGCTTTTGCTCAACCACAAAAGACTTCAAACACCACTTGCTTATGATCAACACACAAAAGCAACGTGCTCTCTTCCACAGCTACACCAATCTGTTCTTCCTACTAGAAAACTCTCCCTGGTTTCCTAAAGGATTCCTCTATCAAGTAGATTCTCACCAACACTCACCTCTCTCTAGGTAGTTTGATAGAATGCTCACTAGATAGCTTTTTACAATCAAAGGTTTGGGATATACAATAGCTCGAAAATATACCACACTAAGTGCTTACAAGCTAACACACACTCTATAAGACAATCCCTGATTTGTGTAGCTTGAGTGTGGGATGAGTAGGATGGATGAACTTTGTGAAGCTTTAGTTGTGTAGGTTCCAATTCACTCTCATGATTTGCAACTTCGAATTCCAGCCTTTAAATAGTCATTTGATCTGAATATAGCCGTTGGAAACTTGAATATTGCCGTTTGGAGATGTCCAATGGTCCATAGAGTTGTCTGGATAAACGGTTCCAAAGTTAACAGCTTTTGAAGCTTCACAAGCTGACATTTGTACCTTTTGCTAGCTTTTCAACCTTCACAAGCCGACACAGTGCTTTATCTTCAGAGTTCTGACTTTCCCTTAGCTGGCTTGTACTTCTAAAGCAGATTTACAGTTGTACACGAAGCTTCACATCCTTTATACCTTAAACACCTTTTGTTTGGCCAAGGAATAATCAAGGAGTTCCTCCTTCATTTATTGCAAGATTCCAGCAGTAACTTCTCCCTGATTTTCAATAAATGAAAGCCAACATGTTTGTCATGTTGAGAAGCTTGATGATCATGATCTTCATATTATGTTCTTCAACTTTGTTCTTCAACTTTATCTTCAACCTTCACAATTCTGGATCTTCGTAACAAATGTGGGACCACACCTCTTTTGAGTTCTGGTCAATGTTGCGTTGACTTGGTCAACCCTTTGAGTTGACTTTTGGTTTGACTTTTGGTCAACCTTCACATATCTTTAACCTTCACATCTTTCAACCTTCACAACTCTTTTCTACCTTCATATTTCTATCCTCTTTTTAGTTCAAGGTAGTTTCATATTTTGCTATCTTTTAGGCTTGTTCTTCACACTTGAAATAAACTTGTTAGAAGAACATTAACAAGAAAACTTAATGTCTTACTAAGTTTGCATCATCAAAACATGGAAAGAGATTTTCATTCGAACAAAACTAAGTCGGCTGAGGCTTTCTTCGCGACCTTGTCCTTCTCCTCACTCTGCGCACTGCGTCTTTGCACCATGTATTTGGCCTCGGGATTCACTGCCAAGTGGTGGCATGCTACTTCGAGTGGGATTCCCGGCATCTCAGAGGTGGACCACGCGAACAGGTCGGCGTTCTGGCGCAGGCATGCGATCAAATTTTCCCTTACTGCGTCGGTGAGGTCGGCCCCCAACTTCACCGTCTTTGCGGGGTCATCACCTAGTGGAATCTCAAGGAACTCACCGTGTGGCTCGAGGCGCTTAATCTTCTTCTTGAGTTCTTTGGCCAAGTTGTCATCGGCTTCGTCCCCTGATCTGTCGGGGTCGTAATGAGCGTCGACCTTGGTCAGGTTCACTTCAGCGGCCGAGGGCGATAGCTCGAGAATTTCTTGGAGCTGACGCCGGGCCCCCTTGAGGGCAAGGTACTGGCACCTTTCTGCAGCCTCGAGGTCGGCCAAAATGGTTATGATATTGTCGATTAAAGAGTGAAATTTCATCTTTAAGTGCACTGCAGAGGCCACAGCGCCGAGTCTAGCCAGCATCGGCCGGCCTACGATGCAATTGTACGGAGAATTGAGTGGCATGACTAGGAATGTTGTCTTGACAGTCCTCGCAAGTTTCCCTTGTCCGTAAGTTACCAGGACGTTGAGGTAACCCAATGGCCGAGCTTGCTCCTCCCCCAGGCCGGATAGGTTCGTTCCGAGGTAGGAAGTCAAGTCGGAGGATGACAGGCCGAGCATGGAGGCCGAGATGACTAGCGGGACAAATTCATTTGGTCTACCGAGTAAGTAGTCTTCATCGGAGAAGAACAGCGGTTTTCTCGAGGAGGTCGTCACAGAGTTGGTGCTCGACCTCAAGTTGGCAATTTCTTGCCATTTGCGCTTCAATGTGCTCTTAGTTTCCGTGGCCACCCGAAATCACCATGAGGGAATGAAAGATTTGGAGAAAGACCTCCCAATGTTCGGTACCTGGAGTTTGGAGGATGTCTTAGTCTGGGGTACAAGTTGGTGTGCTTCTTGAGATTCAAGTCTAGACTTCGAATGGATGAAGATTGGCCTCACATGAAAGTTCGAGGTAGCTCACTCACGCGTCGGGTGGGTGGTACCTGCAAGCACTCTGATGCCTAAGTCAGCAAGGGAAGAGTAGAGGTATGTAAGGAATGAGAACGTACCTAGAAATGAAGGGGTGCACCTCTATTTATAGACAGGAGCGCCGTTTTTGAGACGTCAGATCCGGGCGCTTAGATCCTGACCATTGGATCCTGATCCTGACCTCTATTTACAGTTATACATGACAGGAATGAACTATTACTTGATTATACAGTTTTCTTAGGAGTGATGATTTTACAGGATTGGAATTGTGAGCAGTTGCTGACGTGTGCAGTCACGCAGTCAGAGAATCGGGGCCCTCAATCTTTGATCAGATGGTTCATATTTTTTCTTTATATTTCAAGTCAGAGATAAGATTCCACGTGTTTATAGTTGTTGTAGGAAATCAGTAGCCTGCTGCTGGGGAATGCATTCTGGTAGTGAAATTAGAAAGAATCTCTAAAACAAAAACTAAAACGAAAAAGAATCGGTGAAATCTAATCGAAATCAAAGAAGAAAAGGGAAACAAAACGAATCGAAATTGAAAAAGAAACTGCGAAGATCAAGAGGAAACGAAAACGAGATGAACGACTGTGGGGGTTGTTTGTTTCTAGAATTGCAAGGAGAAGAGAAATTAGGGAAGAAGAACTTTGGGAAGAAGTAGATGAGTTTGGATAGAAAACCTCTTTTGCGTGTCATACTTTTCTTGAGGAATTTTTCACTGGCAGGTAAGTAATGAAACACGATTTTGCAGAAGAATCTCATTTCTTCGCCGGACGAAATCATATGCATGGGCTAAGGCCACAAGGCTATGCGCACACGATTGTATTGTGTTGTGAACACAATAAGCTATGCGCACACGATTGAAACGATTGGCACATCTTTGAAAAAAATAAAACAAAAATCTAACCAAGTTTTTTTTCTTAGTTTGGACTATTCCTGGATACCCAAGAGCGTACGAACGTTTTTAGCAAAAAACTAATATCTATTCGTGTGTAGGAGCAAATCTTCCACTAACCAACACCAAGTTACCTGAAACACTGAGTCGGCTCTATGTGTCTCAAGATAAATTATGCCACTAAATTAAACTAACCCAAAAGAATAAAAACAAAATAAAAAACTAAAAAAACACATAATCAAAAAGGAAAAAAATAAACGAACAAAGCAAAAAACAACAAGGGGGAGGAAAGCTTAGTGAATTTATTTTATTGTTTTGGTATGTAGACGAAGTGGTAATTGCCACTAGAAACTCACACATACAACTGTGAGGTATCAAGTTCAAACCCGACACATAATATGCAGTCTAATAATTTCAGCATTTGCCAATTCAGCTAGGCCTTACCGATTATTTTAAAATAAAATATTTATGTTTTTAATGAAATATATGAGCGGGGGGAGATTACTTTGTGGTGGCTTATAAGTAAAAATGGTTTGCAAAAAGCAATCCGCCCTACAAAATCGGCAAGCAACCCAGTGAAGACAAGGCCCATGTTTTTCCCAACCCCTTCCTACTCACCACAAACTCCTAAACCATGCCAAATGACCAAAATACCATTAATGAGGCCAGCGCCTCCGTGTTTTTAATTTGAGTTGGTTCGGTTATGGCCAACTGAACGCATACGACTATGCCCAACTGTGCCTGTAATATGTTGAGACACACCCCTTTTTTGAAATTTAGTAGGTACGACTTAAAATCAGTCAGAAAAAGGAGTGGATGGCATTTCCTTTGGAATTTGTGCCACAATGGATAGAATTTAAACGGCTCAGATTTGTGATATGAAATTTTGATCAACGACTCATATTTTACCACACCTATTATAAATAGGGTTTCAGCTCTCCCTGCTACTTCACCAACACCCTACTCTTCTTCTTCTTCTTCACCAACACCCTACTCTGCTTCTTCATAAATACCGCACCCGATAAAATGGAATGGCAGTTGTGCCCAATCCAGTACTCAAGTGACAAATTCCTAATCGTCCTTCATCACCGTGGAACTGTCACCAACAGGGACGATGGTGTGTATTTCCGTTGTCGCAATCCTATCTTTTGTGAGTTGAATAAGGATATAACATTCACCCAGTTGAAGGAAAAGGCAGAGAGAAAGGTTCGCCAAGAGGGAGAGTGGCATAAAGACGTAAGTCGTTTACGTTACCGAAAGTACAATTGTGGAAATGACGGACTATCTGTTATTCAACTATGGAGATCCGGAGCAACGATGACGTTCTCACAATGATGGAAGCTCATGCTAATGTCCCAATGGGACGTAGTATCCTAGAGTTGTTTGTCGAAACAATGCACACTCCGGAAGAGACCATTTATCTTTCGGAATAGGGACTTAATTCCCAAATAATTGCTAGGTTCGTAGTTGTTTTGTTATGTTTGTTTATTGTTTCGATGTCTTTCGTGTTTGATGTACGATCACGTTTTGTAATAATAAACTTGTTTTTAATTTAAATACCACGACAATATAAATTAACTAGTACTAAATAAACATAAATTCCCTAAACAAATATCTATACAAATAAAAAACCGCAAATAAATATCCATACAAATAAACCGTCCATACAAACAAACCCTACTGTGTGTTGCGACCCCTCCTGCTATACACACATTCGAACTTCCTAAGCCTACGCAATGGCTTCACAAGGGTCTTCATGGCCTCCAGTATGGTCCATGGCTGGGTCACTCGTGGAACATTACCATCCAAGGCACGCTCCATCGCATCCACCATCTGAACCATATCAGGCACCATCTGTGAGACAGAAAAATTAAATTAAGTACATATTTTATAAACTAATAAATGACAAAAAGTGTAAAAGAGAGGTACTTGTCTTGTGTCATGCTCATCCTCGAGACACATAATTGGGTGGCAATAGGAATGAGTGTGAGACCTCTCAAACCAGGCAAAGTACCCTTGCACGTTGTCTGGCTCACCCGGCCTAGTAGGGCCCCCCTATCTATCAAATAATGAGCAAAATGTGCCCACAAATTGTCATCCCTCTCTAATGTCACTCAGAGGTAAAAACCCAAAGGTCTCCACAAAGGGAATAATGTTTTCATCTGGCACTATCTGTGAAGGGCCGTGTGAAATAATCCTTAAGTTCTCACAATCCTGCAGTTGAAAATGGTATATTAAACCAAAGTATTGAAAATAATAATGATCAATTTATTTAGAGAAAAAAGTAAGTAACTTATAGTGTCGAACGAGTAGCCTCCTGATGTTCATCCTCAGCAGGAACATCAGCACTCATGTCAACAGCAGGGCCAACAAGATCAACTGTCGGATGGTGAGTATCACGCTCAATGTCGTGCCCTATCTCCTCCTCTACACCCGGGTGCCCTATCTCCTCCTCTACAACTGGGGCCTGGTCAGCATACCTACCCCTACCCCTAACCCTCCTAGGTCCAGCAGCAGTCCGTGCATCCTCCTTCCTTTTACGGTTTGAAACCGTAGGAGGTGGCATGGTTCCCCGAGGCTCGGGCTGTGACTGAGAATGCGCACCTCTCGTCTTGGCCATAACTGAAGAAAACAAATAAACAAATAGATTAAAACAATTTGTAAATTATAATTAAAATAGTTAAAAACAATTACAACAAATAAAACATAAAACATTACAACGGTTCGGAAGAGGCTAACTGAACACGTTCGGCTGACCTCAGTTGTACGCTTTGTGTTTCTTTTTGAAAAGTTTTAACTGGTTCGGTTGCCCTTACATGAATGCGTTCGAGAGGCAGTAGCCGAACGTGTCCGAACATCTTCGTTCCCAAAACAGTTCGGTTGTGGGCAACTGAACGTGTCGAATGTGCATAAAAACGCAATAATGGGCCATTAAAACGCATAAATGGAACAAGAGGAGAGTGAGGGAGGGAGTATCTGGTGTGTAGAATGCGAGATTGTTTCTTCAAAAATGGTGGAGTTGAGATTGAGATGAAGAGTGAGAGGGAGATTTCGAATTGGGGGTGGGGAGTGTTTTAAGGTTCGGTTGATGTTATGAGAGGCGGTGTGAGAGTGTATGGGAGGGAGAGTGAGAAATGCTATGAAGCCCTGATACTTCAAAAATGGCAACGTACCCGTGTCGGATACGTATCCGATACCGATACGCACCCGATACTTCCCGATAGTACCCAAAGAGTATCCAATAATTTTCTAATTCTTTTTAAAAAATATTTCACTCGATACTTCTCAGATACATCTTTGATACTTCTTACCAACTAAGGATACTTCTCAGATACATTTTCGATACTTCTTACCAACTAAACGCATGATTGTCACTCATATATATATATATATATATATATATATATATATATATATATATATATATATATATATGATACACTTTAGTACCTCACTAACTAAAAGACAAATTATATGTTTTTTGTAACACAATCATAGAAGAAATAATACATTGTGATATGAGTGGGATAAATATACGTAACTCTATCTACTTGATATGATCACAAATATTTATTTTTACAATGTGATGATCATATATTGACTAATGATGCTCAAGCTAGAATATCTTAATAAAATTATACTTTTATATATGTGTGTGTGTGTGAACTTCTCAGTTAATAATATTTTAGTTAGTAATTATCGTTTCCCTCAATATTTAAGGCAAGCTCCGCCCCTCAATCAATTATACTGGACAGTTTTTTATAATCTCTATAAAATACAATATTTCTGTTTTTATCTCTTTTTGGGATTTAAGGGGTTTGGGGGTGTGTGGTGAGTAGGAGGAGTGGAACTTCCTTCATTCATTCGCAACTTTGAATCTTTGAAGTGTGAAGAAGAATCTGTATCTGTGGAATGGAGCACAATCCTTCTTGCTAACTGAAACTTGGTGAGTTAATCACTAATCATTCTTTCTACCATTACAATGCACCATTTTCTGATTGCTAGATTCATAGTAAGAACCCTAAACTCTGGTATTCTTTACAACGATGCTTTTTCTCTTTACTTCACATCTCGTGCTTTTTCAATTTCCACCACAAACAACCATAAAGTTGACAACTTTACGGTTTACACTCTCATCAACTCATGTGGGTTGTCCCCAGAAAAGTCTCTCAAACTCTCCCAAAGATTGAAACTCAAAAACCCAGATGCTCCAAATGTTGTGGTTGAAATTCTCAAGAGCTATGGATTCACTGAAACACAATTATCTACCCTTATTAAGAAATACCCTTCTGTGCTTTTATCAAAACCTGATAAAACCCTTTTGCCAAAACTCAAGTTTTTGCATTCCATTGGGGTTTCAAACACTGATCTACCCAAAATCTTAATTGGGAACACTTCTTTTTTAACAGCAAGCTTGGAGAAAATCATTATCCCTCGTTATCAGATAATAAAGAGCATGGTTCGTAATGAGAAGGAAGTTGTTTCAACTTTGAAGCATGCATCATGGTACTTTCATTGTGGTTGGGGGATGAATGATTCAGTTATGAACATTGAGGTTTTGAGGCAACATGGCTCGACTCAAAGCTCTATTTCACTTATTGTATCCAATTTTCCTAATGTTGCATTTATGAAGCATTCCAAATTTGTTGAGACTGTTGAGAAAGTGAAGGAAATGGGATTTGATCCTTCGAAATCGAATTTTGTTTTAGCTCTTCAAGTAATTGCAAAGATGAACAAAGCTATGTGGAAGTCGAGATTGGAGTTTTTCGAGAAATGGGGCTGGTCTGAAGATATATGTCTTTTGGCTTTCAAAAGGTATCCTCAATGTATGATGGTTTCTGAGAAGAAGATTGTAAAAATACTGAGGTTCTTGGTGAATGAGATGGGTGTTACCCGGGAAGACATTGTTAAAAGTCCCAGGGTTCTCACCCGCAGCCTGGAGAAGACATTTATCCCTAGATGTGCAGTTATTAACATTTTAAAGTCAAGGGGTTTGACAAAGAATGATTTGTCCATTAGTAGCTTTATTTCGATTAGTGAGAAAACGTTTTTCGAGAGATACATTGCCCGATTTCCGAAAGATGCATCGCTGTTATCGAATGCATATAAAGGCGAGAAGTCAGGTTAATTATATACTCTCAAATTTAAAGTTTTTAATTGACTCTACTGGATTGCTGAAGTTGACTATTCATTCATTCTTATGATTTATGTTTATGGCTCAGTGGTCTGTGTTAGGAGTACTGTTTTTAGCACTGAATTATTTGTTTCATTTGCATTGAGTATTGACTGAGAACAAATTAAGATTCACTTTATTTTATCAAAAAATAAATAGATAATGACATGTAGATAGGATTTCTCACTTGCATAATCTTAATATTGAAAAAGGTATTGAGGTATCATCACTTGATTCTAGAATATGTGCAAAAGTACAAACATGTTGATGAAGCCTTCAGGTTCTCATATATGTGCAATTTGTTGCCGTGCTTGATATCCTACAAAAGCCACAAGCTAACTCCACATATCATTGAGATTGACAAGTAGGTGTTGAAATTTGAATTTGTGTTAACAGACATGAATCCTGATGCATCATGATGAGGAGGTATGGTTTCTTTCTTTCTCCTTCTGAACCATTAGGTGGCAAGACAAACAATGAAGTTTGTAAAATGATTGACCACAGGTTTCACTTGAAGAGAAAATAAGGTTATCATTTGAATTTGCACTTCCATTCACTATCTTCTTTTATCATTATCACTATCCTTATCCTCGTCGTCATCACTGTCATCCTCTTCCTCATCGTCGCTGCTGTCATCATCATCGCTATCTTCATCATCGTTAACTACATCAGGTTCATTGTTTCCTGTGCTATTTCCACCCTGAGCAGCAGCAAAAGTCTCTTTTGTATGTTGTTCTCCATCCTCTTCTACTTTCTTCCTTGCCAAAAAATCCAGAGCTGTAACTACATCACTGATCAAAGGTCGGGTATCAGCTTCCTCTTGAAGACACATTGCTGCAACTGCTAGTGCTTGATATAGAGCCTTTATGGGATAGTTACCTTGTAGCAATGGATCTGCCATTTGTGTGAATTTGTTTCTGTCTCTTAGAAGAGGCTGTGCCTGAAAGAAAGAAAGAAAGAAGGAACATTCTTAACTAAATAACAATGTCTTGCTATGATTTTTTGTACATAAGAAAGGTTTGAAGACATACATACCCAAATGACTAAATTTTGCTCATCTGATGGTCTTGAATTGTCAATGACTCTTCTTCCAGTGATAATCTCTAAAAACACAACTCCAAAGCTGTACACATCTGATGCTGCACTTAACTGCCCTGTTGATGCATACTCAGGAGCACAATAGCCATAAGTTCCCATCACTCTTGTGGATACATGTGTTCTATCCCCAGTTGGACCAAGTTTTGCAAGTCCAAAGTCAGAGAGCTTTGGCTCATAATTTTCATCTAAAAGTATGTTTGATGCTTTGAAATCGCGATATATCACTGGCGGGTTTGCTTCTACATGCAAGTATTCAAGCCCCTTTGCTGCTCCTTCTGCTATCTTCATTCTAGTTTGCCAGTCCAAAGGCTTTCTCTCTGGACTTAATTCTGACAATCATTTTGTTTTTGGTTAGATAACAATTTTATTCTCTTTTGTATATAATGACATTGTATTAAGAAGTAGATTTACTCACCAAGCAAGTGATCTTCTAAGGAACCATTGGCCATGTATTCATATACCAAAACCCTTTGATCACCTTCAGCACAATACCCTACCAAGTTGACAAGGTTAGGGTGATGCAAAAGACTCAAAATCAAAACCTCTACAAGAAATTCTCTGTTTCCTTGAAATCCATTTCTGTCAAGTTGCTTCACAGCAACAACCTGCAGCAGCAGCATGTAACATCATAGCACTTAGGAGGTTGGTTATTCACAAACTGAATATTCTTAAAATATAATATTGAAAAAGACAAGTTGAAGAAGCAATACTTGATTTGTGCTTTTAATCGTTCCTTTGTATACCCTCCCAAAGCCTCCCTCACCAATCATATTGGAAGGATGAAAATTTTGAGTTGCATAACATAGATCACGATAAGTAAAAACCTTTGAGGTAATATTTCCTTTCCCAAGCTTTGCTATCTCATCTGATATGAACCTTCTCTTCCCACTATCTACAATATAAAAAGTTTGTATTCAGCAAACGTATTTACTTATCTTTGAGAAAGCTAGTACTTTTGAAGCAGAAAGTAGAATTCAGAGGCCCGAATCAAATCATATTGCATCCTTCTCTTTTCATTATAGTTGTTATAAGATATTATGAAGTTTACAAAAACCTAAGTACTAAATTAACAAAAACAAGAGTTGATGAAACTATCTTATCTATACAAATCACCCACTACTAAAATACCAATTTTATCCTTTTCCCAACTAAACAATTGAAGTATATTTAAGTAATTTTTCAAATTTTTTTCCTTTTTTCACTCACACACTTTTTCACTGTTCCACTATGTTTCACATACTTTTTCGGTCTCCTCCTCATTATTCTTCTAACTCTCCCATTTCTCTATTTTTCACAATATACCTACTATAATTTAATCTACATGTCTCCTTCATTTTTCCTCTTTACTATTATGAAAATTTTCAAATTTTAACAAAACTTTAATATATATTTTTTACACGAAGTAATGTTTGGACTAACTAAATTTGTCAACTTTAAAATTGTCTTAATTTTCACGGGGTAATGTTCAGACTAATTAAATTTTGCCTGAGATCATATATTTACTATTACTATCTATCTATACAAATCACCAACTACAAAAATACAAATCTTATTTCCCAACTAAGCAATTAGAGGATATTTAGGTAATTTCATTTTTTCACGCTCTCTCTCTCACGTTTTCAAACGTTTTCACTCTTTTATCCTCTTTCTTCCTCTAACTCTCTCATTTCTATATTTTTAACAATATATATATATATATATATATATATATATACTTTAATTTCATCTACATGTTTCCTTCTACTACCTATCTATACAAATCACCCACTACCAAAATACGAATCTTATCTATTTCCCAACAAAACAATTGGCGGATATATAGGTAATTTCATCTACATGTTTCACTTTTTCACTTTTCCACTCTCTCTCACATACTTTTTCACTCTCTTCTACTCATTCTTCTTCTAACTCTCTCATTTCTCTATCTTTCATAATATACCTACTTTAATTTTCTCTACATGTCTCCTTTATTTTTCCTCTTTACTATTTTAAAAATTTTCAAATGTGACAAAATTTTAATATCTATTTTTTTACACAGTAATGTTTGGACTAATTGAATTTGTCAACTTTAAAATTGTCTTGATTTACACAGAGTAAGGTCATACATTTACTTTTACTATCTACCTATGCAAATCACGCACTACAATAATACAAATCTTATTTGCAACTGAAGAATATTTAAGTAATTTCAAATTTTCACTCTCTCTTACAAACTTTTTCACTCTTTTCTCCTCTCTCTTCTTCTATCTCTCTCATTTCTCTATTTTTAAAAATATATATACTTTATTTTGTCAATATATATATATACTTTAATTTCATCTACGTGTTTCTTTCATTTTTCCTCTTTACCATTTTAAAATATTTCAAAGTTTTGACAAAAATTTAATCTTTGGTTTTTACACGGGGTAATGTTCGAACTAATTAAATTTTTTTATTTTAAATTTGTCTTGGTTTTCACGGGATAATGTCCGCACTAATTAAATTTTGTCGGAGTTCATACATAAAAATACAACAACACCCGTGCGTATGCACGGGTATATGGCTAGTAGTCATTGTATAAACATTACACACACACACACACATACATATATATATATATATATATATATATATATATATATATATATACAAAACCTTTGGGGAGCCCTGACTCCCTCTGGTCTTTAAGAACGTCCGCGGCTGATTTTGGCACATAATTTCGAAGGCAAACAACATTAAAATCCACACATGATGTATAAAATTGCAGAAATTTGACAGTACAATACAATAATGACAAAACCAGCAATTCACAGCCCCTCATAAAAGCAGGAGACATAATGCTCAATCCCATCTCAAACAAAAAGAAGAAAAAAAAAGACATTTTGCAATGAGGAGGAAAGATTAGCATTGATATTGAGAAATTTACCAGTCTTAAAAGAGATGTTGGCAAAAGAGGATAGAGCTTTTGCTTCATGGTATTGCTTAATGCTCTTCTTCAATGACCTCTTGTTGATTTTCTCTTGAGACGTACAACATGGAAAACAACTCATTTTCCACCTTTACAATTTACAAAATCTCAATCTTTCCGAACTCATTTCTCACCGATCATCAAAAAATCTGTTTTAGATGTTCTTAATCCAAACCAGGAAAATACCACGTTGATCTTCAAGATTTAGAGAATCTCTTCCATCCAACATGGTTTCTTGCATTGTTTTTTTTTTTCATGGCTTCTTTGAGTTCGAAACTGGTTACGATGACTTGGTCAAATTTGCTAAACCAAAAATAACCAAATGAGTCATTTATCTTTAACTCATTACCATTAATTAAAATCTATCTGTTACAACAATTTATAACTTCATACGTGTCTTATCTTACATAATTATCCACCTAATATATAGGGTGTCTGAATAAATAGTGCTATGTTATATGGTTGATACATTTTGCTCTTTCTTACCTAAGTAGAAATATAATGGCTTTCAAAGGAAAAGAAACGACTCTATTTTTTTTTATTGCATTGTGAAAAATTAAATTACAAATTTTCTCGAATAATAGAGCAAGATGCATTATGAAAAATTAAGTCGTGTATGATTCAACTCCCTAATAAACTTCTTGTTAAAAAAAAACTCCCTAATAAACTTCATAATAATTAGTCAGGAATAGAAAGTTGAATGGTGGTTGCCACCGATAAGGGTCTGAATAGGCTGGGCCGAGCTGGGCTTTACAAACTTAGCATTAAAGATATCTTAAATTTCTTTTTTTTGCAGTTCAAATTTTAAATATATTTGAAATAAAGTATATCTTTTATAGAGAAAAATTTAAGGTGAGAGGATGATATTCAAGCAGGGGGTGTGCGGGAAGAGCGACTGCAAATGTCCCAAAAATTTTTCTCTATGGTATTTATTACTACATGTTTGGTTGATAAATACATGTATAACTATTTTTACTATAGCTAATTCTATTGAAATTTTGGTTTGAACTTTTCAAAATTGATGTAAACTTTGACATTTTATTCCATAATCTATATATTAAACAATTGAGAATGCATCTCAATTAATGACATTCCAAGTGTCATCTTATTATGCATTTGTTAATTAATATTCTTCATGGTCCCACACACTAATACATCTAGCCTTTATGGAATGTTATATAAAAGTAAAGATTCTAAAACAATAATTGTCAACAAAAAAATATTAGCTAAATTAGCAACATATAAATAAGATTGCATCCTAACTTCTAGACAAAACATAATATTAGTGCAAAAGAATTTTAACCTTTTTTTGTGAAATATTTAATTTTAATTTTCCATGTTCAAATAGTTGTACAATTTCCATTAATATATTAATATATTTTCACGACTAAATCGATAGAGATTTACTCACATATTTTTACTAAAATTTTCCTGTATTTATATATTTATAATCTATATCTATATAATAATAAAACAAAGTAAAATGTTTTTTAAAGTCATTTATCCAAGGTGTCATTCATACATGCATTTGAGAAGAAAACAAAAATTGCTAATCCTATTAAGCACACCTATGAGCTTAGTTGGACAATTATGTTGTCATGTTGATGCTGATGTGGCGCATTGAACATTAGGCTAACATTATTACCATTCATCTTATTTAGAAAGATTTCAAAAACATGTCTTATATACACACATGGTAATTTTTGAATTTGTTAACATAACATTAGCTACCACTTTATTCCCAATTAAAACTTGCATTAAAAATTTGGTTAAAAACAATATGAATGGTATCACAATGTGCTCCACGTTAAACCAATATAAATAACAAATTGAAAATTTTGATATCAATTAAAACAATTGAAAATTTATGCACATCGTACAATTTGCAATTCGTTAAAAACTTAAAATCAATATAAATTGGTATTTGGGGCCTACTATTTTAAATTGGTATTTTTTTTGAAGCAGGTATTTTTTAAATTTTAGTCTAATAGTTGTTAACATATTTTAGTTTTTTTGTAAAAAAAACATTTTTTATTTTGGGGCCTACTTTTTTGAGTTACTAATATTAAACAAATTACTAATATCAAACATTTTACTAATCTTTTAACAATTTCAAATTAATTAACATAATAAAGTCCCACAATTAAAATTAAAATATTTCAGTTTTATTTTAGAAACAAAACAAAAATTATTCATAAAAACATTAATAGACCTATTTGTATTAGAAAAGATAACAATAATAATAATTACTATTATTATTACTATTATTTGGTTATAATTAAAAAATATGCAGAAAAACACAATTTTTCAATATAGAACACATCTATAGACTATAATATAAAATATAATAGTATATAGAAAACATCATAACACATGAAGCACACATGTTCATAAAAACATTAATAGACCTATTTGTATTAATATATTTATAATCTGCTAAAAATAGATTAGTCGCTAATTATAAATATCAAAAAATTAAATGCCAAAATCAAATAAAAGTATTTCCTAAATCAAAATTCAGTAACAATAATTTTATAAATTGTAGTAACAATTTTATGCTTTAATATGGCCAGCTATATATAGAATGTCCTTATCCCCACAAGCGGGAAATATCAGAAAATCAATTTTTAGGCTAAAATTTGACACAGTAATTAATATTTTCAATCAGTAATTTTTTGACCATATAAATAAGGACAATGGCTGAATATTTTTATTTCAGTTAAAGAATATTTTTGATCTCATATCATTGGCACTTTTTTACACATGCAATAGAATGATATTCAATTTGCCCACAAAACCAAAGGAACTTTTTTTTTACGTGAGCAAAAAACCTTTTGATTTTTTGAATGAGAGAGAAAATGGTGCTAAACAAAATGCAAGGCTAAGCAAGTGGCGGCGGCTCGGTAGTTGATACCATTCCTCTCATTCTATTGATCATTCTCCTTAGTTTTCTTCCTGTTACTGTTTCTTTGTGGGTGTGTCGCAAAGAATAGTATTAATGAGTTTAGGGATCATGCTTTATTCTAATGTTCTTCACGTGCGCTTTTTCTCACTTTGATCATGTTTTCTTTGTTAATATTATCTATCATATATTTTCCGTTTCTATTTTATTTTTAGGCTAAAATGCTCCCGGGGTCCCTTAACTTTATTTAAAGTAACGATTTAGTCATTTATCTTCTTTTTTTGTCCCAAATCAATTCTTTATCTTTCAATTATTATGCAAAGTTAGCCTTTTCCGTTAGTGTCCGTCCAACTCTATTAACATTTGTCTACATGGCTGTTACGATGCTGATGTGACGTAATTTATGTGTATGTGACTTATATAATATTAATCTATATCATTTTTAATTTATTTTTTATTAAAAAATTTTAAAAAAATCTAGCCCAGAAAATCAATTGCAATTTCACGTTCCAGGAAATCAAGCCAAGATCTCAAATCAAGCCCATTCTTCAACTTTCTTTGTGGCACATACTTCTTCCACACCCGGAGCTACTCAGTAGACACTCCATAAAGGGGTGAAAAGATCAAGATGCCCTTAATGAAATCTGTGATTTCTATTTTTTTTCTAAACATTAAATACGGTTCGGCGCACGCTTGGCCGAACCGGTTCGGATTTGTCTGCACCGAGTATGTTATTTTCAAATACACCCCCTAAAACTGTTTTTATTAAGTTCGAAGCACGGTCGGCCGAATCAGTTCGGAGCACGGCACTCCGAACCATTGTTTTATTTCATAAAGAAGCATTGTTCTGTTTCAGCCGGTTGAGTATTTTATTACTTTTTTTTATCTCAAAGAACATCTTCCTCTTCCTTCTTGTTCCACCGTAATTGATTGTAAACTCCACTAGAATTATCTTTACAAAAATGCTGTGCTTTCTATTTCCAAAATCACCATTCTGTTATTGACAAGTGAAGATTTTGATCTAATTGTCTCGGTCTCATTTTGCTTTCTTTACCATATTTGTATGAATGGCAAAGGTGGGTGATCCAAATTCAGACCACGATTATTGCGACTTTGATGGCTTTCAGGGAAAGAACATTCTTCAATTTCATGTGAGGGTAGCTCCGGGGTTGTATGAAGTATGGGCCTTCTTTGTTTCAGATTCCTTCGTTTCCTGATTCCTTCCATTCTTCAAAACAATTCAAAATCCATCCTTCAAGTTCATTTTGCAGAAAACGAATGTGAAACAAAATCTGAAGAAACGAAAACGAATGGGAATGAAAACGAATAGGAAACAAAATCTGAAGAAACAGAATCGATGGGAAATCGATGTATGTGTCGACAATCTGAAGGCAAAACGAAAACGATGGTATATAAACATATGAAGAAACGAAACCGATGGGAAAAGGAAAACGTAATCAGTTCGTTATTGTCTCTCAAAAAGGACCTGTTATCGTTTTAAGGTACAGATCTGGATGTGAGAAGCTTAGATTTGGGCATGAATTTGTTGATGGAAGCTTAGATTTGGGAAATATGTAGATCTGGATGTTAACATTTCTTGTCTTCATGAAGAAGATGAATGACTCAATTATTTTTTATTTTTTAATAAAACATAATTACAAAATTAATACTAAAATATGAATCAGCTGCCATGTTGTATAATAAAAGACAAGTGTCCTGCCACATAAGCACCTCTAATGGACACATCAGCACTTCTAACAGAGTTGGATGGAGGTTGACGGAAAAAGATTTATGTGCCAAAAAATTAAAACATAAAGGACCAAATCGTTATTTTAAATAAAGTTAAGGGACCTCGGGAGCATTTTAGCCTTATTTTTAAGGTGCATGTGTTCTACGATTTATAAATTAGTATTTTAGTTACCTTCAATTTTAGATTACACCAATTTATTTGGAGTACTATTGTAAAAATATATTGTCTTTGGTTTGTTGCAAATTTTGCTCAAAGATGGAGATTTTGCTTCCAATTTAAATGGTTTCTATGGATGAAAAGGAAATACTTTTTTTTCATCTTTTTATTTTTTCCTTTTTTGCTTGATACTATTTTGGAAAATAGATTTATTTCTTTCAAATAGATTTGTCAAAGTATACTGACTATTTGGTTGGTAAGTAAAAATATACAAACAATAATGGTTCAATTCCCATTTACATGTATCTCTTCTTTTATTTTTTTTCTTCAATTGTTGTTGCATTGGTTATATTTTCTATTTATTCTATAGGGATTGCTGCATTGGTTACATGAGTAGACTTTTTGGGATGAATGAATGAGTATATCGTTCTTCATTCATGTTTTAAAGTCCTGATTTTATTGTGTGGCTTTAGAATGATTTACATACCCAAATCTATTGTTTTTATTTTTCGTTATTAGATTTGTTAGTCTTTTGCTGACTTGGCTCACATGTTTGTCTAGCATTCCTAGACGTTCACTATGACAATGAGAGCATTCAAGGTGCATTTATCATAAGTGGAAGTTTCCAAATGGCTATCCAACTTTTTGATTTTTGTAGGACTACTGTGAAGTGAGTATATGCAACTTTCTTTTAGCCTGCCTGCAAGCAATAGTGCTTACGGTTTCTCAATTTTAGCTCTTGTGTTGTAAGATTTTGAAATTGAATAAAACTTCAATAAAAATCCATTTAGTAGATTTTGACCGTGTATCCTCGATCGAAGAAAAATACTCCAAATATAAGATGGATAAATATTTGAGACGTTCTCAGCTAAGTTGATATTGAGTCAGCTTAATGTGCACAAGATATGAGTTTTGCGTATTTTATATTGTGACTAAGAGGGCTTCCAATTTAATCAATTAAGTTTTATTATGAACTACTATGCAACTGGGTTATTGATTAATATTGTGAAAGGTGTTCTATTACTTTCCCTAATGCTATTTTTGATGCTGCATTATGGAGTTCACTTGCTATTCTTTCAAAAATACTTAATAGGTTTTCTTTTACATATGACAGCTTAATGTATCAATTGTTATATATATATATATATATATATATATATATATATATATATATTCCTTCTTTCATTATGCTTTCTTCACATATAGTATCTCAGTGACAATATTGTATGACCAATTGTTAAATTCTGTTGTTGTAAAAATTAGCGAAATCCATTTCTGATCAATTGGATAATTTTCTCCTGTGTTTAGTTGGTTATCAACAGGATGTTATTTACATACATGCTATTTTGCAGCTACAGGAAGGAATTTGTGACAAGTTAATGAAATTGGGAGGTTGTTGCATTGCTTGACTAACATATACGGGTGTTGCTAATATTGTTTTTAAGACAATGAGCCAAAGATTTATCTTGCTGAAATTCAAGGTACATCCTTGAGGGAGCTTTTGAATTTGTTAATTGTCTATGGTGGTTGCTGCAATATTTGATATAAAAGTTGTAGGATGAGTGAAAAATGATAGATAGCTGAAATGTAAAGGTGAAGGAACTCAAAAACATGTAAGGTTGATATTAGAAATCTCCATTACAAACACTACTCCGCAAGTTTCAAATTTCTTACTCAGTCTTGACTTGAGGTTCTGCAAAACAAGCCATGCAAATAGAGCAAGTAAAGGACATGAGACTGGGAGGTAGACGACTCAAATGTTGTACAATGTCTTGACCGGCATGACCATGTCATGATATGCTCATTATTATTGTTATTATTTAGAGATAGAGTGAAGAGCTCTATTAACCATAATCCGATATCGTTTGTGCTTACAAAATACATATTAACATGAAGTTTCGATAGTTTAAATATCATTTTCAAATCACAAAAAGTTCCACTATTTACTTATACATGCATTTTGCTCCCCGTGCCTCATTTTGCTCCCCGTGCAAGGCACGGGTCAAAAATTCTAGTAACTTATCTTAGTTGAGGTTGTATTAAAACAATGAATTTTAATATATACGACTTATAATATAGGGCACCACATTCAAATTTCGCACAGGGCACCCAAAATCTCAGGCCAAAAAACCCTGTATTCAATTCTAATGTATGGTAAATCTCCAGACTCTTTAA
The DNA here is from genome assembly GCA_963573325.1 of Astragalus glycyphyllos. Taxonomy (NCBI): domain Eukaryota; kingdom Viridiplantae; phylum Streptophyta; class Magnoliopsida; order Fabales; family Fabaceae; genus Astragalus; species Astragalus glycyphyllos. The sequence goes on from OY754307.1 coordinate 38,958,024, forward strand.
ATATTGTTGTCAAACTTAATAGTTGTGAAACTGTGATTCCATTTTCTTTAAGCCATTACACTAAGGAAGGAACTCAGCTATCACTAAAAAAACATTAAATAGCAAAGGTTTTTTAGTGGGGATTATTAAAAACTCCTCAAATTATTCTGAAAAGAGTACTATTTAGGTGTATAACAAATTGAAGGGGTTAAAAACCCTCTTCAATTATGAATTAAATAAATATGTTTTTTTATGTCATTTTATAATTATCAGCTAGTTCGACCACTAGTTTTATCAAATATACCATTTATTATTTACTAGCTTATCCTCTATCCGCTATCTGCTATTTGCTAGCTTATGCACTATCTACTATCTATTAACTTATCCATTATCTGCTCCTTTTAATCAAACTGAACCTTAAGTAACCAAATTTTAGAACAAAATTTTGGTAAAAAAAAGAAATTAGAACAAAATAAGTGATTGTTATAAAAAATAGTACTATGTAGCATGTGGAGACACTAAAACCAAAATGAGACACAAGTCAGCTAGTAACTTTTTTTTTTTGCTGCCATGATACTAAATACTAATAATGGGCATTTTTCTTTCCTCTTACTTTTAGTAACAAAATGGTGAAAGAGGAAATAAACTTAAAGGACAAGAATACCAACCAAAATACTACTTGTTGAATCTGACAAGCAAAGGGTAAATTGGTTTTTTTACACCTTCATCATACTTCCTCTGCAAGAATGCTTTTGTACCGTTGCATATGGCTAGTGTGTGATTCTGAGGGTGAACCTCTCACTAAAAATTGAAACTTTAGAGGCATACATAGTGTGATACACATAATGGAGGTGAGGAAAGAAGAACTCATGCTTTCACCTTCTGTTGCTGCTGCTGCTGGTGATAGTATTCCAACTCTCAGAACAGACCACTTTCTCAAACCAGTTGCAAATGAACCTGTTTCTGAGGTTCCCCCAAAACCTTCTGTCTTTGAAACTAAATACAAGGAAAATCCATTTCAAAGGTTGGCACAACACACGAAAGAGATGGGTTCAATGGGTGGATGCACTTACCCTCAAGTACGAATCTTTGTGGAAGAGAGTTGGAATCTTTGAAGCCATAATGAGCACTAAGTGGTACATTCCAAAAAATCAACACTTGTTATTTGGGGTTGTGGAGAAATGGTGTTCTAAGACAAACACATTTGTGTTTCCATGGGGTGAAGCAACAATCACTTTGGAGGATATTATGGTTTTGGGGGGTTACCCTGTACTTGGTGGTCCTGTTTTCATCTCACTTGAAAACAATGAAATGAAAGAGGTTGAAAAGAAATTGGCCCTTGCTAGACAAGAACCTTGGAGGAGATCAAAAAGTAAGGCAACTTCATCAGCATGGATGGATACTTTCATTGATAAAGGTAGTGAAATTGAGCATGAAGCATTCCTTGCTACTTGGTTGTCATTTTATGTTTTTCCTCATAAAGACTACATAAACAAGTCTTTATTCCCTATTGCCAGAATATCTTGCTAGAGGTAATCCTATTGCTTTGGCACCACCTCTTTTAGCTAGCATATATAAGGATTTGACTTTGCTTAGGAGAACTATTGTTGGTTTGACAAAACATTCAGTTGCTTTGGAGGTTACTCTTCAATCACCCTTTTACATGGTTCAGATTTGGGTGTGGGAAAGGTTCGAAAATTTGCAACCAATAAGTAATTTGATCATCAATGAAAGCCCTCTATTTTTTAGGTGGCAAAAGATTAATGCCTTGATAACTAACAATGCCAGGTTTGCACCAAACATAGCTGTTGATGATTTTCTTTGGCGTCCATATGGTAGATATGCTGATAAGTGTGGACTCTTATATCCAGAAGTTGAAACATGGGTACCATTTGGGATAGATTTAGAAAAAGAAGTACTCTCCTTTGTTAGATGCTTGAGAGTTTCTGAGCTTGTTGGGATTGACTCTATTCAGCAGTATCTCCCACTTAGAGTTTCTATGCAATGTGGAATGGATCAAGATGTTCCTGGTTGTGTTGCTAGAGTCAATCAGAGTAAAGCCATTGCTTGGGAAAATTACTGCAGGCCCATATCTGATGAAAATTTGTATTGTCCATCTAGATTTTTTGAGGCTGGCTGGTGTTACGGCACGTTATGCAAAGTGGTGGAAGCAATCGGTTTTTGGTCATGGCGACTTTGTTAATAATATTGTGCGGCCGAAGAGAAGCGGTGGAAGCTCATCAAAACATAGACCTCATTTAGGAAAAGCAAACACAAGTTGTAATGCTGTTGTTGCTTCTAATGGTCCTGCTGGTGAAAATTCTCCTTTTGAGGGTGATGATGGTTCAAAAGCAAGGAAGGGTGATGATATTGATGCAGGTTCTAATGGTTCAAAAATTGTTCCCTCTGAAAATCAATAGAGGGGGGTTTGGATGAAGGTCTGGAGGATGCTATAGGGGATTTGGATTTGGATGAATTTTTTGGAGAATCAAGGCCTTTGGGTGAGACAGATGGCCTATCTGAAACTGAAGGCATGACACATGACCAGAGAATTAGCAGACTCAAGAGAAGAATTGCAGAGAGAAGCCTAAAGCTAATTTAGATCAATTCTATTAGCTAGTATGTTTAGGACTGCTGCAGATTTCATTTTTATTTATTTCTTGTTCTGGTTTGGAATATTTAAAACTAGTTTCCTTTCCTAGTTTTTAGATTGTTCAGTAGGGTCATGATCATAGTAGGCAGTTATTTTTCAAGTTTCTATTTGCACGTCGTAAATGAATGAGATTGAAAAGAGAAGGCAAAAAAGACTATGGTAATTACAAATTTACAACTGAACAAAAGAATTCATATGCAAATTACAATATTTACAAGAGCAGTGTCTTGTAGTCCAAGCATGGCAAGTGCTTTAACTGTATGGACTTTGTCTACAGATCAGATAACCAAAAAGTTAGAGGTAAAAAAATCGTGAGTGATGTAATCTGCTCTCCCATTGGCTTCTATTTTATAGGTAGAGTGTGTGATGTAAGTATTTTGTTTGTGTATGTGCTGTGAAAGTGAACAGGCACAGGCTGGCTAATAGCATAGCACATTACCACCTTAGTGAAAAGAGGCAACAGAGAGACTGATAAATCAAAGGGGAAACCATACACTAAAATAGAATAGCATTTATTATTTTTATGATTTTTTTCTCCTCTCAGTGACCTCTGGTTTGTGTGCAGGCATCAGGTTGAGGGAGCAGGTAAGCTCTTTTGTGCAATGAAATTATGAATCATAATATGGAGGATAAGACAAGTCCCCCAGCTGTCCATTTTAATATTTATCATTTTATTCTTCAGTTTTATGATTCTGATTTTTATTTTGTATTTTTTAGTTTTTGATTTTTGGACTTTATATGAGAGGGAGTTGGGAGATTGAGAAAGAGTAAGGTAAGAGTAAATTACACTTATCAGAAAACATAACACGTGAGTGTCAACAAGTGTGTGCTTAAATTATATCAGCAGCAATAATAACTGAAGTTTAAATAAGAGCAAGGGGAACAACTTGCAAGAACAAATTGAGACAATATAAAAAAGAGAAGCTGGATAGATGAATGCATCATGAATTTCATGTCAAAAAATTGTGGAGAGAAATAGATGAATTCCAATTGACCAAAGTTGAAATATACCTTGCCATCATATTTGACAAGTTATTTCTACGAGTTGGCAACAAGAGAGGATTTCATGGGAACAAAATTTAATGCTCATCCTTAGTGGCTCAGCCAGCATGTTATTTCCTGTTGGACCACATCATCATTCTGTACACACGTCATTGAAATGTAATCCAAGATTGGCTGGATTCTACTATTTTAATTGGGTCATCACTTGGCCAATTTTAATCAGATAGATGTGGTACAAGAACAGAACATATTTTCCAACTAAATAGAATTCTTGATTGTACTATTATTATGTGGTCTCTGTCTGAGATTTGCAACACTAATAGGGCTTTTGATCAAATGAATGCCATAAATTTAAAAGTATATATCAAAGTAAAACTATAAAATAGAGGAGGAGGCAAACAAATATTCAGTTGCATACTTTTTACTGATAAGGAGTTAACAATCAAACTTTGATTATGCAGTATATCCAAGAAGGGCAGCAGATGCTTAACTCTACAAAACAACATTCAAGTACACAATAATCTAAGGGGTGGATCTGGTAGGACACACAGAGATTATACATGCATGAAGTGACTTCCCTATAAATCTTTAGCAGCTTAGCACACATAGTTACATGCAATGCATGAACTGCTAGTTAATCAATAATACCATCAAGGCATATATGGTAGGGAATAAAGTTAGAGAACCACCAACTTGTAATCTTAAATCCTTTTCAATTGATGAATCTGGTAGGAGCCTAATGTGATTAAAAACTGTTCAGTTCTGCAGGAAAAGGTACACAGAATGAATGACAGAAAAAAAGGGTCTCACTTGAATCCTGTTAAAGAACTTTAAACTAAACAGTAAGCATAAGCTGGAAAGATACTAGACACAACAAATTGATACTAGACACAACAGATACAGTAAATCATGAGACGAGAGAAGACTATAGATATTATGGCGAAGTTATCAACAAACACAACCTTGTATGTCAAAAATGTAAATTTCACAATCAAAGATTCACTGTTATAAATACCTAGTAATCAAGTCAAACCAGAACACAATATCAACATTTATCTTAAAAGCTCATGTTTCACCGGTGTTTTTGAACATTCTTGTCATGTGATTTAACAAGTCTAAACAATAAGCAACACATGCTAAGAAGTGGTAAGGTTTTCAACTATGACCAAATTTTGCCCTCTTCAATTTACTAATCACTCTCTCAAGTTTGCTAATTCTCTCTTCAAGTTCCGCAATTTTGATATCAGATGCATGCCTATAGCTTTCATGTTTAGTCCTACATAGGCAGACTCTCTCATTGAACAACCTAGGCTTTTTGCTTCCATTTGCAACAGCATCATTACGACTTCCGTTTGCTTTTCCTACACGAGGTCCATGTTTTGATGAGCACGCACTTCTCTTCCGCCGCACAATATTCGTAACAAAATCGCGATGACCAAATACTGATTGCTTCCACCACTTTGCATAACGAGCAGTAACATCAGCCTCAAAAAATTTAGATGAAAAATACAAATTTCCATCAGATATAGGCCTGCAGTAATTTTCCCAAGCAATGGCTTTACTCTGATTAAATCTAGGCACACAACCTGGAACATCTTGATCCATTCCAAATTGCATAGCAACTCTATGTGGGAGATACTGCTCTATAGTGTCAATTCCAACAAGCTCAGAAACTCTCAAGCATATATCTTTGTCCAAATCTGTCTCAAATGGTATCAAAGTTGCATCTTTTGGATAAAACACATTGAACTTATCGGTGTAACAACCCCCTTTTCTATTACAACTAAATAGACAATTATCAGAGTCACCTCGAAGGGCGCTACATTTTTCACCATTTTAAAACTAAAAACACCATTTATTCCAAAAAAAAAAAATCTCCAAAATAATTTATATAAAAGAAATCACCAAGCAGCGGAAATATTAACCAGTTTAAACATCTCCAGAATTAACAATTAAAGACATCTCCAAAATTAATTAAAACAATTTCCAATAACTAAAATAATAGTTCAAAACGATAACTAACGACTCCCCGGTGCTACATATCAGAGCTGACACAGACCCAAACGAGAGAGGAAGCAAAACCTAGCAATTCCTCCACGAGCACTAGCGATCACCTGCAGCGTTGCCGCATGAGAGCAACATTCCAAGCAGAAGGGGTGAGTCTAACAGAGGTAATAAGCAGATGATAAAAATATGCTAGCATCAGGTAACTACAGCAACACAATACAATTACACCATATCACAGCACCAGATACCAAAGGAAAAGTCCATTTGACAGTGAACCACCAAAATTTTAACATTCATAGACAATGGGATGATATGCAACCCCTCCAGTGGGCATATGCATGCGGTACCGATCACCAAAATGAGCCACGACGGGCATATCACCAACAAACACCAGAGGCAGAGCCTATATCACCAAAACATGCATATGACAATGCGACACCATGATTATGCACCAACTCACCATAACAAGTATTTAAAATAAATACTATATCACCAGAATCAAAACAAATGATTTCACCAAAAATAGCACCAAGTTGTAGCATCACAGCTACCACTAAACTCTCCTGAGCATACCAGCACCGCACCTGAAATATTAACACCAGACGACTCCACAACGCGGACATAACGCACGCACACCACGCACAAGACTGGCGCACAGCGCCTAGGCACATCGCACCTACTTCAGCGAATTAATTAAAATAGCAAACGACATCGGATTTCAACAAATAAATACTTGTTGGAATGGGTCTGGTTATCATCCCTAAGTTCAGTTTTTGAAGGAGAGTGTCCAATAGGTACAGTTTTCGAAAAGCACACAGGCTAGTTGCAAAAGAGGACAGTTTCTGTCCTTCAAATTCAAGCAATTCCAAAGTGACCAAAACTCAATCAAATTGCATGAAACTTGTGCATAAACTGGGGCAAATTTTGTTTAGTTTTCAAAGAAATTGGATTCGTTCGAAAAGGAGTTCTTTTGAAAACGTGGTAACCAAAACACTGACCCTGTGTCCAGATTGTTTCCAGAATCTTACTCTAACTTGTGGAATTCATATCTCGAGCTACACAACTCTAAACGCACCCAAACCAGTGCCAAATTAACAAGCATTAAGTCTATTTTCCAGAAAAATAAACCACATAATTTTTCGGTCAATACGACGTTCCCAGTCACCGAAATACCGAATCTATACCCAAATCGTTTCCAGAATTTTAACCTAACTTGTATCGCCTATAACTCGAGCTATACAACTCCGAATTTAACGAAACCAGTGCCAAAACGACCGGCATTAAGTCTATTTTCAAAAACAATCAACCTCATAATTTTTGGATCAACCAAACAGCGCCAGTTTTAGAAAAACCGAACCTGTGTCCAGAATCGCTAAATTGCCAAACACCAAACCCTAACGGCAACGACACCGCAACCACCACAACAAAAACGACAATTCGACAACGCGACAACAACAATCAACCACGCACAGCAACAACAAAAACACGAACAATAACAACACCATCATCGTGACACAACAATCACGCAACAACAAATAACGAAACAAATCACAATAACGTGCAATAATCATCAAAGCACCAATCTCAACGAAAACACGATATCCAACAACACGAACAATTCAACAAAACCCTAGACTACCCACACATAATTATCATCAACCCATTATCAAGGTTAAGCCCACCCTTACCTCGAATAACGTAAGCTCCGGAACACGACGAACGAGACACGAACAAAACCACAGCAACACGAACGATCTCCTTTTGAAATTCTTCGCGAAACCCTCCTCTTCTCTCCCTCTTTGCGCCGCGTGCTCTCTCTCTCACTCTCACTTTCGTTTTTCTTTTGCTTGCTGCGAATGAGGGTTTGGCTTAAACCCCCAGGGTTTAAGTTGAGGGCTCAGTAAACACTGGGCTCTCTACGTCACCACCTCCTTTACTCGTTTCACCTCCTACGCATATAAAATATTAACCTTTTAATTTATCTATATCCTGCCTCCAAATTATTTTAATAATTCAATCAACTATTTTAATTAAATTATTTCCGGGGTGTTACAATCAGCATATCTAACATATGGACGCCAAAGAAAATGATCAACAGCTAAGTTTAGTGCAGAGCTAACATTGTCAATTTTCAAGGCATTAACGTTATGCCACCTAAACAATAGAGGGTCTTCATGGTTGATCAAATTAGGTACTGGTCGCAAATTTGTGAACCTTTCCCACACCCAAATTTGGACCAAGTAAAAGGGTGATTGAAGAGTAACCTCCAAGGGAAATTTAGCACAATCAACTGAAAGTTTTGTCAAATCAACTATTGTTTGCTTGAACAAACTCAAATCCTTATAAATGCTAGCTAACACAGCTGGTCCTAAAGCAATAGGATTACCTCTAGAAAGATGAATGGCAATAGGGAACAAAGACTTGTTTATCAAATCATTATGAGGAAAAACAAAAATTGACAACCAAGTAGCAAGAAATGCTTCGTGCTCAATTTCACTACCTTTATCAATGAAAATATCCATCCATGCTGTTAAAGTTACCTTGGCTTTTCTTCTCTTCCAAGGTTCTTGTCTTGCAAGGATCAATTTCTTTTCAACCTCTTTCATTTCATGGTTTACAAGTGAGATAAAAACAGGATCACCAAGAATAGGGTAACCCCCCAAAACCATAATATCCTCCAAAGTGATTGTAGCTTCACCCCATGGAAACACAAATGTGTTAGTCTCAGAACACCATTTCTCTACAACCCCAAATAGCAAGTCTTGATTTCTTGATATATTGATGTTGCTAGAATCCATTAAGGATCAAACAGATACAAATCTCAGAATCAAGAGTTTAGACAAAAGAAACTGAATACTTCATTTTGAACTTGATAAAAGAGAATCTGTATATTTACAAAGCTGTACATCAGAGGCTATATACATCAAAAATGCTTCTAACAACTTTTTATCTAACTAACTAACCAATCTGAACTTAGTTTACCAATTGACTAACTGTACATTTGACTAAGGCTTAACTACAGTTAACTTATTGCTAACTTCAGTTACACTGGTCAACAACCATAAATAAAACATAAAGTCAATACTCCCCCTCAAGTTGGTGAGTATAAATTTCTCATTCCCAACTTGGAGACCAATGCATGAAATTGAACTTTAGGTAGAGCTTTTGTTAGTACATCAGCTAGCTGCTTTTCAGACTTCACATGAATCAACTTCAGAAACCCAGTTTGAACATGTTCCCTAATAAAATGGCAATCTATATCTATGTGTTTTGACCTCTCATGAGTCGTGGGATTTCTGCCAATTGAATAGCAGATTTGCTATCACATAGCACCATAGCAGATGTAGTCTCAACATTAAATGACTTGAGCAATTGCTTGATCCACAGCAGCTCACTTGTCATGGCTGCCAGTGCCCTGTACTCTGCTTCTGCAGAAGATCTGGCCACAGTGGCTTGTTTCTTAGACCTCCATGCAATCAATGAATCACCCAAGTAAATTTCAAAACCAAAAGTTGATTTTCTGGTCACTTGGCAGCTTCCCCAGTCAGCATCCACATATGCTGTTAGTTTTAAATTTCTATTGGCAGGGAACATCAATCCTTGCCCTGCGTGCCTTTCAAAAACTGAAGTAGAAAATGAGCTGCTTGCAAGTGAATGGTTCTGGGCTTGCTCATAAATTGACTAAGTCTATTTACTGCATACGTAATGTCCGGCCTAGAGATGGTCAGGTATATCAACCTTCCAACCAGTCTTCTATATTGTGATTCATCCTCAAGTGGCTCACCATCCACTTCATTGAGGTGTACACCAGGATCCATTGGAATGGTGGCTGGTTTAGCAGAGGTTAAATCAGTATCTATCAACAACTGCAGAGTATATTTCCTCTGGCAAAGATGAATTCCTCTTTTAGACCTAGCAATTTCCAAACCCAAAAAGTATCTCAAATCTCCAATGATTTTTAGCTTGAAGTGAGATTGCAACATGGTCTGCACTTCACTGATTTTAGACTTGTTTGGCCCAGCCAATATGATGTCATCAACATATACCAATAGAGCCACAAACTTCACACCAGAACCCATGGTAAACAGTGAATGATCCGCATAGCTTTTCTTAAAGCCTAATGTCATGATTGTTGAGCTGAATTTTAGAAACCATTGCCTCGAGGCTTGTCTAAGTCCATACAAAGACTTGTTCAACTTGCATACAGTGTGCTCCCCCTGACTTGGATAACCAAGAGGCAATTGCATGTAAACTTCCTCTTGTAGGTCACCGTTGAGGAACGCATTATTTACATTCAATTGAGTGATGTGCCAATTTAATTGAGCAGCCAAAGATAAGAGGATTCTGACAGAAGTTAGCTTTGCAACAGGCGAGAAGGTGTCAAGGAAATCAATACCTGCCTGCTGAGTAAACCCCTGAGCCACCAAACGAGCTTTGCACCTATCTAGGGAGCCATCAGCATGATATTTTACTTTGTATACCCATTTACACCCAACTGCCTTCTTGCCTTGTGGAAGAGGTATGAGAGTCCACGTGTCATTTGCCTCAAGGGCAGCTAGCTCTTCTGCCATGGCTTGCTGCCACTCAGGGAGTTTTGAAGCCTGAGAGTAATGTTGAGGTTCAAAAATTGTAGAGACATTGTGGATGAAGGCTTTGTAGTTTGAGGATAGGTGATCATAGGTAATGTAGGACTGGATGGGGTACATAACAGTGTTGCAGTCATAGGAATCAAGATGTGCAGGGGTCCTGGTCACTCTAGAAGATCTTCTAAGGGTATGCTCAGCAGGATTTTGTGGAACATCAGTGATTGGTGTAGGAGTGAAGGGTCTGCCTAAGGCAATTTCTGTGACTGGGATGGGTATGACAGTGTCACTGGAGACATTACTATCAGGGGAATTCTCAGGAAATGTTGAGGGTAGGAGAGAGTCAGAAAAGGGATTTTCAATTTGAGACTTGGTATTTAGTTGATGGTAAGGAAAGGTGGACTCATGAAAGAGGACATCCCTAGAAATCACAAATTTGTTGGTTCTAGGGTCAAAGAGTTTGTATCCTTTTACTCCTGATGGGTAACCCATAAAAATGCATGGAATGGCACGTGGTGAGAACTTGTGCCTTTGAGAGGGTATGGTGGAGGCAAATGCAAGGCATCCAAATACTCTAAAGGGTGTGTAGTCAGGAGCAGTGTTATACAAGCTCAAAGGGTGATATACCTTTGAGAGAGGGTGATGGCAACCTGTTGATGATGTATACTGATGTAGCAACACATTCTCCCCAAAAATGAAGAGGAACTTTAGACTGAAAGTATAGTGCCCTGGCCACATTTAGAAGATGTTGATGCTTTCGTTCCAAGACAGAATTTTGTTGAGGCCGGTGTGGACAAGACAGCTGATGAATTGCTCTTTCTTGCTGCAGAAATGAAGTGAGAGCAAGCTCCTTTGCATTATCAGTTCTAATGGCCTTGATTTTTTTGTTGAACTGAGTTTGTACAAACTTGAAAAACTGTTGAATGAGTGCAGGTGCTGCAGATTTGCTTTTCATGAAATGAACCCATGTGAATCTTGTTGCATCATCCTCTATGGTAAGGAAATACTGTTCTCCTCCAGGTGTTGGCTTGTGGAAAGGGCCCCACACATCACAGTGGATAAGATCAAAAGAGGAAACACGGTGATTATTGTTAGAGTGAAAACGCAATCAATGCAATTTGGATAAAGGACAAATGGTGCAAGAAGAATTATTGCATTATATTGAATTTGGAATTGAAAGTTTACATGACAAGGATTTCAAAACAAGATCAAAAGTATGCCCTAGCCTAGAATGCCATAAGTGCATTGAATCAGAGTTTGAGACAGAATTACAAAAGGAACTATTTAAAGCTGAAACAGAATTGCATTTGGAAGAAACTTTTGTGCTTGGATTGTAAAAGTATAGTCCATGTTGATGCTCACTCTTTCCAATCACCCTCTGTTGGTGCTTGTCCTGTACCAAGAACACATTATCAGTCATAGAGATTTGATAATTTGGATCTTGATAAAGGTAGCCAACAGAGATGATGTTAACATGAAAACTTGGAATGCATAAAACATTGGACAAGGTTAAATTGGAATCAACAAGCACTTGACCACAAGCAATGACAGGGACTTTTAAATTGTTTTGAAGAGTGACAAATGTGTTAAGCAATTTTGTGTATTATGAAAACAATGATAGGTCAGTGCATATGTGTGCAGTGGCACCAGAATCTATTATCCATTTATGCAAGTCAAAGACAAAATGGCAAAATTGAATGAAATTTGCAAAGTGTAGTGTTCCAAGATCCACGGGATCATTTGGAGTGAGGGAAGCCTTGACCATCTGAGCCTGCATGAACTCAATTAGCTGTTGATATTGTTGATGGGAGGGTTCACTTGTGGAGGCAGCAGCAACTTGAATAACAGAGTGTTGAGGAGTGGACTTTTGCTTCTTGAATCTTGGAGGATAGCCATGAATCCTAAAACATTTTTCTTTAAGATGACCGAACGGTCCACAATGAGAACATTGAGGGCGATCACGCTTTGAACCCTTGTTCTGAGAATTGACAGCAAAGGTGAGAGGAGTAGAAGATTCAGTGTTCGTGAGGCCAATTTCATGCTGCTTTTCTACTTGAATAATGAGAGAGAACACCTTGCTAATGTCTGGAATAGGATCCATCAACAGAATCTGGCCTCTAACGTGGCTAAAAGATTCATCGAGTCCCATCAAGAAAATCATTACATGTTGACGATGAAGAGATGCAACCAAAGCAGTAGAACCACCGCAGGAACAGGTGTTGGGAGGGTTGAGTTCAGCCAAAAAATCCCATAAACCTTTGAATTTGCTGAAGTAGGCACTGACAGAGAGATTACCTTGAGTGCAATTGAGAATTTCTTTGTTCAATTGGAAAAGGCGAGGTCCATTACTCTGTTCAAACCGATTCTTTAACTCGTTCCATATAGCAGCAGCAGAATCAGAGTAGATGACACTGCAATGAAGTTTCTTAGCAATTGAATTGAAAATCCATGAGGTAGTCATATGATTGCTTCGAATCCAAGCAGAGTATGTGGCGTCAATGGTTTCTGGTTTGGGAATCGTACCGTCTACGAATCCTAATTTGTTCTTTGCTCCGAGCGCAATAGTCATCGCCCGTAGCCAAGAATCAAAATTTGTTCCTGAATCGGAGAGGACATGTGAAACTAGCACAGCGCCTGGGTTATCGGAAGGGTGAATGTAGAAGGGGCTTGAGGTGGAATTCGGGTCTGCCATTGAAGCAAGAACCAGAGGCACCGCAAAAGAAAGAAAAGATATGGAGGAAATCACCAAGGGAGAGGGATTTCGATGATGAATCGATGATCAATCGAACGGAAAAACGAAGATCAATCAATGAATTGGAGTTGCCACGGATGTTTTGCGAATGATACCATATTGATGTTGCTAGAATCCATTAAGGATCAAACAGATACAAATCTCAGAATCAAGAGTTTAGAGAAAAGAAACTGAATACTTCATTTTGAACTTGATAAAAGAGAATCTGTATATTTACAAAGCTGTACATCAGAGGCTATATACATCAAAAATGCTTCTAACAACTTTTTATCTAACTAACTAACCAATCTGAACTAACTTTACCAATTGACTAACTGTACATTTGACTAAGGCTTAACTAGAGTTAACGTATTGCTAACTTCAGTTACACTAGTCAACAACCATAAATAAAACATAAAGTCAATATGATATCAAGCACTTGGTGGTCATTATAGCTTCAAAGATTCCAACTTTTTTCCACATTGACTCATACTTGAGTTTAAGTGTATCCACCCATTGAACCCATTTGTTTTCTGAGTGGAATTTGTGTTGCCACCCTTTGAAATGGATTTTCAAAGGCCATTGTGACCAACATCAAACACAGAAGATGATGGGGGAACCTCAGAAACTGGTTCATTTGCAATTGGTTTTAGAAAATAGGTTGTTCTCAAAGTTGGTTTACTATCACCTGCAGGTGAAAGCATGAACTCTTCCCTCATCTCCATTATTGGTATCACACTAAAGCTTCAAACTTTTAGTGAGAAACTAGTGATAGATGATACACAGAATGAGAATATGATATATATCGTCAAAAAAATAATAATGAGAATATGATAAATGGAATTTAAAGAAGAAACTAATAACGAGGAGCCAATTTTACAAAACTGGTTGCTTGACACTAAGAGGCTCACACTCACACACACACTACACTAGCCAATATTTTTCAGGAAAGGTACAAGCTGGCAATGAAAATGTTACAGCAGCATGTTTTATGCAACGATACAAAAGCATTGTTGCAATGCAAGAATCGTGAATGTGTGTAAAACCGAAATTGTCCTTGGCTGACTATAATTTTGAAAACAAAATACACCCCTTTTTTTTGGTCGAAATTGTCTGATTTCCATTGATAGTGGGCAAGGCCCAAACCAGTACAATCAAAGATTAACAGGGGGTGCATGTAGCACAATTGTCATAGATGAACCTAATTGGCACTCAGGCCCAAGAGAAACAAAAGCCAGAATTTGGCACGCAGGCCCAACAAGGTCATAGCCAAACCGGAAACCTGGTCCACCTAACAACAAACAACATTAAACGACTTACACAGAATAGGAAATTTCTACAACCACTCCTGCAAGTCTTTATTTCGTTCCAACCCTAATTCTGCAAAGGTCCCTTCCAACTTGAAACCCTGCAATCAATACTAAGGCCAGATTCGCTTCACGCGGCTCACTACCAGAGAGCTTGAATGTCTTCCAGCAGCATAACATTAACTTTAATCGCAGAAGAAGTGCTGAAAAACGAGGCTCACTTCCAGAGAGCTTGAATGTCTTTGACAATGACCGCACGAAGAGGATTGGGCGGATGATGAATCCAATTGACTGGTAACAAACTCTGTGAAGCAAGATCTGCTATGGTATGAGCAACAAGGCTCCCTTCACGACCTACACAGGTAATTCCACTAGAGCCTAGAGATGCTCTCATCTTGTTAATATCTTGAACCAAGCTTTTGATTTCACCTCTAATAGCATTTTCTCTGACTGTTTCCACAAGGATCTGATTGTCAGTCTCAAAGATTGTTGATGTAGCATTGAAAGCATATACAAGAGAGACAGCTTCTCTTAGACCCAAAGCCTCAGCAACCAAAGGAGAAGGAGCATAGATTTGTTTGTAAGTTGTTGTAAGTACTCTTCCTTCGTGATTTCTACAGACCACTCCTATGAGTCCCCTATGAAGGCCAAACCATACAGGTCTGGTCCAAGGGCAAAGAAGAAACATGTGTTCAAGGGTTTCTTCCTCAAGGTTACATATAGGGCATAGAGGGTTGAGGGCAATTTTTTTCCTGTAAAGGGCTTCTTTTGTAGGAAGGAAATTATGAGAGATCTTCCAGACAAAGTGTTTAATTTTGTTAGGAATTGCTGATTTCCATATGATTGGCCAAATGTCTATAGGGGTGAGGTTAGAGGCAGATGGATTAGTTTTGGGAGTGTTATGGGTACTTCTGATGGTTATATACCCAGATTTAACAGAATAAATCCCATCTTTGGTTAAAGGCCATATAATGGTATCTGAGGCATTCCAAGAAATAGGAGTTTTTAATGCTTCAATAGCACTTCTAGTTTCAAGATTCTGCCTTAACTGGTTCACATCCCAGGCATGCGAATAATCAATTAGATCTCCCACCACAACAACAGTTGCATCTTGTTTTTTAGTCACTTTTTCACCAGAGGATAGCCAAAAATCTTCAGAAATATTCACCCTACTGTTAACACCAATCTGCCACATCCCATGCTCCTTGATCACTTGCCTTTCTACTATAAGACTTTTCCACACCCAAGAGGTTCCATACCCTGTTCTAGCATCCCAGAAGCTACCATTAGGAAAGTATATTCCTTTTATAGTTCTCACCCAATAGGACTCAGGTTCATGAACTAGGCGCCATGCTTGCTTAGTCAACAAAGCTTTGTTTAACTTCTGAAATTCTTTGAAGCCAAGCCCTCCCATAGCTTTGGGAGAGCACAGAGAATCAAATTTCCTCCAGTGTATACCACGAGCTTTACCAAATGACCTCCACCAGAACTTAGCAATCCATTGAAGTTAGAGAAGTGCAGAAAGTTTTGGGTAAGGTCAAGATTGACATAATGTAACTTGGGATAGCTTGGACCACTGCCTTGATAAGAACCTCTTTCCCTGCTTGGTTCAGTAGGTTCCCCTTCCATCCTTCCAACTTTGCAAGAACTTTTTCCTTCACCCAACTTAGATTCTGAACTATAGATCCTCCCCACTCAGCTGGGATGCCTAGATATTTCCCTGGATTGTCCCATATTGGAATTCTGCTCAGTGAAGAAATACTTATTCTCATAGCCTGAGGTACCTTGCTTCCACAAACAATTCCTGACTTTGAGAGGTTGCTCTTTTGTCCAGAAGCATTGGTGAATTGATTTAGGATTTTGATAAGTTGACACATATCCTCCACAGTATCATTAGTGAATAAAAAAGCATCATCTACAAATAGTAAATGAGTTAAGGTGGGGGCAGATTCTGCTAATTTGATACCATGTAGTGTTCCTTTATTTTCAGCATCAGTAATAAGCCTTGAAAGCACATCAAAGACCAAAATAAAAAGATAAGGGGAGAGAGGATCCCCTTGTCTTAAACCCCTTTTTGGATAGACAATGTTTGAGGCAAAACCATTCACTTGATAAGTATAAGATACTGTAGTGACTAGTGTCATGATTGACTCTACCCAAGAATTAGAAAAACCATAGGCCAATAAAACAGCTTTAAGGAAATTCCAATTGACTCTGTCATAAGCCTTATTCATATCAAGTTTTATAGCCACACCCTTGCCACTGTTCCCCTGTTTTCTTTTAAGATAGTGGAAAGCCTCGTGAGCTACAATGATATTGTCTTGAATAATACGACCCCCAACAAAGGCACTTTGTTAAGGTGAAACAACACTGGAGAGAATAGGCTTGAGTCTTTTGACAAAGATCTTTGCAATGATTTTATAAATGAAAGAACAACAACTTATAGGTCGCAATTGAGAAATAGATTCAGGTTGTTGCACCTTAGGGATTAGGGCTACTGTTGTAAAGTTAATTTTCCCTTCCAATCTCCCTTTAGAAAAGAAACATTTAACAGCTTTAAAAACATCATGTTGGATAGTGGCCCAGTTTTTTTGGAAAAAGAGCCCATTTAATCCATCAGGGCAGGGGCTTCAAAAGTGCCCAAATCAAAAACTACTTCCTCTACCTCTTTAAACAATAGAGGACTAGTCAAAGAAGAATTCATAGTATTACTAATGCAAAACGGGTTTGGCCCGCCGGGCCGTCCCGCTAACCCGCCAAAAAAAGGTGGGTTGGGTTGGAGTATTGGGACCGCTGACCCGCTGAGCCCACCCCGCCAAAAGGAAAAAACCCGCGAGCTAAAGCAAGGACGTGGTGGGTCAGACCGCCTGCCCGTTTTTTTTAAGAAAAAAAGTAAATAATTTTTTTTGTACCCCCACACTCTTCCCTCATACCCCCACGTCCCCTGCGAAAAAACCAAAATACCCTTAAAATTTTTTAAAATTACAAAACGCTTATCATTTTTCACTTACATACTATTTACCACCAGATTTTACAGAGGAAATCGTATATACCTATCCAGACGTATATACGATTAGAGCTGATTTTGGGCGCATCGTATATACCTTAGAGGCACATATATACGACTTTGTACAAAAAGTAAGTCGTATATACCTCTCCCTCACATATATACGATTATATTCATATATACCTATTACGATTGGAAATCGTATATAGGTATATACGACTCCTGTTTTTATTTTTTAAAATTTTTTTTTTAAATATTGTTTTTTTACAGTGTCCCATAGGCATCGAGGGGAGTCTTTGCCTGCGGCGTCAGTAGCTCCGTCTACACGCACCCGCCATAGGATTGCGGGACATGCGTCTACGAGGCGTAGGCGCACTGAGAGACAGCAGCTGGTGGAGGAGGTCCCGGCCCCTGAGTATGAGTATGAGGAGGGCCAGCAGCCGCACCCATACTATGATGACCAGAAGCAATCTCTGTCCTCAGACCAGTCTATGTCTGAGGACCAGTCTACGTCTCAGCACCACCAGTATCAGCAGCAGCAGTATCAGCAGCACCACCACCATCAGCAGCCTCTCTTTACTTGTGAGGGTCATGTCTGTTCTCGTGTACTGGCAGACCAAGTAAGTTGAATTTATTTACATTGTGTTGTTAGTTTAATTTATTCCAGTACGTAGTCTTATTTTGTTAATTTTTTTTATGTAGACATATAGACGTGTGGTGAAAGCGTGGAACCATGGCAACAAGGTTAGTACCAGACTATTTGTTTACTGCCAGAACGAGCAATTGTTCAGCCATGTCAGAGGTGCCAAGTTATCCCCCTTATCTCCATTGGACATTCCACGGTGGACCATGCGCTGCTGTCCGCCTTCGTTGAGAAAAAGCACCCGGAGACGTCGTCATTTCACTTACCATTTGGTGGGATGACGATTACTCTTGACGATGTGTCCTGCCTACTTCATCTTCCCATCCAGGGAAAATATTTCAGAGCTCCACCCACTTCTGTGACTACGGAGCAGGCCATCCAGTTGGCACACGCTTATCTAGGAGTGAGTATTGAGGAGGCTCGTATGGGGTGTGGTAGGACTACTGGTCCATACTTCCGTTATGAGTGGCTGGGGAACTAGTTCAAGATAATTCCATTGCGGGGGGGAACATGGATGCTGCTGTCAAGGCATATATACTTCTGCTTCTGAGCTACTCCATCTTCACATGCAAGACTGGAGACAGGGCTGAGGCTAAGTGGCTGCTCCTGCTTGATGACTTGAGTGCAGAGGTTGTTGGAGGGTATGCATGGGGGGCAGCAGCGGTAGCTGATACGTATGAAGCACTAAACTACTCCTGTGTGGACTCTTCACAGCAGATAGGAGGGTATGCGAGCCTACTGTAGGTACTTAGTTTAAATTGTTTTTTTCTTTTTTTTTGAGTTTTGATAAATTGTTTTTAATTAACCATGTTGTTATTTATTATTGGATTTCAGGTCTGGATTTTATGGCATTTTCCTACCTTGGTTGAGAGGAGGCCGAGTGGTGTGACGGAGGGACCGCTGTGTGGACGCTGGAGGAAGAAGAAGTCTAACGCCGTGAAGCTTTTAGATTATAGGCAGCTGCTTGATGGGCTGACCTCCGATGATGTGTGTTGGCGACCCTTTGAGGGGCTCCGGGGGGATAGAGAGTTTGAGAAGATTTCACTTTACAGGGGCTTCATCAGCTGGGGAGACATCAGAGTTCCCTACATGCCTGAAAGGTGCCTGCGACAGTTTGGGTTTGTGCAGGTCATCCCACGTACCCCTATTACTGGTCGTCCGGCCCATGCACACGTCCTCATGCAGATTGAGCAGTACTTGCCGTTAGTGCTTGCCGTTCTGGCCACTACCCGTGTTGCTGAGGAGTTGGGTGAGGTTGGTCCAAGCTACTTGCAGTGGTACGTGACTGCGTTCGATTCTGAGGCTCTTACCTGCAGCAGCAGCACCACCACCACTTGAGGAGTGGGCTCACAGTTTGCCAGACTTGGTTAGGAATGGGCTTCGTCGTGGACATATCCGTATGGGCACCACCACGTACACGGAGCTTTATCAGTTGTTGCGCAGGCTAGGACTTGATGACTAGGGCATTTTTCTGTGCATTTATTTTATGTCCGTACTTTCTGGATTTATGTTTGAACTCTTCTATTTTATATCAGTTGATTACTATTTCTTACGAGTTTGCTTGAACTTTCGATTTCATTCATTTCATTGATTCGATAAAACAAAGTTACATAAAAGATAAAACATAACAAACTAAACCCAAATCCTAATACTCCGGTGCTCGCAGACGACGTAAAATCTCATTCACGCTCCGTTGTGTTTCCACGTACAGCTCCAAAGGTTTATACCCCATAAGCCTGTCATGAATGTCGAACATGGTCGCCACGTCTTCGTCGGTCTTGATAGACATGGACGAGTAGGAAATGCAGCCATCATCTCCACGATCGGGTTTCCGATAAGTGATACTAGTGACGTCACGGTCGTCCCCAATCACTTGTACTTTTGACCACACTTTATCCTTCAACCCATCGAACCCCATGGCGCGGTCGATTCGGCATAACGCCGGCTTCGGACTCCAGAAGTAGACCCCATCCTCTCTCATCATGATGTTGCCCCCATAAGGTATACCGCAGAGCCTATTCTCAGCAGACCGTTGTGTTAGACAAATCTGCATTCTAAATGTGTGAGAAATGTAATTGAGAGTGAAATTTTGGTGTGAAAAGAATGAGGGTGGGGGTGGGTATTTATAGAATTCGTGAATGAATATCAACCGTTGATGCTATCCGTGCAATCTACACCATTGATTAACATTGTAAGTCAAATCCTAACCGTTAGATCAACATTTTTTTTAAAAAGTCGTATATACCTAATGGGGGGTGTATATACGACTTTGTAAAATACAAGTCGTATGTACCCCCACACATGTATATACACCCCCACAAGGTATATACGATTTGATTTATTTTTAGATTTCGTATTTACATTATTTTTAGGTAGGCTTAAATATATGTTTTGCCCTTGCAAATATCACCATAATCCAATTATACCCCTGTAAAAATAAAAACTTTAAAATTACCCTTGCAAATATAAATCGCTTACGGTTATGCCCCTCGGTCAGTTTCTCATCAAAAAAATAATTTAAATAAGGTTTAAATATATGTTTTACCCCTGCAAATATCACCATAACCCAGTTATGCCCCTGCAAATATCACTATAATCCAGTTATGGCCCTGTCAAAATCTTTAATTTTTCTATTATGCTGATATTTGCAGGGGCATAACTAGATTATGGTGATATTTGCAGGGGCAGAACATATATTTAAACCTTATTTAAATTATTTTTTTGGATGGGAAGCTGACCGAGGGGCATAACCGTAAGCGATTTATATTTGCAAGGGTAATTTTAAAGTTTTTATTTTTACAGGGGTATAACTGGATTATGGTGATATTTGCAGGGGTAGAATACATATTTAAGCCTTTTAGGTATATACGACTTGAATTTTTAAAAGTCGTATATACATAGGGTGACATATATACGATTTGGGGTTAAATTTTTAAGGGGTATTTTCGTCCAAAAAAATCTTGTGGCGGTAGAAGGGAAGAGTATGGGGGTACAAAAAAAAACCCAAAAAATTTATTCAGATTTCAGACCAGACCATTTATCTTGACCAAAAAAAATCAGCCCATTTTATTAAAAAAAATCCAGCGCCCCAGCCCATCTCCCAAAAAATTCATTTAGGGTTTTTCACTTTCACTCTCTCTCATTTCTCACGGTCACGGTGAAGTGAGAACTCTGGCTCTCTCTACGATTCCTCATCTCTGGCTCTCTCTGCTTCTCTCTCATTTCATTTAAGCTGCTCCTCTCTGGCTCTCACGGTAAGGTATTGCTCCAGTTTCGTCTATTTCCATTCTTTCGTGTTTCTATAATAATGTAAATCGTACATAAAACTGTAGTTCTAGGATATGGGTTTCTGCAGCATATAAAAACAAGAAGTTTGGGACTAGTAAACATTCATTTATGCCCTCGTTTCAAGCATGCATATTGGTAGTCAGAAGGTATAATAATGTTGAAAGTAATATTCTGATTATACTTGATATAATCGTACATAATGTAACTTGGCCTTCTTCTTGTTTTTCCTACTGCTCCTCTCTGGCTCTCTCTGTTTGTTATTATTATAATGGGTTTGGTTTCGTGAGAGAGTGAGGAATGATTATAATCTGTTAGAAAATATTGTCTATATTTATAATAATTCATTCTCCCATTTATCATTTATTGTGTTTTAGGACTTTGATTTGATATGGATTTCTTGGCTCCAATTGATGAGAATGATGATGGAGATTTGGACCTAGATATTGAAGAAGAGTGTGAGTCAGCGGAACCTAGTACAATCAAGAAGAATAAGAGTAGGCTGACATCAAGAACAATATCCACAAATCAAAATAGCAAATGATATACTAAAGTATATTTGGGTAAAAATATCGTAAAACACTATTTTTGTTTCAAAACCAAAACCCCAATTGATTCCAGAATTTCAACACAATCAAATCAAAGTGTAAAATCCCTAAACGTGAGTAAAACTCACCGATTTGACGAACTCGCGAGAAATAACGCCTTCACACCAAACGATCGAATGGTAACCACTCGAACAATCCTCGTAATCACGAACTCGCTCCAAAAGCCTCCAAAGTCGAAAATAATGAATTCCGCTTGAGCAAACAGCAACCCCAATCACACCTAAATGCCTCCAATCAACTACGTGGGTTCTTGAACTTGCTTAGAACTACTAATATGCACCCATCAACAACAAGCATTCAAGAAAAGATGAGATTGGGTCAATATTGAGCTTTAAGCTCCATCAATGGCAAAGTGTGATAGAAGAAGAATGAGGAGTTGAAATTAGGTTCATTGGAAAGAGCTTGAAAAATAAAGTGAAATGGGGAAGAGAGAGCTTACATGCATTGAGAATTGAATGAGTTCCTTATTCTTCTCTCTCTCTCTCTCTCTCTCTCACCAAGTTCTTGAGTTTTCTGAATTTGATGCAATAATGAGTGAGAAATGAGAGGTGAAATGTTTTACTCAGCCGAAAGTTTTAAATGCGGGTAAAATGACCATTGTGCCCTTAGTTCCTAATCTCTATCTATAAAGCGAGAAGTCTTAAATCATGTGCCATCTTAGGTATGTGCCAACAAAAAAAAATTTGGAACAAAAACAGTTTAAAAACAATATGCACTTAACACATGCCATCCATTTTTTTAAAATAAAGTTGCTAAAAAAGTCTACCTCATTCCTTTTTTTTTCATAACTCAAAATTTATTAAATGTTGCTATGTGTTGTCATTACATTAGTGTGCCACTCCTCCCATGTGCCATCCATTTTTTTTAAGTCAAGTTGCTAAAAAAGTCTACCTAGCTCATTCCTTTTATTTCATAACTCAATTTATTAAATGTTGTTATGTGTTGTCATTACAATAGTAATTTTAATTTGGTGTCACATATGTTTTAAACCGTAATTAGCGAATATGACATGTTCGTTATCATAGTCAGACTTGCTTACCACAAAAAAAAAACACTACTTGAAGCGAACAAACTATTACACTCATAGAGACATGTTGATTTTGTTTTGACAAACGTAATCAATTAGCGCGCAAATAATATAATTAGCTACACTGAATTCGAATCCGTAGCCCAATATTTAAGATAGAATCCAATTTCTATACTAAATAACAGCATAACGTTAAGAGAGAACAACTTGAGATATTTACTAAAGACTTTTGATAATAAAATAGTATACAAAACATTATTTAGGATTCCTATGAACAGCTGAGGTGTCCATGAAACGAAAACCGAATTACAAAGCATTATTTGCTAACTTCATACTTCAATTATTCTAAAAAAGTTTCTCTATCTCTCTATCTCCTTGGATCCGTTCTTGTTCTTATTATCCTAATTTTGAATCTGTTAGTACTATTTAATTGATAATTTGTGTTAGTGCTATTTAATTAATTTGTATTTTGTGTTAGTGTTATTTAATTTATTTTGATTATTTTTGTCTATTTAATTTGAATTTTTTACCAACAGTTGATCTGAGTGGTAACTTGGAACCCATCGCAATGTCTTGGGTGTGGCAAAAAAAAGTCTATTTAATTTGAATTTGTTTTGTATTTTTTGAATATATTGATTTTTTTAGTTCTATTTAATTTGTATTTAGGAACTTATTAGTGCTATTTAATTTGTGTTGGTCTAGTGCAACACAAGTTGAACCAGATAAAGTCTTCTTTTGAAGTTGACTCTAGTTTTGTCTGTTGCAACAGCAATTGTAGAAAGAGCTTTATCTGCTATGAATATTGTGAAGAATGGGTTGCGTAACCGGATGGGGATACATGGATGAACGACTGTTTCGTGACATACATTGAAATGTATAATTTATTTATTTAAAATATATTATAGTTGTTTTTAATTATATTTTTCGCAAATTGACACCCCTAAACCCGAGGTCCTGGGTCCGCCACTGAGGCCAATGATATCAAAAAAGCCATGAGTGAGTTAGATGAGAGAGTTTTTTTAAAATGACGGAGATGATAGGATGAAAAGTAGATGAGAACTGAGAATTGAGCTACATTACAATGGGAAGCTTCTAGAGATATGAATAAACAGAGATACAGAGCTAAAAATTTGCAAATTTATTCTTTAACATATATATATATATATATATATATAGAATAAACTATTGTATTTGTATTGGAGGTGAATATGTTTTGCATTTATATATATATATATATATATATATATATATATATATATATATATATCCAATACTAATTACCATTTCAATGAATCTGTGTAAACGTAGACTTGATAAATGCAATGCATTTCTTGGTCAATGATTTTAGATAACATGGATCACACTACTTTCAAGGAAAACATATTATTGTTCTCCATTATTATTATTATTATTACACGTAATAATTATTTGCGATTTCTTCATGTGCTAACAATCAATAACGATATTCCGCCACACCCGTGCGTAGCGCGGGTCTTGGGTCTAGTTCACTTAAATCCTCCTTCTTAACCCAATTTCTCCCCAATTTACCACATAGTTAAAATACTAGGACTTTTTAATCCTATGATTTAACCAATATATAATGTTTTCTCGACTATCCCATATCCGACTCTTGATTTATTTTCATTTTGAATAATAAATCACTCTTTAATTTCATAATTCGAAATTATGAAATTAACGAAGTTAAGGATGTTACATATATAGATATAGATATAAATATAAATATAAATATAGATATTGGCAACTTTAGAAGACTAATAATCCCTTCCTATTACTTAATGTCACTGTTCACTTCAAGGGAAAAGAGTGGAAAGAAAAAGGGAGAACCACACATACCGACAAAGTCAGGTATCCATCTAGCTAGCCAAGTTTCCCAACGTAGATTAGTCACCGACAAAGTCGATGGACACTATACACCAATAACATGATAACAATTTTTTGTGTGCAGATGCAACAATATTTTGAAAATTGGACTAATTAATTGGCTTAATTATGAACCGGTCAGTTTGACACACCTACTGAATTATAGTCAAGCTCAACCACCCAGAACCAAATTAATTTGGTTTGAATTGCAGTTGAACTTTTAAAAATGAATTTTTAATTTTGTAATTTTTTTTCTCAAAATTTAATTCTTTTATTTATTTATTTATTTATCATGGGTTCAATTAACTAAACTAGCTAAACCATGACCCAGATGACTCCCTGATTCAATCTCTGGTTTGGTTTTTAAAACATAGAGATCGAGTTCCACACCTATTAAGAGTCCATTATCAGATGTGATATGTCTCCTGTTTACAAACTCTTTCGCAGGTCATATCATATATTCATATTCGATATGAGACTATTAACAGTACCATATTTACCAAAAGTGGATCTATATTGTACTTGAGAGTTGAGAATAGGTAAGTGTGTTTGGATTCGCATTGAAATAGCCAAATTTATATTCAAATGTCATTTCATGTGTGATTTTATAGAAGACACAAAGTTTAGCTTTTCTACAACCTTTCCATCAAACTCACTGTTGGAAATTCAAGTATGAGTGGTTAGTCCTACATCGGCTATGACTGAGTTATACGTAGGATATATAAGAGAGGGGACCCATATATCTAACGTCTTAAGTTTTTGGGCGAAGATGTGGTGTCCAAGTCTCTTGGTGGTCCGGTTGATTGGCTAGCTCGTTGTTGCTCTCGGTGCTCCTCTAGACTCCCCAACAAGTGGTATCAGAGCCATGGTTCGGCTTGGTGGGGGAGCGGGTAGTGGATCCTGGTTTGGATCAAGTATAGTGATTTGAGTGATTCACACTTGGGGGGAGATGTTGGAAATTCAAGTGTGAGTGGTTAGTCCCACATCGGGGGTTGAAGTTGTGTTGAACGGAAACATCCCATTAAGAAGAAGAAGAAGAAGAAGAAGAAGAAGAAGAATGATGAAATGTGAAGTGGTTGCAATGGGAAGTAAGCGGAACAGTTACAATTAAATGTTGCAATGCGAAGTGAGAAGATTGCAATTAAAGTTTGCAGTGGGAATTGTATTAGTTCGTTCTACAATTAATGCAGTAGTGACAAACAATTGTTGCGGCCGAATATAAAATGATTTAAATACCCTTCATTTTGGTGAAATTTTTCTCGCCTAATTGACAAAATAGCGGACTATCTGTAGGTTGCCGCAACTTTGCCTTCCTAAAGGTTTGCAACCTTTGCTACTCTACTACTGAAAAAGTTAGTACGTTTTATATCAAGTTACAAACCCTAAACCCCATTGAATATTAGGCCCAAGAATGTGTAAGGTTACGGAGTGAGAGGATGGCCACGAGAATGTGTATTGAGGATTTTAAAGTATACTTTTAGAGAGTCAATTATGTCTTAAAGTATTAATAGTCTATCCAATTTCCAATACGCACATCATAATTGCTATTATGTCTTAAAGTGTTGATAGTCTCTCCAATTTCCAATACATATTAATAACATTTGCTATATCATTATTGATATGTAATTCTCCAAACAAAATTGAAGTTCAAAATTTCAATATAGTTACAAAATTACCCTTAATAAAGGATTAAATGACTAAAATAACTCCAGTTTTGACAGAGACTTTTTCACACATCCAGCGCTCTTCATTTGCACAAGAATACTTTTGTTCATTCGCATAAAGCATGTCATGACCATGACCATGACCATCATACCATTCAGCAACAGTAACTTTCTTAAAAGTTTGTCTAATTAGTCAAGCCACAACGCGCCAGTGTGACTGAGAGTGTGAGGGTTAGTGTCATACCCATGATATGAATGAAGGGTTCTGAGGAAGTGTTGAATTGTTGATGGTTTGCCATTTTCATTATCAATACCCTTGAATAACATTTTAAGTTGAAATAAATTGAAGCATAAATACTAAAGTATTAAAATGTAGCATTTGAAGAGCATTTAAGGGACTTATTTCAAATTAACCAAATATGAGAACAAATTACTCCCTTCATTTCCGATCTTTCGTAGTTTTGGTTTGTTACACACATATTAAAGTACCATTAGTTTGTGTTAGTTAAGTACTAAAATACCATCTTTGTAGTTGTCTTGAGATTATGAAGTCATAATAAAAGAGTCGTGAAACAATTAATTCATACTTTAGAACTCTAAATGACTCAATAAACATAAAAGGTATATTTGAAAAAAATTGGTGAATTGTATATTGAGTTTTTAAAAGTACCATTATTTTAGAACAAAAATTAAAGACTTTTTTTTTGTACCCCCACCTTATTATCCATACCCCCATAAATCCCAAATTGGACGAAAATGCCCTTCATTTTTAAAAAAAAATTGAACTTTCCAGATTTACAGCGTAAATTCGGAAGGGAAAAATTTGAAATTTCCGGATTTACGTCAAATGGACGTAAATTCGGAGTGTATTTGGCTTCCGAATTTACGTCCATTTGAAGTAAATCCGGAAATTCCTAATTTTTCCCTTCCAGATTTACAGCCGAATTTACGCTGTAAATCCGGAAACTGCACCCCTCACCCATTCCATTCCGAATTTATGATGCATTTGAGGTAAATTCGGAAGACAAAAAAAAACCCAAACATATATTCTATTAAATTAAAAAGCGTTATACATTGACACTCGAAATACACTTAAACGATAAAAACAGAATACATAACACACGAAATAGACGAAAATGATAAAAACATAACTAGAAAATTAAATGAAACTACTAATTTTTTGGGAGCGTGCTCTCCATAATGTGAATGATCTCTTCCGGTGTGCGCATTGTTTCGATAAACAGCTCTAGGATTTGATGTCCCAATGGAACATTACCATGATGTTGCATCATTGCGCGAACATCGTTGTCGCTCCGGATATCCATAGCTTCATACCGGAGAGTGCCATCTTGGAGACATATGCACTTGCGGTAACGTATACGAGAGATGTCTTTACGCCACTCTCCCTCATGGCGAACCTTCCTCTCCACCTTTTCCTTCAGCTGGCTGAATGTTATATTTTTGTCCAGCTTATAGAAGTAGTTGTCGCGAGACCTAAAGAAAACACCATCAGCCATGTTCTCGACCGTTCCAGGGCGATGGAGGGCAGTTAGAAATTTGTCTGAGGATCTCTGGGTTGGGCACAACTGCCATTCCAATAGATCTTCCATTTTCTCAGGTGGGGAAGATGTTGGAGAAGATGCAGAGAAGGGTGGTTGGTGGAGAAGAAGAAGCAGAGAAGGAGTTAGGGTTTTTGTGAATGAGAAGGTAATGCTAAAGCCCTGTTTATAATAGGCGTGGTGAAATATGAGCCGTTGATAAAAATTTTAGATCTCAAATCTGAGCCGTTTATTTTCTATCCGTTGGGGCACAATTTCCAAAGGAAATGCCAGCCACTCCTTTTCCTAACACGTTTGACTGGTTGTGAGCCGTTGATTTAAAGTGTCAGTGGAATCTGAGCCGTTCAAAAAATTTGTACAAAATTTTTTTAATATAATATAAATTCGTGGAATTAAATACAATAAAATACAATAATCAGGTAATGTCGATGTAATTAATAATAGGTGGTTTGGTCGGTGCAAGACGATCTGAAAAGTAAGAAGACCATAACTATAGTCGTCCCACATACGGATACAACCACGACCTAGCTTCAGCTGAAGCATATGCACCCCAACTAGGCTGAACAGGAGGTAATCGACATGTACCGTTCAAAATGACCCGGACCCAATGGTTCCTATCAACAAACCCAACACAAGGGCTACTTGATATCTCGTCGCTATAGCATGTCCCGTGTCAGGCATCGTCATCCACTTCTCAGGAGGTTGAATTGGTTGTGGGAGAGCAACTAATGAATCCCTCACTGCATGAATGTTGTCGCCCATGATTTGTTTGTATTGAAACCAATTCTGATCCATCTCATCAATCAACTCATTCCTCACTTTTTGCCAACAATCTTGTGTCCAGCCAAGTAACCCAGAAATGCATCTGAATCCACAGTTTCCATCCCCCACCACATTGATAATGTCATCAATATACCTCTGAATAGAGTTTGGAAACTGACATAGAAAATGCATGTCATGCTGTATAGCTGCTAACCTCTGTGTCGGTATCTGGGATACTTGCTGTGAGGACCGATGTGGTAGTATGTTTGATGACTTCTTTGCTAACCTCTGACTGGGTTTCTTAGTGGGCTTCTGAACAAAACTCAAAGATGCATCCACGTGCTCCCAATAAGAAGGATCTCTCTTCACATCATACTCTTTCTTCTTCTTCTTCCCCTTCTTTGGTGCACCCCTAGTCTTGACTTTGTGTGTAGGTGGAACCATGGATCTAGTTTTTTTGAAGACATAGTCATCAAGACCTCTCTTCCATAAACATCTCTCCTCAAGAGACATGTCACCCCATTGCTTCCAAACCTCCTCTATTGTATAGCTCAAGTCACGGTCAATTGGGGCTTGTTTCACCCGCTCCTCATCCATACTCTCCAAAGTCAGTCTCCTCCAATGAGAGTCAATCATCTCTAGTGAGATTGGAAGGCCATTTTCGTGCAACATGCCAAGCTCACAAGAACAGGGTAACCCATGGGTAACCCTAGTCACACAATCGCAACGGCTCTTATCGGCTCCTACTTGATCCAACATGCTCTTAAACTCATGATGTATATGATCCAATGCCTCATGAGACACTAAACCATGTAGATCCTTGTAAAAAGGAGTGTTGTGATGGGCATCTACACGGGTGATACTCTTTTGAAAAGAGCCGATAATTTTATCAATTTGTGATTCGATCATCCCATGCATTTGCTCCCAGCTCCTGCATAAATCACCTCCACTAGAGCCCAATGATCTCTTCAATGCCCAATGCAATGACTCAACCCTAAAAAATAGTAAACACGTGTCAAAAAAATTTAAACTACGATAAAAATACTAAACACGTGTCAAAAAAATTAATCAACGATAAAAATACTAAACACGTGTCAAAAGAATTTAAACTACGATAAAAATACTAAACACGTGTCAAAAAAATTTAAACTACGATAAAAATACTAAACACGTGTCAAAAAAATTTAAACTACGATAAAAATACTAAACACGTGTCAAAAAAATTTAAACAACAATAAAAATACTAAACACGTACCTATTAGTCGTGGTATTTCCTAAGTGTCGCACTCTATCCGTCCACGGTCCACAAAATCTTTCCTTGTGAGCAAACAAGTATTTGGTGTTGACATATTTGATGAGGTGTGGTTTATCGGTACATGATTTTTCAAAATCACTCAATGCCTCATAAAACTCATCCTCAAATGAAGACTCCACCACTGCACGCCAAAGTGTCATCAATGATACAACCCTATCTCCCTTGACCGCCTTCTTAATTCTAGCATGCACATTGTTGTTAATGTGATAAGTAAATAGCAAATTAGTCGCCTCGGGAAACACAATCCTTATAGCTTTCATCAAATCGTCCTCTTCGTTAGTCAGGATCACCCGAGGAAGTGAGATATAACACACCATCAAATCTCTTAGACTCTGAAGCGCCCAAGAGTAGTCATCATATCTCTCATGAGACAGATAAGCAAAAGCAACAGAAATCTCGAGGAGAGGCAATGCATATTTGTTGGTCTTGAAAGTGCAGTCCATAATCAAGACTTGAGGAAACATCCTCAATAACTTAATACTATCGGAGTGTGACCACATGATCTCCTCCCAGTATCAGTTCCCTCAATCCGTCTGCTCCAACACAAGTAATGATGCTCCTGAATAAGTGTCAAAAGCTCCTGCATCTCAGTCCTACTACCTCTCTTTGCCTTCCTGAGACTGTTGCGGGTTCTATACAACTGAGCAATGTTACTATAGTTGTCGGTAAATCTCTTCTTAATTGCCTCAAGACTTTTCTGTGCTTTCACTCCTAACCACAAATGCTCTTCAACAGTCGACCGCTCTGTCTTGTTAAACACACCAAATATGGACGCTCCAAGGATAGTCTTAAGAGCTTCATGATTGTGAATTCCACAAACAACTTTAACCTTCCAATCAAAATGAGGAGGTACCAGTGGTTTCGCTTTCAATCTGAACGGACAACCTCATTTTTTTGATGTTTTGTGTCTAGAGGAACACCCAACATCTACTACTTTACTATATCTTCCATGTCTATCACAATAAAAAACGATCTTATTTTTCTTCCCTTTACCATTCTCTGTGGACTCAGATCGAATGATAATGACAATGACTCCGTTGGCCTTTCCTATATCTCTAGCCCAACAGATAAGATTATCCCGAGTAGCAAAAACCTGAAAATTATTCGTAAAATTAATTAATAAATAAATACAAAGTGATAAACAATTAGCGTTTTAGAAATATATATACCTGTGATGTGGTAAACGCTGTCGATAAATCCATAGTAAAGGGAAGGTTGCCGTCTGCCGTCGTCATATCTGTGAAAAAAAATGAATCACGTTTATTAAAAAAATGGATAAAACAAAAAAAAACTAAACTTCCGAATTTATGACGTAAATTCGGAATGTACTTTTTACACTTCCGAATTTACGCCATAAATTCAGAAGTTTTCGGCTTCAAATTTCCGAATTTATGGTAAATTCAGAATTCAACTTGCGTGAAATTTCCGGATTTACCATAAATTCGGAAGGTAAATCATATTTCCGGAAAAAATATGTAAATCCGGAAGAGAAATTTTTTGAAAAATACAATCCGAAAATACCATAAATCCGGAAATTGCCGTAAAAAAATTTCCGGAAATACCTTAAATTGAGCTATTTCCAAAAAATTCACAAAATGGTGGGGTCTGAGCGAATTTTTGGAAAAAATGAGAGGGATATTATTGGGATATAACTGAATATGGGTGTATGAGTGATAAGTAAGGGAGTAAAAAAAAAAACCAAAATAAAATTACATAACTGAGCGAGTAGCATGTGGAGACACTAAATGCCAAAATGAGTGACAAGTGAGCTAGTAGTAGCGTTTATTTTGAATTCACGACCCTGCTACTAACAATTACTCACATACACGTTTTTGCTGCCTGCCATGATTCTGTTAAAGGCCATTTTTGTTTACTTTAACTTTTAGTAACAGAATAGTGAAAGAGGAAAGAATATTAAAAGACAAGAATACCAACCAAAATGAGTTTGACAATTACATGCAGGAAAGGGTAAAACTGGTTTTTTCAACATATTCAGCATTCTTTCTCAGCAAGAATACGTTTCTCATTTCTGATATCATTCATTCATTCATTCTGTAGCTTTCCATGATGAATGAAGCATTGAAGACAATAATGGAGGTAAGGAAAGAAGAACTGATGGTTTCACCTGCTGGTGATAGTCAACCAACTTTCAGAACAGCCCATTTCCTCAAACCCATTGCAAATCAACCTCTTTCTCAGCTTCCCCCAACAGTTTCTGTGTTTGAAAATGATTACAAGGAGTTTCCTTTGAAAATCCATTTCAATGGGTGGCACCAAACACAAATGAAATGGGTTCAATGGGTGGATGCACTTAAGCTCAAGTATGAATCAGTTTGGAAGAAAGCTGGAATCTTTGAAGCTATAATGACCACCAAGTGCTTCATTTCAAGAAATAAAGACCTGCTATTTGGGGTTGTGGAAAAATGGTGTTCTGAGACAAACACCTTTGTGTTTCCATGGGGTGAAGCTACAATCACTTTGGAGGATATCATGGTTTTGGGGGGTTACCCTATTCTTGGTGATTCTGTTTTCACCTCACTTGACAACAACCATGAGATGAAAGAGGTGGAAAAGAAATTGATCCTTGCAAGACTAGAACCTTGGAGGAGATACAAAGGTAAGGCTATTGTACCTGCATGGATGGATATTTTTATCAATAATAAAGATAGCAGTGATATTGAGCATGAAGCTTTTCTTGTTGCTTGGTTGTCATTTTTTGTGTTTCCTCATAATGGCTTGATACAAGTATCTTCTTTCCCTATTGCCATTCATCTTGCTAGAGGTAATCCTATTGCTTTAGCACCACCTGTTTTAGCTAGCATTTATAAGGATTTGACTTTGTTAGTTGGTTTGACAAAGCTTTCGGTAGATAGTGATAAACTTCCCATGGAGGTTACTCTTCAATCACCTATGTACTTGGTTCAGATTTGGGTGTGGGAGAGGTTCAAGAATTTGCAACCAGAGCCTAACTATATCAACCATGGAGATCCTTTATTGTTTAGGTGGGATAAAGTTAAGTCCTTAAAAATCGACAATGTGAGGTTAGCACTAAACTTAGCTGTGGATGATTTTCTTTGGCGTCCATATGTTAGATATGTTGACAAATGCCGACTGTTTTTTCCAAAAGTTGAAACTTGGGTACTTGAGACAGATTTGGAAAAAGAACTACACTCTTTTGTTACATGCTTGAGAGTTTCTGAGCTTGTTGGAATCGACACTATAGAGCAGTATCTCCCACATAGAGTTGCTATGCAATTTGGAATTGATCAAGATGTTCCAGGTTATGTGCCTAGATTTAATCAGAGTAGAGTCACTGCCTGGGAGAATTACTGCAGGCCCATATCTGATGAAAATTTGTGTTTGCCATCTAGATTTTTTGAGGCTGATGTTACCGTGCGTTATGCAAAGTGGTGGAAGCAATCGGTATCAGGTCATTGCGATTTCGTTAATAATATTGTGCGGCGGAAGAGAAGTGCAAGCTCATCAAAACATGGACCTGGTGTAGGAAAAGCAATCAGAAGTTGTAATGATGCTGCTGTTCCTCCCAAACTTGTTGAGACTATTAGTTTTACAAAATCATGTGATAATAATGGTTCAAAAGCTAGGAAGGGTAATGATATTGATGCTGATGTTTTTCCTAAACACTTGAAAACTGTTCCCTCTGAAAATGTTGTTCAATATTGTTTGGTAAATGGTGAAAGTATTCATGCTGATGGTCCTAGTATTCATGCTGAAAATATTCAAGCTTCTTCAGCAGATTATGAAAATTCTGAAAAGACATTACCACTGAAAAAGCCATTTGGAGAAGATACCATTGAACCTTCAATAGGGGGATTGGATGAAGGTTTTGAAGATGCAAATGGAAACAAAGAATCAATGTCTTTCGGTGACAGAGTCTGCCTATCTGAGACTGAAGGTGAAAGCTGCAGCCTTCCATCCGAAACTGAAGATATGGAACTTGAACAGAGAATTAGCAGCCTCGAGAGAGTGGTCACACAATTAAAGATGGCAAGATTGAAGCTAAATTAGATTAAATTAGCATATCTAATTTCTATCAGTTCAGCAATATTTCTATTGATCAAAGTAACAATGTACTTAAGTTAGATACTTGTGGTTCATCTTGTTATCTAGTCTAGATTCAGAATTAGATTCAATTTATGTGCTGAACTGAATCATATTGTGGTGCTCATATGGATTTCTGCCAAACCTGGTGGCAAAAGCAAAACATGTAACATGAAGTTTTCTGATTGGTTTGATTTTGTCCAAATTGAAGTAATGCTTCTACTTTTATGAAAATGTCTTAAATTGTATGCTTCTACTTTTCTGATGTGTTAGAAGTCTTTTTTGTTGTTGAGTTTGCTGCTTAAGCTTTATGGTTTGCAGCAATTTATAGTTCATTTTCAGTTTTGGTATTAATACTTTTTGGTAAAAAAATCTGGTACGCCTAGTGGTTTGCAGCAATACTGGTTTACTATTGTGGGTTCTATGAGCTGAGCCTACATAAATAGGCAAAAGTGAGTTGACAAAATAAAGGAAAATGAGATTGAAAACAGAAACCAAGCAGACTATGACAATTACATTTAAATGCATACAAGTAATATTTGATGAGTGATTGAATGAAGGGGGGACAAAGGGTTATGCAGTTATGCTAATAGGATAGCATTTTCTTTATCTCAAACAGCGTCTTTTTCCCTTTTTTTTTTTAACTTTAAGTCTTGTTGTTACTATTTTTCACTATTCACTATCAGGAAGAACCTTGCACCAGCAACACTTGTAACTCTAAGCAACCACCATCACCACCCGAGTCACATAACAAGGTTGCTGGTAAAAAACCAGTTGACAACTATATATGGTACTAAAGGTTTGTTTGTCAAGATTGTTTGTCAAGATCAACATGGATGGAGTTCCAATTGGTAGATAAGTAGACCAAAATGCTTATGATAGCTATCAAAATCTCTCCTCAATGCATAGACCATAAAAATATATTGCTTTGAATTTTTATTTCCCATGTTCTGTTAATTACACTTTTTTGATGCATAGATGAGGTTATTCAATTTTGGTAATACTTTATGGTAAACAAAATCTGGTAAGCCAAGTAGTGGTTTGCAGCAATACTGGTTTACTATTTGTGGGTTCTATGAGATTGAAAATGTGATTGCAATATACATCTATATGTGCAGAGCAAGCAACAAAAGGAAAAGAGTAAGAGCCCAAGACTGACTCAAAGGCAACCCAAAAACTAAAAGTTAGATCAAAGGTTACAAGAACAAATTGAGAGAAGACAAAAAAAGAGAAGCTGGTTTTGCAGCTTACCAAACTATACAAAACATCAAAAAAGTAAGAGGATAATTCACACAGGATGGTTAGTCCACTGTCCACAATTATAATTGATAGACAGAAATAGTGTGATTAGTTTGACATTTATTTATTTGCATCTGATTAAGTAATCAAACCATTTAGATTATAACATTCAATAATATTTGCATTTTACAAACCATTTAAAACTTTCCTTATTGTGCCATTGGTTTCTAAAATCTTTCTTGATGTTCATGTGCATATGTCAGAAACCTTTTGATTAAGGGAGCATGCTGCTTATTGGCATAATCGAAATGTAGAACTATAATAATGCCTATTCGTTTGTCAACTACTTTTTATGGCTGTCAACAGAGAGCTATGAAGTATATAAGTGGCTTAACCATTTTGCCACTCACAGTATCTTCAAAAATAGCTGCTCCATTCAAGGGTCCATTTCTAATGCTGGG
The DNA here is from genome assembly GCA_963573325.1 of Astragalus glycyphyllos. Lineage (NCBI taxonomy): Eukaryota > Viridiplantae > Streptophyta > Magnoliopsida > Fabales > Fabaceae > Astragalus > Astragalus glycyphyllos. The sequence continues at coordinate 38,993,799 of OY754307.1, forward strand.
TGGAATAAATGTTTGACTATTCTGTACTGCTTGGGGACCATATTTGTACATATTCATTGGCTGCAACATAGAGCCAACATAGAAGGAAAACATGCATGAACTCATAATATAAGGACTTTTATGAAGGAAAAAGTAAAATTAAGTTCTTTTTGAACCTGACAAGCATTTTTCATAAGATTATAATTGCATTGGATTGTGAAGATGAGGAAATGAAGGTGTAGCTGTTCCCTTACCCATTTGTTGCATGTAGTTCTGAATTCCTGGAAGCATCATTCCTGGAAGCATCATTGGTGTCATGCTAGATCCCATCCACCTTACCTAGCAATAAGATTAAAATTGTTTTATTTCAGTTGTTAGCAATGCGAGACAATTGTCATATGCAAGATATTTTATGGCACATGTAACTGAAGTTGTAACTGAACTGATTTCAAGTACTCAACCGCCTCTTCTTATAAAATGGAAATTTTTTTTTCTACACTCCTGCATTTTGACCTTTTCACTTGATCTAAATCTAGTTCAGTTTATTTCTGCTGAATGTTACAGATCTTAATAGTAATTGTCCTTTGAAAATAATTTAATACAATTAAAAAAACTAACTAGCGCTATCTCTGTAACCTTTTAATTGGCTGCATATATTTCTTAAAATCTGACATCTGCAAACCAAATTGGGAAAAATCCACCATTCATTTTGAATACTTATACTTATATCTTTCTGTTATGCAGCCTACCTAAGTATCAGCTAGTTTGAATCTGCAATGAAGGCTGTTGTTGTGACAAAATAGGTGGATCAGCTGTGAAGGCGGGTTGGCAGTGGAAAAACATAGTTGTTCAAATCAAGAGTGTTATAATAATACCAACTTCAATGGGAAACTGAATTGAATCTTATTCTGATGGTAGTTCTGTACAGAGACTCGGTAATTTCTACAGCCTGAGAAATAACAACATGCCTAGGATAGAGCTAAACCTAAGACAAATAACTTAGGAACTGTTCTAAGTTCTAACTGTATAATCTGTCCTAATAATATACAAATTACTTTAACTACACAATTATTCTAATCATGTCATGGAGTATTACAACTTACAGCACTATCTATAGGAAAGGGTGGACTGGACTATACATCCTGTGATAGATTAATAATGCAGTGACTAAAGGAAAAGTAAAAGACCCCAAGAAAGACTCAGGCAACCCAAAAATGCAGATCAGATAACCAAAAACTAAAAGCTAGCTATATCAAAGGAAAGCAGCCTAGGAAGAGGACAATTCACACAAACTTGCAATTAGAGCCGTCAGTTTGGCCCATGTGGGCCTGGGGCCAAAAAGTCCATGAGCCCACAGGCCCACTTTTCAAAAGGCCCATATGGACCTAAAGCCCACTAAGCCCATGTGGACATGGGCCAGCCCATGGGCCTTGAAATTCAACTTTTTTGCAAAAAAAAAAGAAAACTAGTCAACCCACCCTTGTGGGCCTAGGGCCCTAGGCCAGCCCCTAAAGGTGTTTTTTATTATCATTTGATAGATGATATGCCAAACAAATAAAAATGCATGGTCATTACAAATGGAGGGACTAGTTTCATTTAAAAATTGATTGACACCCTGTATGTATAATTTTTGATTGGTTAGTAGTATAATTTTTGATAGTATAATTTTTATGTACCGAAAAATCGTATTATTTTTTTTATAGCGATAGTGTTTACAAATTAAATTCTTTATTACTATTATAAAAAATTGAAATAATGATGAAAATTTGAGATAAAAAGTGGTTGTTACAAAAAATATTTAAAACAATATGTTTTAAATATTTTTAAAATTTTAGTAACTAAATATTTTCTTTACAGTTCAAACCCTCCAGAGGGCTCCGTCAAGGTGACCCGTTGTCACCCTATCTCTATGCTCTACATGGAAAAATTATCCTTGGGTATTCAAAGTAAGGTGGATGCTGGGATTTGGAGACCAATCCAGGTATCTAAGAATGGACCCAATCTCTCTCACATTTTATTTGCTGATGATGTCTTGTTGTTTTGTGAAGCTAATGTTGAGCAGGTTAAAGTTGTGATGGACACCTTGGAGGATTTTTGTGGTGCTTCGGGCTTGAAAGTCAATATCCTCAAATCAAAAGCTATGTGTTCTAAGATGGTTCAAGGGGAGAGAAAAAGAGATCTAAAAGATATTTCCTCCATCAAGTTTGTGGTTGACCTTGGTCACTACCTGGGTTTTCCTCTAGTTAAAGGGCGTATCTCTAGAAATGTGTACAATAAGATGCTTGATAAAGTGCAAAAGAAGCTTGCCTCTTGGAAGGGAAATCTCCTCAACAAAGCTGGTAGAGCATGCTTAGTCTGCTCAATGACCACAGCGATCCCTGTGTACACTATGAAGGTTCACTATCTTCCTAACTATGTTTGCAATCGTCTTGACCAAATGGCTAGAAGTTTCCTTTGGGGAGGTGATGGAAATACTAGAACCTGAAATCATGTTAGTTGGGCCACAGTCACTACTCCTAAACGCTATGGAGGCCTGGGTGTAAGGGATGCTCGTCTCACCAACATCTCGCTCCTAGGTAAACTCTTGTGGAGTTTGATGCATGACAGTGACAAACTGTGGGTTAAAATCTTGTCTCATAAATACTTGAAGAACTCCTCTATTTGGCAAATGGATAAGAAGAACACTGCCTCCATCACTTGGAGAAGCATTCAAAAGGCCATTACTTCTCTCTCGGATGGTTTTCATTTTCGTATTGGTACTGGGGATACACCTTTTTGGTACCTGGATTGGACGAAACTGGGGAAGCTACACCACCTCGTCCCCTATGTGAATATTAGTGACACTGCTCTTTGTCTCAAGGATGTTTCCTCCAATGGCTCTTGGAACCTTCAAGATCTCTATACCATCTTGCCTCAAGACATTCATGATGTGATTCAAAGCATTCCCCTTCCAGCGACGTTGGATCATAGGCTGCCCGATACTTGGATTTGGGGTCATGATAAGAATGGGAATTATACTTGTGCTAGTGGCTATCATTGGCTTTTGAAACAACACCGCATCTGGGATCCTGGCTGCAATTTCTCTTGGATTTGGCATCTCAAGGTCCCAGCCAAAATCCAACATTTCATCTGATTATGTGTTCACAATGCCCTTCCTATTAATGCCCGTAGGCATCATTGCAACATGGCAGCCTCTCCTAGCTACACTCGTTGCTCTTTCAACATTGAAGACCTCCTACATTGCTTGCGTGATTGTCCCCATTCTAAAGAGCTTTGGCTTCGCTTGGACATGGGTACTCAGATTGACTTTTTTGGCTTCACAGAACCTCTTCTTTGAATCCAACATTTTGCCCAAGGCCCATCTCCTACTCTTTTTTTGGCAGGTCTGTGGATTGCCTGGTGTTAGAGGAATAATATGATTTTTGAGGAGCCCCCCTGGCAGGTTCATGAAGCTTTGCGGAAAGTGCATGTTGCCCATGATGATTATATTACTCACTTTTCGAGCCAAGGAGTTGATCTCTGTTCCTATCGACTTATCGCTCGTTGGACCCCTCCGCCAACGGGGAATGTCAAACTTAATGTGGATGGCAGTTTTCTTGAGAATATTTCTACTTGTGGTGCTGGTGGTATTGTTCGCAACTCGGATGGGGAATGGATTTTTGGTTTCTCTCACTTTGAGATTGGTGGTGATGCCCTGCTTGTAGAGTTACGGGCTATGGAGCTGGGTTTGGAGTTATGTTTGAAGCGGGGTTTTCGTCGTTTTTCTTGTGAAAGTGATTGTTTGGAGGCTGTCTCTCTTGTCTCGACAAAGGACACTAACCTTCTTCGTGCTTATGCCCACACATTACTGCAGATCACTGACCTCATGGTGAAATGTGAGGTTGACTGTTGGTCTCATATTGTGAGAGAGATAAACAAGTGTGCTGACTTTCTGGCTAAAGAAGGCGTTCACTCTACTTGCTCTACCGTCTGGAACACGCCCCCTCCTGGGCTAGATTCGCTTATCCTGCTGGACAAGCTAGGAACTTAAAGGTCGTTTCTCTCTTGTTTTTTTTCCTTTTGTCTGGCTTTGGTGGACGAAAATATCTTTGGTTTAGTTGGACGAAAATATCACTGGATATCACTAGAGATGCTAGTTTTGTAATTTTGGAAAAATGTTTCTTAATATCTTTCTTTCCTTAGTTTGAAAGATATTATTTGCAAGCCTTTTTTTTGTGTCAAAGGATATATGATTTCATTGAACAAGTGGGCTAGGCCCAGACCATACAACCCAAAGGTTAACTAAAAGTGACAACAAACTACAATTGCCACATTGGGCTTAAACATAAAAGGCTAACCCGAGTCAATCTAAAACCCGGTAGACAGCTAAACAGAAAAAGGAAAATAAGCCTAAAAGGGATTGACTGCAGCCAAATAGCAAAACATGACAGGCCCCAAATTAGGAAAAAACCCTAGACGCAAGAAACAACTGATCATTCAGCAATTCACACCACCAACCACAAATCTTCATTCACAACTCTGAGAAAAGCAGCAACAAACAACAACAAGATCCATCAAACTGAGTTTTCATCAGATAATTGAAGCTACAAGAACAGAAATTAACACCCAGAGATCGCAAACCTTAACCATCATCTCCAAAGCGCTTGAACATCCATCACCATGGCTCGACGAAGAAGAACTGGAGGATGAAGCACCCACGATCCATGAAGAAGATTATGACTTGCAAGAGCGGCAATAGTATGAGCACATTGATTTCCATTCCTCTTAGTCCAGGTAAAGCCCGAACTCTGAAAACTAGATCGAAGCGAATTGATATCATCAAGAAACCCTTGGATTTCCTTTCTGACTATGTTATTCCTGCAAGCTTCAATGAGGGTTTGGTTATCAGATTAAAAAATAACATGCTCAAGATTGAGGTTGGCAGCTAAGGAAACAGCATCACGGAGGCTAAAAGCTTCAGCTACAAGAGGAGAACATGCATAAAAGCGGCTCGTGGAAGCTGTAAGTAATTTCCCTTGCTCATCTCTACAAATAATCCCTGAAAATCCTTTCCCTATTGCTTGATCAAATGCTGCACCTGAGCTACTTGATCTTTAATTGATTGATTAGCTCCATTAGGGATAGAAACCGATGCTGATAGGAACTCAGAGCATTGAGACTTGATTTTATGAAGACAGTTTAGAGGATTAGGAGCTTTGTTGTTGAACACCATATCAATTCTAGCATTCCATATAATCCACAGAGTGAAGAAGAAGATCCAGGATGAGAGGTGATTTGTAATGGCCATTGAGGACTCCATAGTATCCAAAATCCATTTTTGGATTGTTGTAAGACCAATTGGAGAGCGGGGGTGATAAACTGAAGTCCAAACCACAAAGGTTTAGTCCAAGGGCATATTAGGAATATGTGTTCAATAGTCTCAGTCTCATTTAGGCAAACTGGACAAAGATGAGAGACTGGAATCCTTTTCTTACATAAATTCTTTCTAGATGGGAGGATTTTCTGACAAGCTTTCCAAATGAAGTGTTTAATTTTATTAGGCACTTTGGCAGACCGTATGATATCCCAAAGACAATCAGGGGAGGGGTTTGAACTAGTAGGTATAGTAATGATAGGAGGCGATATATCAATTAGAGCTCTGTAACCTGACTTAACAGAGTAATTCCCATCTCTACTATGTGGCCACATAAGAGAATCAGATTGTGCATGCAAACCAAGAGATAGGTGTCTTAATGGCTTCAATTACACTTTCAGCTGAAAGGTTTTGTTTGAGCAGGTTGAAGTCCCATTTTTTGTTGGAGTCAATAAGGTTAGCTACAACAGTAGCAGGAGCATTGGATTTTAGAGCAGCTGTACCACCTGAACTAAGCCAATTGTCTTTAGAAATATCAATTTGACATCCAGAGCCCACAATCCACCTTCCTGAAGATTTGAGGAAATCCCTACCTTGAGATAGGCTGTTCCACACCCAAGATGAACCTCTATGGGTGGAGGCTTCCCAGAAAGAACAATTAGGAAAATAAATAGCTTTTAAAGTTGATGCTCAGTAGGAATTTGTGTCATGAGCCAATCTCCACATTTGTTTGGAAAGCAAAGCTATGTTCATCTTACTGAAATCCTTAAAGCCAAGGCCCCCTTTGTCTTTAGGAAAACTAAGGGATTCAAATCTTTTCCAATGAATTCCAATGAATTTACCATTTGATTTCCACCAGAATTTAGCCACAGTTGAAGTTAGAGCATCACAGAAGGTTTTAGGTAGAGATAGAATTGACATGATATAGCTAGGAATAGCCTGTATCACTGCTGTAATCAACACCTCTTTCCCTGCCTGGTTAAGAAGATTCCCTTTCCACCCCTCCAGTTTATTAATAACCTTGTCTTTAAGCCAATTGAGACTTTGAACTTTAGAGCCACCCCACTCGGCAGGAATTCCAAGATAGTTCCCAAGACTAGCCCAAATAGGGATATTAGATATAGCAGACACATTGTCCCTGACTTGTTGAGTAACCTTACTACCACAAATGATACCTGACTTTGAGAGAATGATTTTTTGTCCAGAAGAATTAGTGAAGAGATTAAGGATCTTGATTAACTGGAAGACATTCTCAGTACTATCTTTAAAGAACAAAATAGCATCATTAGCAAAAAATAGATGAGTTAAATTAGGTGTTGTTGCAGCAAGCTTAATTCCCTGAAGCTCTCCAGAATCTGCAGCATGAGAAATCATTCTTGAAAGCACATCAAAGACCAATATGAATAGGTAGGGAGAAAGTGGGTCTCCCTGTCTCACTCCTCTTTTAGGAGATACTTTCGTAGATGAGAAGCCATTGATTTGATAAGAATAGGAGACCGAAGTCACAAGATTCATCACAGAGTTTACTCAGGCACTGTTAAAACCATAAGCAAGAAGCACAGCTTGCAGAAATTCCCAGTTCACCCTATCATACGCCTTGTTCATGTCAACCTTAATTGCTATTCCCATACCCCCATCACCTTGCTTCTTTTTGAGATAGTGAAAGGCTTCATGGGTCACAATAAGGTTATCCTGAATTAACCTACCCCCAACAAAGGCACTTTGTAGGGGAGAGATGATTTTACCAATGATAGGTTTCAGTCATGCCACAAAAACTTTTGCAATAACCTTGTAGATGAAGGAACTATAGGCTTGAGCTGAGATATAGATTCAGGAATAGGAACCTTGGGGATTAAAGCTACATTTGTGAAGTTAATATTCTCCCCAAGAGCACCCACATTAAAGAATTCAGAAACAGCTTTGTAGACATCATCCTTTATAGTTGGCCAGTTCTTTTGAAAAAATAGACCATTAAGCCCATCAGGACCAGGTGCCTTGTAAGCACCAACTTCAAAAACAACTGTTTCCACTTCTTTAAAGGTGACAAGCCTAGATAAGGATACATTCATATCAGCAGATACTGATTTAGGAACAAAATTTAGACACTGATCAATGTTAGATGGTTGTTCATGGGAATATAGATCATTGTAAAAGTCCCAAATTCCATTCATGACTTCACTTTGATCTTCAAGCCAGTGACCTGATGCATCTTTGATCCTAATAAGTTTATTCCTGTCTCTTCTTTGAACAGTAGAAGCATGAAAGAATTTTGTGTTATTGTCTCCCCAATTAAGCCATTTAACCCTTGACCTCTGTCCCCAGTAGACCTCTTCTTGCTTCCACAATCTATCCACTTCTTTCCTTGCAAAATTAACATAATTCCAATCAGTAGTCGCCTGAGGTTTATTCAATTCAACTTCTATTTGAGATGTAAGTCTTTTAATATCCTTAGAAGCATTCCTGAAGGTAAAGATGCCACTGCTTTAGATGAGAGGTACAAGATTTCACTTTACTATCCCAATTCTACCAAGGGTCCACATTCACAAATTTATTCCACCCATTGGTTACCTCAGTTCTACAGTTCTCGTGGTCTTCCCAAAAGGCTTCATACTTGAAAGATCTTCCACTAATGATGGGAGGTTTAGGTTTAAAAATGATTGGAGAGTGGTTAGAGTTGACAATTGGGAGAGCAGTGGCCATAGCATGAGGATAGATGCTCCTCTAGGACCAATTAGCAAGCACCTATCTATCTTTTGTCTTGTAACAAAGCCTTCCCTTGGGTTACTAATCCAAGTAAATCTACAACCCTGAAGTTTAAGATCCATCAAAGCTGAATATTCCAGAAATTCCTTAAAGAGCCTCATTCTTATTGGCTCCACCTCCTTTAGGCCATCTTTTTCAGCTGAACTAATCATTTCATTAAAGTCTCCCACACAGCATCAAGGACCATCATTTGAGGGTTTGAGTCTAGCAATTTTAGCCCACAAGTTTCTCCTATTAGCAAAAGTAGGATTCCCATAGATAAAAGACATTTCAAAACAGGGGCCACTCCTCCTTTCTCTAACTGCAGTGTGAATATAATTGGAGCAGCCTTCCAAAACTTGGATTTCAAAATAGTCATTCCAAAGAAGACACAAACCACCAGAAGTTCCTTGAGATTTCACAAAATAGACATGTTGATACCTATGCTTTCTTTTTACTTTTTCTACACGTTCCTTATGGGCTCTGGTTTCCATAAGGAAAATAAGGACCGGCTTGTAGTCCCTAATGAGACTTTTAAGTTCCCTATTTGTCAAGGACGCTGCCAATCCACGACAATTCCAGCTCACAACAGTCATTTGGGGGTTGGGGGCATGGGGTGGCCCGCCTCCTCAGCCTCAGATAGGAAATTTTGTTTGATTAGCGAGTTACCAGAGTTGCCAATGTGAAGATAATCACTCATTCTGGCTCCCATTTTTGCTTTTTTTGTAACTGCTGTTTCATCTTTATCAGGGAATTCTAACTCTCTCTTCTTTTTCAAGTTTAAACCACTAACCAGGTTCAGGGCAAGATCTTTCTCCTCCTCCTGTTGAAGCTTGTGCTTGTTGTCAGCAGAGTTATTTTCCTCTAATGGGTATTCCACAAAGTATTTCTGTGTTGATATAGGTATGAGTTTTGGAGGATCCCTCCTTTCTTCACAGAGAGCATTACTGAGAGGGTGGCATTTGTTGGATCCTTGAGGGTGATTGCTGCAGTCCCATCAACAAGCATCTGAGATTTCCTTCTAACATTATTCATTATGTCTTCTATTTCTTTGTCTGCTTGTCTTTTTTCATTCAGAGCTAATTCTTCTAACTTTTGCCTTCTCCACTGTAGATCAGCTTTAACCTTCATTTGAGCACGATGGATTGCCTCCAAGTTTGGATGAGGGACATCAGTTAACAGGTATTGTTGTTGAAGATTCCTGAAGTCAGCCAACTCTTCATCAGAGAGGTATGCTTCATAGGGCATGGGACACTCCTGGTCAGGTGAGTTTTTCAAAGAATCTTCCAATGTGAAGTCCCTTATATGAATTCCTGCTGAAGATTTGCCAAAAGTGCTAGGGATAGTTCCTGTTCCTGAAGAGCAGTTGGCAATCATCTCTGCCCACGCTCTTCTGACTCTCTCCCTGACCACCTCTTCACTTTCTTCTTGAGATTCATTCCCACCCTGGTTGGTACTGGAATGATCTTCTTCTCCATATTTAGTTTGGAATTTGTGAGCTGTGCTCTTTGTAGAGTCACCATACCTCTGTTTATGTTCCTTTAGGATTGTTGTGATTGTCTTTGCTGGTTGAGCTTGAATACTCTAATCATATTTAGGAATTGAGCTACAGTAGGTTGACATGATTATAGGGATTGACATGATTATAGGGATTTTACAGTATTTCTGTTCATGTCCCATACAGCCACAGTTGAAACACAAGTCTGGTATCCTTTCATATTTTTAATGAACCCACACTCTTGGGAGGTTTCTCCTTGGGATCCAACACCCAGCAGGAAAGGGTTTTGTTACATCAAGTAATACCCTAGCTCTAAGAAAATTTCTTAGCACTCTACCTTCTAGTATTGATTCCTCAATCTCAATAACTTTCCCTATTTTTTGCAGGATCGTATTACCATTGGAGCTATTCAGAAATTCCATTGGAAGATTGTGGATCTGGATCCAGAATGGATTCCAGTCAAAGATAATCTCGTCAAGAGGTATGGAGGGGTTCCAATATTGAAGACACATCAAATGATTCATAAAGTACGAAGGAGATCTTTTTATAACTTCTTTACAGTCCTTTTCTTGTTCAAATGTAAACAAGAATTTGTTCTTACCAAGTTCTGATATCTGGAGATTCTGAAAAGCAGACCATGCCTTAGCTATTATTCCTTTTGTTGCAGCCCTCTTCTCAGATTTGTTAGTATGAAGTTATCCCACTAGGGTTCTTTTCACAAGCTCAACACTGTTAATATTTGCAGGGATCAACACTTCATTAAGCTCTTCAGGATTGTCACTGATTTTAGGAGGAAACTAGGAGGAACTTGAAGCCATTATGCTAAGAGCTCGAAAAGAAAGAATCAGGAACAGAGAGATGTTAGAGAGAGGGTCTGGGTATTCTAGGGTTTCAAAGCTTTGGGAATAAACCACAGTTAGATGCGTGATATGCTCTCAATACGAAGTTAAACAAAGAAACAGTGATGAGATTTAGGGTTTTGTAGCTGAGTATGTGTTTGCGTGTTTGTTTCCATATATATTTTGGTTTGTAATAGTGGTTTACACAGAGACTCAAAAGATTGATATCCACTACAGTAGCTATTGAAGAAATGGATGGTTTTGTGAATCTTGAGAATGATTAATGCTGAATAGTGATGATAGAATGAACTAACCAGCAATAAATGTTGCTTCCTTAACAGAAACTAAACCCTAGAAGGGAACCAAAACCATAAACCCTAACAGAGCTTTGTACGGGTAATTGTGAAAATATCAGCAGAAAAAAAATCGGTAACTTCAAGTCAAAAGAGGATCAAGAAGAGACATGACGAACAAAACCGTATGTGGGTTAGTGGGCTGACCCACTTAACTCTGGTCCTAACCCACAATAAGTTTTAAAATATGGGCTGGGGTTTAAATATGTCCATATAATTGGGGGCTTAAATTTAGGGGCTTAAACAAGTGGACTAGTGGGGTGGGCTAGGGGGTTGGGGCTGTTTTGACAGCTCTACTTGCAATAACAAATTGAGATAAGACAAAAAAGAGAAGCTGGATAGATAGATGAATGCATCATGAATTTCATGTCCATATATTGTGAGAGAGATAAATGAATGCATCATGAATTTTATGACCAAAATTTAAATATACCTTGACATCATATTTGACAAGTTTTGCAACCAAGACCTTCCCCCAACAACATGAGACAATGCAAAAGCAACTAAATCATATAAACTTCATTTGAAGCGTCACAGTCAAACAATAAACGATCGAGAGAATTAAAAAGCAATTCAATCTAGTCAAAATAGACTGATTGTTAGACCACTCAAGGTATATGCTAGAAGAAATAAGAATAAATGAGGTAACCATGTTAGTTATAATTATGTTAGTTATGTTGTTTGTTTACATTCTGTTTCTGTTAGTTAGTTAGTTAGTTATTAAGGTTAGTTGTTTGTTACAGCTCTAGTTAGTTAGTATCCCTAAGCTCTATTCTATTCCTCTTGTACTATAAAAGAGGGATCATGACAAGGGGAGGGACTTAGTTAGATATTCCTTACATTTTGTAGAAGCCTGGGTTAAGCCAGGAGGTGCTAGTTGCATCTGTGTAATATCTTCTCTTTGCTGTGTTCAATAAAATAACCCTGCCAAGAACCCTGGGTACCACCTCAAGCCTTGACAAGTTTGGTATCTGGTTAGAAGTCTAACAATTGGTCCGACCCTGCCGGATACGATGATGAAACCGACGACTCGTGGTGATTCGGAGGTTACAACATTGGAGAAGAAAGTTGACGAAAAGTTTCAAGCCAAAGGCGAGGACATTAACAAGACATTTGCAGACATGATGAAAGCTATTCAAGAACTGCAAAAGAATCAAAGGAACGCCGAGAGATGGTGGTTCTGTGAACAAGAACACCACACCCGTGACACAACGAAGAGGGGTCATTGAAGAGGATGGTGATAATCGTAACGAAATCAGTCGGGCGTGGATGAAGAAGGTGGAGTTACCCACCTTAGAAGGCGACGATCCTTTGGGTTGGCTTACGAAAGCAGAGAAATTTTTGGAGCTCCAACAAATTCAAGATGACGATGAGAAGTTGCGGCTAGCCCTAATTTGTATGGAGGGCGAGGCCATTCACTGGTTTCAATATTGGAAGGAGGATGCCAATGAACCGGGTTGGGGTACTCTGTCTGAAGCGCTATTGGAGCGATTTGGGGACTGTTCGCAAGGATTAATCCATGAACGTTTGTCTGCAATTAAACAACTAGGAAACGTGAACGATTATATTCGCGAGTTTGAATTACTCTTAGCACATACAAAAGGAACACCGGCGCATATCATGATGGGTTTTTTTCTCGCTGGCTTACGCAAATCAATTCGCGATCACGTTAGAATTCAAGATCCAAAAAGATTGGTTAAAGATCTGTCATTAGCTCGACAAATTGAGGAGGCTCAAAGGGACCCCAGAAACCCAGTAAACGCGCCATCAAGATTCAAAGACTATCGCTATCGTGGCAATGGAGTTACGACACAAAACGGGTCGAGAGACGACCAGAATGGGTCACGACGTCCAGCGAATGACACGATGAATACCTCCAAGCCAAATATGAACGCAGCCACTCCTGCACACAATGCAAGCAACAACAACAAGGTTGCAGGGGGTAAGAACCAGAACAGAAACATGGGTACTCGCTTCTTGCCTAAAGTAGAACATGCAAGAAGGTGGAAAGAGAATCTATGTTTTTCTTGTGGAGGCCCCTATAGTCCAGGACATCGTTGTCCTGAAGGAAGCTTGAGGGTGGTAATTCTGGGTGATAACGAAGATATTGATGAGTCTGAAGAAATAATTCTGTTGGAGAATGACTCAGATCATAGTCATGACCCCAAGGAAGAGAGTGAACAAGAGCTGAATGGGATAGAATTGTCTCAATTCACTTCCTTGGGATTGACTCAGCCTAGAACTATGAAGGTGATAGCCATCATCAATGGGGTGATTATTGTGGTGCTCTGGGAACAAAAAGAGTACTCTGGGAAAATGCAGATGAATACAATTGTCTATAGGAGACTATGATTTTACTATTGATACTCTGGTTTTTGAACTAGGTGGTGTTGATATGGTGCTGGGAATATCTTGGCTAGCAACATTGGGGGAGGTTCAAGCAAATTGGCAGAACCTAACTATGAAATTCCTTGTTTAGGCTCTCAAGTGGATTAATCCACCAAGATGAAATAGAAAAATTACAATGATTGCCCACACGATAAATAAACCAGCTCCATGATAGACTCTTGACATGAGTAACGACAGATGCAATATTCGCTTCCTCGCTCCTAAAAACAAGACCGTTCCGGTACAACCAAATACACCAACACGTGGTCAACCAAATCAAAAAACTAAATTTCTTGACCTTCTTTCCCTTATTAATTAGTTGAATAGTGGTAGGTGTGAGTTGTTGTGCAATTTGTGTGAAATTGTGAATAGTTGGGCTGTCGGTGGTAATAAAATTACCACTACACCAAAACTTATAGTATTTACAAACAATATTGTCTCCCTCTTTCAAAAAAAAACAAAGAAGATTTATCAACAATATTACAGTACCGTAAGTCAGTAACAAATATTTATAAGCAATAGTCTAAATTGCTCACGAGTCCCCTTAACTTTATTTCAGATAACGATTTAGTCTTTTAATTTTTCCATCCCAATTATATTTTAAATTTTTAGCACTCTTACCATTTTCTGTCTCCGTCTAACTCCGTTAAAAAATTCACATGTTACTGTACTATTATTATTTAGGCTAAATACCACTTTTGGTCCTTTATCTTTGCTCTAAGTTTCACTTTGGTCATTTATCTTTTTTTTGGTCCGTTTTGGTCCTTTATCTTTCATTTCTGTGTCAGTTTCGTCCTTTATCTTTATTTTGTTTCACTTTGGTCCTTTATCTTTTATTTATTGTTTCATTTTGATCCTCTTAAACAAAACATTTTGGTCGCGTATTGCATGAGTTATTCAAGAAACAAGAAATCAAAGTGTTCTTGGTGTTCTTGAGCACATTCATAGTGTTCTTCATTTTTTTGTATTTTTGTTTAAGAGGACCAAAATGAAACAATAAATGAAAGATAAAGGATCCAATGGCTTAATCTAAGTCGGTCCGGTGCTATCGGGTCCAATTCTCGCAGTAGATAAATTCGGTGTTGATCAGTGCGAAATTTGGTCTAAAGCATCAGCGAAGATTAGCCTTTCATTGAAAGTTTTGGGACACTCTTGGGTGGCCAACAATGATCCAAACAAAAAAAAATCTAAATGAATTAATTTCCTTAGTTTTTCTTCTTGCTTTAATATTTGTTTTACCAAATAAAAAAAATTATTTAATGTACTATTATTTTATTTTTTTGCTATCACTACAAGAATTTCAGTATTTACCGGCGGGTAAAATCCGCCGGAAAATGGTCATTACAGGCGGATCTGGCCCGCCGGAAATCCGCCGGAAAATCACTCGTCCGTAATGGTTACCGGCGGATTTGGCCGCTGCTAAATCTGCCGGAAAAAACTCAAAAGACGCCGGTTTTTCCACCGCGAAATCCGCCGAAAATTCGAGGAATCCGCCGGTAATTACCAGCACCGGATTCGCCGGAAATTCGGCCTATTCAGCCGGTAAATATTCCAAATTATCCGCCGGTAATATTTTTTTTGGAAATCCGCCGGTAAATATTTAATATCCACCGCTAAAAACTGATTTTATATTAAAATCCGCCGATAATGGCGAGAAATCCGCCGGTAAAGTATATATTTTTTTTAAAAAATTATTTGTATTTTTCTTTTTAATTATTTTTCAAAATAAATTAATATTACTTTTTTTTTGAATTTTTTTAATTAACTTTAATTGTATTTGATGATGCCAAAAATAAAAAATACATTATTTAATATATAAATATTTTTTAAAAATCAATTTAATTTAAACGAGAATTAATAATGATTTAAAATGATAATTTCATAATATAACAGAGTACTAATTAACAATATCTATTACAAAATATAAATTAAAATATCCAACAATTGAAATTAAAACTCTAATAAAAATATTTAATGAAAATATCCAACAACTAGTCATAGTAGCACCCGGACTGGTTGTTGGGGTCTGGGGTTGTTGCTGCTGGACATAAGGCTGCTGCTGGGGTTGCTGCTGCTGTTGGAGATGAGGCTGCTGCTGGGGATGAGGTGACTGCTGGGGATGCGGC
The DNA here is from genome assembly GCA_963573325.1 of Astragalus glycyphyllos. Lineage (NCBI taxonomy): Eukaryota > Viridiplantae > Streptophyta > Magnoliopsida > Fabales > Fabaceae > Astragalus > Astragalus glycyphyllos. The sequence goes on from OY754307.1 coordinate 39,009,077, forward strand.
GGCTGTTGCGACTGAGAGTTAAAACCAGGGTACGTCTGACCATATGGGCTCTGGAATGAAGGCTGCATATACGGCTGAAAAGCACCGCTGTAATGCTACATCTGTTGTGGTGGATAATATGATGATGATGGCATAAGAGGTGGCCTCTGAGACATAGTATCCATTAATTGCTTCCAGCGCTTCTCACTCAACCTGTCCCTCTCCTCCTGGTGCCGTTGGCTCTCCGCCTGCTGCAGTCTGATTTCCTGTAATTCCTCCTCATATTTCTTCTGTTGTTCGCTTAATTTTTGTGTCAATATCTGAACTTCGCTTAATTCTGAAGCAGTGGGGACATAAGATCTACCAGTACTTCTCTCTGAAGAAGAAGCTGGCCTCAGATTCGGAACAATGGAATCTCGAAATGCAGACGGGCATATACCACCAGATCCTACCAACCGACCACTTTTTGTAGGGCCAACAGATTCCTTCCAAGCAAGTAAAGCAGCTCGACTCTCCTCAGCATGGTCAATCTCAGTACTGCCACTACTCTGCTGAGTCTCACGGTACTGGGTCTGCCATTGATTGAAATTTTCCTGCAAACAACAACCAAGAAATGATTAACCATTACTATAACAAATTAAAAAACAATATATTAAATAATAAACGTTATTTACCTCAACAATTCTTGCCCGCTCCTCAACATATTCACCCGTCTCCTCTCGCATATGAAATTGGCGGTAAAGCTCAATTAAAGTAGGGGGGCCGACCAAGGACAGCCTCCTATATAAATATATAGTTATTATTTATTATTTAATATATACAATGAGAAATAAATTTTTAAATATAAATTTAATCAAATATTAATTTACCAATCGTCTTAAATGCTCAGCTGCGTTGATAGAACCACCTGTGTTTATGCAACCACCCTTTTCAGAAGCTCGGTTCTTTTTGGCTTTCTCACATTTTGCTTTATACTTTTCTTCATTCCACTTCACTTTGAGCTCTTGCCAATGAGGTTCATAAATCCAATCTGGCCTAACATCCTTATTACGTTGCTGTCGGAGCATGTCAGAAAATTGGTGAGAAGCTCTTATCGAATGTTTTCTTAACTGCCGCGTGCTTGTGTGGGTACCATGCTATTTTTTCCTATTTAAACAAGTTTAGTTAAGTTAATTAGTAAAAAAAATTAATCAAATGAACATTAACTTTTAAAAAATTAAAAAACTCTTTAATTTGAATTAAACTTACTCTGAACCTCCTCCAGATCTTGGAAGTCTTATCTTTTCTAATCTCGGTCCAATTCATCCAAGATTTATTGTAATTTGATTTGATGATTTCTGTGATAGCAGCGGATACCATCCTCCCAGGAATAAACCGGTACATTTAAAAGACAATTTTTTTAGAAAATAATTTACATTCAAAAATTATTAAATTAAACAATTGACAATAATAAATTAATAAACACTTACTGTTTTCCGACAACTTTCACAATGATACGACCGTCTGGCGTAACCTCAATAGTCTCCTCACCAATGACATACCTCTGTATCCCATTTGCATTTGGCTCAAGCTCAACAGTACCTTCAGGAGGGATAAATGGGCGATCCATCGTACTAGGCCCACTACCATCGTCGTCCTCCTCCTCCGTATTAGGTGGAGGAACAAATGGGCCATGAACAACAACACGATTTATTCTACGACGCCCCGCACGTAAAGTAGAAGAAATCTTCTTCCCATTATCAATCGATGGTCGTACAGGCGAATCATCATGAGGTTGGTCGTCCTGATCAAATCCTGATGATCATGACATGCTGTGTATCTATATATATAAATATTAATATATATATTGATATATATTGATGGAATAACAAACAAGAATCAATAGCTGAAAAATATATATATTATTTCATATAACGAGTTAAAATAATTATATGAAGGTAATGAGTCTCTATGAAAATTAATTAGATTTCCCATTCGTTCTCGAAATCACCATCTTCATCAGATGAGTGAATTCCTGATACACCAACGTGATCGGCGGCATCTTCAAGATCTGTATCATCTTCTTCGTTAACTTCATCACCAGTGTTTGGCTCATCACATAAACGGATAATGGGTTCAAGTTTAATCACTTGATTCACATTAGACATTTCATCCATTTGATATGGCACGTCTTCCAATGTGTCATCATTTGTCTCAATGCGACATCTTGGTTTTGTCTTAATTGCGACACACCAACCACGTCGATCAGTCCGTGTTGAAGGATAAGAGACATAATAAACTTGTCTCACATTTTGTGCAATGACGAAGGGATCATACAACCGGTATCTACTATTCAGTTTAATGTCTACTGTATTTGCCTTTGAATTAAACTTTGTTCCTCGAGCGGACGGATCAAACCACTTACAATAAAAAAGAACAACCTTTTGACTAAAATCTAGATAAGGGTATGCAAGTTCATATATGTGTTCAACCACACCATAGAAATCATCTTCACCTCTCCCACTGATACCCTTTAAGCAAACTCCACTATTGACTGTTTCTCTTCCCTCTGCCCATTTCTTAGTGTGAAATTTGTATCCATTGACAAAGTATGTGTGTCACTCTTTAACACATTTTAGAGGACCGTCAGATAAGTTCCTCAAGTGCTGGTTGACAGGATTTGGCGGGAGGGAAGACACATGTTGCCTAAACCACATTGGAAAATGTGCATGAATATGAGCAGAAGATTGTTCATCACTTACAGCCTCTGATGACAAGAACTCCCTAAAATAAAAACATTAATAATAATATTAATATCATACACAATTGTGTACTTTAATGTATTGAGATAGCTAGGTTGAGAAATACATACTCAATGAATGGTTGGACCTCAGTACAGTTTATCAACACATGAACATGGGCCGAATGTAACTCTTCTTCAGTTAGCCAATGAATTGATTCCTTTCCAGACTGACGACCAGGAAGACAAAAGACAGATAAAGCTAAATGATGTCTTGGACCTTCAATTTCCTTTTCATTTTGACTACGTGTAGGAGCAAATTCATTTTTGAAATAATAAGAACAAAAATTAGTTGTTTCACGGTGTAAGTAAGCAGAACATATCGACCCTTCAACTCTAGCTTTATTTTTAACCGATCTTTTTGAATCACCCATGAACCTTTCAAACGGATACATCCATCTGTATTGAACAGGACCGCCAAGTTTAGCTTCATAAGCGAGATGAACAGGAAGATGCTCTATAGAATCAAAGAAACCTGGCGGAAATATTCTCTCCAACTTGCATAAGATAATTGGGATGTCTTGATCCATCTTTGTAAGATCATCCGCTTTTAGCGTTGCAGAACACAAATTCTTAAAGTATTGACTTATTTCCACGAGCGGATTCAAAACGTGTGTTGACAAAGAACTAAAGGCAATAGGAAGTAAGCACTCCATGAATACATGGCAATCATGGCTCTTCATCCCGTGTAACCTCCCATTATCCATATCCGAACATCTTGCTAAATTAGAAGAATAACCGTCTGGCATTTTCAACTCAGAAATCCACCGGTAAACTGCTTTCGCTTCCTCAGCAGATAAAGTATAATGGGCTTTGGGTTTCAATGTCCTACCGTTAGCTTGCTCAACCAACAACAAATCCTTTCGCCTGCAGTAATGATCCACATCCTTCCTAGCCTTCTCATTGTCTTTTGTTTTACCTTTCACATTCATAACGGTGTTAAATATGTTATCAAAGAAATTCTTTTCAATATGCATTACATCTAGATTGTGTCTCAATAGATTATTTTTCCAATAAGGAAGTTCCCAAAAAATACTTTTTTTTGTCCAGTTGTGCCATAGTCCATAACCATTTGGACGAGAAACCACACCCCTAACGACTTCTACAGGAGGGATATCCTTGACACTGTTCCAAACTTCTTCTGGTGTCAACCTACGAGGAGGTCCAGCTATTTCAACATTCTCCTTGATGAAACCATATTTTGACTTTCTAAATGGATGATCGCTAGGTAAAAACCTCCGGTGCCAGTCAAACCATGATGTTTTTCCTCCATACTTAAGAGTAAAAGCCTTTGTGTCAACCATGCAAACCGGACACGCCATCTTACCATGTGTCCCCCATCCAGATAACATTCCATACGCAGGAAAGTCATTAATGGTCCACATCAAAGCCGCCCTCATCATGAAATTTTGCCTACGTGCGGCATCATAAGTTAAAACATCATTCCACAACCTTTTTAGGTCATCAATCAAAGGTTGCAAATATATGTCAATACCTGCTGTTGGATTAGATGGCCCTGGAATTATAGCATTTAAAAACATGTAGGGTTTAGACATGCACATTTCAGGAGGAAGGTTGTATGGGGTAACAATAACCGGCCAACAAGAATACGGGGTTGCTGACGCTTGAATATATGGCGTGAAACCATCAGAGCATAAACCAAGCCGAACATTGTGTGGATCATTGGCAAAATCTGGATGAACACGATCAAAATGCTTCCAAGCTTCACCATCAGATGGGTGACGTAATTCACCAGAATTTTTTCTGTTTTCTTGGTGCCACGTCATTTTACCTGCGGTCTCCAATGAAGTAAATGTTGGACTAAACGATAACCTTAGAGGGGGGGGTGAATAAGGTTATAGGCTAAAAATCATTCTTTTTTGTGTTTTCAAAGTTGTTTAATGCTAGTTTAAAAAACAAATGCGGAAAAGGTTTATATGCTAGCAATTTGCGCCAGCTATTATAGAGATATAGCAACAATGATGAATTTTACAGTAACACAAAATCCACTTAACTCTAATATAGAGATTGCAACACAGTAACAATGAGTATACTAATAGTGCAAATCAAAACAACTAACAAAAATATCAATTTCAATAGTTGTAATAACAATTCAACAGTAATTTCAATTTCGATAGTTATAATAACAATTCAACAGTTAACGCTATAATAGAAAACCAAACAATAATAACAAGAACAAGAATAATGGGGCATAAATAAGTAAAGAGATAAGGGAAAGAAGAACACCGCGATTTTTCGAGGTTCGGATTGAAATCCTACTCCTCGGCCTCCGGCTTTCCAACCTTTGGACTTTGGGAAAATAACACTATAATGGTGAAGATGCTTCTTCAAAGTCTTACAACTCACGCCACTTTACAGCAACAACAAAACCTCTCAATTTCCCCAATTGAGAACCCGAGCTCCCCGCTTAGGATTTCTACGATCCAATCTCCCCGATCGAACCACCCAAGAAACACCTTCCCAGGATTTCACAACAATACCAAACGCCAAGTGATAAGATGAATACAATTGAAACTATGATCGATTAATCAAGCAAAATAACCATAAGAGTTGAGAGAGATGATATGATGATGAAAACCCTAGAAATTTGATTGAGAACCGAAGAAGATGATCAGATATTGAAAAGGGATCGTTCTCAAGTTTTGGTTTCACGTTGTTTCAAGTTTTGCGGCTCTGTGAAATGTTTTTCGTTTTCTCTCTCTATGTGTGTCGTGAAAACCCTTGCTTTTCTATTTATATCACTTAAGAAAATATGACCGTTGAAAGTTGTTTTCCAAAAATAGGCAAGGAAGCGATTTACTTCTTTGAACTTACAAGAGATGAATCGATTGTTCTCTTTAAAAAAATAGGCCATAAATCGATTTCTAGCTTGTAACTTACAAGCCATGAATCGATTTTCATCTTTGAAATAACAAGCAAGAAATCGATTTTATGCTTTTAAAACACAAAGTCATCAATCGATTGTTTTCTTTCCAAAACAAGTTCTTTCAAAACCAATATAGAAGTGGGAAATCGATTGTTGGCTTAAAAGGGAAGAGGGAAATCGATTTCTTGCTTCCAAGGCAAGAGAGAAATCGATTATTGGCTTTAAAAATAAGTGGGAATCGATTTCTAGCTTTATGTACCAAATCAAGAATCGATTCTTTACTTCAAAAACAAATTCTTTTTAAAACACTAACTCATGAATCTATTTTCTTTAAAAAAACAACAAATCATTATTCAAAACCTTTCTTTAAAAACATCTTGTGCCTAACCTATTTAATCATACTTTTATATAAAAGATTTTAACAAAATAGTTCTATTTTAAAAAATCATCTCTCAACTACATAAGTCATAAAGTTTAAGTGATAGGATCTTACACGCGTCCTATGCAAAGAAAAATAACACATAAGTCTTGAACGCTTCAGTAGTTTCTGCTTCGAGCTTCTACACTTTACGATATCATATCATGCCAAGCGCTTTGGTTCATTGCCCTGTGCTTTGGTTCATGCCCTGCCCTTTTGGTTCATTGCCCTGTGCTTTGGTTCAACTATAACCATTAGTAAACAAATTGTAATTTGTTATCATTCAAAACAAAGAGTGTTTGACCTTGGTTCAACAAACTCCCCCTTTTTGATGATAACAAATTACCTTATGCATAGGGAGGCTATAAACAAGAAATAACGGCATAAGCTCCCCCTAAGCATAAGCATCAAGAAAATAAACAGCTAACATGCAAGAGAACCAAACATAGTGAGTTAAATAAACAAGCATCAAGACTTTCTCCCCCTTTGTTTTCATCAAAAAGGAGGGAATACACACAAGACACATAGCATATAATATAACAAGCACATAGCACCGCAAAAATACATCACAAAATCACAGGCTGGCAAAATCAAGCATACCGAGCTCTCTCCGGATCTTACAAAATTGAGCTTCGGCTAGTGGTTTCGTGAAGATGTCCGCTAGTTGGTCATCGGTGCCTACAAATTTTAATTCTATGCTCCCCCTAGAAACATGATCTCTAATAAAATGATGTCTTATTTCTATGTGCTTAGTTCTAGAGTGTTGGATGGGATTCTTTGCAATATTGATAGCACTAGTGTTATCACATAAGACAGGCACATTTTCATATAACAAACCAAAATCTTCCAAAGTCTGTTTCATCCACAAAACTTGTGCGACGCAATTTCCAACCGCCACGTATTCGGCTTCAGCGGTGGACAAAGCAACACTGTTCTGTTTCTTACTAGACCAGGAAGTCAAACAAGGGCCTAGAAAATGGCAGGTTCCACTAGTACTTTTTCTATCTAAGGTACAACCAGCAAAATCAGCATCAGAAAAACCGACCAAATCAAAGTGACTCGATTTCGGGTACCACAATCCGAAGTCTGTGGTTCCCTTAACATATCTAAGAATCCGTTTTACAGCTTTTAAATGTGATTCTTTTGGACATGCTTGAAATCGAGCACACAAGCACACAGCAAACATAATATCGGGTCGAGATGCAGTTAAATATAAGAGACTACCGATCATACCTCGATACATAGTTTCATTAACTGGTTTACCTTGTTCATCCTTGTCCAATTTTGTTGCAGTCGCCATTGGAGTACCAATCACCTTTGCATCACTCATGCCAAATTTCTTTAGTAACTCCTTTGAGAACTTAGTTTGACTGATGAATATTCCATCTTTCATTTGTTTCACTTGAAGTCCCAAAAAGAAGTTCAACTCCCCCATCATGCTCATTTCAAATTCACTAGTCATCATGTCAGAAAACTCCTTGCACAAATCATCATTAGTAGACCCAAAAATAATATCATCGACATAAATTTGAACTACAATAAGATGTTTGCCTTTGGTTTTAAGGAATAAGGTAGAATCAATCTTACCCTTTTTGAAACCGTTTGCAATTAAATGTTTGCTTAGTCTCTCATACCAAGCTCTAGGGGCTTGTTTTAATCCATAAAGGGCTTTGTCAAGTTTAAAAACATAATTTGGATTTTCAAAATCTTCAAAACCAGGGGGTTGTTTTACATATACTTCCTCTTCTAAAAATCCATTGAGGAAGGCACTTTTGACATCCATTTGGTGTAGCTTGAAATCCATGTGACTAGCAAAGGCTAGTATTATACGAATGGATTCCAACCTGGCCACTGGAGCAAAAGTTTCTTCAAAATCCACCCCTTCAATTTGATTATAACCTTGAACAACTAAACGACTTTTGTTTAGTAAAATAATACCATTTTCATCAAGTTTGTTGCGAAAAACCCATTTAGTCCCTATGATAATTCTATCAACAGGTTTTTCAACTAAATGCCAAACTTTGTTTCGTTTAAATTGTTCAAGTTCTTTTTGCATTGACACAACCCATTCTGGATCACCTAGAGCCTCTTTTATGTTACTAGGAACTATTTGAGAGACAAAAGCACTATGAAAGCATAAAAGATTAAGAGAAGAACGAGTTGTTACCCCCTTTGATGGACTACCAATAATTTGCTCCATGGGATGATCTCGAACTGATTTCCATGTCTTGGGCACATCATCATGTGTTCTTCCATGGAGATGATCATCAGTGTCTTGGGGCTCTCGTTCCATTTCAACTATTTCTTGAGGTTCTGCTTGCACCTCCTTTTCTTTGTCACTTTCATTATTTGGTTCAGGCATTCTGCTTTTGATCACTTCAACAAACTCATCCTCATCATCAACTTTCTTTGCAAGAGGGTTAGTCTCATCAAAAGAAACATGTATTGACTCTTGCATGCATTTATCAATTTTATTATAAACAATATATGCTCTACTATGACTTGAATAACCCATAAAAATACCTTCAGTTGATTTAGCATCAAATTTACCCAATTTATCCTTTGTATTTAAAATATAGCACTTACTTCCAAAAACTTTGAAGTATGAAATGTTTGGAGCTCTACCATTCCACAGCTCATATGGCGTCTTGTTAAGCGATGGCCTTAGATACACCCGATTTAGCACGTGGCAAGCTGTATCAACAGCGTGTCCCCAAAAGTACTTAGGAAGGTTATGCTCATTTAGCATTGTTCTACACATCTCTTGTATGGTCCTATTTTTCCTTTCCACCACGCCGTTTTGTTGAGGAGTCCTTGGGGCTGAAAAGTTGTGATGAATTCCATACTTTTCACACCAAGTTTTGAATGAAGAGTTTTCGAACTCTCCTCCATGATCACTTCTAATCTCCTTGATAGCTAAGTTTTTCTCATTCTGTAATTTTCTGCACAACTTAGCAAACTCGTTAAAAGCATCACCCTTTTTAGCAAGTAAAATAGCCCAAGTGTATCTAGAATAATCATCAACAATTACAAAAACATATTTGGCTCCTCCTAGACTTACAACATCAATTTCTCCAAATAAATCAAGATGTAACAATTCAAGCACATTTTTGGTAGAAATAACTGGTTTAGATTTGAAAGAAGTTTTATGCATCTTACCCAATTGACATGCATCACATAACTGTCCTTTTTCATATTTAAGCTTGGGTAAGCCTCTAACATGTTCATTTGCACATAATTTAGATAGAAGTTCCATACTCGCATGTCCTAAGCGTCTATGCCACAAATTCACATCATCAAGTAGAGAAGGCATGCATACAATATCATCACTAACAGTGTCAAAATCAACATAATAAACATTGTTTTCACGAAAACCGACAATGTGAAAATTTGAAGCTTCATGAACAATAACACATTTATTTTTTGAGAAATACACATCAAAGTCATTATCACATAGTTGACTTACGCTCAATAAATTAAATTTCACACCATCAACCAGTAAAGCATTTTTAATTTTGATTGTGTTTTCCTTACCCACACAACCTTTACCTATAACTCGAGCAGTTTCATTGTTGGCAAACTTCACAGATCCACTAGCTTTGTTACTCAATTTCAAGAAGAGTGAAGCATCACCAGTCATATGCCTTGAACATCCACTGTCAACCATCCACACATTTTTCTTTTTGGATGACTGACATACCTGCGAAAATAACATCAAAAGCTAGTACGAGGTACCCAAACTTTGTTGGGTCCATGGGGGTTAGTTCTCAGGGGGTTTGTTTTCACAATCCACCTTGGTTTCTTGCAAGCAGGTATAAGAGTACCAAGCTCACATAATCTACGAATAGGGCATCTAAGAGAATTATGATTTCCTTTTTGACAATAAGTGCAAGAGAAAGAGGTAGGTGTTTTATTACTTGAAGAAGCAGCTACAAATACCAAATCCTTTTTCTTTAAATTAGAGAGGCTGGAATTACCTTTATAACCAATACCTCTTCTATCAGCATATTCATGTTGAGAGTGTAGTAACTTGGTTAAGGTATTTTCACCAACCTCAAACCTTTTTAAAGACTCTTTTAAATTTTCATTTTCAGCCTTAATTTTTTCAAAAATTTGTTTAAGCTCAAGAAATTCAAGGTTGAAAGGTTTAGCATTTTGTAGCTCATTTTTCAACTTAGCTACTTCATTCTCAAGAGTCTTGATTTGAGTAGTCATGCTTTTGTTGCTCTTTTTCAGATTCTTAGATTTTATCAAAAGATTTTCATGTTTATAATAAAGAGCTTCAAAAGCTTCATTCAAATCTTGACAACTGCTTTCATCATCACAAGAATCATCGAAATTTGAAAAAGAATGGTTAGAATTTGTTACCTTAGTTGCGTCACTGGCCATGAGACAAGCAAGCTTTGAAGCAGTCACTTCTTCATCTATTTCACTGTCACTGCTTAGATTGTCCCATGTATCATTCGGAGAATAATCTGCTGTAAGACCAACGACATTTGCAACTTCCTCTTCATCTTCCGTTTCACCTTCAGTTTCGGTGTCATCCCATGTAGCCTTCATTGCTTTCTTCTTTGGGTATTTGTTCTTTAGCTTTGGACAATTTACTTTAAGGTGACCCGGTTTGTTGCATTCAAAACATCTTGGTTGGTCGTCTCCTTTCTCTTGACTGTCTCCTTTGTAATACCCGGACTTCTTAGAAAAATCACCTTTCCTTAACTTGTTGAACCTCATGAATTTTTTGAATTTTTTGGCAAGCATAACCATGTCTTCTTCATCAGATTCTTCATCAGATTCAACCACTTTCTTTCCCGTTTTAGAATTTTTCGCAGCTGCAAGAGCAAGAGACCTCTTTTCTTTTACCGCTTCTTTTTCTTGAGTTTTCTTAGCACCCAAAACCACCTCAAAAGCTAGTAGTGACCCAATCAAGTCTTCGGTAGGCAAAGTACCAATATCCTTGGCTTCAGTGATAGCACAAGTCTTAGGAAAAAATTCACCAGTTAACGAAGCAAGTATCTTCCCATTCAAGTCCTTTGTAGAATACTTTTTCCCAAGTGCTCTCAAGTTGTTTACAATCAAATTCAACCTTTGATGCATAGCAGCGACAGTTTCACCTTCCTTCATCTTGAAAGCTTCATACTCAGAAGTGAGAACTCTGATTTTGGTGTCTTTCACTTGACTTGTACCTACATGAGTTGCTTCTAGACAATCCCAGATTTCTTTTGCAGTCTGACAACCTTTTACCCTTCCATACTCTTCTTCACAAAGTGCTAGATGTAGAATATTCATAGCTTTGGCATTCAGAGAGATCTTGTCAAGTTCGGACTTTCTTAACTCGCTCAAGTCAATAGTATAGATGTCCTCAACAGGTACTTCTTCAGCTTTACCAGTTGCTTGAGTTTTTGTAGAATCACCAGCAGCAGTATCACCTGGTTTTGTAATTTTGATCTTCATCGGTGTGAGCGGTCCATCTATAATGATTCTCCACAACGTGAAATCTATAGCCTGCACATGACATTTCATTCGACTACTCCAGTAGTCGTAATTAGTTCCATCAAACAAAGGTGGCCTATTAAAAGACATCCCCTCTTTAATAAAAGACCCCATGATCAGAAAAATGCGAGATGTTAAGCTCTATATGCAGTTACCTGCTTTGATACCAATTGTTGGACTAAACGATAACCTTAGAGGGGGGGGTGAATAAGGTTATAGGCTAAAAATCATTCTTTTTTGTGTTTTCAAAGTTGTTTAATGCTAGTTTAAAAAACAAATGCGGAAAAGGTTTATATGCTAGCAATTTGCGCCAGCTATTATAGAGATATAGCAACAATGATGAATTTTACAGTAACACAAAATCCACTTAACTCTAATATAGAGATTGCAACACAGTAACAATGAGTATACTAATAGTGCAAATCAAAACAACTAACAAAAATATCAATTTCAATAGTTGTAATAACAATTCAACAGTAATTTCAATTTCGATAGTTATAATAACAATTCAACAGTTAACGCTATAATAGAAAACCAAACAATAATAACAAGAACAAGAATAATGGGGCATAAATAAGTAAAGAGATAAGGGAAAGAAGAACACCGCGATTTTTCGAGGTTCGGATTGAAATCCTACTCCTCGGCCTCCGGCTTTCCAACCTTTGGACTTTGGGAAAATAACACTATAATGGTGAAGATGCTTCTTCAAAGTCTTACAACTCACGCCACTTTACAGCAACAACAAAACCTCTCAATTTCCCCAATTGAGAACCCGAGCTCCCCGCTTAGGATTTCTACGATCCAATCTCCCCGATCGAACCACCCAAGAAACACCTTCCCAGGATTTCACAACAATACCAAACGCCAAGTGATAAGATGAATACAATTGAAACTATGATCGATTAATCAAGCAAAATAACCATAAGAGTTGAGAGAGATGATATGATGATGAAAACCCTAGAAATTTGATTGAGAACCGAAGAAGATGATCAGATATTGAAAAGGGATCGTTCTCAAGTTTTGGTTTCACGTTGTTTCAAGTTTTGCGGCTCTGTGAAATGTTTTTCGTTTTCTCTCTCTATGTGTGTCGTGAAAACCCTTGCTTTTCTATTTATATCACTTAAGAAAATATGACCGTTGAAAGTTGTTTTCCAAAAATAGGCAAGGAAGCGATTTACTTCTTTGAACTTACAAGAGATGAATCGATTGTTCTCTTTAAAAAAATAGGCCATAAATCGATTTCTAGCTTGTAACTTACAAGCCATGAATCGATTTTCATCTTTGAAATAACAAGCAAGAAATCGATTTTATGCTTTTAAAACACAAAGTCATCAATCGATTGTTTTCTTTCCAAAACAAGTTCTTTCAAAACCAATATAGAAGTGGGAAATCGATTGTTGGCTTAAAAGGGAAGAGGGAAATCGATTTCTTGCTTCCAAGGCAAGAGAGAAATCGATTATTGGCTTTAAAAATAAGTGGGAATCGATTTCTAGCTTTATGTACCAAATCAAGAATCGATTCTTTACTTCAAAAATAAATTCTTTTTAAAACACTAACTCATGAATCTATTTTCTTTAAAAAAACAACAAATCATTATTCAAAACCTTTCTTTAAAAACATCTTGTGCCTAACCTATTTAATCATACTTTTATATAAAAGATTTTAACAAAATAGTTCTATTTTAAAAAATCATCTCTCAACTACATAAGTCATAAAGTTTAAGTGATAGGATCTTACACGCGTCCTATGCAAAGAAAAATAACACATAAGTCTTGAACGCTTCAGTAGTTTCTGCTTCGAGCTTCTACACTTTACGATATCATATCATGCCAAGCGCTTTGGTTCATTGCCCTGTGCTTTGGTTCATGCCCTGCCCTTTTGGTTCATTGCCCTGTGCTTTGGTTCAACTATAACCATTAGTAAACAAATTGTAATTTGTTATCATTCAAAACAAAGAGTGTTTGACCTTGGTTCAACAGTAAACATCCTCTGTAGCCTTGGTATAAGCGGCAAATAGAACATTGCTTTGCGTGGAACCGGTTTGGCTTTGCTCATCCCTTTCCTGCTGACATGATAGCGTGGCTCTTGACAAAACTTGCATTCCACCAACTCTCCATCATTTAAGCCAAATTCGTTGTTATAATAAATCATGCAACCAGATACACAACAATCAATTCTTATGGATTTTAAGCCGAGCTTCGATACCAATCTTTTAGCATCATAATAACTCTGTGGCAAAAGTCCTCTAATTGGGGTTGCATCCAACATCATTTTAGTCATATATTCCATGCACAATTCAGCAACATTAAACTGAGACTTAAGACCCAACAACCGAACACACATTGACAATTTAGAGTCCTTAGATCCTTCAAATAACGGTTTATTTGTCTCACTCAAGAACATATAAAACCTCTGAGTTTCCTCATTTGGAACTTCTTTAGCATCATATTGTGGTTCCTCAAATTTCAAATTTACACCAATAGCATCAGATATCATCCCCTGAACAACATTAATCAACTGACCCGTAGTCGTTGGATTACCACTTGATGTTGCAACTTCTACGACTGGACTTGAAGTGGGACCACCTTCTGCATGAACAGGAACATTATCAACTGCACGAACTCCAACTGCTACCTCGCCATGACGAGTCCATATCCAATAATTTGCCAAAAACCCATTATTGTACAAATCAAGTCGAACCTCATCTCCATTTTTTATAGATCGAAACCTACATTTGGAGCAAGGACATCTAGTGCCTCCTAGTTGCTCAAATTCTCTTTGACGCATAGCAAAAAGAACAAATTCTTCAACTCCTTGCACAAAACGTCGCTTCAACCCCTTCTTCCAGGATACATTGGATCATACATCCAACTACGATCCATTTTTTGTAGATCGATGTTCTTAATTTATATACTACATATATATATATATATATATATATATATCATATATAAGCGTATTAGAACAATACACGCATTGGCATTCAAATTTTAATTATCATCATATGTGTATTAACAAAACACATAAGGCTCTATAAACTTAAAGTCTAATTATAACCAATTATATCATGAACTTAAATTATACAAAATATTTATAAAAGTATATTATTATAATATAGACAAAATAATAACAGTATATATTGTTATAACCAATTATATTAAGTTAATATTTAAACAATAAATATTAACTTAATTTTCGTTTTTTAACAAAACATATTAACTACAATCTAATTTAAAAATTAATTATATAATACTATAATATTATTAATTATATAATAATAATTCGTACTTTTTAATTTTTACTTTAAAAACTAATTACTAAATATATTATGTTATATTATATTATCATCATATAATAATTCGCATTTATTTATTTTATTAAAAAAATTTAAACAATACAAATAATAACTAAAAAATAATAATTATTACTAAGTTAAACAATAAAATCTAAAATCATCATCATATCATATAATTACTAAAGTAATAAGAATTTAAACAATAATTCGTATTCAAATAATTTTAACATAATAACTTATAAATATATTACATATTATACACTAATTATTACTAACTTTATTTTATGTTTATATAAATTATACAAATAATTTTTACACTCATTTTTTATTTACAAAATAGACAAAATAATAACAGTATGTTGTTATAATAATATAATAACCTTTTTATAAAAAAAATAGTAACTTTGTATAAAAAAATTAGTAATATTTTCTATTATGTTATTTTAACTAATATATTGTTATATATACTAAAACTAATAAATTAAACAAAATAGTAACTTTTTATAAAAAAATAGTAATATTTTCTATTTTGTCATTTTAACTAATATTTAACAAATATATTAAATTTATTACAAAATTTTGAATTTATTTTATCTGTTAACATAAACAACAAATAGTAATTACTAACAATAATATTCTAATTTTCTAACTTTTTAACATAGCATAATTTTTAATTAACAGATTTTCTAACTAGTTACAAATAACTTCATTACTAACCTGTAGAGAAGAGAAGTCTCTGACTTGATGCAAGTTTCCAACTTCTCGAACAACAACTTCAACCGAACAACAATCAATTGCTAAAGAAATAAAACGACAAACATTAACAAAATCAATTTGTAAAACAAAATGTAAAGTAAAACAATCAAAGTAAGTTTAACAACAAACCTTGCAAGAAGATGAACAAAGGGAAAGAAATGGAGACTAGATGAACAAATGGACAGAAATGGAGAGAGTGAAAGAAATATGAAGAATTTTCGGAAGAGAGAGTAGAGAGAATGTAAGAGTAGAAAGAATTTTCGGAAGAGAAAGTAGAGAGAATGTAGGAGTAGTGAGAATGGTTTAAATGGAAGCATTTATATAGACTCTGGCCAACGGTAATGTTTCGAATTCCGAAATTCCTAAATCCGCCGGAAATTTTGTTTACCGGCGGACTCTAACATTACCGGCGGTTTGCAGAGGATTACCGGCGGATTGTAGATCCTTACCGGCGGATATTTTAAAATTTGAATTCGAAAATCGCGCCGAAAATGGGGAATTACCGGCGGATTTCTTGGGCTACCGGCGGATTACGTGGGATTTCCGGCGGATTTATTATTTTCAAAATTTGAAATATCCCCCCGAAAATAAGCATTTACCGGCGGATTTTTTTGTAGGCACTTACCGGCGGATCCGGCATTGACTACCGGCGAATTCAAAAATATTCGAAATTTGAATATGTCCGCCGAAATGTGAGATTACCGGCGGATATTTTGCTTGGTCATTACCGGCGGATGTGGGGGCTAATTACCGGCGGATTCATGTTTTTTAAAATAAAAAAAAATTTAAATCCGCCGGAAAATACACTTACCGACGGATTTTTTTTCCGGAAATTATTTCCACCGGTAATATAAACAAATCCGCTGGTATTTTACCGTGGGATAAAATTCCGCCGGTAAATTACTGGCAGATAAAATCCGCCGGTAAGTGTCCAAATCCGCGTAATTTACTGGCGGAAAAAATCCACCGGTAATTGCCCGCCGATAATTCAAGTTATTCTTGTAGTGTATTACTCGCCCCAATCCCCGTCCCTTTTCTTGCATAATAAAATGTTGTTAGTACTTAGTATGTCGTTATTTAGAGTTAAAATAATTTATCCATGAGATCTGCACTTAGCATTAAGATATGATTTATGAGATACTACTCAATTTCTCAACAAAACAAATACTATAGTCAATTAGCATTTTTTCCTAAAAGACGTTACTACCTCGCTTCTTTCCGTTCCTCTTTTTATGTGCGGTTTTGTTTTTCTATATGAGCAATTGTAAATAAATATATCTCTACTCCTATCTTTATTTATATTTGTATATTATGTTTTTATTTATATATTTGAATGTTAATTTATTCTTTTATTAAAGTATCTAGGCCGTACCTAGCACACTAATAAGTTAAATTCAATGTAGTAGTTAGTTTTTCCTTTATATCGCCACAATCACAAATAATGCGAGACCATGTAATTACGCCTAAATTAGTGGGGACCACCACAATTAGAGTTTGCATTACTACGCCTAGAGTTTGTTGAACAACACTTTTATAAATAGAGATATCTGGTATGGAGACTCGAAGTTGTCCATCACTGCATACAAAATAGATTTAATACTAACAAATATCAGTTTAGTGTTTTTACATTTGTTAATAATTGTGCTCCCCTTGCATCGCACAGATTGTATGGTATGACCGAGAAAGAGATAAAGTAACCAAATACTGTATCTAACATTTTAAGAGTGTCTTCAGCATTCGGGTGCATATTAGCTTTTTCCCGACCTCTACTTCATAACGTGTCTAAAAAGCAATGGCATCATTAATAGCAAAGATATCGACACGATCACAATTACTGCGAGACCAAGGTAATTACGCCTAAATTAGCAGAAACCACCACAGTTAAAATTTGGATCACTACATCTATGGTTTGTTCAACAACACTCTTTAAAATAGGGACTACATCTGAATAACACTCTTATAGGTCCATGGATTGACAACCAATGCACTACCAACATTATTTTGTCAAATCCAAGAAAAATATAAGTGGATTTTTTAATGATCTTCCAAATGATGCAGTGAATTTATTTGGGACTATTGAATTTTGTAAATGAACGTTGTAGACATAAGCAAAATAATTCATTTGACCATAAAACTTTACGCATAAGCAATTAGGTCACCATCATTCCTTCTGTTTTGAAAATTCTTTTAGGAGAAATATACTTTATATGCTATTTTTCATACAGATTAATTAGAATATTTCCGTTTTATTTTAGGTGTACACCTAAAATAAAAATTAATCTGTATGAAAAGTTGGTGGTCATTCTATTGTTTGAGATAGCAATAGGAATTTATATTCTAATTAGAATATTCATATTAATTTTAGGAATTAGAATATTCATATTTATTTTAGGAATTTATACAGATTAATTAGAATATTCATATTTATTTCCGCATAAGTAATTAGGTCACCATCATTCATAAAAATTAATCTGTATGAAAAGTTGGTGGTCATTCTAAAGTTGAAAATTCTATTGTTTGAGATAGCAATAGGAATTTATATTCTTTAGTTTTTGTAAGGGTCTTTGATCCCGCCCCAGTGTTGACGGGAAAGGGACTCCAATAATTTAGAGTTCGACTATTGTAATAAAATGTGTAAAGTGTGACCATAAGTCATGTGCTTTGGTAGTCATTACTGAATAACCGTTTTAGTAAAAGGAAAAGGTAATTTCGTGACTAAATGAGTAAAGTGCGTCGGTAGATAGTGTTTTTCGAACTTAGTGTCTACAAAAAGATTTAACTGCTCAAATACTAGAAGTTTGTTCTTCAATAATTGGTTTGGTGAATAGAAAAAATAATTTCAGAACAACAAATGTTAAGATTCTGAGTAGTGTGTTTTGGGGTATTTTGGACTTTAAAAAACTTTAACTGTTGAAATATGTGAACATCAAATATTCGCTTATTTCTTTATATGTTTATATTTTTATCTTATTCTCGCATTTTTGTATTTGACCAAAAGAATGTTGTTATCTTAAAATAAAACAAAATATTGAACTTCAAGTACTTGATGTTAGAGAATAGTTGTGTTACTATAAGCGCTTGGATGTGATTATTTGGTTCTCTTACAAGTTACAACTAACAAAAAAATCGGATTCGTATTCAACTTAGAATACAGTGGCGTTAAAATTCTTGAGTGATAACTTTGTCTGCTGTTGTGGTCCTACCTGGTTCGAGGGATCCAATTGTACCAATTTAAATTTCCCATTTATCAATATAAGCATTATTGATTTAAAAATTTATTTTTTGAACTATACTTGATTAGTTTCTGTAGTTGCGTGCAACTGGTGTATGATTTATACCAAAAAAATGAAAATAAATTGAAATATTCACTTATTTCTTCATATGTTTGTATTTTTATCTTATTCTCATATTTTAATATTTGATCAAAATAGTTTTGGATGTGATTATTTGGGTCTGTTCCAACTAACCAAAATCTTGGATTCGTCTTCAGCTTTTAGAATGCAGTAGTGTTAAAATTTTTGAATGAGATCTTTGTCTGAGATCTTTGTCTGTCATTTTGGTTCTATCCGGCTCGAGGGATCCAGTTGAACCTGTCTAATTTCTTCATCCATGAATATAATGTTATGGCTAACATTATTGATTTAAATTCACAATCCTAAATGATTAAGGAGTCTAAGTATCTACCACTTGTGCTATAACATGTCGGCATTTCAAATGATAGATATTATAAGGTTTATATACAATTTGTTTGTCTTCGTTTATTAAATATATATTAACATATTCTTAGAGACCATTATGAAACGAAGTTTACTTACAAATGTTTACATTTGGTTTTTTATATATGTTTTTTTTTTACAGGTGTTGCTTGTGGCTGTGAAGTAAATTCTAGGTGTCAATTAAAGTGTTAGGTGTCGTGTCGTGCGTTTCGTGTGCCAACAAATTACTATTACTCATTTATTCCCTTATTTGTTGATCGCCAAATTTATCAACACGTTTTTTTATAGTGATGGTTACCTACCTGTGAGAAACAATAATATTAATTCTGATGTTAACCAAGATAATTTATAGGCTTAAATATATGTTTTGCCCCTGCAAATATCACCATAATCCAGTTATACCCCTGTAAAAATAAAAACTTTAATATTACCCTTGCAAATATAAATCGCTTACGGTTATGCCCCTCGGTCAGTTTCTCATCCAAAAAAATAATTTAAATAAGGTTTAAATATATGTTTTACCCCTGCAAATATCACCATAATCCAGTTATGCCCCTGCAAATATCACTATAATCCAGTTATGCCCCTGCAAATATCAGCATAATAGGGGCATAACTGGATTATGGTGATATTTGCAGGGGCAGAACATATATTTAAACCTTATTTAAATTATTTTTTTGGATGGGAAGCTGACCGAGGGGCATAACCGTAAGCGATTTATATTTGCAAGGGTAATATTAAAGTTTTTATTTTTACAGGGGTATAACTGGATTATGGTGATATTTGCAGGGGCAAAACATATATTTAAGCCTAATTTATAATGTGTGAAAATATACATTGTTACATTCTAATGCTAATTTTTAATTCTTAATATATACATGTAGATGTAGAATGTAAATTAACTTATATTCATCCGAATGTAGGAAGTCAGATATTAGATTACTAAGTTTCGAATTCATACATACATCATCATATTTTGTGGTATTTCAATCTATATGTAGAGTTCAATAATAACAATTCCTAATTTTTTTTTGAAAAAAATAGCAATTGCTAATTTTGATGGTTTTAAATTCATAAAACATACATTATGTATTATTGTTTTCATCGTTCTGATTTACTTACTCAACATGTTTAGTTGTTACAGAGTATTATAGACTTTGTACATTACTTAAAGCATTTGCGAGGGTGTGTAGTGAAATCACATACCACTAGCCCTAATACCTGTGTGTGATGCACGTGATCAGTTGAATTTGGTTCAATCATGGTTCAATTTTTTTGAACCATATTTTTTTTGAAGCTTTAAAAAATTAATTAATTTAAATACTTTTTGTGTTTATATTTTTTAGAGGAGACTACCACAGTTAAAAAAGTTTGCATCACTACATCTATGGTTTGTTGAACAACACTCTTATAAATAGGGGTTTCCGACGCGGAGACTTGAAGTTGTCAACCACCACATACGGAGTAGATTTAATATTAACAAATAACAATTTAGTGTTTTTACATTTGTTAATACAGGCACTCCCCTTGCATCACAAGGTTGTATGGTATAACCGAGAAAGAAACAAAGTAAGCAAATTAATACTATATCTAATATTTCAGTACAAAAGTAACACGATTTCATTGGCAACATTTTTATTATTTCAAATAAATATAATGTATTATGTCGCATTTTTGGTAATAACATACTAATAAAATTGGTGTTTTTTATCTAATTTTGCAAGATACTCACGTGTTTCACCTTCTAATTGTGTTGACTTATTTTTTTTTTCTAATTATGAGTTAAGTTGTTATATTTACACTTAATAAATATGGATTATGTTATTAAAAAAATTTAAACTTTTTTTTCTTATTAACTATGGTTGTTCAATTCAATTGTCTTCGTTAATGTTCATTTTTATTTTTATAATCTTCTTATTTAATTAATAGCTTTAGTTTAATTTTTATTCACGGGAACTTCAATCACATTTACAACTGAACATCTTTCATATTTTTTTTTTAAAGTTGATATGTTGTTATCTCCCTCCCTCCATTTACACTTCATTTCCAATAATAATATAAGTAATTAGGTAAAAAAAATTAATAACATAATAAGAATAATATAATAAAGGCGTGCCCGTGTAAATTAAATCCTAGAACTAGATAATTCCTTTCACAACATAATTTTTTTTGAAAAAAAAACTAGCTAACTAAATAACTTTTTTTTTGAAGCAAACTAAATAATTTTTTAACATGTGCAAATCTGAATATATTGCACAAATATCATCTAAGAACTATACTACTAGGCATGCAGATTTTGCTATGGTAAGTAAATTAGTTAAAACTTTTTTTTTGCTCGGATCGTTGTTATCTATACACAAAGTAACGGAGTTATATTTAAATTACTAAGCTAACTGTCCCACCCTTTGAGGTACCTCCAATCCAGCGAGGGGATACCCTGGTCTCGACCAAAAAAGTAAAGGAGTTATAATTGAAGTCATGTAATTGTTATAAATTGTCAACATTTTTTCTTTTTGTATGATATAAAGTATAAACATCAACATTGATCATAATAGAGTTTAACAAATGAAATTTATCATAATCATAAGTATTATAAACCATGGCTTTGTCCACATAGGCTGACAAGTAGGACCAATCAGAAAAAACCACACACACCTCTAAATAAATACGTGGCATCCACCTTAGCTTTTATTGAAAATTAATTTCGAAATATATCTAAAAAATGACGAATCAAGGGATCGAACCCCCTTCCTCACACCCGCACCTTCCAACACTAACCATTTGAGCAACCACATTTTGTTGTAATTGAAGCGTATTATACAATATATACCCTTTTTTTTCTTTTTTTTCTAGCAAAACCTATTACCTACTAATTATATTTATTTATATGTATTTTAATACTTATTCAAATTTGTTATTAAATATGAGTAATTTTGTAATTCAAATTACTTATGATATATTTATATATCATATTTATTTGACATCTAATATTTACTTATGATATATTACATTTATATATCATATTTATTTGACATCTAATATTTTGTAGTTCAAATTTGTTATTAAATATGAGTAATTTTATTGATTTTCAAATTTGTTTTTAATTCAAAATTATATTAAATTTAAAAATATTGACTTATAATATCTTACATTTTTGAATTCTCATATTAATTTAATACCAAATTTATTGATATCGGGTCATGCGAGTCAATTAGTGACCCCTCGGTTCGACCATTGACCCAATGACCCAGTGACCTGCTCGAGTGAATCACTAGGCCGGTTTTTATAACATTGATTGCAGCTGACTGTTTCAAAAAAACAAAAACAAGTAATGAATACAATGCTAATTTTGTGGATCCAATCTCTCTCTCGACAATCTCTCTTCATCTCTCATTTGCACATTCCTCTTCCTTCTTTTTCTCTTATTTTCTATCACAAAATTTCAATCTTTTTTTGATGAACTACAAAAGTTTGTCCTTCATCTCTTCTTTCATCTTGATCAACTCAAAACGCAAAGCAACGAAAGAAGACAATCAGAAGAAACAGAGCACTGCATTTCTCTCTCTCCATGGACCATCACTCCTTCTATCTTCCTTCGTTAGGGTTTTGTTTTTCCCTAAATTTCTGAAGAATTTCCTTCGTTAGCATCATAACAAAGTTGGCCACGCTACTGTGTGAAGGATGAAGAACGATATTCGCCACTTCCACCCCCAAAAGACGCCGACGTTCTAAACCACCACAACTTCTTCAACACCTTATTGTGATTTGTTTTTGATTCTATTTCTTCGGTTGTAAAGTTTGTCTTTTTATCATGTCAAACTAAATGAGTTTTCTTTGCTTTTCCTTGGTAATATTTTTATTCTTTGAAGTTTTTGAAATTTTCTTCAATCATGTTCAAATGGTTTTTTTCCCCTTCGGCTTCTTTGATCATAAAGATTTAGAGGAATTTTGGCAGTGCAGTATCTTTATGACTAAATAGATTCAGCTTTTGAAATCATAACATTGTTTTGGAGTACTTCCTAAGTTTATCAATTTTGCAATCATCTCATTTAAATAAATAGATTGAAGACTGTGCCTACAATATAGTCAACCTCCATAGTGAGAAATTAATGATATAGTTGTTCTTACGTTTGTATTGTATACAAGTATACTCCTCAATATATATAATCAGACCCAGAATAACAGATGTAAAAAATAGTGAGATATTGCTATAATAGTAACAAAAATGTGTTGATGCTGCGATGAAGGTGCACCTATGGTTGTCCGGTTACGGAAGTGTTATTGTCACCCTTATAACAATGTGGTTTTTTTTCCTGTTTTGATCACTGTTGTAGCTTTGAAAATCCTTTCGGCTGGAACCACTATCGAGAGAAGATGGAGACTATCAGAAGCACAAGAGCAACAAGGTAGCCGGGTTGTTACAACATAGGTGCTGAACTTGTTTTGGGTTCATTCCGTAAGTATTCTTATAACTCCATCTTGGTTTTCCCCATTCTTTTCAACTTTAAATTTTTTATTCCATTTACCAATATTCTGTCTTTTGCATTGAACTTTCATTTTAGTACATGTTGGGGTTGCAAAATATAAAACTAGAATTCAATTTTATGTTTCATTTGTGCTCACATGGCATTCAACTTACTTTAAGTAGTAATTTTGGGTTCGTGTAAGTAACTACTAAGCAATGATGGATATGATATGGATAGAGTGAATACAATTATTCAAATCCAAATATTAAAATTATCATAAATAGTAATGCAATTAGGATATTGTGAAGCTGTGTGTCATATATAAATTTATCTCAAGTTATTGTGAAGTTGTGTGTCATATATATGATATTGAATTTGCAACTTTTGTTCTGTTTAATCATGATGCAGTGAGCCTGATTGAAAAGTCTTCCTCAGAGCTTCTTGAATTCTCGGAGGAGCTTTTAGTGTTTTAAATAGGGATACTACTGAATATCCAACAATATTTAATACTTATTTATTGAATAATGTTGAATATAAATCCTATGGGTTTTCCTAGGAACATATCTGACCTCATTGGTAGGTTCTCTTCAAAGTTCATGTGAGGTACTCATCGAGAATATATTTGAGAAAACATTTCATGTTTGAGGGATTATGATTGATTAGGACTTGCTTAAAAGTTCAAAGATAAATCAAATGTTGTTAAGGTGAAGCGTAAATCTTAATTTTCAATAGCGTTCATAGTTTTAAGCTAAGACTTTCCAACAAACCATAATCCATAACATTACTTACACTGTTAGAGACAATGTCTCTATCGGCAATGCAAGAGGGTTTCGTGGATACAATTTCACAGCTTTCACCAAGAGAGAAACCCTAAGATAAAATAAAATTTGAACTAATGGTTCTTTCTTCGCACAGTCACTATATCCCACTAAATTTGGGACTTCTCTCAAACCCTATCGCGTGGTAAAAAATTAGATTGCAATGGATCGTTCCATATTTAGTTTTTTTTACAAAATTAGATTAGTCGCTGGCAAAGTCGTTGGATACTAACAATATGATAAAAAAAACCTAATCTAATGCATCATTATGCTTTTATTGATTATTAAGTAAAATATTTACCATTCTCCAGCTAATATTGCATATCGCACGTATGATAAAAAATTCTAATCTAATGCATCATTATGTTTTTATTAATTATTAAGTAAAATATTTACCATTCTCCAACTATTAATTATTTTTGTCAAAAAAACTATTAATTATTCAGTCATAGATGTTACAATAGAATGAATATATAAGGTTTAATAAAAAATATATATAATATTCATATTAAAATAAAATATCATAAATTATTGTCAATTCTAGAGTGTTTTTTATACCCCATTAATTATGGAGCTTTATAGGCAAATAAGATATGGGGAATAAGTCCCTTTTAAAAGAGAAGATATGGGGAATAAGCAATACTAATATTGATATTCTAATTTCTTTTTGTATCTTGCTTTCAAACTTATAACATCAAATATTTTAGGTTTAAATACATTTTTGGTCCCCCTATAATAGTTAATTCACGATTTTGGTCCCCCCGCCGAAATTGGTCAAACTAATGGTTTTTTTTTAGATAAGCAATACTTCATTGAAAAAAGCACTAGGGGTGCTCAAACCCAAACAACAAAAGTTACATATTGTTTAGGCAATGAAGTGGATCAAGCTACCAAGAAGAAATATCAAACTATGTTACATATTGTTTGGTCAAACTAATGGTTGAAGTGGTACTAAGTTAAATGACGTGGCATTCCATGTTTGAGTGCCACATGAAATTTTTAATTAAAACATAATATTTTAATATAACAATTTGTTTTTTAAATAAGTAATAATAAACATCCCAATATCTGGTAATAAAGTATTTTTTAATCTACTTTTTTCCAACTTACTGACTCTCTTTCTCTGCGATGAAGGTTCGGAGATAGCAAAGCTTGGTGTTACTCAAGGTGGAAGTTTGATGAAGATCATGAGGAAGATCTTAGAGTGACCAAAGGATCTTTGTTATGTATACTTATGGATGGATGTATTGTTTCATCCTTCCCTCAGTCTCACACTCGACTAAACGAGTGTTTTCTACCTGTACGTGAGAATCTCGACGGGGACTGCCCACAGTGGAGCGTGAATGAGAATTTTTCCATGTGGAGACGGGGACGAGAGAGATAATTCCCCCACTGTCAACTCTAGGATGAGGATGGGGACGAGGACCATTCCGCTGTCCGAGTACATTATATGTGTGTTTTAATAAAAAATAAAAAAAGTGCTAACTGGTATCTTTTATTCTTAATTTTATTTTTTGAATATCAATAAATAAAAGGAAGACTAAATTTTATATTAAAATATTAAACTATGATTTTTTAGTTTAACTATAATATTTTTTAGTATAAAATCTAATCTAATAAACATGTCCTACTAAAATTTGTCATTGTGGGTTTATTTTCTAAAGTGTCCAAAGTAGCAATTTTTTTGACATAATATACATAAACGTTCAACTGGCTCTTTTTTAATCCCCAAACAACAATTTCAAAATTTAAGTTAAAAGGAAATGTATACCCGTGCTGGCACGGGTGATACATACTAATTTAACATTAAAGGAGGCCATATAAATTATAATATTACTCATGTTTACGTTTGAGTATTTTTTTTGCCTTGATACTATTTACTCTATTTTGTGAAATTTCAAAACAAAACACTAATGCACCGGATCTTATAAGAACTTTGTAGTTAAGTGTGTTTTTCTCAAGAAAAATTTGTTAGAGAAGTAGGAATCTTGCATCTTTTTTTTTAATAGAGGAACCTTGCATCTTTGATAATATAGAATTAGTCAAATCAGGAAGCACCACTCATCAGTGTGACTGAAGGTCCGTTTGATTTGTAAACAGATAAGTACTGGACAACAGTTTACCCATACATGTTTGGCGAACAATGGACAACACAAGGATCGAAATGTAAAATTTTCTAAAGTTCCATTTTAATGTTTATAATGATTTTATATAATATTGAATCAATCAAAAAATGATTTTATATAATATATACTATACTATAATTAAAAAATTATAAAGAAAATTGTGCGATGGAGAAGATATGGGAGAGAGAGAGAGAGAGAGAGAGAGAGAATGAGAGATATGAGCTAGCGGGGTCATGAGATGAGAAGATATAAGAGAGATGAGAGGAGAGGTAGAGATAGGGAGAGAGAGAGAGAGAGAGAGAGAGAGAGAGAGAGAGAGAGAGAGAGGTCATGAGATGAGAAGATATATGAGAGGTATGGAGAGGAAGATATTTTTTTTAGATAAGCAATACTTCATTGAATGGAGCAATAGGGGTGCTCAAACCCAAACAACCAAAAGTTACATATTGTTTAGGCAATGAAGTGGGTCATTCCACCAAGATGCAAAATTAAAATTAACATTACAACCGGCTCTATAAATCATCCAGCTCCACGTTAAGTGTTTGATGCGAGAGACAATGGAGTCAATGATAGGTTCCTCGTTCTTGAAGACAAGCGCATTCCTAGCCAACCAAATGCTCCAACAAGTTGACAACCAAACTAAATATTTTGTTCTCCTAGCCTTCTTTCCTTCACACACCTTCCCCAACCAAGTACAATGCTCAATAAAATTAAAATGTGCAGCTTGATTAATTCCCAGCCAACAATAGATATGCTGCCACAATTCAGTAGCAACCGAATAGTGAAGAAAAAGATACTGCTGCGTTTCACTCTGCTGGTAGCCAAACGGGCAGTATGAATCGGCCTCCGTTGCAATAACATGACGGTGTAATAAGTTGCTACGCGTTGGCAAAGCATCCCGGAGCAAACGCCAACCGAAGACAATAACTTTCGATGGGGTAATAGTTCGCCACAACCTATCCATCAGCTTGGTAAAAGCATCGTTCTCGAAGACACTCACAGAATTCAGCAAGTTGCTGTAGCACGATAGGACGGAGAAAATTTTAGTGGCCTCAAGCATCCAAATCCATTGGTCATCTTGCTCTCTCGGACAGGCGCTACAGGCAGTAAAATCTGCTGCAAATAGTCTGCTTCATCACGACAAATTTGGTCTTGAGAACACAGCCACGAAGCCTTCCAATGCCAAACAGATACACGTTCAGCTGGGCGTGCAACAAACAGATTCGGAAACAGCTGCGATAACGTAGTGTTACCAAGCCACTTACCATTCCAAAAATCCACCAAACAACCATTTCCTAGCCTTCTTGACACTTGGGAACCGAAAGTAGCTGCTGAGTTAGGATAACGATCTATCAATAATAAATCCCGCCACCAAATAGACCCAACGACTCCTCTATTGATCGCAACATCTGAGCACTGAATAAAAGCTTCTTGGAAATCACCGTATCTATGTAACAACAGCCCCCTTCAACTTGCGTTAACATCAACCAATGCCCTCCAGTTCCACTTGCTTAAGAGAGACACATCGAACAACTCTAAGTTTTTAATGCCGAGGCCCCCCTTATTCTTTGGTTGACAAATCTTTTCCCAAGCAACCCAATACATACCTCTATCGCCTTCACTGATACCCCACAAAAAATCTTTTTAGATTTTTACCAATGTATTAATAACCGTCTTCGATGCTTTGTAGAAAAAAAATAGAGCGGTATACTATTCAAAACCGAATTTATCAGAGTGACCCGACCTCCAATAGAAAGCGTTCGACCTTTCCAAGAAGCTAACCTTTTCCTAAGCATATCAACAACCGACTTCCACGTCGATGCCCTTCTAGGATTAGCCTCCACCGGGATACCGAGGAACTTAATCGGGATAGTTTCCGTCTTACAGTGAAGAAAAGTTGAGGCAGCTTCAAGAAACTCCTCGGAAGTGTTGATGCCAATGATCTTGCTCTTGTGAAAGTTAACCCTCAAACCAGAGACTAGTTCAAAGCTTCTCAAAATAGTCTTGATACTCCACAGGTTATCCCATAAAGGTTTCCCCATCAATATCGTGTCATCCGCAAATTGCATAATAGGAAAACTCAGAATTAATAATAGAGTATCCCACAAAAGAGCCATTCTCCACAGCTTTAGCAACCAATGCTGACAAACCTTCCGCAACAATAAGAAACAAAAAAGGGGATAATGGATCTCCTTGCCTCAATCCTCTATGAGTTTTGAAGTCCATAGTCGGGCTTCCGTTAACTAAAACCGACATACTGTTGTTACAAACACAAGACTTCATCCAATTAACCCATTTCTGAGGGAAGCCCGTCCTAAGCAACATGCAAAACATTCCAAGAGATGGAGTCATAAGCCTTCTCAAAGTCAACCTTAAATAACAAACACTCGTCCTTCGATCTCTTCGCATAGTCAACAACCTCGTTCACCACTACTACCCCATCCAAAAAGACGCAGTGATAATCTTAGGAAGGAATGCCTTATCATGAAATTCATTAAGAAAGGCTACGACGTCTTTTTTCAACAAATCCCAACATAATTTAATGAATCTAATATTAAACCCATCCGGCCCCAGGCTCTTTTCACCATCACAACTCCACACCTCCTCCCTTATTTCCTCCTCTGAGAATGGCTCAATCAAAAATTCAGCATCCAACCGAGACAATATTTTGAGCTCAAGTCCACTAAGAATGGGGCGATTGTGGTATGACTCCACAAAACAATTCTCGAAGTGTTGCTTAACAGTGAACTTCCATTGCTACGAACCAGCACCATACTACACTTTCGTCTTCTATACTTCATAAGCGAGTGAAAATACTTAGAATTCATATCCCCCCTCCTTAATCCATCTTTCTCTAGATTTTTGAGCTAAGATGGATTCTTTTAAGTGAAGCTCCTTCCAAAAGGAAATCGACACCTCCTTCCTATTCAAAACCACATCACTATCCTCCCTTCATACAGAGCATGATCCAAGGCATTCAATTCCCGAACCAACGAATCAATATTCAAATCACGCTTGCCAAAGACCTCTTTATTCCAACCTCTCAGCTCTCCTTTAATAACTTTATTTTCTCCTTAACAACATGAGCTTAAACCCCACCACATTAAAATTCTCCCAACAAGACTTCACAAACGGTA
The DNA here is from genome assembly GCA_963573325.1 of Astragalus glycyphyllos. Taxonomy (NCBI): domain Eukaryota; kingdom Viridiplantae; phylum Streptophyta; class Magnoliopsida; order Fabales; family Fabaceae; genus Astragalus; species Astragalus glycyphyllos. The sequence goes on from OY754307.1 coordinate 39,038,944, forward strand.
AAAACTCAGGCTGATCAAACCAAGCATTAAAGACACGAAATGGCTTTGGACCCCAGTCCTTCACCAAACGAAGAAGCCAAATAGGATTATGGTCAGAGATGTCACGGTTGCCAATCTATTGCCCAAAAATGCCCCATAAATCAATTAAACTAAGATAGAAAGGAGAGAGAAGAATGAGATAAAGGAAAGAGAGAAGAATGAGAAATTGAGTAGGAAATAAAAACAACTTTTTTGGTTTTTTTGGGTGATCTGAAAGTTGTAGTGTGGTTTTGTAAGAGACTGAAATTTGAGTTTTTGTCCAACCTCTTGTCCTCACTTTTGTCCAATGCCATAAACAAATTCCAAATCAAATAAAGTACAATTAAAATTGTCCAATCCAATTAATTGTTTTTTTAACGAATCAAACTCACTCTCCCTTGGAGTTTACAACAACTCAAGGACGCAAAATGAATTACAAAGTTATGGGTCACATAAAGTTATCAAATTTTAAACCTTTTAAATAAATTAAAAAGGCTGAAAAAAACTGAGGAAAATAAGTTTTAACATTAATTTTTTAATAACACGGCGAGGAACTAAAGAAAATGCAATTTACTCGCTATTTAACTGAGAAAAAATATTTGTGCAGTGTCTTAATATTGATTAGTGCTCTAACTCTAAGTTTGGGTGCAAGTGGTTAATGCACTTATCTAAAGGGACGAACCCGACTTGTACAAGTCAAGTTTGATCTTTGAAAATAGAATAAATTGGAACCAAACTGTACTTACCTCCCAGCCGAACTTTGTATTAGTCAGAGTCCCTTTCCCTGGATACTAGAGCGGGGTGAAAGACCTCTAGACTAAAACTATTGATAAGTGCCCTAATTCCAATGAATTTTTCTTATAAAAACTATCGATAAATTTAAATTTTTTTATTGGTGTGCAGTATCCAATGGCGGAGCCACATACATTTGAGGGGGTTCAGTTGAACCCCCCAAAATTTATTTTGTTTGGCTTACCACCCTATAGAAATATTTTTTTGACACACCTGAATATTTTAAATTGCTCCAATAGCCTAAATTTTGCACCCATTTGCACCAAACACCCAAATTTAATAGTGTGTTTGAACAAGGTCATCAAATGGATAAGTTTTAATAGTGTGTTTGAACAAGGTCATCAAATTAAGCTAATACTAATTAGTATTAATAGTGAGTTTGAACAAGGTCATCAAATGGATAAATTTTTAGCAAATTGTGTATTTAAAAAATTTGACACCCCCGACCCCGGGGTCCTGGATCCGCCACTGGCAGTATCTATTGGCTTTGTCGGTGCTTAATAATCTATGTCGAGGGACCTGGTTGGCATTGTATACCACACTTTTTCGGTCGGTGTTTTAATAGAGGTTTTGCCACACCCAAAACTCTAATTTGAGACCTTGGAGTGAGATCAGAAAGCAGCTACCGCTCGGATTGATGATTGTTGGTGATAAATTTAAAATATTAATTTATATTGTAAAGTAACTTGCTAAAAAAATCTCATAAAGTAATAAAAAATTTAAAATGAATTATATATGTAACGGTTATATATTATATTTTTTTCACAATAAAGTTATCAATTTTAAAGCAGTTAGATAAATTAAAAAGGATGAATACAAAAACTGAGCAAAACAAGTTTTAATGTTAATTTTTTAATGATACGTTGAGGAACTAAAAAATGCAAATTACTCTCCATTCACTTTTTAATAAATAATATTTAATAAAAATTATTTATTTGATAAATAATAATTTTTGAGATAGGAAAAAACATTTCGACTATTTAATAAAAATTAGTTATTTAATAAATAATAATTTTTGAGATATGAAATTATTTATTTAGTAAATAGTAATTTCGTAATAAAAAATGTTGTGGTTCTTATCGGTATATTTTAGAGTACTTTAGTGTTTGGTAAAATTTTGAGATATTCAAATATACCAAGTTCTATCCTCAATACTTGGTTTAAGTAAAAAAATATTAATTTTGATTATGGTGGTTCTTTCCATGTGTGACGCTTATTGGTGTACTTTTGGGTACTTTTCTACAAAAAATTTCAAAACCAAAATACCTCAACACACACCGATAAACGTCGCACTTTACATATTTTATGATGAAATCACTTATTTTTGGCCTAAATCAGTTATTGAGGATCGAACTTGACATACTTGAACAACTAATTTTTTTCACAAATACTAAAGTACCTCAAAAAAAACTAATAAACGTTGCACTTTACGTATTTTATGACGAAATTAATATTTTTTACCTAAATTGGTTATTGAGGATTGAACTTGAAATATTTGAATGGCTAAAATTTTGCTAAGCACTAAAGTACCACAAAACAACTGATAAGCGCCGCGCTTTACATATGTTGTCAAGAAAATAATTTTCTTTGCGTATTGAGGAACGAATTTAACAGTCATGTTTCTTCTAAACCCCGAATAACCCAAAAATATACTGATAAATATCGCAATTTAGATATTTTGTCACAAAATTAATTTTTATTTTCACAAACTCGAAATTATGGAGCGGTTTAAAACAGTGGATGTTTTTTTTGTCGATGTGTTTGTGTTAAAAGTAGCATAGCCTTGTGTGAACAATGATAAATTGTGACAAAGGTGGGGGCCAAAGTATGAATATAATAAAAACTGGAAACTGGTTTTAGCGGGTAGCGTCTCAGTATGCACAAATTTTCTCCTTGTGCATATATGATCAGCAACCGGTAATACTTACTCACTGAGGTTTTTGCTGTCATGGTACTATTAAAGGGCATTTTCCCTTACTCTGACTTTTAGTAACAAACAAAATAGTGAAAGAGGAAGGAAAATTAAAGGACAAGAATACCTACCAACCAAAATTCTTTATGATTTTGTATCGTTGCATAAAAAATGCTAATGTACTGTTTTCATTGCCAGCTAGTTCCTTACTGCAGGCCCATATCCGATGAAAATTTGTATTTTCCATCTAGATTTTTTTAGGCTCGTGTTACTGCGCGTTATGCAAAGTGGTGGAACTTTGTTAATAATATCGTGCGGCGAAAGAGAAGCGGTGGAAGTTCATCAAAACATAGACGTCATTCAGGAAAAGCAAACACAAGTCGTAATGCTGCTATTGCTGGTGAAAGCAGCCATGCTAATGGTACTGCAAATTCTCCTTCTAAGGATGATGATGGTTCAAAAGCTAGGAAGGGTGCTGATATTGATGCTATTGCTAATGGCTCAAAAATTGTTCCCTCTGAAAATGTTGTTCAAGATTGTTTGGAAGATGGTGAAAATATTGATGCTGATGGTCCTTCAAATATTCATGCTGAAAATATTCAAGCTTCTTCAGCAGATAACATTGAAGAATCAAGGCCTTTGGGTGACACAGATCGCCTATCTGAGACTCAAGGCATGACACTTGAACAGAGAATTAGCAGACTCCAGAGAAGAATTGCAGAGAGAAGCCTAAAGCTAATTTAGATTAGCTAGATTGTTTAGGACTGCTGCAGATTTTTTTTTTTTTTATTTCTTGTTCTATTTTGGAATATTTCAAATTAGTTTCCTTTCCTAGTTTTCAATTCAGTTTCCTAGTTTTTAGATTGTGGCTTGACTATAGGGTCATGATCATAGTAGGCAGTTATAATTTAAGTTTCTATTTGTACGTTTGAATTGAATGAAAGAATAGCTCTCTTCTTCCACTAATTTCAAGTTATCTTATTCCTTCCTAAGTCCCTTTTTTTGTCTACATATCAGATAACCAAAAACTAGAAGCTAGATCAAAGGAAAGCCTAGGAAGAGTGGAAAAGCTTACAAGAACAAATTGAGACAAGACAAAAAATCAATGACTTGTAGTCAATCTGATAACTATAATCCAAGTTTCACATTCACGTAAAAAATTACAACAAAACAACTTTAAGAATATTATATAAAAAGATGAGAAAGAGATAATGTTATGAATGATGAATGCATCATGAACTTCATGTCAAATTCTGGAGATAGATAGATGAATTCCAAGTGACCAAAGTTGAAAAATACCTTGCCATCATATTTGATAAGTTTTGCGGTAGAGGTATAATTGGTATAAGGTACATGAACAGAACATATTTTCCAACTAAATAGGATTCTTGATTGAACTATTGTTATTATTATGACATAATAAAGAAAGAAGCAAAAACTGTACACACCAACAGGTTGAGTTTGTGGCCTCTGTCTGAGATTTGCAACACTAATCGGGCTTTTGTTCAAATGAATGCCATAAATTTAAAAGTATATATATCAAAGTAAAAACTATAAAATAGAGGAGGAAGCAAACAAATTTCCAGTTGGGAGGAAAAAGTATATTTAAAAGTATAATATTTGTCTTATTGAGCAATGAGTGCAAATAAGACAAATATTAATGAAATCAACATATGGCACCACTCAAATAGTATCTGCCAAAAGTTACTTGAGATTGCCTAGATTTTGTTTATTGATAAGGAGGAAAAAGATATCCTGTATAATATAAAATGATAGTCAAGTTGAATTATCAGAGCAAAAACTCAAAATCAACATACACACTAGATAAGCGATTTACTTCCCTAGAAATCTTTAGCAGCTTATAGCACATATAATTACATGCAATGCAAGCAATGCATGAACTGCTAGATAGTCAATAATACCATCAAGGTATGGTAGGGAATTAAGATAGAAAACCACCAACTTGTACTCTTAAATACTTTTTATTAAGCCTAATGTGATTAAAAACACTTCAGTTCTGCAGAAAAAGGTACACAGAATGAATGACAGAAAAAAGGGCCTCACCAGAATAAGGCACCTAGTAATCTAAATAACTGAAAAGTAAAATGGGCCACAGCTTTAAACTAAACAGTAAGCATAAGCTGGAAAGATACAAGACACAACAAATTGCATATTCTGCAAGCCAAACAGATACAATAAATCATGGGACAAGAGAAGACTATAGATATTATGGTGAAGTTATGAACAAACACAACCTTGTATGTCAATAATGTAAATTTCACAACCAAGGATTCACTGTTATAAATAGCTAGTAATCAAGTAAAACCAGAACACAATATCAACATTTATCTTAAAAGCTCATGTTTCACTGGTGTTTGTGAACATTCTTGTCATGTGATTTAGAAACTCTAAACAATAAGCAACAGATGCTAACAAGTGGCAAGGTTTTCAATTGTGACCAAATTTTGCCATCTCTAATTTACTAACCACTCTCTCAAGTCTGCTAATTCTTTCTTCAAGTTCCGCAATTTTGATATCAGATGCATGCCTATAGCTTTCATCTTCAGTCCTACATAGGCAAACTCTATCATTGAACAGCCTTGGTCTTTTGCTTCCATTTGCATCAGCAGCATTACAATTTCTGTTTGCTTTTCCTACATGACTTCCATGTTTTGACGAGCTTCCACTTCTCTTCCGCTGCACAATATTCGTAACAAAGTCGCGATGACCAATCACCGAAGGCTTCCACCACTTTGCATAACGAGCAGTAACATCAGCCTCAAAAAATCTAGATGGAAAATACAAATTTCCATCAGATATAGGCCTGCAGTAATTTTTCCAAGCAGTGGCTTTAGACTGATTGCACCTAGACACACAACCAGGAACATCTTGATCAATTCCAAATTGCATAGCAACTCTATGTGGGAGATACTGCTCTATAGAGTCGATCCCAACAAGCTCAGAAACTCTCAAGCATGTAACTAAGGATAGTACTTCTTTTTCCAAATCTGCATCAAATGGTACCAAAATTTCATCTTTTGGATAAAACAGTCCAAACTTATCAGCATATCTAACATATGGACGCCAAAGAAAATGATCAACAGCTAGGTTTAGTGCAGACTTAACATCGTCAGTTTTCAAGGCATTAACCTTATGCCACCTAAACAATAGAGGGTCTCCATTGATGATCAAGTTAGGCTCTGGTTGCAAATTTTTGAACCTCTCCCACACCCAAATCTGAACCAAGTAAAAGGGTGATTGAAAAGTAGCCACCGAGGGAAATTTAGCATCATCAACTGAATGTTTTGTCAAACCAACTATTGTTTTCCTAAGCAAAGTCAAATCCTTATAAATGCTAGCTAAAACAGGTGGTGCCAAAGCAATAGGATTACCTCTAGCAAGATGAATGGCAATAGGGAACAAAGACCTGTTTATGTAGTCATTATGAGGAAAAACATAAAATGACAACCAAGTAGCAAGGAATGCTTCATGCTCAATATCACTACCTTTATCATTGATAAAAATATCCATCCATACAGGTACAGTAGGCTTACTTTTGTATCTCCTCCACGGTTCATGTCTTGCAAGGATCAATTTCTTTTCAACCTCTTTCATCTCATGGTTGTTGTCAACTGAGGTGAAAACAGGATGACCAAGTAAAGGGTAACCCCCCAAAACCATGATATCCTCCAAAGTGATTGTTGCCTCACCCCATGGAAACACAAAGGTGTTTGTTTCGGAACACCATTTTTCCACAACCCCAAATAGCAAGTGTTTATTTCTTGAAATATAGCACTTGGTGGTCCTTATAGCTTCAAAGATTCCAGTTTTTTTCCAAACTGATTCATACTTGAGCTTAAGTGAATCCACCCATTGAACCCATTTGTTTTGTGTTTGGTGCCACCCATTGAAATGGATTTTCAAAGGCAACTCCTTGTATTCAACACCAAACACAGAAGCTTTTGGGGGAACCTCAGAAACAGGTTCGTTTGCAATGGGTTTGAGAAAATGGGCTGTTCTGAAAGTAGGTTTACTATCACCAGCAGGTGAAACCATGAGTTCATTCCTTATCTCCATTATGGGTAATCACACTATGTTTTAGTGAGAAAGAAGTGATAAATAATATACAGAATTGAGAGAAAATGATAAATGGGAATGAAAGAAGAAACCAACAACGAGGAGCCAATTTAACAAAAGTGGTTGCTTGGCACTGAGAGGCTCACACTCACACTCACACTCACTCACACACTACACACTACACACTACACAAACGGTACCAGCTGGCAATGAAAATAGTACAAACAGCATGCTTTATGCAACGATACAAAAGCATCCTTGTCCTTGCAAAGCAAGAATCGGGAATGAGTCAAAAACCAAAACTGTCCTTGGCTTACTGTAATTTTGAATACTAAATAAACCCTCCTTTGAATTATGTTAATAAGGGGCTATTTTGTGAATGTCGTCTCTAATGTTTAAGTATTTTCAATTTTAGTCTAAATGACTTTTGTTTCTTTAGTTTTATTTTGGTCATTTATCATTTTTTTCTCCATTTTGGTCCTTTATTTTGAATGTTCTATTTTGTGAATGTGGACTCTAATGATTCCGTTTTGGTCAAAGGTAAAAGACCAAAAGTGCTATTTGGCCTTACTTTTAGTCCTTAAAATCATTTGTGATTGCACCTGTATAATTTTGACGTTTTATAGGTATACTTCAATTTCCACGACTCAAATTGATAGTATGGTGCAATGTATACTAATATAGTACATCGATAGGGCCGGTCTTAAGATTTTTGGAGCCCCGGACAAACCCAAAAAATGGTGCCCTTATAAACTTATAAATAATATCCTTTTTTAAATTTTTTGTTGTGAAATAATTTATAATTAAGATTATTTTAAAAACATTTTAACACGAATTATAGCAAGATTGTTCAATCTATCTTATGACATAGTAAATTTTACATTCAATGTAGGAATTTATTCTACCATTGCAACCGTGAGATTAGTAGGTAATTTTAGGCTTAAATGCACTTTTGGTCCTATTATTTTTCTTGAAGTATGATTTAGTCTCTTTATTTCAATTTTGGTCTCCCACTTTCACATACTGTTGCAATTTTGATCCTAATTCAAAAAATTTACTCAAATATTGGTGACTTTTGGGCCCAAAAGTGGGTTTTTTGAGCTCCAAAGTGATTAACTTTTTGCATTTTCTTTTCAAATTTGAAATTAGGGCAAAAAATCACTAATTTTGGGCCTAAAAATAACGACTTTTGGAGACAACAATTTGAGTTAAAACAAAAATCTCTACAATATGTGAATCTCGGAGAGCAAAAACCTAGATTTTAAAATTCAGGAAATAAAATCTCATTTCAAGTAAATTAGGGAGGCTAAAAGTGTTTTAAAGCCAATTTTTATAAGTTGTGTATGAATTAGGAAACTTATATTAGTATACATTGCACCATTTTTTGGGTTTGTCCAGGGCCCCAAAAATCTTAAGACCCAAAAAACGGTTCTAATAAAAGTTTAGAGGTTTTAACATATTAAGTTCTTTGCACCATTTTATTAGAAAACTTATATTTTATTTTTATCTTAATATCTATGTATACAATAAAATGTGTATCTGATGCATTGATCGGAGAGTGTATTTATAAGGAACAATGTCAATGACGTAGACACACCTGCTAGGCACGTAAGAGCGTGTGAGGTACCCGACCGTGGGACGTTTGATATGAGTGAGGTTAAGACTGCATTTTAGACGTGCAATGGGGCTTGCCCAAGATCTCCATCTTTGATGGCTAATGGAGCGTGTGTTCTTGTTGGAATCATGAATATGGGCCTTGATTCCGGCCTAAATCTGATTTGGGGTGCGACTCGGTCCTAAACAAAAAGAAACACATATTTGTGATTGATAAAAGTATACTCCTTGTGTCCTATAATATATAGGGCCCGTGTTTTTCCTACATCCCCTCCTACTCACCACACACCCCCCAAACCTAAAATATTCCAAAATTACCCTTACGTGAAACACACGTGGAAACCCCCTCACACCGTATTTTAGAATGGTTCGATTGCCCATCTCTGAACCAGTTCGGGTGTATTGTACCGAACACCTCAAAAACAAAATTCCTCCTCAGACTATAGATGCGGGTTAATCATGGCTAGAAAAAATACAAAACAATATAAGCATGATGACAATGATTCATAAGATCAACATCCAATAACTCATTTAAAAAAGTTAATTTTAGGAATTAGCTAGAAACTATAAACAGAAGGAAAATTCAGCAGAAATAGTGTTAGGTTTTAGGGAAGATTGGGGGGTTTTGGGGTTTTAGGGAGACGATATCATTCAACAGAAAAGAAAATAGAAACTATTACAAATTCAGAGACAGAGCCAGATAAACTGAATATTGTTCTTGAAATCCACATGAAATATAGGGAGCTTCAAAGCGATACCACTGTAGTAGGTGACCATTGAAACAAATAATGATGCATTTCTGTCATGGCTTCAAGGATTGGAATGCAGAGGGTGTTCAGCTGAGGGTGTCCGAACATTGTAAATTTTAAATTTAAAAAAAAAAGGTGTGTGTGTGTGTCAAAATATATAAGCTACGGCTGAGGGCAGCCGAACCTGTTCAATTGCCTATAGCCGAACCCATTAAAATTTCAGAAAAAAATACGGAGCGCTGGGTTCATTAATGGTATTTTGGTCATTTCGCATGGTTTAGGGGTGTGGGGTGAGTAGGAGGGGATGTGAGAAAAGCATGGAGTAATATAGAAACCTTTAAACAAATTTGATAAACCCATTTTAAACGACTATTTCAAAAGAATTTGTTGCATTATTTATTTTGTTACCAAAATAGATGTAATCACTTCATTATATTCCTAATGTGATGATTGAGGAAAAGGGTTGGGTGAATGGTGATGATGAGTCTGAATAGAATTTAAGTGAATAATTAATTAGGTGAAATTAATAGTGGGACGATGAGTCTCAATACAAGTTACACCTCAGTTTGCAGCACCTTAAAACAGATTACCAGATACCATATCAGAAAAACCGCTGCAGAAAGTGATGCTGCAACACACTTCAAGTAATCGCAAGAAGACTCCATCCCGAATTAGTCAAGTGAAGCTTCCATTCACCAAGACAACTTAAATTGATGCTACACCTGCAAGATATCACTCCTTTATTGCTGCAGCTTGATATCCTAAAATGCGAAATGACAACGTCTGCTTCTTTGAGCTGATCGACTTTCAGCAGCTCTTCTTCTTTGCACGAGCATCAAGGTTTTCCAAGATTTGTATCAGGTAATCTAGTAACTGACAGACACTGGCAGCAAAAGAATCCTTCACTCTTAATGCCTTGAAGAAACTAGGTGACTTTGGTCAAGCAAGCACCACTCCATCTCAATAAGTAAAGGCACCTATTGTCACCAAATGAACTTCACTTCCAGCAATCCCATTTTGTTATTGCACTAACAACCAGAACCGTGCCTCTTTATCACTACTCACACCATTCAGTAGAGTTCCAAGCTCCACAATGCTGACTAGCCTAGCAGATGCATTTGCAAGCTGCACTGTGATCTGAACCCAATTACTTAAGACTCCACGCCTTGAATCTTTAGCACTGCAACTTGGCTGATATCCGCCTCACGAACTTAACAGCAGCCTGTATTTCGAGACACCTATAGAAACGACCTAAGCATCCACTCCTTAGGCATGTGATGAAAGATGCTAGTGGAAAGAGAGAGCACCTGCTAAACAAAGCAAAGACACACAGCACAACAGACACGGCAAGCATGTAATGTAAGGGAACTGTGTTTACTTTAAGTATAGGGACAAGGCAACCGTTTAGCTTTTTATATGATATTCTTAAAGTTTTGTTGTGATTTTTACTTGAATGTGAAACTTGGTTTATAGGTTATCAGATTGACTTGAAGTCATTGATTCTTAAATATGGAGGATAGCTCTTTTGTGTAAGCAAGCATGAGGTTCAGGCAGCAGGATAGCTCTTTTGTGCAAACAAGTTATGACTCATAAATATGAAGGATAAGGATAAGTCCCCCACCTGTCCATTTCAATATTTATCATTTTATTGAGTCCGAGAAGAAGTCTGTATTATTTATTTTATTGAGTCCTTCATGGACTTCTCACAAACACCTAAATAATATAATAAGTTATGAGGGCATGTAGCTTTTGCCTATCTCATTTTCCTTTATCATTCAATAGCTACTTGAATGAAATTGATGTCGCAGTTAACCCTCAACATGACAGATGTTTTAAATGCCACAAAAAAATAATATATGTCATCTTTCAATATAGTTCTTTAGAAATTGAACCTAGGTTCATAAAATTGAACTGTAGATTCATAAAAGTATCAAGTTGGACAAATCAGAAAACTTCATCTTACTTGTCTTGCTTTTGTCACCAAGTTTGACAGAAATCCAAATGAGCACCGTAAGAAAAGAGCACAACAAAACTTCAAAACAGTCAAATATATAATTAGGTAAAATAATGACTGTTAGCCACAATTAGCTTGTTACAAGGAAAACTCCCATAGCCTACCTGAGGTTTGAACCAATAACTTGAAATTCCTTGAGCTGGAGCTACTAGGTTCTGTTGTGAAAACACCAGTGTATCACATTTAACAGTAATTGATTCTTTCAGGAAGGAATAAAAGAACTTGAATTTACTAGAAGAAGAAAGCTATTCTTCCATTCAATACCGACATACAAAATAGAAACTTGAATAATAACTGCATATTATGATCATGACCCTATAGTCAAGCCACGATCTATTAACTAGGAAACTGAACTACCTACTAAACTAAACTGAAATGAAAACTAGGAAAGAAAACTAACTTAAAATATTCCAAAACAGAACAAGAAATAAATGAAAATAAAATCTGCAGCAGTCCTAAACAATCTAGCTAATCTAAATTAGCTTTAGGCTTCTCTCTGCAATTCTTCTCTGGAGTCTGCTAATTCTCTGTTCAAGTGTCATGCCTTGAGTCTCAGATAGGCGATCTGTGTCACCCAAAGGCCTTGATTCTTCAATGTTATCTGCTGAAGAAGCTTGAATATTTTCAGCATCAATATTTGAAGGACCATCAGCATCAATATTTTCACCATCTTCCAAACAATCTTGAACAACATTTTCAGAGGGAACAATTTTTGAGCCATTAGCACTAGCATCAATATCATCACCCTTCCTAGCTTTAGAACCATCATCATCCTTAGAAGGAGAATTTGCAGTACCATTAGCATGGCTACTTTCACCAGCAGTAGCAGCATTACAACTTCTGATTGCTTTTCCTACACCAGGTCCATGTTTTGATGAGCTTGCACTTCTCTTCCGCCGCACAATATTATTAACGAAATCGCAATGACCTAATACCGATTGCTTCCACCACTTTGCATAACGCACGGTAACATCAGCCTCAAAAAATCTAGATGGCAAACACAAATTTTCATCAGATATGGGCCTGCAGTAATTCTCCCAGGCAGTGACTCTACTCTGATTAAATCTAGGCACATAACCTGGAACATCTTGATCAATTCCAAATTGCATAGCAACTCTATGTGGGAGATACTGCTCTATAGTGTCGATTCCAACAAGCTCAGAAACTCTCAAGCATGTAACAAAAGAGTGTAGTTCTTTTTCCAAATCTGTCTCAAGTACCCAAGTTTCAACTTTTGGAAAAAACAGTCGGCATTTGTCAACATATCTAACATATGGACGCCAAAGAAAATCATCCACAGCTAAGTTTAGTGCTAACCTCACATTGTCGATTTTTAAGGACTTAACTTTATCCCACCTAAACAATAAAGGATCTCCATGGTTGATATAGTTAGGCTCTGGTTGCAAATTCTTGAACCTCTCCCACACCCAAATCTGAACCAAGTACATAGGTGATTGAAGAGTAACCTCCATGGGAAGTTTATCACTATCTACCGAAAGCTTTGTCAAACCAACTAACAAAGTCAAATCCTTATAAATGCTAGCTAAAACAGGTGGTGCTAAAGCAATAGGATTACCTCTAGCAAGATGAATGGCAATAGGGAAAGAAGATACTTGTATCAAGCCATTATGAGGAAACACAAAAAATGACAACCAAGCAACAAGAAAAGCTTCATGCTCAATATCACTGCTATCTTTATTATTGATAAAAATATCCATCCATGCAGGTACAATAGCCTTACCTTTGTATCTCCTCCAAGGTTCTAGTCTTGCAAGGATCAATTTCTTTTCCACCTCTTTCATCTCATGGTTGTTGTCAAGTGAGGTGAAAACAGAATCACCAAGAATAGGGTAACCCCCCAAAACCATGATATCCTCCAAAGTGATTGTAGCTTCACCCCATGGAAACACAAAGGTGTTTGTCTCAGAACACCATTTTTCCACAACCCCAAATAGCAGGTCTTTATTTCTTGAAATGAAGCACTTGGTGGTCATTATAGCTTCAAAGATTCCAGCTTTCTTCCAAACTGATTCATACTTGAGCTTAAGTGCATCCACCCATTGAACCCATTTCATTTGTGTTTGGTGCCACCCATTGAAATGGATTTTCAAAGGAAACTCCTTGTAATCATTTTCAAACACAGAAACTGTTGGGGGAAGCTGAGAAAGAGGTTGATTTGCAATGGGTTTGAGGAAATGGGCTGTTCTGAAAGTTGGTTGACTATCACCAGCAGGTGAAACCATCAGTTCTTCTTTCCTTACCTCCATTATTGTCTTCAATGCTTCATTCATCATGGAAAGCTACAGAATGAATGAATGAATGATATCAGAAATGAGAAACGTATTCTTGCTGAGAAAGAATGCTGAATATGTTGAAAAAACCAGTTTTACCCTTTCCTGCATGTAATTGTCAAACTCATTTTGGTTGGTATTCTTGTCTTTTAATATTCTTTCCTCTTTCACTATTCTGTTACTAAAAGTTAAAGTAAACAAAAATGGCCTTTAACAGAATCATGGCAGGCAGCAAAAACGTGTATGTGAGTAATTGTTAGTAGCAGGGTCGTGAATTCAAAATAAACGCTACTACTAGCTCACTTGTCACTCATTTTGGCATTTAGTGTCTCCACATGCTACTCGCTCAGTTATGTAATTTTATTTTGGTTTTTTTTTTTACTCCCTTACTTATCACTCATACACCCATATTCAGTTATATCCCAATAATATCCCTCTCATTTTTTCCAAAAATTCGCTCAGACCCCACCATTTTGTGAATTTTTTGGAAATAGCTCAATTTAAGGTATTTCCGGAAATTTTTTTACGGCAATTTCCGGATTTATGGTATTTTCGGATTGTATTTTTCAAAAAATTTCTCTTCCGGATTTACATATTTTTTCCGGAAATATGATTTACCTTCCGAATTTATGGTAAATCCGGAAATTTCACGCAAGTTGAATTCTGAATTTACCATAAATTCGGAAATTTGAAGCCGAAAACTTCTGAATTTATGGCGTAAATTCGGAAGTGTAAAAAGTACATTCCGAATTTACGTCATAAATTCGGAAGTTTAGTTTTTTTTTGTTTTATCCATTTTTTTAATAAACGTGATTCATTTTTTTTCACAGATATGACGACGGCAGACGGCAACCTTCCCTTTACTATGGATTTATCGACAGCGTTTACCACATCACAGGTATATATATTTCTAAAACGCTAATTGTTTATCACTTTGTATTTATTTATTAATTAATTTTACGAATAATTTTCAGGTTTTTGCTACTCGGGATAATCTTATCTGTTGGGCTAGAGATATAGGAAAGGCCAACGGAGTCATTGTCATTATCATTCGATCTGAGTCCACAGAGAATGGTAAAGGGAAGAAAAATAAGATCGTTTTTTATTGTGATAGACATGGAAGATATAGTAAAGTAGTAGATGTTGGGTGTTCTTCTAGACACAAAACATCAAAAAAATGAGGTTGTCCGTTCAGATTGAAAGCGAAACCACTGGTACCTCCTCATTTTGATTGGAAGGTTAAAGTTGTTTGTGGAATTCACAATCATGAGGCTCTTAAGACTATCCTTGGAGCGTCCATATTTGGTGTGTTTAACAAGACAGAGCGGTCGACTGTTGAAGAGCATTTGTGGTTAGGAGTGAAAGCACAGAAAAGTCTTGAGGCAATTAAGAAGAGATTTACCGACAACTATAGTAACATTGCTCAGTTGTATAGAACCCGCAACAGTCTCAGGAAGGCAAAGAGAGGTAGTAGGACTGAGATGCAGGAGCTTTTGACACTTATTCAGGAGCATCATTACTTGTGTTGGAGCAGACGGATTGAGGGAACTGATACTGGGAGGAGATCATGTGGTCACACTCCGATAGTATTAAGTTATTGAGGATGTTTCCTCAAGTCTTGATTATGGACTGCACTTTCAAGACCAACAAATATGCATTGCCTCTCCTCGAGATTGTTGGTGTCACTTCTACTGAGGTGACATTTTCTGTTGCTTTTGCTTATCTGTCTCATGAGAGATATGATGACTACTCTTGGGCGCTTCAGAGTCTAAGAGATTTGATGGTGTGTTATATCTCACTTCCTCGGGTGATCCTGACTAACGAAGAGGACGATTTGATGAAAGCTATTAGGATTGTGTTCCCCGAGGCGACTAATTTGCTATTTTCTTATCACATTAACAATGTGTATGCTAGAATTAAGAAGGCAGTCAAGGGATATAGGGTTGTATCATTGACGACACTTTGGCATGCAGTGGTGGAGTCTTCATTTGAGGATGAGTTTTATGAGTCATTGAGTGAGTTTTATGTGATGTACCGATAACATCACATACAATGTGTAAATGCCGTTTGTGTCTAGTACAATTGTATATGATAATGCTACATCAACACCATCAAGCGGATTGTTATTGCTGACATGGCATCAGCTACATGAATTAGATCGTCACATAAATAGCATTGTCAAGGGAATGAAATCCAGAATTCTGGTTTCACAAAATCTCTCTACTCTCTGGTTCTCCTCTGAAACTTCCCTTCCTTATTACATGCCCTATTCTTTAGAATGCTATTTCTTGATTCAAGTTAGAAAACCATGTTACATTTATGGTTTTTAAAACAAAGATTTTAAAAACATTATGCATTCGTTTCCTTTGACAAACTTTGAAAACACTGATTTTGCTCCTTCAAAAATCAAATTAGAATTTTTTTTGGAAAATATGTTACCCTTAGTAGTTGAGATTTTCTATGTTCTCTAAAAACTGGTTGAGACTCAATTCCTATAACTATAAGAGATATATGAAATAAAATAAAATGAAGATACAAATATATTTATTAACATGATCGATGGCAAACACAAATGATAACAGTAGCCCCCAATAAGATTTAAATTCCAGCAGCCTCAAAAATTGCAAATTCATGATTGGAACTCCCGAAGAAAACTCTAAAATCAAATCGTGTAATTATCAATTATAATCGTAATATGCAAGAATCAACTTCAGAAGTAGTAACGCAAGATCTTTAACCATAACCCAAAACATTAGATTTATCTTACAAAAACAAGTAGATTCATTCATCTTCAAAGCAAACAAATGGATCAGAGCACTGTTACAAAATAAAGATCCAGAACTGACCTAACCCTAAGAAAGCAACATTAAAAGCATATCTAAGAAGTGACCTAACCCTAACAAATCAACAGCGTATCCAAATCTAAGCCCTCTCGCCTCTAATCCTACGAGCAAGTTGAATATCCTTAGGCATAATAGTAACTCTCTTAGCATGAATAGCACAAAGATTAGTATCCTCAAACAAACCAACAAGATAGGCTTCAGCGGCTTCTTGGAGCGCAGAAACAGCGCTACTTTGGAATCGTAGATCTGTCTTGAAGTCCTGAGCGATTTCCCTCACCAACCTCTGAAACGGAAGCTTCCTTATAAGAAGTTCGGTGCTCTTCTGATACTTCCTAATCTCTCTAAGTGCTACAGTTCCTGGCCTGAATCTGTGTGGCTTCTTCACTCCTCCGGTTGCCGGAGCTGACTTCCGAGCGGCTTTCGTTGCTAGCTGCTTCCTTGGGGCTTTGCCTCCGGTTGACTTCCTAGCTGTTTGCTTTGTACGAGCCATGGCAGAGAAATGAAAGGGATTTTGATTCTTGGATTCTTGAAAGGGAGAGGAAAATTGGGAGGCTGCGTGAGTGAAAGGAGTGTTTGGGAGTGAATATATATAATAGAGACAGAGAGGGGAGGGGGTTTTTGAATTGGAGGGAAGAAGGAAAACACGGTAATTCTGAAAATTTTGGGAATTGGGGTATGCGAAGAGATGGAAGAGATTTGCCGTTGATGTGAGGGATATCGACGGTTTGCGTTTCTTTAAGAAAGGTCACGGGGATCGTCAATTCCAATTGACTTTGGAATTAAAATTTTCTTTTTACAAAATTTATATTCAATTAACATCTAATCTAATATCTATTTATCTATTTAATCAAACAAACAACTTACAAAAAAATAATTTGGACATATTTATTTTTTTACGCATCACCACTCTATTTCTCATTTTTTAATTATATTTTCTCTTCCTTTCTAACTCTCTCTCTCTCTCTCAATCTCATATTTCTCACTTTTTTACACATCTACTATTTCTAGCCCCCACACCCTTTATTTAAAAAAATATTTCTTTTTCCAATCTTTTTCAATCTACTATATAATATAATATAATTAAATTAATATTAAATAATTTACAATTAACTTTTATTTACTATCTAATCTAATATCTATTTATACAAACAAATCACATTTAAATTACTCAAACAAGCCTCCCTATTTATTTAAACTCATCTCACTAAGGACAACATTATAATTAACTATCACACCTTTTTTCAAATTTTCTTCTCACTCCTATTTTTTTCTTACTTTCTCATTTTTTTTTTCAAATTTCTAAATTCTAATCAAATTCACTCACTTTATTTTTTCACTATCTACTATAATCTACTAATCAACTAAAATAATCAATTCAAACTACGAGATACTGCGCTGATATATAAAAAACACGGGATAACTATATTGATATATAAAAACCACGAAATTAATATCTAAAAAAACAAGAAGACTTAATGACTATTTAAACTACTGATTAATATTTAAAACACATGTGACAAATATTTCTCACTAATACCTATAAAAGGACAAATAATTGTAACGATAAATAGTAATACACAGGATAAATATCTCTTATTGATAATCTACTATCTATCTAATATCTATTTATCTAATCTAATATCTATTTATACAAACAAACCACACTTAAATTACCCAAACAATCTAATCTATCTATCTATCTAATATCTATTTATACAAACAAACCACACTTAAATTACCCAAACAAGTCTCCCTATTTACTTGACAACTCATCTAACTAAGGGTAATGTTGTAATTTACTATCACATTTTTTTCAAATTTCTTCTCCCGATCCACTTTCTTCCACTACAAGAAATGTTGGATTTTCTGTCCAACACTTTCCGGCGGATTAATATCCGCCGGAAAGTTTCTGGCGGATTAATATCCGCCGGAAAGTTTCTGGCGGATTTGAGCAATTTGCGGCGGATATTTCTCGACGGAACATTTGCGGCGGATTTTCAATAGACACAAACTTTCCGGCGGATATTTTAGCGTTTCCGGCAGATATTCTCGAATTTAAAAAAAAATTTAAAAAAATTGGAATCCGCCACAAAGTCCATTTCCGGCGGATTTTTGAAAAAGGGGGGGAAATTCAAATTCAAAATCCGCCGCAAAGTTCCTTTCCGAGGGAAATTTGAATTCCGCCACAAATGCTGGTCAATCCGCCGCAAATCCCAGTGTTGACTAGATCCGCCGCAAAGTCCACCAATTCCGCCACAAATCCCGACGGCTATACAAATCCGCCGCAAATCCCCTCGCTCCCTCGCAAACGGATCCGCCACAAACCCCTTATCCGCCGCAAACGTGTATTTGTGGGGGATTTTGAAATTTGAACTGTTGCCCATCTCCCTCTATATATTTCCACGAAATTCATCCATCATTTCTTCACTTCTTCACTTCTCAAATTTCTCTCTTCTTCTCTCTACAAAATCTCTTCTTTTGTTTGATAGAATTCTTCCATCTAAGGTATGATTTGTTCCTCTCTTTGATAGAATTCTCTCTTCTTCTCTTTGTTTGAGTTCTACTATCGTGTTTTCAACAACGGTATAGTTATTATTTCTTGTATTGTTTGTTTAGGAGTTGTGTTTGGTTCGTTTTGATTTCGGTTCAAAGGAGTTTGGAATAGCATCAAGCCAGAGTCTTCTCGTCACAACCGGTTAGATATCCAATTTAATATTTGATATATTATTAGATAGTTATTTGATATATTATTAGTTAGATTAGATTGTCTTAAATAGTTAAATATAAAACTTTATAATAATTAGTTAATAAATAAATTAGTTAATTAGTTAATTAGTTAATATATTAATATATTAATATATAAATTCGTTAAAATATAATTAAGAAATTAAAGTAATATATTTTTAATATAATTTTATTTTTTGTTTAATAAATTTCATACGAAAATAAATTTAATAACTAATGTTTATGTTAATTTATTTTTTAAATTGAAAGTAAATAAAATTAAATTAATATATTTTGTAATTTGAATTTCTGTTTGTATATTTAATTTATTTATTTTAACTTTAATACAAAATAAAATGAAATAAATAAATAAAAACGAAGTAATTTTTTATATTTACTTTATTATTCATTTCTAAATTAATTTAAGTAAATTTTTATATTTATTTTATTTATATTTACGAAATTACGAAATAAAATGAACGAAAATGAAATAAATAAAAAAATGAAGTAATTTAGTTATATTATATTTACTTTATATTTACTTTATATTTACTTTACCTTATTAAATTGTATATATATTCACTAATATATAATTACATTTACTTTGATTAGTTATATTCACTAATATATAATTTGATATTTTGTGTAAAAGATAGTAATTTACAATTAGTAATACACTAATATATAGAGTTCTTAATATATATATATAAGAATATAAGAATAAAAGAACATGTAATTTAATTATAATTGAATAATTGCTAGTGTATGTTTAAAACCTAATAACTAGCAATTTAATTAATGTTAACATGTTAGTGTATGTAAATATGTGTATAAGTATATATATATATATATATATATATATATGTGCATGTATATGTAATAATATATAGGAATATAATATATAACATTAATTTTTATTGAACTATAGTACGTAGTTCTCGAAAACATGGATCGTAGTTGGATGTACGATCGGTTGTTTCCTGGAAGAGCTGGTTTAAAGCGGCGTTTTGTACAAGGGGTAGAAGAGTTTATATTTTGCGCCAAGCAGCACGAAGAATTTGCGCGACAAGGCGGAATTAGATGTCCGTGCTTGAAATGTTCATTTCAATTTATAAAAAATGATGATGAAATTAGAATGGATTTGTACAATAATGGGTTTAGGCCAAATTATTTTATATGGAGTCGGTACGGTGAAGTAGCAGCAGGGGTTGTTCGTGCAGTTAACGTTCCGGTTATTAATGTAGTAGCTCTCATAGCAAATAGTTATCCAGCGGCTACGACATCTAGAGGCGAAATTATTCAACCTTTAGAAGTTTATCAAGGAATGATATCTGATGCGGTTGGAGTAAACTTGGATTATGAAGAGCCGAAATATGATGCTGAAGAAGTTCCAAATGAGGAAGCTCAAAGATTTTACATGTACTTGAATGAAACAAATAATCCATTATTTGAAGGAGCTAAAGACTCTAAATTATCAATGTGTGTTCGGTTGTTGGGTCTTAAGTCGCAGTTTAATGTTGCTGAGTTATGCATGGAGTATATGACCAAAATGATGTTGGATGCAACTCCTGTTAAAGGACTTTTGCCGCAGAGTTATTATGATGCTAAAAGATTAGTATCGAAACTTGGTTTGAAATCTAAAAGAATTGATTGCTGTGTCTCTGGTTGCATGCTCTATTATAACAATGAGTTTGGCATAAATGATGGAGAGTTATCGGAATGCAAGATTTGTGGAGAGCTACACTATCGTGCCAGCAGGAGAGGGATGAGTGGAGGCAAATTGGTTCCACGAAAAGCAATGTTCTATTTGCCGCTCATACCAAGGCTACAGGGGATGTTTACTTCAATGGAGACCGCAGGTAAAATGACATGGCACCATCAAAATAGAAGTAACTCTGGTGAATTACGTCACCCATCTGACGGTGAGGCTTGGAAGCATTTTGATCGTGTTCATCCAGATTTTGCCAGTGATCAACGGAATGTTCGACTTGGTTTATGCTCTGATGGATTCACACCATATATTCAAGCCTCGGCAACACCGTACTCTTGTTGGCCGGTTATTGTTACCCCGTACAACCTTCCTCCAGAAATGTGTATGTCTAAACCATACATGTTTTTAAATGCAATTATTCCAGGGCCAAGTAATCCAACAGCTGGAATTGATGTATATTTGCAACCATTGATTGATGATCTAAAAAGACTTTCGAATGGTGTTTTAACTTATGACGCAGCACACAAACAAAATTTTGTGATGAGGGCGGCTTTGATGTGGACGATTAATGACTTTCCGGCATATGGAATGTTGTCTGGTTGGGGGACACATGGTAAGATGGCATGTCCGATTTGCATAGTTGACACAAAGGCTTTTACTCTTAAATACGGAGGAAAGACTTCGTGGTTTGACTCGCACCGTAGGTTCTTACCTATGGATCACCCATTTCGAAAACAGAAGTATGCATTTATCAAAGGAAATGTTGAAACAAATGGACCTCCTCGTATTTTGACACCTGAAGAAGTTTGGGACAGTGTTAAGGATATTCCTCCTGTGGAAGTTGTAGCGGGTGTTGTGTCTCGTCCAGAAGGCTATGGACAATGGCACAATTGGACAAAAAAAAGTATTTTTTGGGAACTTCCCTATTGGAAAGATAATCTATTGAGACACAATCTCGATGTGATGCATATAGAGAAGAACTTTTTTGACAACATATTTAACACTGTCATGAACGTTAAAGGTAAAACGAAAGATAATGAGAAAGCTAGGAGGAACATAGATCATTATTGTCGACGGAAGGATTTGTTGTTGGTTGAGCAAGGTACTAGGACATTCAAACCTAAAGCCAATTATACTTTATCTACTGAACAAGCGAAAGCAGTTTATCGGTGGATAAAAGAGTTGAAAATGCCAGATGGTTATTCTTCCAATTTATCTAGATGTGCGGAAGTAGATCATGGGAGGTTGCATGGGATGAAGAGCCATGATTGTCGTGTATTCATGGAGTGTTTACTTCCCATCGCTTTTAGTTCGTTGCCGACACATGTGTTGAATCCGCTCATTGAAATTAGTCAATACTTTAAGAATTTGTGTTCTGCAACCCTAAAAGTTGATGATCTTACAAAAATGGAAGAAGACATCCCATTTATCATATGCAAGTTGGAGAGAGTATTCCCGCCTGGTTTCTTTGATTCTATGGAGCATCTTCCGGTGCATCTCGCATATGAAGCTAAACTTGGCGGACCTGTCCAATACCGATGGATGTATCCGTTTGAAAGGTTAGTTAATTAGTTAATTAAAGATCATGGGTGATTCCAAAAGAAAGAAGTTTATGTTATTAATTACTATATATTAACATATTATTTTCTTTGGGTTCATGGGTGATTCCAAAAGATCAGTGAAAAACAAAGCTAGAGTTGAAGGATCAATATGGGCTTCTTATTATTTCAAGAGTGAATTTGCTTCAAGAATCAGTCGAAATGAAATGGACATTGATTGTCCTAGACATCATTTGGCTTTGTCTGTCTTTTGTCAACCTAGTCGTCCATCTGGGAAGGAGTCAATTCACTGGCTAACTGAAGAAGAGTTAAATTCAGCACATGTTCATGTGTTGATAAACTGTTCTGAGGTGCAACCATTCATTGAGTATGTATTCCTCAAAGTGCCTTATCAATCTTATATATATTTGATAGTACCGGGAGACTCAAGAGCAGAGCAGTGAGAGCACAGAAGTTGATCTTGTGGAGGAGGCTAGAGCAGCTCGTGAAATTTGGGAGAGAGCCGTTGGTCCAAGAAAAAGTAATCGTTTAGTAGGATCTGGTGGTATCGGACCGGCTGCTTTCAGAGCAAGTATTATTCCGAGTCTTTCTAGTTCTGGATCAGCTGGGAGTACTGCTCGCTCATATGTTCCTACCACTGGAGATTTGCATGCTGTAACTGAGTTGACCCAGCAGTTGAGCCAGGCTCATCGTGAGTATGAAGAGCGCCAGCAGAAAAGTGCTTAAGAATTGCAGGAGCTTCGAGAGCGGACTACGTTAGCTGAGGCACGCGTGGCGGAGCAGGAACGACAAGCAGCAGAGGAACGTAGGCTAGCAGCGGAGGAACGTAGGCTAAATGAGGAGTGCTATAATCACTTATTGAGTCAGCTGTCTCAGCAGCAGTACTCCAGGCCATCATCTTCCCATATGGCGCCATCCTACACGCCGCCACAGCAGCACTTTGGCGGTGCCTTTCAGCCATGGTCTCAGTACCCGCAGCAGTATCCACCTCAGCAGCAGATGTATCCACCACCGGCGCCCCAGCTCCATCAGCAGTACTATGCACCTCAGCAGCAGTTGTATCCACCCCCACCCCAGCAGGTTGATCAGCACTCCCAGCAGATATACAACTCAAGTATCGATTTGAATACTATCGATCCTATTGGTGCTTTTCTTACAGCTACTGATGACGCCTCAGGTGACGCCACAGCCAGCTATTACACGAGCGAGGATTCAGACCAGCTCCCACACCAGCCCCCACCCCAGTAGCTAGCTTACACTTATGTTATTTTGTTCTTTGGATATTTAAGTTTTATTTTGTGTTGAATATGAATATTCGCGTATTTTGTTGGGATATTTAAGTATGCGCTTTTTTTGGATATTATATCGACCGGGTATTGATTTTTAATCGTATATTTAATTTGTCATTTTAATTTGATTATTAATTTTTTTCAATTATAATATTATTTAATAATTTATTAAATATTATATTTTTATTAATATTCATTATAAATATTTAATAATATTTATTATTATTTAATTCGTGTTATTTTAAAATACGAATTAATTATTTTAAAAATAATTATTATAAAAAAATTAATTATATTTAAATCGTATTTTTAAAAATAACATTAATTAATAAAAAAATAATTTCCTATTTTTAAAACAGTTTTTTATTATTAAATTTTCTTTTTTTAAACAATTTTTAATTAATAAATATTCTGTTTTTAATTCGTATTATAAAAAAAACTTTTTTTAATTACTAAATTTTCTGTTTTTAAAAAAAAATTTAATTTTCGGTTTTTAAAACATTTATTTATTATTAAATTTATTTTTTTAAAAAAAATATATATTAAATTTCCTTCTGGTATTAGGCGGGTTCCAGCGGATTTTTTTTTAAAAAAAAAAACGTATTTTTCGGCGGATATTAGGCAGTTTCCGGCAGATTTATTATTTTTTTTTAAAAAGCCGTATTTTCCGGCGGATATTAGGCGGTTTCCGGCGGATTTATTATTATTTTTTTAAAAAACGTATTTTCCGGCGTATATTAGGTGGTTTCCGGCGGATATTTTCGGCGGATTATAGGCGGTTTCCGGCGGATTTTCTGGGGGATTTGGCCTCGAAAATTTCCAGCGAATTTTGCGAGGGAACCCGATCCGCCGGAAACCGTTTGCGACGAGGGTTTTTCCGGCGCCCAAAATCCGCCTGAAAGTCCAAATTTTCGGCGGATTTTGGTCGCCGGAAAATCTTGTTTTTTGCTTGTAGTGTTCTCATTCCCACTTTTTTTTTCAAATTTCTCCTTTTTTTCAAATTTTGAAATTCAAATAAAACCCACCCACTTTCTTTTCTCACTATCTACTATAACCTACTAATCAACTAAAATAATCAATTTGCTTATCTAAAAAAACTAAAATAATCAACTGAAACTACGAGATAACTGCACTAATATATAAAAAAACACGCGATAACTTCACTGTCATTTAAAAAAACACGAGATTAATATCTAAAAAAACTTAATGACTATTTAAACTACTGATTAATATTTAAAACACATGTGACAAATATTTGTCACTAATACCTAAAAAAGGTCAAATAATTGTCACAGATATATAATAAAACACGGGATAAATCTTTTTTATTGATAATCTACTATCTATCTTTTACTATCTACTATAATCTACTAATCAACTAAAATAATCAATTGAAACTATGAGATAACTGCACTGATATATAAACAAACACGGGATAACTGTACTGGTATATAAAAAACACGGGATAACTGCAATGATATATATAAAAACATTGGATAACTACACTGATATATAAAAAAAGCTGCACTAATATATTTGATAATCTACTATCTATCTTTTGCTATCTACTATAATCTACTAATCAACTAAAATAATCAATTGAAACTATAAGATAACTGCACTGATATATAAAAAAATACGGGATAACTACACTGATAAATAAAAAACACGAGATTAAAATTTGTCATTGATAATTAAAATTTTTGAAGACTATTATTACAAACCTACTATCTAAAAAACAAAAAGACTTAATGACTATTTAAACTACTAATTATTATTTAAAATAAATATTTCTTATTATAATCTACTATGTAACTTTTACTATCTACTATAATCTACTAATCAACTACAATAATCAATTGAAACTACGAGATAACTGCAATGATATATATATATATATATATATATATATATATATATATATATATATATATAAACACGGGATAACTGCAGTGATATATAAAAAACATAGTATTAATATTTGCCATTGATAAATATAATTTTTGAAGACTACTTTAAACCTACTATCTAAAAAAACAAGAAGGCTTAATGACTATTTAAACCGATTAATACACAAGTGACACATATTTTTCACTAATACCAAAAAATGACAAATAATTGTCACTGATAAATAAAAAAATACGGGATAAATATTTCTTATTGATAATCTACTATCTATCTTTTACTATCTACCATAATCTATTAATCAACTCAAATAATCAATTGAAACTATGAGATAACTGCACTGATACATAAAAAACACGGATAACTGCAATGATATATAAAAAAATACAGGGATAATTGCAATGATACATATATAAAAACACGGGATAGCTGCATTGATATATAAAAAACCACGGGATAATAACACTGATATATAAAAAAACACTGCACTGATATGTAATAAAACGCGGGATAAATGCATAGAATGTTTTTAAAGGATACTTTTACATTTTTAGATTTTAATATTTATTTATTTTTTATTTGAAACTCCTTTTTTATCTACTTTAAATTTGTCTTTATTTTCACGGGGTAATGTTCAAACTATTTAAATACTGTCAAACTTTATTCATAAAAAGAACACAACAGCACCCGTGCGTATGCACGGGTATTTTACTAGTTCTCTTTTATATTCAATTAGATTTAATTAAGCAAAATGAATATACAAAATTTATATTCAATTAACATTCCATTTTATTTTATTTTTGGTTGAGCCTCTTTCATTTATTTTGATTCAACATTCTATTTCTTTCAACTATTCAATTAAAATTCTATTTATACTTTAGTAACTAGTAAGTTTTTCTTGATGAAACCAAAAAAACTAGTAAGTATACGAAATCACTTTATACAAAAAAAATATACTAAATAGCTATTGCAATACAAATATCATTGTCTGTCCACAATGGTTCGATTACACATTAAGAGACTTGGTGGCTCGGTTCATTCGGTAGCTAGTCAATGAATCAGACCACCAAGAGACTTGGACGCCATATTTCCACCCAAAACTTTAAGCAGTGTTGATGATTTACGTGAATAATAGTTTCTCCCTTTGTTTTTAACTGAGCATTGTGAACATTAGTGTATTGTTATGATTTTTTTATTTGGTGAAAGTTATTTTTAGGATGTGTTCCGAACTGGGCCGAGGGTCCAATCCGCTCTATGCAGGCCACTGATGGCCCAATCCACGAAGGATTTACTCAATGGCATGACCAGCGCTCTCACGCGCGTGATCAACGGCTGAGATCAACTCGACCCATCCAACGGCTAGGAAGAACCACCTGACACTATAAATAGAGGTCCATCCCCCACTGACAAATACACTTTTGAACTCATTCATTACTCCTATTTTTTTGACAAAAACTCATTCATTACTCCTGCTTTGACTCTTACCCCACTAATTTCGGCATCACCTTGACTGACAAGCAGTACGACTTGGGATGAACTCTGCTCCCGAACTACTCACAAGCAGTACGACCAGACACCTTGACTGACTCATTGCTAGGGCGCCAAGGTACAATTCAGAATGTATTAAATTTGATTCTCATGTTTTCTTTGTTATGTTGTATTCATACAAGTAACATACACATGCATCCGCACAAGGCGATCGCTTTTTGTGGTATAGTTATTACTCAAGTTGAAATAAAAATTTAAGAGTTTACTGTTATAAAAACGAATGGGGAACAACAACAAATATAATAGTTTTGTTGTTGTGGCTCAAAATCAAAGGTTAGTAGAAAGCAAACAATTAACCCCAAAAAAAAGTACAACAACATTTAAATTAGAATTATTTGAAAAATTATAATTAAAACGATAAGTAGTAAAATAATTGTCAATTTGTTTTGCAAGTCTAAATAACCAAAGATTAAATGGCACTCTTGCGCAAAGAACAATTTAAAACCCTAACACAAACTTCTACATTTTGAAATCTACACTTTAAGATATGGAGATCAATTGGTAGGTAAATGGGAACAAAGGGGTTTGCACAACAAGCTCCAAATACTTACACAATGTAGCAGGGGTGTAGATGAGTAACATAATAAGATGGAGGTGTCCTTGATTAGAGCCAACATTATTGAAGAACAAAGGTAGCTATGGCAAGGTTTTTGCATCAAGCAATCAAGGTAGAGCAACAAATCAAGAGAAAAGGCAACATGAAAAAGAGTTCCTACAACTTTAATTCTCCAAGTTAGAAGGAAAGAAACAAGAAGAACGGAAGTACTCCATCATGCACATCCATGACAGCACCTCCTAAGACCCAAAATAAGTCTAATGAGGCTCCTAAAAAACAAGTAGCTACTGAGATTAAATGTTTCAAATGTTTGTTGAGGGGCCACATAGCCTCTGAATGCCTAATCAAGAAGACCATGTTGCTTAAGGAGAATGGGAGGATTACTAGTGGTTCATCTTCAGATACTGCCCTACCTAGTGATGAAGCGAATGAAGAGGAAGTTCGTGAAGGAGACTTGTTCATGGTTAGAAGAATGTTGGGGAGCCGATCAAGAGACTTGGATGAAAGTCAAGGGGAGAACGTTTTACTCGATGCCTCATCCAACGTGCGGAAATTGCACCAGTGTTGCTAGTGTGAGAAAGGTCTAAAAAATGAATCTGGCATCTACAACGTACAAGTTTCAATATCTTATTGGGAAGCATGAGGATACGGTTCTATGTGACGTGGTGTCAATGGAAACTTGTCATTTACTTCTTAAAAGGACATGGTAGTATGACAAGAGAGACATTCATGAGGGATATACAAACAAGTTGTCTTTTGTCCATAAAGAACGCAAAATTACTCTTGCTCCTATGTCTCCAAGAGAGGTTGGCGAGGATCAATCAAAAATAAGAGAGAACGGAGAGGGAGAGTGGAAAGAAAGAGAGAAAAGATTGGAGAGAGAGAGCACAAAATCTATTTCTATATTTATAAAAGAAATAGAGGTTAATAAGGGCATGCATTTAAAGAAGCTAATACTCGTTACCGAGTTAGGAAAGTAAGTTGCGGAGGCAGTATTAGTTATCTTATCTCACATTTTTAAGAAATTTCACTTTACAGAATTCTTCAAAAATCTAGATATATCTTAGAAGACGTATAACTATAAGTGGTAAGTCGTAGTTAAATGAACTACAATGACAGAAAAACAATGTTCATATACTTCTCGATATGATGATGAGGGTGTAGAGGATGATGGTGTTCAAATTTGGTGAGCAAACTCAGAAAAGGGACAAGAAAAATGCACAAGTATTGCTTTATCAAGATTGTTTCAGTCTTTACTCCTTAATTAACTCATCATAAACATATTCATGGCAGAGTATTACTTAGATGGTGTTTGTAGAATGTATATTCTGATATTTGTCAGATTTTCCTTTATACAAGAAAGTAGAGTTCTTAATTTAACTAACTTTGTTGTTACAATAGATATAGCAATTATGAAATATATTAATTAAGCAGATAATGCAACTTCCGTCAAATTTAGCAGGAAACTTTTTGTGCAAACTGTCAAATGAAGAAATTTCAGATTTGAAGTTCATGGGTTTTATTCTGTGAGACTTTCAAATATAAGTCTCTACTTTACAAAATAGAGGGAAACTAAAATCTTTATAGATTGGCAAATAAATTTAATGAAAACCTTTTTGACTAACCACGTTTTTAAAAATTTCAATAAATTTACTGCTCTTGTCACAATCAATTTTCATATGCTTAAAGTTAAAAGAAGAACTAATCTTCTGAGTTCATAAAGTAGTACTTAAATTCACAAAGTAGTTCACAAAAAGGAAATTCGAATACTTTCTAATATGCAAGTTCTACATTGATACCAATCCATAGTTTGCTCCTTAAAATATTATAATCAACAGATCAAGTGATAACAACAACAAAAGCAGAATTTTTATTGAAATTCATATTCCCATGATCTGCATAACAGCCTCAAGTATCAGTGCCTCAAATCATTTCATCACTATTTCAAGCTTCTAAATCCTGTTTTCAAGATCAAATACAGCTTTCCCTTGATACTAGAAACTTCTTAGCTCAACTAATTTATTTTATTTTAATAATAGGCATAGTAATTATGAAATATCATAAAGTAGTTAATGCTAATGGCGTTTTTCTGAAATGTTTCCGGAAACTTCATGGGCAAAATTGTCAAAAGGAGAAATTTTAGATTTGATGTACTTGAAGGATTGTTTGTATGAGCAAATCTAGTAAGTTCATAAGTCTTATTTGGTGACACAAGTCTGTATTTCATAAAATACAGGGAAACTAACATCTTAATTTCCACATGATTCAAAATTTAGATTAATTTAGAGCTGCATGTCTCAGCATCAATTATAACGACATGAAAGAAGAATTAGACTTCAAGTTCATATAGTGCTAAAATTCTTCTACTCCACTAAAAGGAAATTGGAGTACTTTCTAATGTGCAAGTTCTTCACTAATTTTCTACTTGAAATATTATAGACAACATATAAGCTGGTGAACACAACAAAACCAGAATGTTCATTGAGTTTCAAATTCATCTGCATAACATTCATGTGCAACTCCTACTGGTTTGGAAGACAAAAAGGACTATCACAGGACAATTACATAGTGAGTTAGCAATTTGATAATTGTAAACTATAACAAAATTAGGAAGTTGGATCTGTACTTACAAAATACAGAATTTTTGGTCTGATCATGTCACTAACCAAAGAGCACTAATCATTAGTTCCCTTCCTCAGCTGCAAGCTCAGCTTCCTTCTTTCCTTTCTTATGCCTCCTACAATAAACTCTCGAAGTCTCGGGCTTATTTCCCCCATTGGGCGGAAGTTGGCCCACATTTTCTTCCGCGTTCCTCACACCATATCTCACTGCTTTAATCTTAGCAACCACACTTTCAAGCTTCTGAATCCGGTTTTCAAGATCAAGTGCAATGTCTACTGTTAAAGTACTAACACTTTCCCCTTTTAGATCACTAGCATCATCTTTATCACAAAATGGACTCTTGATTTCAGCTTCATGCTCACATCCAGATCCAACTATTTCATCACCCACACTTGTTGGTGGAAAAACACCAAATTCAGGATGAGACAAAGCCTTTCCATTTTCAACTACTACATCATCATCATCAGAACATTTAGCTTCACTACTAGAAGAACTTGATAGTTCATCAACCTGACAATGATCATCACCATTTATTATATTATGTCCTTCTTTACATTTCTTCCACCAATCATAGTATCTAGAAGTAACATCTGGCTCACTAGCAGACAAAAGAATGCACCAATTTGTATCTATTAATGTCGCCGGTCGGTTATAACTCATCCAAGGATCCTTCTTACAACGAGCAACCACACCAGGAATGTCCTGATCCATTCCGAATTGCATAGCAACACGATGTGGGTGATATTTCTCTTTACATCCCATTCCCACCAACTCACAGACCCTCAAGCAGCGAGCGAAGGACTGCAATTCTTCATCCATAGAAGGATTATCACATACCCACATGTCCTTTTCATTAGACACCTCAAGGGCCGGCGAGTTCTTCTCATACGGTTGCCACAAAAATCCATCTCTAACACCTCCACAATCCAAGACCTTCTTCAAGTTTTTATTTTTCTCCAATTTTAGTCCATCCCATTTAGCTATCCTATGTAAACCATGCTCTCTTGCATTATATGGAAATGGCTTCAATGCTGGAAACCTCTCCAAAGCCCATATTTGAACCAATTGAAATGGAGCCCATATAGTGGCTCTTAAATTCTTAATGACCGTGGAATTGTTGTTAATAGTGCTATTTAGAACCCCCAAGTCCCTATAAATGGTAGCTAAAACAGCAGGTGCAAGAGCTATTCTAATCCCTCTAGCTAAATGTATTGCAATAGGTATAACACTTTTCAAAATAATATCAAAAGCCTCAGCAGGGAAAACAAACCTTGACAACCAATAAACCAAAAAAGCCTCATGCTCCACTTTACTTTCTTCTTTCTCCATGAAATGCATCATCCATGCTTTTTGAGGTACCTTTTTAGCCTTAGAGGAATTAAACATTCTTCTTGCTTCAAGTAGTTCCTCTTCTGCTTCTTTTTCTTCATTGTTGACACTAGGGTTAGTAACACAATCTCCTAGAACAGAATAACCCCAACAAAGTTTCATGTCTTCTAATGTTATTGTTGCTTCTCCCCAAGGGAATACAAAAGTGTTGGTCTTTGAACACCACCTTTTGGAGAGTTTAAGAATCAAATCATCATCACGTTTGATTTCATATGTAGAAGCTATGATAGCATTATGTATTCCAGCTTTTGACCATAAATATTCATGCTTGGGTTGTAATTTCTCGACCCATATTTTCCATTCGTCGGCCGGAGTTCGCCACCCATTGTATCTTACTTCTATTGGCATGTTTTTAGAAGTTTCAGTGAAGATGGCAAAATGGGGTGGAAGAAAGTGAGGTGGAGGTGAGACTTGTTTTTCCATGCAAGGGTTGAGAAAATAAGCGTCTCTCAGAAGTGGGTTTTCACCGGAAGATGGTGAGACCATGAGTTCTTCTCTGGTTTCTATGATAGAATCGGGTGATGGGTCATCCATTTTTGGAGTGGAAGGGGAAAAGTTAAGTTTTTTTCTTCTTCTGTTTGTGGGTAAACGGAGGTAAGGAGTTGAAGAGGTTTCAGCTTTATGTGTTAGAGGAGGAGTCCCTATTGAAATAAGAGCCAAAATAACGGGACCGAGTTAATTAATACTTTTAATAATGAATATTAGAATTTATTATTAAACCTAGTTTTAAACTTCCAAGAAGGGTATTGAACTGTGTACTGGATGCAGATCTCGGTTGGGTAGTAGACTGAGGTGCTCATCAAGCTGAGTAGTTAGATCTCTCCAATTGATATGCCGAGATGCTCCTGTTCGCGTTGATCCAACGAGTGGTGTGCACCTGGACACACTCTGATGCTTAAGTAGCATTAGGAATAGATGATATGAGGTAATAAATGTGTACCTATAGCATTAATGAGGATGCGTATGTATAGGTGGGAGTGCCCAAAAGGCGGGTGGAACTTTGACCGCCAGATGTAGGATTTTGATCCTCAGTGTCTATCGATTGCGGGCTAGGTATCATTATCTACACCCATTATTCATAGTCCGCCTTGTAGACCGCTTGTTAATGGGCTTTAACCGATCCAGAACAATTGCCCTCAAGTCGGGGTGGTTCTGGAAGGAGTTCCTCGGCTTGAAATCCGATTGTTCAGTGGAATATGACCACGATAGGCCCTATTCGTGGTTTTGATTGCTTGCAGTCACGAAGGCGGGATATTTTGCAGTATCTACCTCGGCTCAAGTCGAGATTATGCATTATATTACTAGTGAATGGGGACAAAAGCATGTTGACTGCAGATAGGTGTCAACAGGGAAGCGTGCGTTTTCTCCTGGAACTTTGTGCATGCGCTTTAATTGCACTGGCGAAAAACGTGACAGCTGTCACTTCTGCTGGTTTTCTATAAATAGGAAGAGTATCATTGCGTTTGTGCTTTCGCTGAATTTGTACTTTGACGTTGTTGTTCAGTCCGTCTTAGTTCTTTTGAGATCAATTTGCAGTTAGCGAGCTTACCAAGGCTGTATCCTTCCGACCACAAGGTATGTTTCTCCTCTCCCATGCTTTCTTTCTCCTTTCGGGACGGTCCTACTTGGAACACAGTTGGACTTCCTCAGATAGTTTGCCTCCATTCGATCGGATTGGGCTAGGATAGTGGGAGTGCCCCCTTCTTTGATGTAGCTGCGGGGTTCTTATGATCTCCCCTAACATGGGCTTCCTCTATAGGTATTAGGCAAGGGTGAGGCTACCGGCTTGGATGAGACGAGATTCCCCCCAACTGATGGTTCTTCTTCTTCTGGCCAATATTTGGGCTCCTCGGTGGGAAGTAAAGGCTTTCCTCCATCCATGGTAGCTCGGACCCTCAGCAACGGGTTTCTTTGGAGATCCTTTCCAAGAGCAGTGTTTTCCTAGAACATGACTCCTCTCTTCTGGGTGACCTTTTGTCATTAGTTAGGTTAAGTAGGCAAGGAAGACTGGGATTTGTGTGGAATTCCCCATGGAGTGCCGGTGTGTAGTCTGGTTAGGGATGGACCGAAATTTTTTGTCCACTCGGCAATGATCACAGAGGTGGGGATCCGCCCTCCTTTTACCCCCTTTGAGAAAAGATTCCTTGGGTTTCTGCGGGCTTCCCCTCACAGATTAGTCCCTCGGGATGGGGTTCTTTGCGAGCATATGAACAGGGGGTGCGAATTTTCGAGCACCCCATATCGGTAGAGTTGTTCCTGTATTTGTTCGATGTGGTTCGAAATCCCGAGAGAGATTCGAGGAGGATTCGTTAGGATTTCATAGACTTAGTTCCTGGGACCTCGGAAAATCTGTTCACCTTTTTTTTTGATAGATGGTTTCATGGGCAAGTTCTTCCTCGTTCGACCGCGGAACTTGGTTGCACTTAAGAAGATCTACATACTTGACGATTCAGCAAATTGGCTTCTCTGCTTTTTCACTTCAGCTGGTCCTATGACCATTTCAAGAAACCTCTCAAGTTTTACACTCAGTCTCGTTCCCAGTTGGACGGGGCCGACGTAGTGAGCCTTGAACTTCTTCGGTCTTGGGCGTCTATGTTTTGGGGTGACCGAGTGATTAATACCCGAGCAGTGGCTAATGCGCCTCATGGGGAAGCCATTAATGTTCTTGGCATGCCGAGTCTTATAGCGTTACTTCTTTCTCAGTTGTTTTTCCTGCTTGTAATTCATTTATTTGTCTTTTCAGCGGCAATGTCGTCTCTTACCACTCTTTACGAGCTGAGGGAAACTGCTACTAGGTCTGTAATTCCTCATGTGCCATATTCCTTGCCCCGAGATCATAAACCGGTGGATGGGTCCGAAGGACTACCTCGGAAGGGGAAGGAGGTGATTGATTTGGAAGTTTTTGCACAAGCTTCTCCCAATGCCGTGGTGAAGAGAAGTCAGCCTGAAGTGGCCGATCAAGCTGTGGAGCTGACTTTCAAGGATACTCCTCCAAAGAAATCGAGGTTCGAGGATCCTTCGATTTATTTAGATGCTTCCAAGGAAGATATTACTAACTTCGATAGAGTAAGCCTGGAGGATCTCTATTCAAATCCTTTCGACGCCGTTCTCCAGATTGCGACCTTTGGGACTAAGTTGTTAGAGGCGGATCGCAAATTAACTGAGGGAGGTATTATTCTATTACTCTTCACTCTTCAGCTCGTTCCTTTTCCACTCTTGATTGATATGAGCTTGTAATTTGTTTTTGGCAGGGAGATTGCGGCTCCTGAAGGAGCGTGATGAAGCAAGAGAGCGGTTTGAGTCTTCCAAACAAGATTTCAGGGCGGCGATGAGGAGAAGAAGAAGGAGACTGCGGCTCAGCAAGTGGTTGAGTCAGAAGAGATACTGCCGTTGAGCAACTCTGCCTGCTCTCCAAATCTCTAACGGAAGCCAAAAAGAATTTAGCTGAGGCTATGAAAGCGGTGGCTCAGATCGAGCTGCTTCAAACCAAAGTTGCCGAGCTGGAGGATACCGTGGCGCGGATCTTGGCTGAAAGGGATGAGGCTCTGAGAGCGAAGGATGAGGCACTTTTAGCTAGTCAGAAAATTGTTGAGAAGGCTTTGGCGTTTGGCGATGAAGCTTTTAAATTAGGTACAAAGTACAACTAAAAACACCAAGTGCAAAGCTATAAAGAGTGCTTTAAAATGCACTGATCAACACTACCTCTCTTCTCTCAACCCTATTCAGTGCACTTCAAAGTTTTTATGGGTACATTTCTGAGTATGTTCATAGCTATTGTGATTAGATTCATGACAAAATTACACCAGGGGACCTTTAACTTATTTATTTGTAACAAGTTGGCCTTTTAAGTTTCTTTTGTAACAAATAGGCCCTTTAAGTTACCCGACGTTGACACCGTTGGCCCTTTTAGTAAAATGTAATATCGTTCATTACATCAAAATACACCAAAATATGTTTGTTTGCATCAAAATACATAAGCTAGAGTAGTCACAATATATAAAGTAGCATTACATCAAAATATATAAGCTAGAGAAATCATTAAAAGGGCCTATTTGTTACAAAAAAAACTTAAAGGTCCAACTTGTTACAAATAAATAACTTAAAGGTCCTCTAGTGTAATTTTGCCTAGATTCATTGAGAAACCAACTTTCCTCACTACCTATTGTATTCCGAACCAAAACCCAAAACCCAAAACCCAAAACCATACCTTATCTTTATAACTTTTTAACATGGCATAGGTTTGCTTGATTGTCAAACAAGAAGCCTAAGTAGGTTCTTAGGGGGTGTCACAGTAGGTAGATCCGTGGAATAAAACTAATGGTACAATAGATAGGCTGTAGAAGAAAACTATCAAGTGCTTTAGGCCAAGGTTGTACTGTGGTTTTGTGAGGGACAAGAATTTGAATTTTTGTCTATTCCCTTGCCCCACTGCTTCCAGTACCATGAACAATTTTTCAAATCAAACACGGTACAACTGAAGTTATCCAATTCAGTCCCCTGCTTTTTAGCAAATCAAACACAACCATATTTTTATACACAAAATTAGGTTATATACAATTAAAAGAACATTAATCACCAAATCTATTGAGCGACGCAGTGGTTGGTATTGTTAGCGATGTCATGACCCTAGTTCGATTCATGCAGCAGTGTATTTATTATTTTTTTGCAAGATTTGAACCAAATGAAACAACTTTAGATATATAGTGATAAATATTTTATATATTTGTTACTAATTTGGCCCCCTCCAATTTTTTCCCAATATCCACTGTAGACATCATTTGGTACTTAATATCAACTAAAACTATTCTCCTATTTCTAACTTTACATATTTCTCTATTTATCTGTTTACCAAATTCCTAAATCAATTTCGATGTTGTTGGAGAGCTTGGGAGAACACCAAAGGCAGCAACGAGCTAATAACTAGGGTCACCAAGAGACTTTGATACCATGTCTCCACCCAAAACCTGGACATATGGGTTAAATCTCTTATATTATCATTTACTTAGCTCATTCCTTGTGTTAATTTTGGAAAAAATAATAACTCTCATTTGATAAATTCCCCATTAGGGAGTTTATATACAAGTCAGAGAAGCAAGGAAAAAAGACTAAACTACCCTAAACTAGAACATTAAAAATACAAAAAAGGCTAACTAACTGAGAGTATATACAATATGTCTAACAACTAACTGAGAGTAAATACAATAAATTCTGGAATGAGGCAGGCTGGAGGGGTTTTGTGTGGATGTCAGCAATCTGAGCAACAGTGGGAATAAGCATTAGATGAAGGATGCTAGCTTGAACCTTGTCAGGAACCAAATGACAATCGAGCTCAATATGTTTAGTTCGCTCATGGAATGTGGGATTCTGAGCTATCTGAATGGCAGACTGGTTGTCACAATATAGTGGACCCGAATCTATGTGAGGAACCTGTAAATCTGTCAAGAGGTAGAGTAGCCACTGGATCTCACAAGCAGTGGAAGCAAGAGCTCGATACTCAGCCTCGGAGGAGGACTTGGAGACCGTGCTCTACTTCTTGGACTTTCATGAAATCAGAGAGGTACCAAGAAAGATACAAAACCACGTGACTGAACGTCTAGTATCAGGACAGGCAGCCCAGTCTGAATCACTAAAACCTTTAAGTTTCAAATCAGAGTCAGCATCAAAGAAGAGACCAGAACCGGGTTGCCCCTTAATGTACCTAAGGAAGGACATGAAGAGTAGCATCCATATGGGTCTGCCGAGGAGCGGAGATGAATTGGCTAAGCTTATGGACAACAAAGCATATGTCCGGTCTGGTGTTAGTAAGATATATTAAGCGACCAATGAGTCTTCTGTAACTAGAAGGGTCATTCAAAAGTGTGCCACTAGTAGCAGAGAGCTTGAGGCCAGGGGGCATAGGCGTAGAAACCGGTTTGCAAGCAAGTAGGCCTGCATCGGCGAGAAGTTCAAGGGCATATTTCCGTTGTGAGATGATGATGCCTTGTGTAGATCGAGCTACCTCTAAGCCAAGGAAAAACTTTAGAAGCCCCAAATCCTTAATTCTAAACATAGCATCAAGAGAAAGCTTGACTGACTGGATTTCAGCTAAGTTGTTCCCTGTGAGAACGACGTTGTCAACATATATAAGGAGCACAGTGACTTGAGAACTAGTGGTTTTGACCATGAGAGAGTAATCTGATTAAGATTGTACCAATCCAAGAGAGGTAAGATGAGAAACCAATTTGAAGTTCCATTGCCTACTAGTCTGTTTCAACCCATAGAGAGATTTGTGAAGTTTGCAAACCTGATTAGGTGCAGAAGTTTCAAACCCTTGAGGAACTCGCATGTAGACCTCTTCATGCAAGTCGCCATGAAGGAATGCATTATTAACATCCAACTGATGTAAATGCCAGTTGCAAGCTGCTGCAAGTGCCAATACCAGTCTCACAGTGGTAATTTTAACATCCGGAGAAAAAGTTTCAGAGTAGTGTTTACCTTGGATTTTGGTAAACACCGCTGGTCTCCAATTTGGTTAACTTGCAGGATCAACCAGTGAATCCTAAGACCATTTGTGTTTAGAGTTTTTAGTTTGATGTGATGTTCTTCAGTGTTTTGCGTTTTAAACAGAAAAGAAGAAGAAATAACTGATTCCTTACGCGCGAAGCAATCAAGATATTTCAAGGAAGAAGGACTTGAATTGTAAAACAGATAAAGGTAAAGAGAAAACAGAAGTAAATTGCATTAAAATGAAAGAGAATGGTACACAAGATCATACATTGTTCCTTGTACTCGTTTCTCAGTGCGTGTCGGTACTTTGAGCGTGGGAATTGCAATATGAAATTGTGACCCTTGTTTCTTCTCAGAAACTACTATTTATACTAAGTAGAACAGAGGGGGAAAAACTAAACTAAGTAACTGCCTAGAAATTCGAAAACTAATAACTGCTACTCCTACTTTCGACGAGAACCGCTTCATCACGCTTCGACCAACTGCTAGTTCTTCAGCGCATAACTACTCTGTTTTCTGTCTGTCGAAAGCTTGTGTCCGTTTTCCTCTTTCTTGCTTTTTTGCTTCCCCGGAAGCCTGTCGAATTTACCCTGCGCATGGCCAATTCCTCTGTCGAAATACTTTGGTCTTTGTCGAAGTATAAGTCAAGCCTTATTGACCATTTTCAATGAAGCCTGTCGAAATTACAGGCTAACAAATTGCCCCCCAAAAATGTCTTTCTCGACTGAGCTTGAGGTGGAAGGAGAGAAAGAACATTTTTGAATTTACCATCGAAATAGACTTTGCACTTGAGTAGAACAACTGTATACCTGATGTCGCCACTGTTAAGTGTTGTTGACGTTACTCCTATCTTGGTGTACCACATGGCCTTCAACGTTCTGCTTATAATTCTAACAATGCTCATATGGCAATCATAACTTCCTTTGAAAGCCACGTACTTACGCTTTCTTTATCTTTATTCCAGCGTTATTTTAACTTCCTGCAATGTTGGCTTATACTTTTTCAAGTATTTGCCATTTATACGCAAAATTCTTTCATCAGCGCCAATCTCTTCGACTTCATATGCGCCGTTTGAATAGACTTTGTAGAATTTTGAATGGTCCTTCCCAACTTGGGGACCATTTACCAAGGACTCTATCTTTTCGATCCATAGGTAAAATGACTTTCCAAACTAAGTCTCCCACGTCGAAAGTCTTCAATTTGACTTTCTTATTGTACACCTTGGCTACTCTCTCCTTTTGTCTTGTGAGCACATCTAATGCATTTAACCTGTCATCATCTAAATCAACTAATTCATCTAGCATCATACTCCAATAATGATCAGATGGGATTTCAAATTGTCTTTGAATCCTAGTTGATTGGAGGCAAATCTCTGCTGGCAATATTGCATCATGCCCAAAAACAAGTTTGAAAGGAGTATTATTAATTGACTCTTTGGGAGATGTTCGACATGCCCATAAAATTTGGTTAAGTGTCCTATGCCAATTCTTGGGTTTTTGCCCAACATGTTTTTTAATCAAACTAATGATAATTTTATTGGCTGCTTCAACTTGACCATTTGCCTGAGCATAATATGGTGTCGAACTCAACAATTTATAACCATTTTCAGCAGTGAATTCGACCATTTTCTGACCAATAAAAACCGAACCTTGGTCTGTGGTGATAGTTTCAGGCACACCGAATCTATACAATATATGGTCTTGAATAAAACTAATTACTGCCTCTTGATTAACATTATTTAAAGGAACAGCTTCCACCCATTTAGTGAAATAATCTATTCCTACTAATATGAAACGATGGCCTTTCGACGAATTTGGTTTAATTTCACCAATTATATCCAAAGCCCATCCCCTGAATGACCAAGGTTTTACAATAGAATGTAATTCATTTGCAGGTACATGTTGTATTCCTGCATGCTTTTGACATTCTTGGCATCCTTTGGCAAACTCTATGCAATCTTTTAACATAGTCGGCCAATAGACACCTTGTCGAAATAAGAGCCATTTCATTTTATGGC
This sequence comes from Astragalus glycyphyllos, assembly GCA_963573325.1. NCBI lineage: Eukaryota > Viridiplantae > Streptophyta > Magnoliopsida > Fabales > Fabaceae > Astragalus > Astragalus glycyphyllos. The sequence continues at coordinate 39,079,060 of OY754307.1, forward strand.
CTACTTGGTGAGCTCCACAGGTTCCACTGTGAGTATTAGATATTGCCAAGTATGCCTCATTTTCACTAAGGCACTTGAGTAAAACTCCTTCAGGGGTTTTCTTAAACAACTCATTGCCCATGATGACATAACTTAAGGCTCTATACTTGGTTTTTCTATCAGTTATCCCTGTTGGATTTTCCAAGTAGTTAACAATTTGTCTTCGCCAATCATCATTTGACACACTGTCAATGGCAAAAACTTCAAACACATTATCACAATAACCTTTGTCGGAAACTTCATCATTAAAATTTTCAATAAAATTTTCACTTTCACTCGGAGGTAATTGACTTAAGACTAAAGAGTAGTTCTCTGCCTCCTCTAGTTTTTTCCTTGACAAGGTTTCTTGTGTCATTGCTGTCGAAATTAACTTGTTTTTAATTTCGATTAGCTCTGTTAATTTCTCTTTAGAAACTTTATAACCAGAAGCAATTTGTGCCAGATCATTGGCCTCTTGATTTGCAATACGAGGCACATGTTGAATATCAACGCTGTCGAATTTTTTCAATAAAGTACTGGCAGCAGTAAAGTAAGTAATCAAATTTTCCTTAATGCACTTGTATTCTTTCGTTAATTGTTTGATTACTAATTCAGAATCACCTCTAATTTCGACCTGTTTTGCCCCCAAGTTTAACAGAATTTCAAGTCCTGTTACTAAGGCTTCATATTCAGCCTCATTATTGGAGCAACTTTCTTTAATTTTATACTTGTATTTAGTTGGAATCCCTTCAGGTGAAATGATTGACATCCCAACACCAGACCCATTTTTATGGCTGGAGCCATCGAAGTATAATTTCCACGGTCGAAAGTGCACAAAGTTAATTTCTGATTCAACTATTGAATGATCAACAATGAAATCCGCAACGACTTGGCCTTTGATAGCCTTTAAAGGTTGGAATGTTAATGAATACTCAGATAAAGCTAAAGCCCATTTGCCTATTCTACTATGTAGGATGGGTTTCGACAGCATATGTTTAATAATATCAAAGTGGGAATAAACATACACGTCAACAGGCTTAATATATTGCTTTAACTTAGTACAAGAGAAATATAAGCATAAACACAATTTTTCAATAGGGTGATATCTAGTTTCAGAATCATTCAAAACCCTACTGAGGTAATATATGGCCCTTTCTACACCATTTTCATCCTCTTGTGCTAACATGCTACCTATTGACATTTCTGATGCAGCTATATACAATTTCATTTTTCTATTTCTAATTGGAGACGATAAAATTGGTGGCTTTATCAGGTAGGCTTTGATTTCATCGAAAGCTTGTTGGTGGCATGGCTCCCACTTGAAAATATCTTCCTTCTTCAGTCGAAGTAATGGCGAAAATACTTAAGTCTTGCCACTTAGATTTGATATAAATCTTCTAAGGAAATTGACCTTTCCTAATAATGACTGTAATTCTTTCTTTGTTGAAGGAGGTTGTGTTTCCATGATAGCTTTCGTCTTGTTTTGATTTATCTCAATGCCTTTTTTGTGCACGACAAAGCCTAAGAAATCACCTGCACTTACACAAAAGGCACATTTTAGTGGATTCATTTTCAATCCATATTTTCTCATCCTTTCAAATGATTGTTGAAGGTGGTCTAGATGACCACTTTCTGATGCTGATTTAACTACTATGTCATCTATGTACACTTGCATAAAATTTTCTATGAAATCATGGAACATAGTATTCATAGCTCTTTGGTACGTAGCACCAGCATTTTTTAAACCAAATGGCATCACTACCCATTCATAAACACCTAACGCCCCTGAGCATCGAAATGCAGTCTTTGAAACATCTTCCTCAGCAATAAAGATTTGGTTGTAGCCTGAGTATCCATCAAGCATACTCAAATATTGGTAACCTGCTGCGGAATCAACTAACATTTCTGCCACTAGCATTGGATATTGATCTTTGGGAGTAGCATTATTTAGATCCCTAAAATCTATGCAAACTCTAAGTGTACCATTTTTCTTAATTACAGGAACTATATTAGCAAGCCAATCAACATACCTGGCAGTTCTGATGAACTTGCTCTTTAGTAACCTTTCGATCTCTGTTTTGATCTTCGACATGATTTCTGGTGCAAATCTCCTTGGGATTTGCTTCACAGGCTTCTTATCTGGTCGAATAGGCAGCTTCAACTCGACCACTTCTCTTTTTAAACCTGGCATTTCATTGTAGTCCCAAGCAAAACAGTCTTTGTACTCTTTCAGCAATTCGACTATCTGCACCTTGAAGTCTTTATTAACTTTTGCACTGATATATGTTGGTCTTCTTACACTTCCATCTCCCAAATCTATTTCTTCTAAGGGATCTTGTGCTTGTATCTTCTTGATCGAACCCATTGGATCTTTCTCAAATCCTAATGGTTCATCATCATAGACACCGTCTAATCTAGGTGATTCGACCATAATTTCTTTGTTACTATCATTTGTGGTTGAAGCAACCATGTGATGCAACTCAGCTTCGAGAATTGCTTTTTCTTTGTTTTCGGCCACATAGGCCGTAATTCTTTCCCATACAGTGGGTTTATCCATAAATAACTATTTATGGTCCTTCCCACCCTGTAGGCTTGACATAGCCTTGTGGGTAGTTTGTCTTCGTCAATGACCTCTCTATCCCAAATGAATCCATAGTTGGGATCAAGAATCATTGAGATCCTCACATTATCTTGGCTTTCATAACCATGTTCAGAGGAAATGCATGGCGCAATGCTCGCCAGTTTCTTGTCGAAGGTTTTCTTGGTGATAGTATTCACTTCAGCCTTGAAATAGCTTTGATCACCCTCAATATTTTCAACTAGGCCATCTTCTCTCCAAATAATGAGCCTTTGGTGAACTGTCGAAGGAATTGCCCCCACAGCATGGATCCATTCCCTTCCCAGCAGCATATTATAATTTGCCTTGGTTGAAATCACCATAAACATAGTTGGCCTTCTAATGCTTCCAACAGAAAGGTCAACTTCAATGGCTCCAAGAGAGTGGCCACTTTTACCTTCATAATTGGTAAGGATTACGTTGTGTGTTTTCAGATCCGTTTCACACTTTCCAATCCTCTTCAGCATATGTTGTGGCATCAAGTTCACAGCAGCGCCACCATCAACCAAGATCTTGCTTACCCCAACATTGTTCACCTTTGCTTGGATATACAAAGGTTTGAGATGATTCCTCGTCCCACAATCCGGTCTCTCAAAGACAGCATGTTGTTCTTCTACACAACCATTCTTGAGGACATAGTAACAGATGGGTTTGTAAGTGGTTTTTTCGTCGAAATCCTCTTCGACGTCGTTTATTTCCGAAACCACATCGTACTCAATCGGGAGGATTGAGACTACACCACACAAGACGTCGAACTCTGACCTTGAGTCTGCGAAATCAGATTCCATTTCTTTGTCTAGATTGAGACCTTCTTTAACCACTGAGAGAGATGGAAATATCCTTTCAGTTGCTGGCTTTCTAGCCATTTCAAGAGATTTTGAAGGTATTTGTTTACCTTTTCCTTTGTTTGAATTTTCCACCTTGCCTAGAGCAGCAACCTTTTTCTGGCGTTGATATCTACGCCATTGAGTTCTCGTCATAGGGTTCTTCCCTTTGTAATTATTGTTGTAGGCATACTTGTTAGATTCAGTTGCCTTATTTTGGTTAGTTGCACTAGTGCTGCCCCTGACCAATTTTGCTGGTTCTTGTTGATTTCCAACATCCTTTCCAGCATAATACACTGGGTAATACCCAGTGCTCTTTCCACCAGAATGCACCCATTTCTCGACAGGTGACTTTGCTGGAGGAACATAAGTCCTAATCTGACCTTTCTGAGGATTCCTTGTCGAAGTAAACTTATATTGGATCCCTCTGTCATTGTAACTGAACTTTGGCCTTTTGTCGACCCATTTTCCTTTGCGTTTCAGTTGAGGCTTCAATCTCTCAAGATTCTTGGCAGCCTCTTTGTCGAAGACAGCACTGCACCTTGGGCAAAGCATAACTTCAGTGTTATTGATCTTGCAGCGATTGAGGAAGTCAATCAATTCCTCTTCAGCCCCTGGATACACTACCTTCATCTTCTCAGCATATTGGTCTTCAGTAACCATTTCGACACCTACCTTGTCGACAGCTTTTTCTGCCTTAGCATTTTCAGCAACATCTTCAGTGACCTCGACTACATTGAGATCAACTTCGACCAGCAATGCATCAGCTGTTGGCAGGGGATCAGTATCAATCTTCATTGGTGGCTTAGACTTGTCACCAAATTTGAGCCTTCCTTCGTTGATAGCATTTTGAACCAAATCCCTGAAAATGACACAACGGGAAGTGTTATGACCTAAGAAGCCATGAAATTTACAAAAGCCTCTTTTCTGTCGTTGTTCTAATGGTGGAATCTTTAGGCCTTTAGGCATTAAGATTTGACCATCAGCCACAAGCAGATCAAATATCTCGTCACATTTAGAAACATCAAATGTATAAGTTTTTGCAACGAATTTGTCGTTTTTAGGTTCGACAGGCTTTTTACCATTTGAAGGTTTTAGCAATTCACAAGTATATGGAGGTCCTGGATTTAATTCGGCAACATTGACCTCTTCTTCGACCTCCTCATAGGAGATGTCGAATTCTTGTTCCTCATTTTGAATTTCAACATAGGCAATTTTGTCTTTTTTATTGTTATGAAACCTACTAGTTCTAGATTTCTCAGCTTTTAGCCTTTCGACTTGCCTTACTCTATCGGCCAATTGGGCCATATCTCTTAAATGTTGAGTGTCTAGTTTTTTCCTAATAGAATAATCTAGACCACCAGCAGCCATTTCGACTAACTCATGTTCAGGTACTTGAGTGAAGCACCTTGCTTTGAGAAGTCTAAACCTGTTGAGATAATCATCCACAGATTCAGCCACTTTGCGTCGAACACTGGCCAATTCTTTGAGACTAATTTTACATTGTCCCATGTAGAATTGCTCATGGAAAGCTTTCTCTAATTGGTTCCAATTAAACATGGAATGAGGGGGTAGTGTAGTAAACCAAGTAAAAGCATTTTTTGTTAGAGAATTAGGGAAAAATTTCATTCTTAAATTCTCATTTTGGGCTAAATCTCCAGCCTCAGTTAAATAACGAGCAATATGTTCGACGGTGGATTCACTAGTTTCTCCACCGAATTTAGTGAATTTAGGGACTTTCCAACCCCTTGGCAATTCACTTTGCAAAATATATTCTGATAATGGCGACACGAAATTTGGCCTGTGCATTCTCATGTTAAGGCGATTCTGGGCTAAAATTGTTTCGACAAGATTAGCTATATTGTTCTGCGCTCCAAAATTGTTTTGTTGCACTTGCCTGACTACTTAATCAGCATTTTTTGATTTCTATTTACTAACACTATATCAGGCTCGTTTTCAACCATCCCCTTCAAGGGTTGTTCGACAACTTGTGCTTGTGCCTGATTTCTAGGCAATTCAATGTTAGGCCTTTCTAAAGGGATTTCTACAGGCCTCAAAGGTTGTACTTGGGGTATTGCCTGATTCTGCATTCTTGGAGTGCCAAAGAAATCTGCAATTCGACCCATTTGAGTTGCCAATGCTTGGTAACTGTTATTGGTCTCATGTATCAAAGGGTTGAATACTGTACCAATTTGTTGGGTTAACATGTTAACCATATCATGATTGGCATCATCTATTTGTTGTCTTAATGCCAACACAGACGCTGTGGTTAATGAGGGTTGGACATTTCGATCATAAATGCTCTCTGGGGAAGTATGCACATTATCTGCATATGTTGATGAGTTCGCTTGTAAAACTACCATCATGGCAGTTGGCGTGCCATAAGGGAAATTTCGACCAACCATGGGCATGCTAAATGGCATGTGCCCACTAATCATATAAGGGCTAGACATTCCCATCGTTTGTGGCATAGATACCATTTCAATAGGCTGTGTGGTCACTGTGGTGGCCATTGTTGATAAAGTGTTAGGCACAGACGATATCACAGCAGCCATGCCTGTCGAAGGCAACGGAGCGATTACTCCCATAGCGGTTACTGGATTAGCGTCATTGGTAGACGCATTTTCAGGCCCACTTTGTGCATTTGAAAAACTTGCACTAGAACGTGTCATCTCTGACAGAGATTTACCACTTCTTAAGCGCATGCACAGTTAACTTCAAAGGATTATATTAAACTAATACTCTAATACTTGACACAAATGTCCCACTGGGCGTGCCAATTTGTTTACCTTGGATTTTGGTAAACGCCGCTGGTCTCCAATTTGGTTAACTTGCAGGATCAACCAGTGAATCCTAAGACCATTTGTGTTTAGAGTTTTTAGTTTGATGTGATGTTCTTCAGTGTTTTGCGTTTTAAACAGAAAAGAAGAAGAAATAACTGATTCCTTACGCGCGAAGCAATCAAGATATTTCAAGGAAGAAGGACTTGAATTGTAAAACAGATAAAGGTAAAGAGAAAACAGAAGTAAATTGCATTAAAATGAAAGAGAATGGTACACAAGATCATACATTGTTCCTTGTACTCGTTTCTCAGTGCGTGTCGGTACTTTGAGCGTGGGAATTGCAATATGAAATTGTGACCCTTGTTTCTTCTCAGAAACTACTATTTATACTAAGTAGAAAAGAGGGGGGAAAACTAAACTAAGTAACTGCCTAGAAATTCGAAAACTAATAACTGCTACTCCTACTTTCGACGAGAACCGCTTCATCACGCTTCGACCAACTGCTAGTTCTTCAGCGCATAACTGCTCTGTTTTCTGTCTGTCGAAAGCTTGTGTCCATTTTCCTCTTTCTTGCTTTTTTGCTTCCCCGGAAGCTTGTCGAATTTACCCTGCGCATGGCCAATTCCTCTGTCGAAATACTTTGGTCTTTGTCGAAGTATAAGTCAAGCCTTGTTGACCATTTTCAATGAAGCCTGTCGAAATTACAGGCTAACAAGTAGTCAACACCTTCAAGTTGGGTAAAGCTCTTTGCCACAATGCGTGCCTTATACCTTTCAAGGGAACCATCAGCTCTAAGTTTGGTCTTATAAACCCATTTACATCCAATAGCTTTCTTACCAGGAGGTAGTTGAGTGATAGTCCATGTGTTGTTTTCCTCTAAGGCCTGAATTTCTTTGTTCATGGCTTCCTTCCAACAATCATGCTTAACAGCTTGAGCATAAGAGGAGGGCTCAACAAGATTAGAGATAGCTGAAATAAAGGTTTTGTGGGAGGGGGATACATGATCATATGACAAAAAATGAGAGATAGGAAAAATAATACATGAGGACGCATTGGCAGCATTAGTTGAATGGATTGAGTTACAATGGTATTCTTGAAGGTAACTTGGGGCAGTACGAGTTCGAGTAGACTGTCTGGGAGGAGGGGGAGGTATAGTAGTGGAGGGGGTAGTAGGTGAGGCCATGGGAGGGGGAGGGGGTAGTAGGTGAGGCCATGGGAGGGGGAGGGGGAGAGAAAGTTTGTGAAGGGGAAGTAGAATCTATGGTAGGATTAATGTGTGGAGGGTCGATTTGGGGTGTAGAGGGTGAAGGTAGGAGAATGTCAGTAACATTGGGTAAGTGTATTGGAGGGGAAGATGAGGGAATTGGGTGGAAGATCGGGGTAGAAGAGTGAGGGGTGGCAAAAGGGAAGATGTTTTCATAAAAGGAAATGTGTCTAAAGTAAAAAATTTCATGGTTGTGCAAGTCATAGAGGAGATAACCTTTGACACCAAGAGTATGGCCAATGTGGACACATTTGCGGGCCCTGGGTTGAAATTTGGTCTGGTGAGCAACATGGGTAGTGGCATAACATAAGGAACCAAACACCCAAAGGTAGGAGCGGTCAGGAGAGATATTATGTAATAGGTAGGAAGGGGATTGGTTATTTAGGGAGTGGGAGGCAAGGAGGTTTATTATGTGGACAGCTTGGGAAACAACAAATTCCCAAAAGGGAAGAGGTAATTTTGATTGAAACATGAGGGATTTGGCTACATTCAGGATATGTTGGTGTTTTCGTTCAACCACTCCATTTTGTTGTGGAGTTTCGGTACATGAACATTGGTGTATGATGCCTTTGGAATGGTAGTAGTCAGGTATGTGGAATTCAGAACCATTGTCAGACCTGACAGTTTTAACACTAATGCCAAATTGAGTGTGGATCATGGTGATGAAGTTTATGAGGTGTGAACGGGCTTTAGATTTGGTTTTCATTAGTCTAACCCATGTAAAGCGAGACTTGTCATCAACAATAGTAAGAAAGTACCTATGGCCAAGAATGGAGGGGACACTGTAAGGGCCCCATATGTCAACATGTATTTGGTCAAATATGTTATTGGAGATAGAAGAACTCGAGGGAAAGGGGGATTTCGTTTGCTTAGAAAAGTGACAAGCGTCACAAGCTGTGTGAGTATAGTTTGGTATGTTCGAGTTCTGTTTGTGTACAAGGGAGAGGCAATCAATTGAGTGATGTCCTAGTTTATGGTGCCAAAGGTTAATATTGACTGCAGGGTTGGCCGGGCCAGTACAATGAATAGCTGAAACAAAGCTAGAAGAGGGTTTGAAATCAATTACATCGAGAATAACATGCCATCCAACCTAGCGTTTCCAATCGTCCTCAGAGAAGGCCTTTCCTGTATCAAACATTCATTATCAACAAACAGTACTTGACAGTATTTAGAAGCTTAAAGTCTGCCAACCGATATAATATTTTTGGAAAAATCAAGAAGGTAAAGTACATCATACAGTATAAGGTCAGGTGTAACAAAGATAGTACCGCTGTAGGAAGCAATTGTCTTAGTACCATTAGGAAGAGACACGGATACGAGCCTGATTGCTTTATAAGTGGAAAAAAATGTAGAGAGGATGCTATATGGTCAGTCGCACCAGAGTCTATAAGCCATAGAGAAAGAGAGTTACCAAAACCCATGAAGTTTGGTGCGACATGTTGTGCACTGGCTAACGAGATAGTGGCGGTAGGAGTAGGCGCAGAGGAATGAAGTAAGGTCATCAAACTTTGAATCTGAGCGCTTGTGAAGTCTAAAGAGGAATAAGTTGAAGAGGGAGCCGTTAGTTTCCTAGACTTGAAACCCGGAGGATAACCGTGCTTGATGAAGCAGGTACTAATAGTGTGATTGGTCCGATTGCAATGAGTGCAAAATCTATTGCCAGGAGCCATCAGAACAAAACCGAATAAAGAAATAAAAAACTTGATCTTGCAATAAGTTTTGTGAACAAATTTCAACTCACAACAATCCAGTAACAATCCAAAAGCAGCAATCAGCCAACAATCAACAACCAGCACTTGCAAAAATCCAAGAATCAATAGTGCAAAGCCGGAGAGAGCGATGCCAATTAAACTAGGAATCAATAAGCAGAAGTATTCCAATAATGCAGTGTTCCAATAATCCAGAAACAATGGCGATAACAGGCAAAATATTAATTAAATACGTACCGAAGACAGAAGCCACAAATCAGAAGTGGCAAATCACAAATCACAGAAAGATATCTTCTTAAATAGGAACACTTTGTTTGTAGTTATGATAATTGTTGTTGTCGTTCACAACGCATTACCCATTCATACAGATTTTGGAGGTGAATGATCAATGATGTGTCACAACACAAATCACATATAATTAACCAATAGAGGGAAGTGCTGTGGGTGGGTATATGCAAGTCACAGATGATTTGTATTACACCAAGAGAAATGACTGGAAGTATTATGACGAAGAAAATAGATAAACGAAATCCAGATTGGAGAACGAAGGCAGCGTTATGACTGAAAGTATTATGACGAAGGAGTGTGCCGTTGAGGTTTACGGAGGAAGACAGCGTTGAAGGAAAACAGCCACGATTAAACGAAGGAGAGCGCAACGTGACCTAATTGGAGAGAGAGATAACTTTGCTTTGATACCATGTCAATTTTGGTAAATATAATAACTCTCATTTAATAAATTACTCATTAGGGAGTTTATATACAAGTCAGAGAAGCAAGGGAAAAAGACTAAACTACCCTAAACTAGAATATTAAAAAATACAAAAAAGACTAACTAATTGAGAGTATATACAATATGTCTAACAACTAACTGAGAGTAAATACAATAACTCTAACACCTTGTGGATGTAATACTAACTATTTACACTTGGATTCCAACATATGTAAATGTGTTTCTCAAACCTGTTACTAAATCTGTTTGTAAAAACACATTCATATAACTTCACAAACTACAATTTTTTATAAAAATTTAAATGTAAAACAACTTACTCTTTCCAAATTAATCAAATTATAGTTAACATAGACATTGAGTTGAAAATGATTTTTCTGTCTCATAGCCATTTTAATGCATGCAAATGAACAGGCACCAGCATGAAATGTACTTTTTTTTTTACAAGAACAAACTTAATTCATTTCATTAAACAGAATTGTTTTAATACAGGTTGGAATGAAATCAAAAACGTGGGAACTAGCAAACAATCTTGATGCTCGTGCTAACGTATGAGCAACAAGATTAGCTTGTCTCCGAATATAGCTAACCTCAAAGCTAGGAAAAAGACGTAATCTATTACGACAATACAATAAAATAGTACCAAGCTCGGTATTCGGCAAAGGCTCTACCTTCAAGCCATTTACAACTGGAGCACAGTCCAGTTCAATGGAAACAGAAGATAGCCCCAAAGCTTCCAACCAAGCCAATGCTTCCTTAAGACCAATTGCCTCCGCTTCTTGCGGTGTTGGGACTCCATGGAACCACATAGTTTTGCCTCTATAGAAATCACCTGTGGACGTTCGAATACACAAACCAATACCATATTTGTTGTCTTCCGCAAAAATTGCCGCATCGACGTTACATTTTAAAGCTCCTGCTGCTGGCCGAACCCACCTCAATACCCGTGGCAGCTGCTGGCCCGAGAGCACAGGAGGATGGTGCTGTTGCTGGCGCGCTCCAAACCAAGCGTCAAACATATCCTTCGCGGCGTGAACGACTTGCTCAACCGGTTGTAACACCCCAGCCCAAACCTTGTCATTACGACGACGCCAAAGAGCCCAAATACCCATTAAAAACCTGTTTCTACTAGCCACGGACAACGAACCCAGCATCGAAAAAATGGCATCACGCAGAGTTGCTGCGTTTTCTGCTGCAACCCGAAAGGGCAGCAACAAGTCCAGCTTCTGCCATACTTCCTGTACAGCGCTACACTCCAAAAAAACATGACTATCTGTTTCCTCTTCTTGTTCGCAAAAAGGACACAAAACAGTGCAATCAACATGTCTCTTAACCAAGTTACTACGAGTAGGAAGACACCCCCTAGCAAGCCTCCAAATTAATAATTTAACTTTCGGTGGAACGCCCGCTTTCCAAATGGACATCCAATCACCGTCAATTCTAGCATGTGAATTATTAATAATTTCCGGAGTATCCATAAGCGCATAGTAAGCCGAGCGAACCGAATAAAGACCGGACCGACTCCGCCACCAAGATAATTTATCTTCCTCCAAGTCACTGTACCTTGGCATGCTTTTGATGAGCGTAGCCTCTTCTTGACAAAAAAGTTGATCAATTAAGCCATAATTCCAACCACTATTGTCTTGGTTCATCAAGTCCTTAACCCTCATTTCTTCCATCCCTTGAGCCATAGGTGATCTAACAAAGCTATCACTACGTCCCTTCAACCACGGATCTCTCCAAACTGAAATTTTGTCGCCATTCCCAATCCTCCAACGTGCCCCCAAATTCACAACTACCCGGGAAGAGAAGATACTACGCCAAACAAAGCTGGGATTATGGCCCAAGCGAGCCCCCATAAAGTCATCATTAGGATAATATTTAGCTTTAAAGATTCTACTTACAATAGTATCTGTACGAGTAGCAAGATGCCATGCCTGCTTCCCTAGCATTGCCAAATTGAAGCCATGAAGATGACGGAAGCCCATACCTCCAAACTCCTTTCTAACCGAAAGCTTCTCCCAACTCAACCAATGAATACCCCTCCTCGTGCCACGGTTCGTACCCCACCAAAATGAATTCATCATTCTTTCAAGCTCCTCACCCAGTGTAGATGGAAGCATGAAGGTGCTCATACAATAAGTTGGAATGGATTGAGCAACTGACTTGATTAAGACTTCCCTGCCAGCCTTAGATAAGTGCTTCCCCGACCAATGATGTATCTTCCTCCAAATCCGATCCCTCAGGTAGCCAAAGAGTTGTTTCTTGTTTCTTCCAATCATAGACGGAAGTCCCAAATATTTGCCCGTTCCAAGACATTCTGTGACTCCCAATATAGCTGTAACATCAAAGCGAGCCTCCTGTGAAGTATTCCTGCTAAAATAAATTTCAGATTTTTGTAAGTTAATAGCTTGCCCCGATGCTCTCTCATAGGTGTTAAGAATATCCTTGAGATGCCTACTCTCTCTAGCATCGGCTCTGCAAAACAAGAAACAATCGTCAGCAAAAAGGAGGTGTGAGAGAGAAGGAGCCCCTCTGCACACCTTCACACCATGAATATCCCCTCTGCTCTCAGCTCTCTGTAGTAAAGTAGTGAGACCCTCTGCACACAATATAAATAGGTAAGGTGACAGTGGGTCACCCTGCCTCAGTCCTCTCCCTGGAATGATAGGTCCCACTTTTTCACCGTTTATCATAACTGAGTAAGTAACTGTTTCCAAACACATTTGCATCCACCGAACCCATTGGTCATCAAATCCCATCTTCACAAGAATACGCTGCAAGTAGACCCAATCCACTCTATCATAAGCCTTACTAATATCAATTTTTAGCACCAGCTCCCCCTTCTTCCCCGTTGTTTTGCACTTCAAATGATGTAATGTTTCAAACGCCACCAACACATTATCAAGAATAGATCGATTTTCCACAAAGGCAGATTGTTCAAGAGCAATAAACTTTGGAAGTAGAGGTTTTAATCTATTAGCAAGTACCTTCGAGATAATCTTGTAAATGACGTTGCAAAGAGAAATGGGCCGAAGATCTTTCATAGACGTAGGATTCTCCACCTTTGGAATTAGCACAATATTAGCATCATTTATATTAGGGGGGAATTCGCCCATGACCAGCCACTCCCTACCAATATTAAACAACTCCACTCCACATAAATTCCAGAACCTCTTGAAGAAAGCCGGATTTAATCCATCCGGTCCTGGCGCTTTGTCGGAATGCATTTGAAAAAGAGCTTGTTTGAATTCTTCAATCTCAAGAGGACGCACCAATAAGTGATTATCATTATCCGATACCCGTGGCTGAACATGATCAATAACGCTCCCATAATCACCTCCCCCACCATGAAAAAGATTTGCGAAATAACCCCTAGCCACTGCGCAAATATCCTGCTGGTCCGTCACTTCCACACCATCCTCTGTAACTAGCTTTGAAATGTGATTCCTTCTCCGCCGTGCACTAGCCATCGCATGAAAGAAGCGAGAGTTAGTGTCCCCGTCACGCAACCAATATACCTTAGCACGTTGTCTCCAAAAAGCCTCCTCTTGCGCTAACAAAGTGCTTAGACGATTCTTGGTCTCTATAACCATCGGATCCTCACCCCCACCAGGCATGACACGCAATTCATCAATTAAGCGACGGCATTCATTGATCTCATCCCGGTACCTTGATCTAAGCTTCTTACCCCAAGCATCCACCGCCGATGTACAATGATTTAATTTATCAAGGAAGCCCAACCCGTCACTACGACTCCAACTCTCCTCAACCACCAAGGGAAGCTCATTTTCTTCAAGCCAACTATTCTCAAACCGAAACTCACGCCTCCTCAAGATTCTCTCCAAGTAATTCAACCTCAACCACAAAGGACTATGATCCGACTTATCCAAGACTCCATTCACAAATCTATTATTAGGGAAAGTATCCAACCAAGATTGAGTAGCAAAAATACGATCAAGTCTCCCTTCCTTTACTTCCGACGTACCCAAACTCTTAGTCCACGTGAATCTATGACCCTCCATGGGAAGGTCCACTAAATGGCTCTCTTGAATAGCTTCTTGGAAACCACGAATTACCCACGGTTGACGATCTTGTTGTCCTCTAATCTCGTCATTGGAAAGAATGTCATTGAAGTCTCCCATAACACACCATGGCAAATCGTTGTCCCTAGATAACGTCTTCAAAAGATCCCAAGAGTCTCTCCTTCTTCCACTTTCCGGATACCCATAAAAACCCGTAAGCCGCCAAAGAGGACGGCCCACAGAACTAACCTCCACATTAATAAAATTCGAAGAATAATTCAAGATACGACAATCAAACGGATGCTTCCAAAGCAAAGCAAGATCCCCGCTTCTACCAACTCTATCCACAGCAAAAGCATTATCAAAACCCAGCCTAACACGAATGTCTTCAATTCTATTAGCATGTACCAAAGTTTCACACAAAAAGATTACGTCCGGATGGTACGCCCGAACGAGGTCACGGATGGACGAAACTGCACTCGGGTTGCCCAGGCCCCGGCAGTTCCAACTAATGAAACTCATTTGTCCTGGCAGGCCTACTTGCCAGGACTTGCCTCTAAAAAATTTTGTCTACCATGCAGCATATTCACGTCACCCAAAGTCTCCACCGTTGGCTCCTCACTAGCATTTTCCAATTCTGACTCATTCCCCTTTTTTCGTTTGCGATCCTGGTCAATAACCATAACATCCTCAGTAGCATTTTTGTTAGTAACCGTGACCAAGTTCAATGTATCATTAGCACCAGTTTTTTTGATAGGGAAAAAAGATTGAGGATCCTTGAATATTGCAACCATATTACTAGATGCTTTTGCGTTAGAAAAATTTGCCTTATTAATAGGAGAACTTTCAGCCTCATTAATAGGAGAATTATAACTTCCTTGATTTGCTCCTTGATTTTCGCGCCCCTCACTCCTTGGATCACGCCTAGCATTGAATGATTGGCTAGGGTTCACCCATCCACCGTCGCCGGCATCACACAGCCACCGAGACCTTGTGATGGCAGCCCCCCTACGCATTTCAGCACGAAGTTCAGGCCCCCATCCCCTCACGCCGTCATCCACACCCATAACAAAACGCTGCTCGCATGAACTCTCACCATGCCCTAGCCTCCCACAAATATAGCAAAATACCTCCAACCTCTCGTACTTAAACGACACCATTCTCGCCTCCCCACCTTGCTTCCGTATCTTCTTTGATCTCATTAACGGAAATGTAACATCGACCATCACCCTTATACGCATAAAAGACCGCAGGAAATTTGAAGAGTTCTTCTCATCATATTCTAAGAAGACGCCTATGGAGTTTCCCAAACCCTTACCAACCGACTCAGACATGAAGCCAAAAGGAAGATCATGCACTTGTATCAAAAAAGGGACTTGGTAGAGAGGAACATCTTGTGGAGGCACCCCTTCTTGGATCACACTGAGAACAAGTAAATTTTTATCAAAGTACCATGGACCTTGTTTAAGAACCTTTTGGACATCCAACTCATGATAGAATTGAAAAGCAAATATCCCTGGCTGTATCTCGTTGATCGTAACTCCACGCCCTGGCCGCCAGATCTCCGCCATCTTGTCCTTCATCATCGCAACCCTAACACTCCTATCAGTATGGAATCTCCCCACCAAACAAAGAGGCTGCGCCGCCAGCCCTTCCTCCACCCCTTCATCACCAAACTCAATCTCATCACTTTCACGAATTGACAGATTCTCCATTGTGTCTGGAAACAGAAAAACGTTACTCAGTTTGAAAACTAGAAGAAAAACTGGGAACTCTCACACCGTCGGAGAGAAGACCTCACTCACGCTCTCACACTTGGGAGAGAAGACGAATATGTACTTTTATAAGCTATTGGTAATATATAATTTTTATTTTACATCTATTTTAATATTGCAAATATCATTATTATTATTTTAGATGCTATTTATTTTATAAGTTATTTTAAGCTATTGAAGTGTGAAAATAATAATTGTAGTGAAATTGGATTTTTAAAAACGAATTAAAATACTTGTCAAAAAAAAAAACGAATTAAAATAGGATTTTGGTTTTTATACGCATACAACCCCTTTTTCCTGCTAAACGCACCCCTCCTCTAAGTTAGCTACTCCAGCCCATGCGAAACACTCCAGCCCAACACGCGACCCACTGGATCAGACCCGACCCGTCTTTCCTTCTCCTTCCTCATGCTGGAAACACGCAGAAGAAGAACCAAAAATCCTAATGGCACATTCCCCAACTCATTTTCCACCACCAAGCCACGGCCAAGACCCAAAAGCCACCCTTCCCACACAAAATCGCGCTCTAAGTTCGATTCTGGCCTTCATTCACTCGATTGCAGCCTCTATCTTGTTCATTGATCTCTCTCTCTCTCTCTCTCTTCGTGAGACTCATGAACACCGCCGTAAGAAGCTTCACCGCCGCGACTGGCCTCCGCAACCACGTTGTTTTCTTCTTGCGTCACCTACACAAAACAAGACCCATTCATATGTGATTTTACCTACATCTAGATGCGAATTCCAGCCCTTCATGTGATCCTTCGAAAATGAGTTCCAACACCTTTAATACGAAATCGAAGCGGAAATTGTTTTAGTCACCAATTTCACCAAACATGGCTTCCTGATGCTTTACGTCTTCTCTCCTTGCCATTGCTAAAGGCATTTTGAAAGGTTTTCATTCATATATTTATATTTATAAATTTCATTCATATGTTTATATTTATGTATGTAAGTTTAATTATATTTTAATATAGTTATAAGAGATCACATAAGGTATTATTATTATTATTATTATTATTATTATTATTATTATTCATATTTATGCAAGGCAATGAATTTACGTTGAACTAGAACAACTTAATATTTTAGATTTCAAATTATTTAGATGTTTAACTTAATTTGTATTAGATATATTTTAGTTTACTTATTTATAGGGTCTTAGCAATGTAAAAGTGATTGAATACTTAATCTACCTGTGTTGGTTGTTTATGTTATGTTGTTCCCTTTCGACGTGTGGACGAATATGGCTAGTGATGGAAAAGAGAAGTGGAATCGCTGTACGAGATTGAATGCAATTAACTGTAAGGCGACATGTATGAATACCCTGAGAGGAAAAGATTGCACGGGAAATTGCTACATCGACAAAGGTGAGCACTCCCTCGTTTGGGGTACCCAGTTACCTCATTGTGTTTATGTGTTAGTTGTTATGTGCTATGTGAGAATCATTGTACGAGTAATGGATTGATTGTGTAATGTGTTCATTGTAGGAGCAATGAACTAGTTTAAATGTGAGTATGTTTATCTCGTGATGATATTTGTGACTATGTATGTATACTTGTGATTCGATGATGCCTAGTTGAAATTAAATATTGTCTCTAATCGATGTCTTGTGATGATGCTATGCTTCGATATACGTGATCTAAGGATCGAGAATGCCTCGGTTTAATTCTTGTTTAGTTATTTATGAATAGTAGATGGTATCTGGGTAGTTATATGAATTTGTGAAACCTGTTGTTGTTACTGTTGGTGTTGTTGTTGTTGCTGTTACTATTGTTGTTGTTGTTACTACTGTTGTTGCTGTTGTTGTTGTTGTTGTTGTTGTTGTTGTTGTTGTTGTTGTTGTTGTTGTCGCAGTTGTGTTGTTAGTGTCGTCGTGGTTGCTGTTTCGGTTGTCGTTGATGTTGTTGTCGGTGTCATGTTGTTGTTGTCGTTGTTGCTGTTAGTAGGGCATTATCGGGCAATGTATCCCGTTCGGGCTAGGTATCTCGGTCCTAATAGTCCTCTCTGGGTGTTCTTAGGGCATTATCGAGTAAGGTATCTCGTTCGAGTGTCTCGGTCCTGTTGTTCTTGTAGGGCATTATCGGGCAAGGTATCCCGTTTGGGCAAGGTATCCCGGTCCTCAAAGTCCTTGTGCTGCTGGTTGTCGTAGGGCATTATCGGGCAATGTATCCCGTTCAGGCAAGGTATCCTGGTCTTATTGTTGTTGATGTGGTTCTTTGTAGGGCATTATCGGGCAAGGTATCCCGTTCAGGCAAGGTATACTGGTCCTATTGTTGTGTTCGTCTCAGGGCATTATTGGGCAAGGTATCCCGTTCGGGCAAGGTATCCCGGTCCTACTGTTGTTGATGTTAAGGGTTTATCGAGCAAGGTATCTCGTTCAGGCATGGTATCCCGGTCTTGTTGTGGTTGTTGTGATTTGTAGCCCGTTGAGGTTGACAGTTGAGTTTGGTTTGTGTCTGTGTCCGTATAACATGAATTGATTTGTTGTTGTTGTTGTTGTTGTTGTAGAACTTGACATTTTGCTTGTTGTGTTAACTGTCTAGTTGTTGTATCCGTTGATTGTGCATGCTGCATGAATACTGCCTTTTTTGCATGACTGCCTGTTTGTTGCCGGGTGCGTGTGGTTCGGAACGCTCACTGAGATTTTTATTTCACCCTTTCCATTCAATTTTTTTATAGTTAACCAGCAAGGAGTGTTGGAGATAAAGTATCAATATTTTGTATTAAAGCAGTTGATGTGTAATTTATAAATATCATTAGGATGATGTAAAGTTAATTTGTATAGAGAGATAATTGTATTGTTGTATTCATAAGAAAGTAGCAAGTGATCACTCTATTAGTTAAGTACTGTTTGATGTTTTAAAGTCGATAATAATGTTTAAGGGAATAAATGGTTTTTGGTTTCAAATTTGAAGACGAATTTTACGAGGAAGACGAATGGTTTAATTGTTTTCTCAAGATTTTCCGCAATCACGTTTTTACTATAAAAATAGCTATAGTGAAACAGGGTGTTACATAAGTAACCAAGTAACACACAAAAGATGGTGGAGCAAACAGAATGTAAACAAGTTAGAAATGTGTTTAATAGTTTTGTGTTTATATGTGGTGCAGGTGCATTGAATGCAGTTGCATTAGAAATGTGTTTTTCAGTCACTGTTTTCAGAGTTTTATTACAAACTCTTATGTCTAAAATGCTAAATAAGTTCACTTCTGTACTTTAAGTACCCACTGTATCATCCTAAGGACTATGCTATCCTATGTCTAGGTTTTAGCATGGATTTAACAAAGTTTCCTTTACTAAAACTCTTACCCTTATTAGTTCTTGAGTTCTAGTTATAAACCATGTCTGTATTTATAACTCTACTTATTCTAACCGATCGACCTCAAAATAAGTTTTGAAAGAAGTATCAAACAAGAACTAAAATGCACACATCACATATAAGCACAATAACTTAATTAAAAGATCATTATAAGGTTAAAACATCCCAACCAAATGAGTTTAGCACATGTTAGACATTGCAAGACATATATAAACTGAATGGATCATATTTATATAATTGAAATCACAAAAGAAAACAACAAGGTAGAGATTACACGGGTTGAAGTTCTTTTGCATGAAAATTCCAAGCAATGCAGGTGCACTAACTTCACTGCATTCAACTAGCACTACGTGGAAGTAAAGAAAGAAGTTGTCAATTCCTTTCTTGCCTTCTTACAACATAAAATCTATCTAAAACTAAGTCTAATTATATCTTGTTGATATCTTGAGGTGTGTTTACAAATGAGAAGTGAGGGTCCTTATATAGCCTTCAAAAAGTGAGTCTTCCTTGGAGGTTCAATTAACTTGAGAGTTGAGTTGGGGTTCAGATCTGATCTTCCAAAAAGCAGTTTGAATCCCACACTCAAGCACAAAGGGAGGACCACTTATGGATGGGCAAGTGTCCCTAGATGAGTGACTCTTCAAAGCTAACTTTTTATGGTAGGCGCCGAAATTTGCATGTTGCATATGCCTTTATGACTAAGCTTGATGTCATCAATTAAGTGTTGGTGCATTTTGGTGGTTCAAGATTGCTTCAAGCATTGTAGTCCGTCTTCAGTGCAGGTGCACTGTTGTATTTTGGTGTAAGAGCATTGCCTGCAGGTGCACTAAACAAACACATCCAAAATACCAAAATATATACAAAATGCTAAATCATAACCATAAACCTCTATGTAACTCTGAATGTTGTTATTTTATTTATATAACTATATTTACTATTTATTTTCACTTAGAACTAGGCAATTATTTAG
This sequence comes from Astragalus glycyphyllos, assembly GCA_963573325.1. Taxonomy (NCBI): domain Eukaryota; kingdom Viridiplantae; phylum Streptophyta; class Magnoliopsida; order Fabales; family Fabaceae; genus Astragalus; species Astragalus glycyphyllos. Next base: position 39,099,092 of record OY754307.1, read on the forward strand.
GTTTAGATGCATAAATAACTCTATATAAAATAGAGTTATCACACCTCCAAACTTAAACCATTGCTTGTCTTCAAGTAATGACAAAAGAAAACTTAAAACTCAAAACAAGGATTGCATAATTCAGAAGAACAGATCAACTAATTTCTTTCTCAAAAAATGATTTTTCAAAAGAATGCACTCTAAGAACTTCATTTTTTAGGAATTTTTCTTTGAACCTTTGTTTCCAAAACATCCAAAGTTATTACAGCTCATTTATGTGAGTGTGCCCCACTGAGTTCTGATCAGTTCCAAAACTAAGTAAAAAGTTTCTCTTACCTTTTTGTAAGAATTAGTTCACATTTGGTCAAGCTAAAAGATCTTTCAAAAGATAGAATAGACTAACAATTTTCCTCAAGTATTTGGGAGTTCTACGTACAACAAAGGGCTTTGATTTGAGCAATTCAAAATTGTTGAGTCAATGCACTATTTTCCTATTTTTGGTGGTTTTTTGATGTAGGTGCACTAGATGCAGGTGCACCATGTATTTTTTATGCAGGAGCAGTGAGTGTTCCTGCATTGAGACTACATACTTTGAATTCTTTAGCTTATGCTGCCCTCCTCACTCACCCCTTTATGCATACTTTTTTCTTTGTTTATTTCTTTTCTTTTTCTTTTTCTTTTTCTTTTTGAATTTTTCTTCTTTTTCTATGCATTTTTGGAACAGGTACAGTTTGTTTGATTCAGGCTAGCATAGCTATTTACAACAATTTGGTACTTTGTAGTACTTTTAATAAACCTATGGCATTGACTTCTCTAAACTTTTCATGCTCAGCCTTAACTTTCATTAAAACACCCCCAAACTTAATTTTTTATGCTATTCTAAATTTTTAGTAAAACTTTAGCAAATTGACCTTAGCTTACTAAAAATTTCTTTTGCATCAGATTGTTTTTCAAATAGCATGATTCTTTTCAAAAACTCTGTTTTGAAGTGTAAAGCTATAATAAAATTGGTCATTTTGTGAAAACAAGGCTTCTTTCTTTTTCTTTTCTTTCATCATTAAAAATTAGTTTCAAAGAGTTTTGCATTTGTTTTGTTGTGAAAAAGATTTTTAAGCCGATCATGCTTCAAAACTATCAAACCTATTTTAAAGTAATTAAATGAATCTAATTCTAACACATATTAAGATTTAAAAACACACATAGCTATAAAAACATGCAAACATATAAAAACACACACTTATGCACACATAGCTATATAGCTCCCCCCAACTTAAAGTTGAGCAGTGTCCTCATTGCTATTTCAAAATATTTGTTGAAAAATGGGGAGAGGGGTTAGTTAACAAGTAGGATAGTTCAAAAGATAATAAACCAACGTATTCAAAATACTGAAAACAACATCAAAAATTTACTGTTTCTTGGCTCCGCTCCTGAGCCTTGACTTGCCCTCATAGGAGTGTGTTTGACCTTCTGCTTCTTTTTCTTACGCTCAGCTTTTGGTGCACCTGCACCAGATGCAGTTGCATCAACTACTTCTGTGGTGGTTGCGGGTTGATCAGGTTTTTGCAATGCAGGTGTATTGGGTGCTCCTGCACGAGTCTTCTTTGTAACAGTTTTCTCAGCAAGTGGATCTTCTTCAGATGGGGTCTCCATGACAGATGTGGCAACCTCAGCAGCAATCTTCACTGTACCTGCAAATGATGTTTGAGTAGCATCATTTCTTCACTTCTTTTGGCTGCAAGTTGCTCTAAGACAGTTGGGATTGGCTGGGATGCACCTGAACCAAGTGCAGTTGCATCAGTTGACATTTGTTCAGGACCTTCTTCTGTTTGCTTTTCTCCAGAACTTGTCTTTTCTCCTTCTGCCTCTGGTTCCTCATGAATAACCTGCAATTTTTCTTTTTCAAAAGTAATGTTAGTTGGCATGAGAATGGGTCCAGTGGAGATAGGTGGGGATTGTGGTTGCTTTTGTTTTTCAGTAGGGGTGGGAGATGGTTCTTTGGTGGCTATTTCACTTTCTTGTTCTGGTTGGGTTATTTGAGGTTTTGTTTGGGTAGTATGGGGTGGTGGTGATGGTGGGGTTGGTGTTTTTGTGGGTGTTTTGGATGGTGATTTGTCTTGGGTGGGTGTAGGTGAAATGGTTGAAGTGTGTTGTTGAGGTGATGAGGATTGTACAGGTGATGTTTGTTGATGGGGGGTGTAGGTGATCTTGGTGGTGATGATGGAATGGTTTGTTGTTCTGGTTGGTTTGTGGGTTCATTAGGTGGTGTTCTGATTTTGGTTGCATATTTCTTCCTAGCAACAGCCTCCATATTCACATCCCCTTCATCTGTTTTCTCACTTTCCTCTTCACTTTCACTTTCATCTTCTTCCATATCCCTCTCTATGTCTCTCACAGCCTTACTTGCCTCCTCATCTTCTCAGTATCCTCCAACTCCTCATTTGAGCATTTCAGGCTCCTCCTTAGTTACTTTCTTCTTCCCCTTTTTGTTGTTTCTTTGTTATCTCTTCCTTTTTGGTCTTACCTCTACCTCTTCTTCTTCATTATTCTCTTCCTCTTCTTCCCTTCCAGGTGTTTGCAGAACCCAACTAGGAAATACAGAAGTCTCCACCTGTGTTGGCACTCTGAAAATTTCTTGAAATCTCAGTTGTAACCACTCATGTTGCTCTTGTTGAAACTTCCGTACAGCTTGTTGCTTCTGCATGAAGTTCTCCTGCACTGCACTAGTTGGTTCTTTGGCAGTTTTCACTTTTTCTTTGAATTCAGCAGATAAAGGGCCAGGGGGATATTTCCTTAATTCATTTCCATCAATTGGGACACTAGCTTTCATGCACAGTTCAGTGATCAAACATGGATAAAATAAAAAGCCCTTTTCTTTGTTGCTGCATAACAAGATTTCTCTAGCAATAATTCTTCCTATATCCACATTATTTTCAAGCAAAATTGTATCCATGAGGATCAATCTTTCTTTTGACAGTGTATAAGTGTGTGATGTAGGAAGAATATATGTGTCTATAAACAAGTGCCAATTTTCTAATTCCTGGATCATACATTTGCTCTTCATTTTAAACTCAGTGTTAGTAAACTTCTCCTCCTCTGCATCTTCTACAGCAATCTTAGACTTAATTCTAGCCATTTCCTTCTTACCATAAGTTTCAAATTTTTCCTCAAAACTAGTGCCATTGTAGGTCAGCATGTAATAGTCATTGATTCTCTTTGGATCAAACAACACTTTCCTACCTCTAACCAGATAATAGTGTAAAGGCTTACCTCCTTTTGAATTTGGAATTCCAGCATAGAATTCCCTCACCACTTGTTCTATATAGGAGCCTCTATGTTGCACAAATGTATCCCAGTGTAGATTGGCCACTGTTGACACGAAAGAAGGATTGGCTTTCATCATGTTGTATCCACGTTATGGAAGCAACTTCATTTGCCAAAAGTGAGCATTTTCATTGGTCACAGGTGCAGGAGCACTAGGAATCTGCTTCGCCATTTGTTTGCTTGAAGCTTCTGCACTGGGTGCTGTCTTTCCAGATGCTTTGTTGCGGATTGCTTGCATGCCATTGATGAATTTTTGACTTGCAGAAAATTTTGAGATTGGCGAGAGGTTGAAGATGATAGATTGCTTGAGTTTTTGGGAACTTTTGAGAGAGAGAGAGAGAGAGATTTGTGAGAATTTCTGTTTTGAGAGAGGAATTAATTTGTGAGGAAACGATAACTATGGGATAATGAGACGGTTTATTGAGAAGGTGGTTATGGGTTAGTGGGAGTTGATTTGATGGGAAATATAGCTGTTAGGCTAAGTGGAGTGACATGCATGCTGACACGTGTGTGATTAGGTGGGACAACACACATTCTTAGCCTTAACCCATGATTATACAGTTGATACGCTGGCAAGTTGAGAAAATTTTCACCCAAGTATTGTTGAGTTGATGCAGGAGCACTGGAATATAAGTGGTGCAGGTGCATGCAGTGCAGCTGTACTAGAAATTCACTTACCCTGTTTTCCTACAAAACACCTTAAAACATAAAATTGAACAAAAATAACATAATTAATACCTCAAAATCATGGGTTGCCTCCCATAAGCGCTTGTTTTAAGAGTCTTTCAGCCTGACTATCTCTTTGACTTAGAGATTTTGAAAATGAGTGGTGACTTTGTCTCTCAGCACATGTTCACTATAGTACATTTTTATTCTTTGACCATTTACTTTGAAAGTGGTATTTGAGGCTTCATCAAATAAATCAACTGCACCATGGGGATACACTTTGATTAATTTAAATGGTCCTGACCATCTTAATTTAAGCTTTCCAGGGAACAATTTCAACCTAGAATTATATAATAGGACCATTCCTCCTTCCTTAAGTTCTCTTCTTTGAATTCTTTGATCATGCCAGGTTTTAGTTTTTGCTTTATAGATTTCAGCATTCTCATAAGAAAATTGCCTAATTTCTTCTAATTCATTTAGTTCCAAAAACCTTTGTACACCTGCTTTGTTGAGATCAAAATTAAGCTTTTTAATAGCCCAATAAGATTTGTTTTCCAACTCCACAGGTGAATGACATGCCTTGCCATAAACTATCCTATAGGGAGACATACCTAATGGTGTTTTCAATGCTGTTCTATATGCCCACAAAGCTTCATCTAAATGTAAAGACCAATCTTTTCTTGTGGGACTAACCATTTTTTCTAGCATTCTTTTAATTTCTATTTGACAATTCAGCTTTTCCACTTGTGTTTTATCTCATATTTAGCAAGAAGATTTTCAATAAGTATTACAAAAATGTGAACCTTCATCATTGATAATTGCTCTTGGGGTACCAAATCTTGTGAAAATATTTCTTTGAAGGAATTTACTTACTGATTTGGCATCATTATTAGGTAATGCTACTGCTTCTACCCAATTGGACACATAATCAACAACCACTAACATATATAAATTGCCAAAAGAAGGTGGAAAAGGTCCCATGAAATCCATTCCCCATACATCAAAAAGTTCAATTTCTAAAATATTAGTTCTTGGCATTTCATGTTTTTCAGAAATATTTCCTGCCATTTGACATTTATCACAATTTTTGACCATAAAATATGCATCTTTAAATAAGGTTGGCCAATAATAACCTGACTGCAATACCTTAGCTGCTGTTCTGGTGCTCCCAAAATGTCCTTCATATGGTGCAGCATGGCAATGCAGGAGCACTGCTTGCTGTTCTTCTTCAGGAATGCATGTCCTCATCAGTTGATCTAGGCATATCTTGTAAAGAAAGGGATCATCCCAATAGTATTGTTTGACTATATGGAAGAATCTCCTTCTTTGTTGATATGTCATGTTCACTGGAACCACTTTGCTTACAAGGAAGTTCACTATGTCAGCAAACCATGGTGCAGCTGCGCTTGATGCACCTGCATCGGATGCAGGGGCCTTGTTTGTTGTCACTGCTAACAGTCTTTTATCAGGGAAGCTCTCCTTGATTTCTCCTTCCTTTGTACCTGTACCTTCACTTTCAAGTCTAGATAAATGATCAGCAACTTGGCTCTCCACCCCCTATTTGTCACGAATTTCAAGATCAAACTCTTGAAGGAGGAGAACCCATCTTATTAACCTTGGTTTTGCATCTTTTTTTGAAATTAAATACTTGATGACAGAATGATCTGTATAAACAATTACTTTTGTGCCGACCAAGTAGGATCTAAATTTTTCAAATGCAAAAACCACTGCTAATAATTCTTTTTCAGTAACAGTGTAGTTCATTTGAGCTTCAATTAATGTTTTGCTAGCATAATATATAGAATGAAAGATTTCATCATATCTTTGCCCAAGGACAGCTCCCACAACAAAATCACTAGCATCACACATTAATTCAAATGGCTTACTCCAGTCTGGTGTAACAATCACTGGTGCTGTCACCAATGCCTTCTTGAATTTCTGGAATGCCTCCATGCAAGATTCATCAAAGTTGAATGGTGCATCATGTTGTAAAAGTACACACAATGGTTTGGATATCTTTGAAAAGTCTTTGATAAACCTTTTGTAGAAGCCTGCATTGCCTAAGAAGCTCATGATACCTTTGACAGTTGTTGGAGGTGGTAGTTTCTCAATCACCTCAATCATGGCTTTATCCACTTCAAGACCTTTCTTTGATACCTTGTGGCCCAGCACTATGCCTTCCTGCACCATAAAATGACACTTCTCCCAGTTGAGAACCAAATTAGTATCCTCACATTTTTTGAGAATTTCTTCTAAGTTTGATAAACAAAGTAGAAATGTCTCTCCAAATACTGAGAAATCATCCATGAACACTTCCATTGATTGCTCAATGAAATTTGAGAATATTGATATCATACATATTTGGAATGTTGCAGGTGCATTACATAATCCAAATGGCATCCTCCTAAATGCAAAAGTGCCATAGGGACATGTAAAAGTTGTTTTCTGTTGATCATCAGGCTCTATGGCAATTTGATTGTAGCCAGAATATCCATCTAAGAAACAATAGAATTCTTTACCTGCCAATCTATACAACAACTGATCTATGAAGGGTAAAGGAAAGTGATCCTTTTTTGTAGCCTTATTGAGTTTTCTGTAATCCATACATATCCTCCAACCCGTGACAGTTCTAGTAGGTATCAATCCATTTTTCATTAGCTATAACTGTCTGTCACACCCCCTTTCTTTGGTACACATTGTACAGGGCTAACCCATGCACTATCTGATATGGGGTATATGATGCTAGTATCTAGCCATTTAATGATTTCCTTTTTCACAACCTTCTTCATAATTGGATTCAATCTTCTTTGACCTTCTATGTTGTTCTTGGAGTTTTCTTCCAAAATAATTTTGTGCATGCATATTGAAGGGCTAATTCCTATTGCTTTCTTATGTTTTCTCAAGGTACTAATGAGATGATGCTCCTGCTTTAAAGATAACTTAGAAGCAATGATCACAGGGAGAGTATCATTTTCCCCTAAGAAAGCATACTTGAGATGTTGAGGCAATTCTTTAAATTCAATTTTAGGAGGATGTTCTATTGATGGTAGATTCTTTTTGAGGTTTGGATCTTCAAGATTAAGAGATTCATATGTCCTTGCCCACACCTCTTTGACTGAGTTTTCAATTGGCAAAATTTCATTTTCCAAAATTTCTTCATCTAGCAGTGCAGCTGCATCAGGTGCAAGTGCACTGTTCAAATGATCATATTGTTTGTGGAACTGCTTCTGCACCAGTTGATCTAGAGAGATTATGGCCGAACACTCTTCAATATCCTCAGTAGGATATTTGAGAGCATTCATAACATTGAATTTCACCTCTTGATCATTCACCCTCATGGTTAGTTCACCTTTCTGTACATCAATGAGTGTCTTTCCAGTTGCCAAGAATGGTCTTCCAAGGATGATTGGAACTTCTTTATCTGCATCAAAATCAGGAATAACAAAATCTGCAGGAAACACAAATTTGTCAACCTTAACCAAAATATCTTCTATAATTCCCTCTGGATAGGCTATTGATCTATCAGCAAGTTGAAGTGTCACAGTTGTAGGCCTGACATTTCCAATTCCAAGTTGTGTAAATATGGATTTAGGCATCAAGTTGATACTTGCACCTAAATCACATAATGCACAACCAATGTAAAATTTTCCAATTGAAAATGGAATTGTGAAGCTTTCAGGATCCTTCAACTTCCTAAGAATTTTGTTTTGCATAAGTAAACTACAACATTCTTTTGACATTTCAACTATTTCAAAATCCCCTAATATGTTTCTTTTTGTAAGCACATCTTTCATAAATTTTGCATAATTACACATCAATTACACATTGATGTGTAATTGTTTTAAAACTTCAAGAAATTTACTGAATTGTTTCTCCTCATGAGCTTTTTTCAATCTTTGTGGATAAGGAGGAGCAGGGTATTCAGGGACTAACCTTGGCATGTGAACATCTTCAGATGTAGGAGCATTGAATGCTTCTGCATTTTGTGAATTTTTTCTTTTCTATTTTTCTCATTTTTTTTCATTTTTTTCTTTTTCTCCCTTACCTACCTTCAATCTCATATGGTTCTGAAGGCCTTTCCCATTTCTCAGGGAAATAGCTTTCATATGTTCCTTACCTTGCCTTTGTGAGGTTGTTGCTTCTGTATTTGATGGCAGTGAACCTGCTGGTCTTTGATACTGAGTTGTTGCTAATTGCCCCACTTGATTCTCCAGATTTTTGATTGAAGCATCTTGAGCTTGTCTAGCTGTTCTGGCTTCACTTATAAAGGATCTAAGCATGGTTTCTAAGGAGTTATCATGGGCAGGTGCAGGTGGTCTTTGATAGTTCTGAGATTGGAATCCTGGTGGTGTGACTGGTGCAACTGCATTAGGTGCAGGTGCATTGTTATTGCTCCATCTAAAATTTGGGTGGTTTCTCTAGCCAGGGTTATAGGTGTTGGAATAAGGATTGTTATTTCTATTGTATCCTAAAAAAATTGACAGAAACAGGGTTGCTAGGACATTCCTCATACAAGTGACCTCCTCCACAATACACACAACATGTTGTTCCTGGGGAGCTTGTTCTATGGCTGCTGCAGTGGTGTCTGTTAATGCAGCTGCATTTAGTGCAGGAGCATTGGTAGGAGTGAGGTTTTTGATCATGTTTGCTAGTTAGGCTACCTGAGCAGATAAGGCTGAAACTTCACTAATCTCATGTACCCCTGATGGTTTCTTATGGGCACTCACCCTCTCAGTAGGCCAACTAGAGCTATTTGTTGCAATTCTATCAATCAATTCACAAGCCTCATTGTATGATAGGCTTAATAACACTCCTCCAGATGATGCATCAAGCATTATTCTAGTTTGAGGTTCTAAACCATTATATAACGTTTCCATTTGAATAATGACAAGTAAACCATGATGAGGACATTTTCTTAAACAATGATTCAAATTCTTTTTGTCTAAAAGATGTAATATCATTTCTCATTCTAGCATTTTTGATGGGTGGAAAATATTTTGCTAAAAACTTTTCAGCCATTTCATTCCAATAATGGATAGAGTTAGGCTCTAATGAATTCAACCAAGCCTTAGCTTTATCTTTCAAAGAATATGGAAATAACTTTAATCTAAATGCATCTTCACTAACACCAGGAATGATAAAATTACTACATACTTCTAGAAATTGTTTTAAATGCAAGTGGGGATCTTCATGAGAAAATCCACCAAATTGACCAATTGTTTGAAGCATTTGAAACATCATGGGTTTAAATTCAAAATGCACAGCATCAATATGAAGTCTTGCTATGCTAGTTTGCATATTTTGATGATCAAACATAGCATAGTCTCTCATTGGCCTATCTCTATCATTAATCATACCTATGGGACCCATGTTGATGAATTGATTTCTGTGATCATCCTCAGGTACATGCTGTGAACCAGAACCACCTCTGACAGAGGTTGGTCTAGAGCCTTCTCCTTCACCTTGATGAGACATTGAGTTTCTGCAGCTTTGATGTCTTTGCTTTTGGAGTCTTAGCAACTTCGTAAATTTTCTCTCTATTTTAGGATCTAATCTGAATTCTGGTGATTTGGTACTGTGCATATGCTAGAGCATCCTGTGCTCCAGTACTAAGAAACAAAATACAAGAGTAATAAACACTAATTTACTATATATCTAAACAACAAAAATTAATGGCAATCCCCTGCAACGGCGTCAAAAACTTGGTGTGAGAAAAATATGTGCAAGTATACACAGTCTACAACAAGTAGTATATAGAAGATGAGATCATACCCACAAGGATTGAATTAACTCTTGTAGTTTGCATATAAAGAAATTAGTGTAAGTAACCAAGTAACAAACAAGAGATGGTGGAGTGCAAACAGAATGTAAACAAGTTATAAAATAAGTTAAATTCAGTCGAGAAAGATAGTTTGGATGTTCTTTGCCAAATAAGTCATTTTTAATAGTTTTGTGTTTATACGTGGTGCAGGTGCATTGAATGCAATTGCATTAGAAACGTCCTTTTCAGTCACTGTCTTCAGAGTTTCATTACAAGCTTTTATGTCTAAGATGCTAAATAAGTTCACTCATGTATTTTAAATCTGTATCATCCTAAGGACTATGCTATCCTATGTCTAGGTTTTAGCATGGATTTAACAAAGTTTCATTTATTAAAACTCTTACCCTTATTAGTTCTTGAGTTCTAGTTATAAACCATGTCTGTATTTATAACTCTACTTATTCTAAGCGATCAACCTCAAAATAAGTTTTGAAAGAGGTATTAAACAAGAACTAAAATGCACACATCACATATAAGCACAATAACTTAATTAAAAGATCATTATAAGGTTAAAAAATCCCAACCAAATGAGTTTAGCACATGTTAGACATTGCAAGACATATATAAACTGAATGGATCATATTTATATAATTGACATCACAAAAGAAAACAACAAGGTAGAGATTACACGGGTTGAAGTTCTTTTGCATGAAAATTCCAAGCAATGCAGGTGCACTAACTTCACTGCATTCAACTAGCACTACGTGGAAGTAAAGAAAGAAGTTATCAATTCCTTTCTTGCCTTCTTACAACATAAAAACTATCTAAAACTAAGTCTAATGATATCTTGTTGATATCTTGAGGTGTGTTTACAAATGAGAAGTGAGGTCCTTATATAGCCTTCAAAAAGTGAGCCTTCCTTGGAGGTTAAGTTAACTTGAGGGTTGAGTTAGGGTTTAGATCTGATCTTCCAAAAAGCAATTTGAATCCCACACTCTAGCACAAAGGGCGGTCCACTTATGGATGGACAAGTGTCCCTAGATAAGTGACTCTTCAAAGCTAACTTTTTATGACTAAGCATGTTGTCATCAATTAAATGCTAGTGCATTTTGATGGTTCAATATTGCTTCAAGCATTGTAGTATGTCTTCAGTGCAGGTGCATCCAGTGCAGGTGCACTGTTGTATTCTGGTGCAGGAGCATTGCCTGCAAGTGCACTAAACAAACACATCAAAAATACCAAAATATATACAAAATGCTAAATCATAACCATAAACCTCTATGTAACTCTGAATGTTGTTATTTTATTTATATAACTATATTTACTATTTATTTTCACTTAGAACTAGGCAATTATTTAGGTTTAGATGCATAAATAACTCTATATAAAATAGAGTTATCACAAGGTCGAGAAGCTGGGGCAGGACTTCTTCATCAAGCGGAACTCCGAGATCTCCGAGAGGGAGAAAGGAATAAATTTTGATTCTAAGAATATGCCGATGGCTCGGGAACTGAGGTGTGTCACTGCTAAATTGTCTCATTCTTTAAAACTTCTTACAGCGGCTCGGGACAAGGCGGATCGGTAGCGCAAGCTAAAAGAAGTTCTTCAGGCCAAGCTGAACAGTCTCGCTGAGGACGAGGCGGCGATGGAGAACCTCAAGAAAGAGCGGGACGAGCTCAAGATGAAAACCGAAATCGCCGCCAAGGTTCCCGAGCTTTAGAGGGAGAAAGAGGAACTGGCGACCCAAAACTTTGGCCTGAAGACTCAAGTCAATCTGTTGAAAGAGAAGTTTAAGACTGCTGAGGAGCTTGCTAAGAAGAGCCGGGATGAAAGAGACGAGGCCCTTGCTTTTAAGCAGAGAACTGGCCTCGGTAATTTACGGGGTCACCTTTTTCATTTTAACGTACTTGAGGCACCGGCCGAATCCGGTTTAATCTTTCTTTTTCTCCGGTATATATTTTGTATTGCGATTGCTTGTGATTGTTTGCTCCTTGCTTTGTGCTTTTGTTTCTCGTTTCTGGATCTTAGTACGACCCCGAGGCTGCCGTGAGCCCGTCTCCATGAATGAGGCAACCCAGGCGGGAAGCCGACGGGCCACAGTTGGACCGACCTCGACTTGGAGCCCCGTGAGCCACGCTAGGCTCGACCTCGACTTGGAGGTCAGTGGACCATGATAGGCCCGACCTCGTGGAGAGGTCAGTTGGAGGCACGTCGGATAGACTCCTAAATAAGGAAGTCCATCCGAGGCCGTGAATCAGGTGAGACTTCATTCGGTCCAGTTCACCAAGTGCGTAGTCTTGGAGTGAACGTGGAGTGAAGAAGCTCGAACGAGGTTGGGTGCAAGGGCTCGGCCTTGACCTCGACCAGTGTGATCTCCGCTGCGGCGATGCATTCCTGAAAAAGATGAATTCAGAAAATGTGGACTTGGAGGTCCATTTTATATTCAAAGCAATTGGTTGTTGAACCGAGGACAAACACTCTTTGTTTTGTATGATAACAAATTACAATCTGTTTACTAATGTTTATAATTGAACCAAAGCACAGGACGTGATATCTTAAAGTGTAGCAAGTCGACATGATATCTTGTAAGACGCTTGACATGATATCTTAAAGCGTAGCAGCTTAGAGGAGAAGCTACTCAAGCGTTCAAGACTTATGTGTTATATTGCTTTGCATAGGACGCTTGTAAGATCTCGTCACTTAAGCTTTATGACTTTTGTAGTTGAGAGATGATCTTTTAAAATAGAACCGTTTCATTAAAATAGAATTGAGCTAGGCTTGGAATTTTTTTTATATAAAAGCATGCTAATAGGTTAGGCACATATAATGAATTGTTATTTTTTAAAGAAAATAGATTCATGGCTTAGTGTTTTAAAAGAACTTGTTTTTGAAGTAAAGAATCGATTCTTGATTTGGTACTTTAAAGCTAGAAATCGATTTTATGCTTGTTTTAAAGCTAGAAATTGATTCATGGCTTCTTGGTTTAAAGCCAACAATCGATCTACATCTTGATTGGTTTTGAGAGAACTTGTTTTGGAAAGAAAACAATCGATTGATGACTTGGTTTTAAAAGGGGAGAAATCGATTCATGACTTGCAACCTTAGAGCTAGAAATCGATTCATGGCTTGTAAGTTACAAGCTAGAAATCGATTTATGGCTTATATTTTTAAAGAGAACAATCGATTCCTTACTTGTTGTTTATGAACTTGATTTTATAAAGCTAACAATCGATTATCTACTTGCTTCATTAAGTACAAAATCAATTCCTCACTTATTCTATTTTAGAGCACAATCGATTTATGGCTTGCCTTTCTTTAAGCAAACAATCGATTTTTTTAAACTTGTTTTAGAAGCACTAAATTGATTTTCAAGTTATGTTTTTAAAGACAACAATCGATTGTCCACTTATCACAATAGAGTTAAGAATCGTTCAACGGTCATATTTTTACAAACTCTATAAATAGGCTTAGGGTTTCTCACGATTGTTTTTTGAACAACCTACAAATCTAAAAAGAACAGAACGCAAACTCTCACCGTCACTCTTATTCTTCACGTTCTTCATCACTGGTTAGGTTGAATCCAAATCTCTCATCTCTCTCAACTACATCATTGTTATATTGCTTGTGTGTTGGATCCTAGTTTTCAATTGTAAACATCTATATTTGATTGTTGTGAAATCCTGAGAGTTTTCTTGGGTAATTCAATCGGGGAGATTGAGTTGAGGCAAAATCCTTAGCGAGGAGCTAGGGTTCTCAATTTGGGGAAAATTGAGATTGGTGTGGTAGCTATAGGAGATTTGCTTGCTTGTAAGACGTTCAAGAAGTTTTTCTCATATAGTGGTTATCATCAAGTCCAAAGGTTGGAAAGCCGGAGGCCGAGGATGTAGGGCTTTTTATCCCGAACCTCGTAAAAAACACGGTGTACTTCTTTCCCTTATCTTTACTTTGCATTTTCTTTATAATTGTTAACTGTCCTTACATTTGATATTATCGCGCTTAGATTTCATTATCACTGTAATTGTTTCTACCATTGTTATAGCTTGCTTAGTTGTTGCATATAGTTTAAATCCTATTTTTCGCATTCGATTTAAACTAGCATCGTTATTTTGCAAAAAATTAAAAAGATTTCACTTGGCGATCACCCTGTAAGGACCTTCCCAGTTCGGTGCCAATTTACCTTGTCTGGAATTATTCCCCCTGACGTCAGCCCGTCGTAGGACCAAGTCGCCGACTTCGAATTCTCTTGGAACTACCTTGGTGTTGTATCTTTTGGGGATTTGGTGTTTGACCACAGCCTCGGCAAGGACTGCCTGGTTGCGCACTTCCTGAGCGAGGTCTAGCTCTTGTTGGATAACTTGGTTATTTTCTTCCCTGTTGAGGGGGTGTAAGGTTCTCCACGTGTGTTCCTCGACTTCGACTGGGATCACAGCTTCGGTTCCATACACGAGTCGGAAATGAGTCTCTCCGGTAGTGGAGTTGGGAGTTGTATGGTACGCCCAGAGGACATAGGGTAGCTCCTCCACCCACGAGCCCTTCGAGTCATCCGGCCTCCTTTTTAATCCTCGCAAGATTACCCTGTTGGCTGCTTCGGCCTGCGCGTTCTTCTGGGGGTGCTTGACCGAGGTGAAGTGGTGTTTGATTCCGAGATCACTCATCAACTTTCGGAAGCCTTTGTCAGCAAACTGTGTTCCATTGTCAGTAATTACGACCTGAGGGATCCCGAACCTGACCATTATGTTTTTCTTGAAGAACTTGATGCATGCCTTCATTGTGATCGTAGCCAGGGGTTCGGCTTCGACCCACTTGGTAAAGTAGTCAACTGCGACAATTAGGTATTTGACCTGTCCAGGTGCTGTCAGGAACGGGCCAAGCAGGTCGATTCTTCACCAGGAGAAGGGCCATCCTGCCGAGATCGAGGTGAGGTCAGTGGGAGGAGCTAAGTGAACATCTGCGTGCCGTTGGTACTTATCGCACTTTTTAACGAGCTGCGCAGCGTCTTGAGACATAGTCGGCCAGTAATATTCTGCTCGGAGAGCCTTCTTAGCCAACGCCCTCGACCCCAAGTGTTGTCCGCATATTCCCTCGTGTATCTTTGTGAGGACGTAGTTGGCTTCTTCCTTCTCCACGCATTTGAGCAGTGGGGATGAGAATCCTCGGCGGAATAATGTACCTTCGATGAGAGAATAGGAGGCGGCTCGCTTCCTGACCAAGTCGGCCTCCTTGGGGTCGGCCGGTTCGAGCCCGTCCTCGATTTATCTTCTCATTGGGGTAATCCAGCCTTCTCCCAGTTCGATAACTTGTACTGATGAGGTTGGAGTAGGTGTCAGGTCGACGCTGGGCTTCATCAGTGTCTCCTGTATCAGACTCCAGTGACTTCCAGTGGGTTTGGTACTTGCGTGTTTTGCCAAGACATCTGCTCTGGGGTTATCGATTTGGGGTACATGTTTCAACTCGGCTTCGGTGAAGAGCTGTAACAGTTCTCTGACCCGGGCCAGGTATTTTTGGAGCGTTGCGTTGTTCGTTGTAAAGTCCTCCTTGATTTGTGAGACGACTAACAAGGAGTCCGTGTTTAGCTCGATCTTCTTCGCATTGAAATCCCGAGCCAACAGCAACCCAGCCACAATTGCCTCGTACTCGGCTTGGTTGTTAGACGTTTGAAAGGAGAAGCTGAGAGAGGCCAGTATAACCAGTCCTTCGCTGTTCTCAAGAATGATCCCGGCGCCGCTTCCCTTACTATTAGAGGAACTGTTGACTTGGAGCTTCCAAGTAACTGACGCTGCGTCGGGTACTGGTGGAGTCATTTCAGCAACGAAGTCGGCTAGGACCTGAGCTTTGAGAGCTGTCTTTGCTTCGTATTTGATGTCAAACTCGGAGAGTTCCACCGCCCATTTGATTATGCGTTTAGATAGGTCGGGTGTGTGTAGAATCTGCCTAATCGGCTGGTCGGTCCTTACTACAACCTGATGGGCCACGAATTAGGGTCTCAACCTCCGTGCAGCCATAATGAGAGCCAGAGCTACCTTCTCGATCCTCTAATACCTTGTCTCTAGGCCCTGCAGCACTTTGCTCATGAAGTAGATCAGCCTCTGCCCAAATTCGGTTTCTCAGATCAGGACCGCGAGGTAGAGATACAACGTCTCTCCTTCCACCGGTCTGGTCAGGATGGGAGGTTCCATGAGGATCTGCTTGAGGTCTTCCATAGCTTTCTCGCACTCTAGGGTCCATTGGAATTCGACCACTTTCTTCAGTACCTTAAAGAACGGCAGTGATTTACTGGCAGCTTTGGATACAAACCTTGATAGAGAGGCTATCATCCCGGTTAGTTTCTGGACTTTCTTTCTGGAGGACGGGGGTCGCATGTTAGTCACAGCTCTACACTTGTCAGGGTTTGCCTCGATTCCCCACTCTGTGAGACAGAATCCCAGGAACTTTCTGGCTCGGACCTCAAAAAATGTAACCCCCTAATATCTCTAACAAGTAGAAATATTAAAATGCCCAATTTTAGCATAAATCAGAGATTAATATTCCTATTTAGATATTGAACACGGCTAAAAACTCTCGAACACCAATCAAAGAGTCATAACATATCATAGTCTAAAGTTCAATATCCAAAAGCAATGCAATAGCGGAAACGGTTTATACAACTTAACATGATTGTAAGTTACATAAACGAAGTTCAAAAACAAGGGAAATATGAAACATGGACAAAGTCACTAAGTCTTCATCAACTCCATAGGCACGCCACCTACTCGTGCCGCTTAATCTTCTTCTTCCCCTGTTTCTCTGTAAAATAACAACAAATGATAGGGTGAGATAACATATCTGAGTGAGTTTTACCGTGATCCCTAGCCACACTCTCGATTCAATTATGAATCCTTTTAAATGGTAGTTCAATAAATGAATTACAAAACCTTCTGGCAATTCGATATATCAATTGCAAAACCATATGGTAATTCGATAAACGAATTACATTAAAGTCTTTATTAAATTTTAGCACATCAACTGTTACCCGAAGTAATTTGAGTGAACCCCAACATCTGGCCAATAGGTGTACAACTCCTAAAGGCAAAAATAATAACAATACATTTGGGGGCCTAGGCTAAGAGCTCATGACTTCCCTCGCCTAGTATGCTAACATCTGGGGGTCATCACCTCAATTCGATATAATTTATATATCGTGAATCATGGACCGGTTTAGATGAATAAAATAATAACATCCCGAGTCAAACATAGATTTAATCAATAAAACGTACCATAGACCGGTTTATTTGATTTAATGATCATCCCGCGTCGTTCATAGATTTAATCAATAGAACTTTTTGTTCTGTTTTATTTTCCAAAACATGTGTACTCTCACGTGTACTAAATTCGGTTTTTCACCACATTCCTAACATGAGTACAACTTGTTGGAATCAACACAATCAGAAAATATGTATATCACAATCCAATTCACATATATGATTAGGCATTTTAATAAGCTTTCTAACGCACTAGAGAACACCTCAAACGGGTTCCCGGATCAAAAGTTATAGTTAAAATAGTGTCAATGTACTTTTGTTGAAAATTTGCATAGGGTCGCGACCATGTGCCATCGCGTCGGGATGAGGTCCAGAAACTTTTCCTCTTCACATTTCATGAATGGTCGCGAGGCGAACCCCTCAAGTCGTGACGCGACTGTTGCTGCACAAGTGCAAATTATGCAGAAATTTACCCCTTATTATTCCGCTTTCATCAATTTCGCTACTCGGCTCCATTCCAACCCGTATTCCGATCAATTTCCAACATTACAACAGATATTCCCAGCACGAAAAACAATCCAATCAACACAAAACAACATCATTACAATGTATAATTCGTTCAATAACTCATAATACGCAATTTTTCGAAAAACGGTTTTCGACTCGTAAAATTCTCGAAACGAACGAAACAAAATAAAAACCAATGACATAACCAATCATTCAGAAAAATAAAATCCCTGAACATGAGTAAAACTCACCTATCGTGATGAAAATCACGAAACAGAGACTTTCGAAGTTCAACCGTTCCTAAAATTTCACCAACTCTTCCTGAAGTCAACAAACCGACATCTTAAACTCCAAACATCTCCAATGTGGCAAGAATTATACCCAATATTCCGACCTTGATGGTTCTATCCCCAAATGCCAACTCCTAAGCTACACATCCAAGCTTACAATACCACATGCAAGTTTGCATTGAACCGAAACTTAAGAGACCAAAATCATGGGATGAACTTTAAACCAACTAAAACCAGAATTTCCAGCAGCTGTTACTTCATTTATCTTCCTTCAAGATCTCTCCAATCAATCTTTAATTCCTGGAACATGATGCTTCCTCCATCTTAGATATGTAACAGCTTCTAATTTGAGCTCAAAAACTCAATTGGTGCAGAATTTTGTAGTAGAAAATTAACATGGAAGGAAGGTTTTGAAGATAAGGAACCCTTAGAAGACCCACGAATTTCATCCCCAAATCCTCTTTATCCGCTTCGATCTGCAAGCTCAAGTATTGCTCTAGCTACCCTTGAACTCACCATTTCTAATTCCATCAAAATCTAATCCATGCACAAGGATCTTCAAGGCTCCAAAGTGAGTATAAAGAAAATGGGTTTGGGTTGTGTTTCTGAGTTTTGGAGCTAGAATGAAAGTGAAAGATAAGGTCTTGGGTTAGGGATGATAATAATGGATCCCTAGAAGTGAATTTTTCATATTTTCTCTCCTCCTCCTCTCTCTCTCTCCCTCCCGCTCCCTCCCTCCCTCCCTCCCTCCCTCCCTCTCTCGCTCTCTCAACTCTCAACTCTCCCTTGCTTCCCCAATTTTGTGTCTCTCCTTTGATAGTGAGTGTGTTGTGTTTTTATGGGTGTGAGTGGAGGTCTTAAAGGAGCTGAAAGTTTAAAAAATGGTGAAATGACCATAACACCCTTGGCTTACTAATTCACTCTTAAATTCATTTTCTACCCAAACATTCACACAATCATTCATATAATTCAATCAATAATTCACATAAATCATATAATCTAGCAATTAAATATTGCTTTCGCAACAAACTCTAATCCTCGACTAGATTTATTATTTAATCGAATAATAAATCAATAGTTAATTTCGTAAACCAAAATTAACCGAGCTAGGGATGTTACACCGAAGGTGCACTTTTCGGGGTTGAATCTGAGATTATTCCTTCTAGCCTCGGCGAAGATCGCGGTCAAGTTGGCGAGGTGATCTTCGTCGGTTTTGCTTTTGACTATCATATCATCCAGGTATACTTCCACTACCCTGCCTATTTGCTTTTGGAAGACTTTATTCATCATTCGTTGGTATGTAGCCCCGACATTTTTAAACCGAACGACATAACCTGATAACAATAGTTCCGACGGTCTGTCATGAAGGTCGTTTTTTCTTGGTCCGGCAGATACATCGGTATCTGGTTATAACCAGAATAAGCGCCGAGGAACGACAAGAGACGGAATCCCGAGGCGCTATCCACCAACCTGTCTACGCTCGGGACCGGAAAAGCATCTTTGGGGCAAGCGCAGTTGAGGTCGGTGTAGTCGACGCACATGCGCCATTTACCATTACTCTTCTTGACTAATACGACATTCGACAGCCAGGTGGTTTACTTGATGAACCTAGAGGCAATGAGATCGGAAACAGCCTTGGAGGCTCCCTGAGCCTTTTCTTCGTTCTAAACTCCCCGCTTGTGAGCAACCCACTTAGCCTCGGGATTGACTGCGAGTCGGTGCCAAGCGACTTCGGGAGGGATTCCCAACATGTCCGCTGCGGACCAAGCAAACAAGTCGGCGTGCTGTTTGAGGCATGCGATGAAACCTTTCTGTACGTATTCCGGGAGCACGGCCCCGAGTTTCACGATTCTAGCGGGGTCATCCCCCAGAGGTACTTCCACGAACTCCCCATCCGGCTCGAGGCGCTTGATTCGATTCTTTAGTTCCTTCGCGAGCTGGTCGTCCTGCTCGTCTTCCGAGCTATTCGGGTCGAATCAGGCGTCCAGATCGGGCAGGATGCCTTCTGGCGACGCTTGCTGAGCTTGGGGATTTCGCTGATTTGCTCGGTACGGCGCGCTGCCTTTGCGGAGAGATAATGGCATCTCTTGGCGGACTCTAAGTCGACGGCAATCGTGATAACCTCGTCGTTTAACGAGTAGAACTTCATTTTCAGGTGGACCGTCGAGGCCACTACCCCCAGCGCTCCTAGGGTCGGCCTCCCGATGATGCAGTTGTAGGGTGAGTCGCAAGGCAGTAGCAAAAAATGTGTCTTCACCGTGCGTGAGAGGCGGGCCGTCCCGTACGTGACCATGAGCTTGAAGTACTCGAGTGGCCGGGTCGAGGCCCCATTGAATCCTGACAGGTCCAAACCATCGTAGGAGATAAGCTCGGCCTCAGGAATCTTTAATTTCGGTAGGAAAGCTTAGAACATGACATCGACTGAGCTTCCCTAGTCTACCAATATCCGGAGGACTCAGACGTCTAGCATCGTTGTCGAGATAACGAGCGGAGCGTAGTCGTTAACGACCCCATTCTAGAGGTCGGGTCTGAGAATGTTAAGGGAGGTCTCGCCGGAGTTCTCATTCGAGCTGGCTTACTGGAGATGTGCAATATTTCCTCCCATTTTCTCTTGAGAGATCTGTTGGTTTCGAGAGATTCAACTGAGTAACCCCCCAAGATTACGGCCACAGTTGTCTCTGCCCTTCGATGATTTTGAAGTCAGATAACCCCGAGGCAGTGTTTAGTGAAATTCGGGCAGAGGGTTCTCCTTGGGGGCTTCCCCCCGGTCTCGAGGGGCCATAGGAGTAGACTTTGATATGGTGAGAGATGACGATCAACTCCCACTGTGGTCGACAATGTTCAATACGTGACTTCGGATCTCGGATCCTCGAGTCAATGATAGTTGTTTGCTGTCTCTATGTTGTCTTCTCCTTTGCTTGAGGTCGGAAGAGAGCCTTCAGAGTCGAAAGAACGTCTTCTAAGTCGAAATCCTCCGAAGTGATCTCTATAAGCGTCGTCGGCTCCCGAGGTCGAACTCGGAAGGGTTGGGTACCTGTAGACACTCTAATGTCAAAGTCAGCAATCAGAAGTCAGTGAGAGGTACAAATGAAAGAAGCGTACCTGATTCCGTAGGGTAGTGCCGTATTTATAGGCGCGGGATCCGAGAGCTGTGAGTATTCTAGTTCGGCTTTGGGCCGTTGGATCGGGGGAAGATGATCTGGACCGTTGATTCAGATTCGTTGTGGATACTCACTTGCTGGACCGGATCCACAAGGTATTGGGCCGTTTGCCAAGCGAATTGGGCGTCTTGGCCCAGTCCGGAACACGACCTATGAGCCCCTTCAAGTTCAAGAGGATCAAATTAGTTATACTGAACTTTTGATGGTATTTTCAATTCTTTTAAAAAGGGGAATTACTCATACTTTTACGGTTGTTGCAATCTTAATTAATGTGTTTTATTATGTAGGGACCTCTTAATGACAGACATTGCAACATTATACCAACCATTTGTTGATCTACATTGAAATAATTGGAGATATATACAAGGAAGAAGATATTGATGAACTTTTGTAATCTTGATGTTCATTTTTTGGGAACTTTGCTGTGGTTTTCTATTTTTGAGGAAGTCTTTATAACAGTAAAATCTACATAACAGTAGATACTTGATACAAGTATAACAACTAGTTGATTCACATTAACAAGTTCTGTTTTTGGGAAGTTTGTAATGTACCTTTTGGGTATTCCACATTAACAATTAAAATCTACATAACAGTAGATACTTGATACAAGTATAACAAAATACTCTTCATTTGAATCAAACTCATAATCACTTGATACAATAACATCAAAGTTGATTTACTTGGTACAATTGAACTACAATAACATCAAAGTAGAGCATGTCCTACACTACTTTACAATTAAATCCTAAACACAATAGAAACCTCTTTGTCTTTTGATAGTAATGCTAGTAAAAAGAATTTATGGAGAAGGGTATTTGTGAGAAAGCACAAAAAGAATGTTAGTGGGGATGGCACTTTGGCACCATAGGGCGCCAAAAGTGTGTGTATTTGCTGGCAGAATATCCTAACTGCCAGGAGAGAGAAACTAGATCTGAATATTATATTAGTGGGGTCCATTGAGTGATGAGGTAGGCAAGTATTTGGAATCAGTCCATTGGGAGGCATTGGGTACCTCGAATCACCCATTTTCACTATACTACTTTTACTATTTTCTGCACTGTTGTAATCACTGATTCACACTGAATCAGCACTGTTTCCTACCTATTTCATCAATAGAACAGTACACTCACCTTGAGTGTACCTTTTTCTCTCTCTTTTATCAAGTTGTTTCTAACAATTTGGTATCAAAGCATTTCTTTCCTGATGCTGTTTATGGTAACTACGCGAAACACAATGGAAAACAGAATCGGAGCTCTTGAACAGAGATTTGGTGGAATGGAAACTTCCATGACTGAAGTTTTGCAGAAACTCACAGAATTGACCACGACGGCTCGTTCACGTCGTCGCAGAGCTCCCAGCAGGCACCGTGGCTCCGGTGAAGGCTCTGAGGATGAAGGAACGACTCCCCCACGTTGTTCACGCTCGCGTAGTGGAAGCTACACTCCCAATTATAGAGGTGGTCGCCGGAAACTTGAGATACCCGTTTTTTCGGGCGATGACCCGCATGGATGGATAATACGGGTCGAACGATATTTTCGCATCAATGGCGTGCGAGAACGTGAGAAATTGGACGCGATGGTGATCGCAATGGAGGGACGAGCACTTAATTGGTTCCAATGGTGGGAAGAACAGGCTGCAATGCGAACTTGGGATGAATTCAAACTTGCTGTGAAGTGTCGTCTCAGTCCAGGACTCTTAAATAATCCGTTAGGTCCTCTGTTGAGTTTGAAACAGGAGGGCTCTGTGATGGAATATAGGGAGAAATTTGAGCTCCATATTGCACCCTTGAACAGAGAAGAACGAGTGATGCTTGAGAGCATTTTTCTTAATGGGTTGAAAGCTGAATTGCAAGCAGAACTGAAGTTGTTCGAGTACGAAGATCTGGTAGATCTGATGGATCATGCCCTAATGTTGGAGGAGAAGAACTTAGCACTCAGTAAGAAGAGTGAACCAATGAAGGAGAAGAGTGACTGGAAGGGTACCAACTCCAAGTTTCGCAGCACTTGGGGTACTGCTAGTGACAAGAAGGAGGGAGGAAGTAGTTCCAGTGACAAGAAGGAGGTGAAGAGTAGTGAAGGGTTCAGGGGAAGGAAGTTGAGCTCTGCAGAGTTGGAGGAGAGACATAAGAAGGGCCTATGCTTTAAGTGTGGTGATAAGTGGAATAAGGAGCATGTGTGCAAATTTAGACACATGAAATTGATGTTATGTGAAGTTGCAGAGGAGGAAGAAGGGGAAGAGAGTGAAGTGGAAGTAGGGGAAGCTGAGTTGGTGGCAGAACTCAAAACTTTGCAATTATCTTTGCAAAGCAGGGGAGGGCTTACATCCAATAAGTCCTTCAAAGTTTGGGGAGTGATCAATGGAAGGTTAGTGTTGATTCTTATTGATTCTGGAGCCACAACTAACTTCATTGCTCCCAGTTTGGTGGAGGAATTGAAACTGATCATGGAGGATACTCCTGTCTATCTGGTGGAGATAGGTACAGGGGAATTGGTGAGAAACAAAGGGGTAAGGGGTTGAAATTCACAGTTCAGGATGTGGAGTTTGATCAGAATTTCTTTCTGATGGAGTTAGGAGGGGTGGAAATGGTTTTAGGGATGGATTGGTTGGCAAGCCTAGGAAACATTGAGGCAAATTTTAGGAATCTCAGCCTAAAATGGACTCAAAGGGACCAACAGTTTGCCATTCATGGAGACCCTGCATTGTGTAATGAGCAGACTTCATGGAAAGTAATGATGAAGGCTATACAGGAGGAAGGAGGAGGGTATCTGGTGGACTGTGTTACAGAGCATAATGAAGCAGAGTTTGATGCTTCTATGTGGGATGGAATTTTAGCAGAATTTGAAGAGGTGTTTGAGATGCCTGCTGGCCTGCCACCACCCAGAGAGCAGGATCATGCAATTGTGATGAAACCAGAAGCTCCTATCCCCAACATCAGGCCTTACAGGTATCCATTTTATCAAAAAAATGAAATAGAGAAGATAGTTAATGAAATGATGCAAGCTGGTATAGTGAGGCACAGTACTAGCCCATTTTCTAGCCCTGTTTTACTGGTTAAGAAAAAGGATGGAGGGTGGAGATTTTGCACAGATTATAGACCATTAAATAAGGTCACTATACCTAATAAATTTCCTATACCTGTAATTGATGAATTACTTGATGAATTGGGCAATGCTGTAGTGTTTTCTAAGCTGGATTTGAAATCTGGATACCACCAGATTAGAATGAAGGAGGAGGACATTGCTAAGACTGGTTTTAGAACTCATAAGGGACATTATGAGTATCTTGTGATACCTTTTGGGCTCACCAATGCTCCTTCAACCTTTCAGGCACTAATGAATGAAGCGTTGAGGCCATATTTAAGGAAATTTGTGTTGGTTTTTTTTGATGACATTCTCATTTACAGTTGTAGTCATGAGTTACATGTTGAGCACTTAAGAAAAGTTCTGTCTCTGTTGAAGAAACATCAGTTGTATGCAAATAGAAAGAAATGCTCTTTTGGTCAACCACATTTTGAATATCTTGGTCACATTATCTCAGGAACAGGGGTGGCTGCTGACCCTAAGAAGATTGAAGGGATGGTGAACTGGCCAGTACCAAAGGATATTAAGAGTTTGAGGGGCTTCCTTAGTCTGACAGGTTACTACAGAAAGTTTGTCAAGGACTATGGCAAGATTGCTTGGCCTTTGACACAACTTTTGAAGAAAGACAGTTTTGGATGGAATGATGAGGCTCAAAATGCTTTTGAGACACTCAAAACAGCCATGACTACAATTCCTGTGTTGACAGTGCCCAATTTTGAGAAAGAATTTGTGGTGGAGACAGATGCTTCAGGCAGAGGGCTAGGTGCTGTGTTGATGCAAGATGGTAAGCCTATTGCATACATGAGCCAGACATTATCAGACAGAGCACAGAAGAAGTCAGTTTATGAAAGAGAGCTCATGGCAGTGGTCATGGCTATTCAAAAATGGAGACCATACCTACTGGGGAGGCACTTCAAGGTGCACACAGATCAGAAAAGTCTGAAATTTCTCACTGAGTAGAGAGTGATGGGGGAAGGACAACAGAAATGGATCTCCAAGTTGCTTGGTTATGACTTTGAGATCAAATACAAACCTGGCAAGGAGAATGGGGTGGCTGATGCTTTGTCCAGAAAGTTGCAATTCTCAGCAATTACCACTGTGCAATGTGAAGTGTGGGAAGGGCTAGAAGAAGAGGTACAGGCTGATGACAAATTGAAAACAATCGTGCAGGATCTGTTAAGTGATCCTGAAAGCCATGCTGGGTATAAGTTGAAGAAAGGTAGGCTGTACAAAGATGATAAGATTGTGATTCCAAAACACTCTCCTAGGGTGCAGTGGATAATGTCAGAACTACATGATACAGCTACAGGAGGTCACTCAGGGTTTTTTAGAACCTATAAACGTATTGCTGGCTTGTTGTATTGGGATGGTATGAGAAAAATGATTCATGACTATGTGGAAGCTTGTGAGACTTGCCAGAGAAACAAGTACCAAACTCTGAGCCCAGGTGGATTGTTACAACCACTGCCTGTGCCCAGCCAAATATGGAGTGATATCTCCATGGATTTCATAGGAGGACTTCCTAAGACAATGGGAGTAGATACCATTCTGGTTGTTGTTGACAGACTCACTAAATATGCACACTTTATTGCATTAAGTCATCCTTATACTGCAAAGGATGTGGCTAGTTTATTTGTCAAAGAAATAGTGAAATTGCATGGATTTCCCAACTCCATTATCTCTGATCGTGACAAGATATTTCTCAGTGCTTTCTGGGCAGAATTGTTCAAGCAAGCTGGAACAAAACTGAAATACAGCAGTGCATACCAACCCCAGACTGATGGACAGACTGAAGTAGTCAACAGGTGCCTTGAAACATACTTAAGGTGTCTCACAGGGAAGAAACCAAAGCAGTGGCCCAAGTGGTTGAGTTGGGCAGAGTATTGGTACAATACCAATTATCATGCTTCACTCAAAACCACTCCTTTCCATGCTCTATATGGAAGAGATCCTCCAGTGTTGATAAGGGGGGATGTGAGTAATTCTGCTGTTGAAGAGGTGAACAGAATGACTGCTGAAAGAAATGAGATGCTGAGGGAACTTCATGACCAACTGGTGAAAGCTCAGGATGTGATGAGAGCACAAGCAAACAAGCACAGGAGAGCAGTGGAATTTCAGGAAGGAGATATGGTGTTTTTGAAGATTCAACCCTACAAGATGAAGTCATTAGCTAAAAGGATGAATCAAAAGCTCAGTCCAAGGTATTATGGCCCTTATGAAGTGGAGAAGAGAATTGGAGCTGTAGCTTATAAGCTATTGCCACCAGATAGCAAAGTTCACCCAGTCTTCCATGTTTCCTTGTTGAAGAAGACTGTGAATCCAACTCATTCCTTCCAACCATTGCCTGCTTGCTTAAATGAAGAGTGGATGCTAGAGGTAGAGCCTGAAGCAGTGAAAGACAAGAGACATAATGCTAATGGAGAGTGGGAGGTGCTGCTCAAGTGGAAGGGACTTCCTGACTTTGAGAATTCTTGGGAAGCAGTGGAGAAGATCAGCAGGGAATTCCCTGAGTTCATCCTTGAGGACAAGGATAGTTTTGAAGGGGGAGGGAATGATAGTAATGCTAGTAAAAAGAATTTATGGGGAAGGGTATTTGTGAGAAAGCACAAAAAGAATGTTAGTGGGGATGGCACTTTGGCACCATAGGGCACCAAAAGTGTGTATTTGCTGGCAGGATATCCTAACTGCCAGGAGAGAGAAACTAGATCTGAATATTATATTAGTGGGGTCCATTGAGTGATGAGGTAGGCAAGTATTTGGAATCAGTCCATTGAGAGGCATTGGGTACCTCGAATCACCCATTTTCACTATACTACTTTTATTATTTTCTACACGGTTGTAATCACTGATTCACACTGAATTAGCACTGTTTCCTACCTATTTCATCAATAGAACAATACACTCACCTTGAGTGTACCTTTTTCTCTCTCTCTCTTTTATCAAGTTGTTTCTAACATCTTTGTCTTTGTGCAACTCTGTATCTTCCTTATTGTGCAACTCTCTTGCCAAATCAGAATATAGTCTTCACAGGAAAGGATATAATTAGTTCGAACAAATTGATTATAGCATCATGTAGTCTTCACAGTAGATTCTATTTGCATCATATAGTCTTAGCTTAACTAATTTATTGTACTTTAATAATAGACATAGTAATTATGAAATATCATAAAGTAGTTAATGCTAATGGCGCTTTTGTTAAATGTGGCCGGAAACTTCATGGGCAAATTGTCAAAAGGAGAAATTTTAGATTTGAAGCACTTTTGAAGGATTGTTTGTATGAGCAAATCTAGTAAGTTCATAAGTCTTATTTGGTGACACAAGTCTGTATTTCATAAAATACAGGGAAACTAACATCTTAATTTCCACATGATTCAAAATTTAGATTAATTTGCAGCTGCATGTCTCAGCATCAATTATAACGACATGAAAGAAGAATTAGACTTCAAGTTCATATAGTGCTAAAATTCTTCTACTCCACTAAAAGGAAATTGGAGTACTTTCTAATGTGCAAGTTCTTCACTAATTTTCTACTTGAAATATTATAGACAACATATAAGCTGGTGAACACAACAAAACCAGAATGTTCATTGAGTTTCAAATTCATCTGCATAACATTCATGTGCAACTCCTACTGGTTGGGAAGACAAAAAGGACTATCACAAGACAATTACATAGTGAGTTAGAAATTTGATAATTGTAAACTATAACAAAATTAGGAAGTTGGATCTGTACTTACAAAATACAGAATTTGATAATCTGATCATGTCACTAACCAAAGAGCACTAATCATTAGTTCCCTGCCTCAGCTGCGAGCTCAGCTTCCTTCTTTTCTTTCTTATGCCTCCACCAATAAACTCTCGAAGTCTCGGGCTTATTTCCCCCATTGGGCGGAAGTTGGCCCGCATTTTCTTCCGCATTCCTCACACGAAATCTCGCTGCTTTAAGCTTAGCAACCACACTTTCAAGCTTCTGAATCCGGTTTTCAAGATCAAGTGCAATGTCTACTGTTGAAGTACTAACACTTTCCCCTTGTAGGTCACAGGCACCATCTTTATCACAAAATGGACTCTTGATTTCAGCTTCATGCCCACATCCAGATCCACCTATTTCATCACCCACATTTGTTGATGGAAAAACACCAAATTCAGGATTAGACAAAGCCTTTCCATTTTCAACTACTACATCATAATCATCATCATCAGAACATTTAGCTTCACTACTAGAAGAACTTGATAGTTCATCAACCTGACAATGATCATCACCATTTACAGTATTCTGTCCTTCTTTACATTTCTTCCACCAATCATAGTATCTAGAAGTAACATCTGGCTTACAAGTAGACGAAAGAATGCACAAATTTGTATCTATTAATGTCGCTGGTCGATTATAACTCATCCAAGGATCCTTCTTACAATGAGCAACCACACCAGGAATGTCCTGATCCATTCCGAATTGCATAGCAACACGATGCGGGTGATATTTTTCTTTACATCCCATTCCCACCAACTCACAGACCCTCAAGCAGCGAGCGAAGGACTGCAATTCTTCATCCAAAGAAGGATTATCACATACCCACATGTCCTTCTCATTATAAACCTTGAGGGACAGCGAGTTCTCATACGGCGAGTTCTTCTTATACGGTTGCCACAAAAATCCATTTCTAACACCTCCACAATCCAAGACCTTCTTCAAGTTTTTATTTTTCTCCAATTTTAGTCCATCCCATTTAGCTATCCTATATAAACCATGCCCTCTTGCATTATATGGAAATGTCTTCAATGCTGGAAACCTCTCCAAAGCCCATATTTGAACTAATTGAAATGGAGCCCATATAGTGGCGCTTAGATTCTTTATGGCTGTGGAATTGTTGTTAATAGTGCTATTTAGAAGACTCAAGTCTCTATAAATACTAGCTAAAACAGCAGGTGCAAGGGCTATTCTAATCCCTCTAGCTAAATGTATTGCAATAGGTATAACAGTTCTCAAAATGATGTTAAAAGCATCAGCAGGGAAAACAAACCTTGACAACCAATAAACCAAAAAAGCCTCATGCTCCACTTTACTTTCTTCTTTCTCCATGAAATGCATCATCCATGCTTTTTGAGGTACCTTTTTAGCCTTAGAGGAATTAAACATCCTTCTTGCTTCAAGTAATTCTTCTTCAACTTCTTCTTCTTCCTCAGTGTTCACAATAGGGTTAGTAACAGAATCTCCTAGAACAGAATAACCCCAACAAATTTTCATGTCTTCCAATGTTATTGTTGCTTCTCCCCAAGGGAAGACAAAAGTGTTGGTCTTTGAACACCACCTTTTGGTGAGATCAAGAATCAAATCATCGTCACGTTTGATTTCATATGTAGAAGCTTTGATAGCATTATGTATTCCAGCTTTTGACCATAAGTATTCATACCTGGGTTGTAATTTTTGGACCCATGTTTTCCATTCGTCTGTTGGAATTCGCCACCCATTGTATCTTACTTCTATTGCCAACTTTGTGGAAGTTTCAGAGAAGTGGGGGAAATGGGGTGGAAGAAAGTGAAGTGGAGGTGAGTCTTCTTTTTCCATGCAAGGGTTGAGAAAATAAGCGATTCTCAGAAGTGGGTTTTCACCAGTAGATGGTAAAACCATTAGTTCTTCTCTGGATTCTATGATGGAATCGGGTGATGGGTCATCCATTTTTAGCTATGAGTTAGAGGAAGAGCCTCGCCTATTGAAATAAGAGCCAGAATAACGGGATTGAGTTATTGATAAATTAAAGTGATAGTCTCATGACATGTGATAAAAAGCAAAAAAGTTTTTTTTTTGAAGCAAAAGCGAAAAAGTTGAATTAAATATGAATTGTGTTATCAATAAAAAATTTATGCTTTTCTCCTACATGATACTCACGTGTTTACTTTCTATTAGTATTGTCTTTTTTATTTTCGTCATTTTGCACCATCAGGTATTAGAAGCATATTTAAATTGGTGTTTATATTATTATCTTTCTTTTATATTTCAGAATCGCGTTGCAGTATTTACTCTGCAAGAACTTGAAGCACTTATTCCTGCAAAAACTTCAGCCACATTTATAATAAAATCCTCATCATCTTCATTCAACTTTGTATAGCTGCCCCTATTTTATTGGTGGTTTTCATCAAACCCTTCATGATACTCACATGTGTCGATTTCTATTCGTGTTGTTTTCTTTTCATTATAATTATGGGTTAACCTGCGGAAACATCATTCTATTTTATTTGTTGGTTTTCATCCATCCTTGCAATATACCCATGTGTTTCACTTTCTATTTGTGTTGTCTTCTTTTCTTTTTATTTATAGGTTAACTTTATACATTTACATTTATTGAATATGGATAATGTTATTAATCTTCTTTATACATTTTCTTCTTATTATATATAAATGTTCAACTTTTGCCCACATTTACAATAGACCCCGATCACATTCTTTCAACTTTCAATAGGTGGTTCTATTTTATTGGTGGTTTCCATCAAACCGTGCATGGTACCGAGATGTTTCACTTTCTATTTGTGTTGTCTTCTTTATTTTGGTCATTTCACACCAACAGATATTAGAAGCATATTTAAATTAGTGTTCATATTTTTTATTTTTCTTTAATATTCGAGTACATTGATGCAGCATTGAGTCTCGCGGGAACTTTAGCCACATTTACAAGTTTGTATACCTACTCCTATTTTATTATGGATTTTCATCTAACCATGCATGATACACACATGTTTCACTTTTTAATTATGTTGTCTTATTTTCTATCTAATTATGGGTTTAGTTTTGATATTTACATTTGATGAAATGTGGATTATGTTATTAAATGAGTAATAACCATGCATAGCCGACGCTAAATGTTGGAATTGACTTTTGGCTGTTGACTTTAGCAACGGTCTAACCGACGCTTATTTCGTTGACTTTTTAATATGTTGACATTAGCGTCGGCCTTGGCATTAGCGTCAGATTTAGCAAGGGCTAGCGCTAAAGAAGTGCCGGTCTTAATTTAGGGGATGCTACAATTTAGCTTTGAGCATTTTAACGTCGACACGACACCGATGCTAATTCGACTCTAATCCACTGTTAGCATGGGTTTTTGGCCGATGCTAAAACTGTTTTTCTACTGGTGATGACAATTCTACCCTTAGTACCCCATGATGTACACGACTTTCATCCCATAAATATGCATTCCTATGTTCATTGTATATTGTGCACTAGTGGAATCCAAAACTCATTTGGATAAAAGGAGCACATGAACATCTTTTAGTTTCTCCCGTTATGGTGTCTTAGGAAGCTAAATTTGGCACCGTGGCATTGAGGATAATCTAGCCAAACAAGCACTATATGTACCTGATGATTTTGATGCATTGGATTTGAACTGTACCTTAGGTCGCGTGCTGTAGGACGATCAGGGTATCATGTCTGTCTGCTTGCTCTGCTGGTCGCGCCCCAACGCCAAGAAAAAAGGGGGGTGGTACCTGCAATGACACTCCAACGCCCAAGTCAGGGTAGGACGAGCAGCGTAACGATACTAGTGAATAGTGTGTACCTGACAACTGACGCAATAACTCCTTATATAGTGTCAGTGGATCACGGGTGACCGTAGGATTACTGTAAATGGGATAACCTGACCTCTCCATTTGGATTGGGCTTCGGCCTAGTCCAGAACAGTTGCCCCCAAGCCGAAGTCGTTCTTGGGACGGGTGAAGGCTTGATCTTGCTTGTTATTGAACGCTTCTCCTGCTCGTTCAGAGGGGCACGTGGACGATTGTGCGAGTATTTGTGTTGGATCGAGTATGAGGGCGGTCGTACTCTGCTCGTGATTACGTGGCAGGTGGTCATTACATGAGGCGACATTTCACGTTTCTCAAGGTGTCGTTAATGATGCTTTGGGATTCCCAATGGCGGCGCTGCCATGATGACGGTTCGTCTTTCGAGACAAGTGCAACTGTTCAGAAACGAAGAGTCGCGTCGCTTCGCTAGGTGGCAGGAAACCCTCTAAATATATGGTGCCCCTTTTCCCAGATATCAACCCTCCTCCTCTCTCACTACTCTGAAAGCGAGCACCTTTGTTCGAAAGGCGACCAGGTTTGTTCTGAAAGAAACCATCACTGATCATGGGATGACCACATATCTCCAGGTTCTGGCGAGGTGTCTTCCAATACACGACCTGTCTCTCCGTCGCTCTGTGACTTCAGCTCGTCTGATCCTGTTTATTAAGGAGCACACCACTCTCAGGCCCAATTTCTCTCCTACTCGAGGTACGATATTTTGATCGATCTCAAGTCCTTTTTCTTTTTCTTTTTGATTTTTTTGGGGCGAGGAGGGGGTGTCAGGCCCGGGGTCAACCTTGTCGCCCCCTTTTATGAATCATCGATCTGGGTGGTTCTAACTCTCCATCTCCTTACAGGGTAGCGAGTGCTGGCGCGTACAAAGAAGACCGCTCGAATTTCTGGTGCTCCCCCCGCTCGTCTTGCTGAGTGTGCTGCTCAACCAGAGAACGACGAGATGAGCGAGCTTCCTTCCTCCGAAAATCCTTCCAACTCTTCTTTGAGCAACTTATCAACATCTACTTCTAGTTCTCCTGGTCGTTCTTCCCCTTCCAAGAGTTCTGAGCTCGCCCTTTCTTCCGGGACATCTTTATCTCAGGGAAATGATGTTAATGTGGTCGCACAGCAAGTTCCCGCTCCCGCGAACGAAGTGCTTCCAGAGGATCCAGATTGGCGCGGTGGGATCAGCGAAGATCATTCATGGATTTCTTCGGCGATTCTTGGTCAACCCTCAGTTTTTCCTTTTGGGGACGAGATGGAGCCATATTTTGCGCAGCTGATCGGTTACAGGCACCAGGAATGGAGAGTAGAGGGTGTCTCAGGGAATGATAACGCGGCCACTATCCCTTCAACTTTAAAGTTTATCATGTTCACAAATACTCTTAGGGATATCCGCATACGCCCGCCCTTCACATACTTCCAAAGACGTGTTTTGAGGTATTTAAGTGTTGCCCCTCACAATTGCATTTCAATGCATGGGCCTTCTTGAAGTCATTTGAACGGTTAATGATAGTTATTGATCGTGAGTGTACTTGCTCCCTATTCTTTACTTTGTTGGAGGTTAGTCAGATAGTTGAGACAAAGAGTGATCCCAAAAGGTGGGAACAGCTTTCTTTAAAAGGTCGCCAAGACGCCCCAAAACTCTTCAAGCCCTTTTGTGAATCTTCCAAACCTTGGAGGCACGGTTATGTGTGGGTCGTCCCAGTTTGTGAGCGCGCTCGCAAGATGGTGGGTACTCTGAACGACCAAGGTGAGGTAGTGAGCATGAAGTTTCCTTTGGCGTGGACGTATTCTCACTATAATCGTACTGCGATCAACTATAGAACTCGGCGTAGGTTGGGGAAATATGACTTGGAAAGCCTCAGGATTCTGGAAAACTTGGCGAGCTGGTTGCCAGAAGAACGATTCCCTTGCAATCACTTTGCACGAGCAAAAAACTTAGAATTTGTAAAACATAAACTTGGTGCGATTAGCTGCTCATTCATTTTTATTGACTCTTTGCTCTTTCTTCGTTTCTGACCGTTTTTAATCTCCTTTTTCTTTGCAGCTGAAATGTCAGGTGTGGGATTTCACGCACTCCTCAAGAAGGCGAAGAAAGGGAAACATGTTCGCTTTACCCCCTTCTTCCCATGCTATCAACTTGGAGGACGAGGAGAATCCATCTGTTGTTGACAAGGGGATGAGCTCGTCCCATAAGAAAAGAAATCGAGCTCACCAAACAGCTGGGACTAGTGAGGTTGGGTCGATCATACTCTCCTTTTCCAAAGCGGAATAAAGAAATTTAGAGGAGGTCGTCCCTCAACTTGGACGATCTCAATGAAGCAGATTTTGATCGCCTTCGAGAAGACCCTCTTCTCTTCATGTTAGATGTTGCCAATGCGGCCTCTTCGAAACTTGCTCGTTACAAGGAAGAGGAGGCCGAGTGCAAGCAGGTATGCAACTTGTCCATCGTATTTTATGGTTGGAGGGCGACCTCATAGATAAGACTGATAAATATCTTTGTGCTTTCGATCGCATCACAGAGTTGCGGGCAGAATTGGAAGCCACGAAGAAAAAACTTGAAGAGGCTGGGATCGCCCTCCAACCAACCAAAGACACTCTCAACAAGGTCAGAATTGAACGGGATGCTGCTGTGACTGCCAAGGTTGATGCAGAGACCAAGCCGTCTTCTGAGGCGGCCAGAGTAACCGAGCTAACGACTAAGGTGCAGGGATTGGAGGGACAAGTTGATGGTCTGAAACAGGATGGTCTGAAACAGGATTTCAGCAACATGGAATCTACTCGTGATAAAGCTTTGGCCGATCTGGAGGCCCTTGAGTTGTCTATTCTTGCGATCGCCAAGGAGCGCTTTAAGGAGACCGTTGCTCAGATTCAGTACTGCTTCCCATCTCTTGAGATCAATCACCAAATCATTGACAACGATCACTTCTTAAAGGACGGGCAGATCGTTCAACCAGAGGAGGAAGATGAGGAGGGGAACATGGTGAAAGAGGAGACGGTCGTTTACAGGAATGACTTGTTTTTAACTCCTTTAATTTGTTGTTGTCTTTTTTATTGAGTCGCCTCTAGGTCGACCTTCTTTTGTAATATTTACTGCTAATGGAGCCCGACCTTCTCCGGGCACTTTTTTAATGGTTGAATTTCATATGCTCCTTTTCTAGTCGTTCTCGTGTTGCTTTATTTTCTTTCTTTTATTTCTTTAAGTTATTTTGCTCGATCGCGAATTTTCTTTGGTTGGGCCAGGTAGACCAAACTCGCGTGGTCGCCCATAAACAGCTTATCAAGTTTCTACTCAGATTTAGCTCGTTTTTAGGGGTGCGACTACCATTCTTTGGTCGCTTCGTTTATTATACTTAAATGCATTTAAGTGGTCGTGCCCTTATCTAGCAGTTTATCAAACTCGGTTTGAATTTAACTCACTCAAGGGGTTGTTCGTTTCGTTATTGGATCGATCAATAATGAAAAAGGGAATCAACACAAAGTATAAAGAAATTCCCCGTCATTTATTTGATGGACGAGCGAGCTCAATAAAAAACCCCGTAGGGAAAAAGAGTGTCCCGCCCGTTCTGTTTTCATTGATCTAACAAGTGTATCATGACATTTCATCATTACAAGTGTTTGAGATCGCTCCTCCATTCATGGTTTGGAGACTGTAAGCACCTTTGCCCGTTCTCGCGACTACTCGATATGGGCCTTCCCAATTGGGGGCAAGCTTGCCTTGGCCAGCTTTCTTCCTACCGATGTCTGTCCTTCTTAGAACGAGCTGTCCTATTTCAAAAACTCTTGGAACGACCTTGGCATTATATCTTGTTGTCGTGCCTTGTTTGACCAACGCTTCCCTGAGAGTATGGGTGGTAATAGGCTGGGCCGAGCTAGGCTTTGCATGGCCCGGGCCTAACTTGCAATGAAAATGTTAGGCCTGAGCCTGGCCTGTGGCCTGTGATAGGACGACTTTTGAGGCCTGGCTCTGCCTTTTGGAAAGCCTTTCAAGGCCTGCAAGCCTGTTTAAAAGCCTATTTCACCAAAAAATTTACGAAAGTCAACAACCTTTGAGTAGACTTTGTAAATAGACGAACAAGCTAATCGATCAACGTAATTAAGATCTAGTGATCAAGTTCTAACAAAATCTTTTAGAGAGTTATCTTTATAGGACATTTTGTTTAAATTTTATTTTATAATAATACATTTAAATATGTTTAAAATTGATATAAGTCATCATTTTGAATAAACATAAAATGTAAGCAAATTTATAAGTTAAATGAGAGCTGCCTTGCTTCGAAGTTCCTCTACCCTGTCTGGCCTATTCCCACCCCTACCTGAGAGTTGCCTTGCTTCGAAGTTCCTCTACCAGGTCCAACTCTTCTCTAGTGGCCTGTTCGTTCTCAAGTGGTCGTTTAGGGTTGGTCGTCCTCCAGTTCAGCTCCCCAATTTCCATAGGGATCAGAGCGTCTGTCCCGTAAACCATTCTGAAAGGAGAATCTCCTGTGGTGGAATGAGGAGTTGTTCGGTATGCCCATAACACAGATGGAAGTTCTTCTGCCCATTTGCCCTTTGATTCATCCAATCTCCTCTTCAGGCCGCGCAGAATCACCCGATTTGCGGCTTCCGCCTGCCCGTTCGTTTGAGGATGTTCTACTGAGGTGAAACGCTGTTTCACTCCCAGCTCGACCAGAGTCTCTTGGAAATTTCTATCGGTGAACTGTGTGCCATTGTCTAATACGACCACTTTTGGGATCCCAAAACGTACCAAGATGTTTTTCTTGAAGAATTTAAGGCAGTTTCTTGATGTGATCGTGGCCAGAGGCTCAGCTTCAACCCATTTAGTGAAGTAATCAATTGCCACAATTAGAAACTTCAGTTGGCCAGGAGCAACAGTGAATGGTCCCAAGAGGTCTATTCCCCACCATGTGAACGGCCAGGGAGCAGTCAAGCTGTTGAGTTCTACTGGGGGAAAGGTGGACATCTGCGTGCCTCTGACACTTATCACACTTTTTCACTAATGCTCTTGCGTCCTCTTCCATCGTAGGCCAATAGTAACCTGCTCTTAAGGCCTTCTTGGCCAGAGCTCGACCACCTAGATGGTTCCCTCAAATTCCCTCGTGAATCTCTCTTAACACATAATCTGCCTCTGTTGGGGGGAGACATTTGAGCAATGGCATAGTGAAACCTCTTCGATAAAGCTGTCCGCTTATGATCGAGTAGGAGGACGCTCGCCTTCGAATGAGCGCTGCTTCTTTGGGATCTCCTGGTTCTTCCCCGTCCCTTATGTACTTAAGGATGGGATCG
Organism: Astragalus glycyphyllos; assembly: GCA_963573325.1. Classification (NCBI taxonomy): domain Eukaryota; kingdom Viridiplantae; phylum Streptophyta; class Magnoliopsida; order Fabales; family Fabaceae; genus Astragalus; species Astragalus glycyphyllos. The sequence continues at coordinate 39,135,928 of OY754307.1, forward strand.
ATCCATGTTGGTGCTGCATCAACTGCACATATGTCTGGTTCAAGAACGACCTCCAACCTTACGCTAGGTTGTGACAGTACCTTCTGTATGACGCTCCTATGGTTGCCAGTATTCTTGGTACTCGCAAGCTTTGATAGTACGTCCGCCCTAGTGTTTTCTGCTATAGGGACGTGCTTGACCTCAGCATATTCAAATTGTTGGAGTAATTCTCTAACTCTTGTCAAGTATCTTTGGAGGATCTCGTCTTTAGCGCTGAAGACTTCTTTAATTTGAGAGACCGCTAGCAGTGAATCTGAATGCAGCTCTACTCTCTTCACATTAAATTCTAAGGCGAGCAACAATCCTGCCACGCAAGCCTCATATTCTGCCTGATTGTTTGAAGTGCGAAATGAGAAGGTCAACGAGACCTCGATGGTCGTTCCTTCGTTGTTTTCAAGGATCAGACCTGCTCCACTGCCCTTGCTATTGGAGGAGCCATCCACGTGTAATGTCCACAAAGTTTGGACCGAATTTCTGAGACTGGAGTCATTTCTGCGACGAAGTCAGCCAAAATCTGTGCTTTAGTGGTCGATCTAGGCTCATACTTGATCCCGAATTCTGATAGTTCAACTGCCCATTTAATCATTCTGCCCGCCAAATCTGGTCTATGCAGGATTTGTCTAATGGGTTGATCAGTGCGAAGTACGACCTGATGGGCCACGAAATACGGTCTCAATCTTCGAGCGGCCACAATTAAGGCCAAAGCCACCTTCTCAATTTTCTGGTACCTGAGCTCAGGGCTTTGCAGGGCTTTGCTGACAAAATATACAGGATTCTGCTTAGATTCTGCTTCTCGTACACAGCGGCCAAAGCCTCGTCCGTAATGGACAAGTATAAGTATAAGGTCTCTCCTGGATCTGGTGTGGTCAAAATTGGAGGTTCTGACAGGGCTGTTTTCAACTGCTCGGGTGCCTGGTCGCACTCAGGCGTCCATTCAAACATGGTTTCTTTCTTCAAGAACTTAAACAAGGGCAGGGATTTGTTCGCTGCTTTAGCAATGAAGCACGAGAGGGCGGCCACCATGCAATTAAGTTTTTGAATCTCTTTCTTGGTCGTGGGCGGCTTCATTTCTGTCACCGCTCGGCATTTATCTGGATTAGCTTCGACCCCCCTTTGTGAGATAAAATCCAATAAATTTGCCCGCCCTTACCCCAAAGGTACATTTTTTTGGATTGAACCTTAACGAGTTCTTTCGGGCTTCGTTGAACACCTCTCTTAGGTTGTTCACGTGATCTGGGTCTTGTTTACTCTTGATTATCATGTCATCTAGGTAGACTTCTACCATTTTGCCTATTTGAGTTTGGAAGACCTGATTCATCATTCTTTGATAGGTTGCCCCTGCATTTTTTAATCCAAACGACATGACTCGGTAGCAGAAATTCCCCTTATCAGTCATAAAGGCTGTCTTTTCCAGATCGGGTGGGTGCATGGAAATCTGATTGTACACAGAATATGCATCCAAAAATGATAGTATTTTGTACCCACTTGCACTATCGACCAAACGATCAACACTTGGTACTTGGTATTGGTATGTTTGATATGTTTGTGAGTATTTTCAGATAAAACATCTACATTGGAAGAACACAATACACAAAGTAAAAGATTTCATCCAAATCATCCAGTGCACCTGCACTGCATGCACCTGCACTTGATGCACCTGCACTTGATGCAGCTGCACCATTCTGCGAATGGTAGAAAAGGCCAACATCGGAAGCACCTCAAACCAAAAGAAGACAAAGGCACCTCCAAATGACATTATAGCTGATCCACAATCACATGGGGCACATGGAAACTTTATAAAGGAGGCGCCCACAATGGACGACCACTTGAAGAAATCATTTCATGAACCATATGGCAAGCTCTAATTGGACCACTCTTGATATTTGAGTATGAAACTCAAATTGCTTTTTCAAAGGCTAAAAAGTAACCATGGTTTGGTTAACTCAAATCAGCAAGGAAACCTCAACATGAAGGAAACCTCCAAGGCTATAAATAGGACTCAAATTCCTCACTTGAGAAATATATATCATATATCATATAATCCTTTTTATGTTCTTTTTAGTTTAGTTTTTCTTAGTTTCAAAGTTTTATTTTCTTTATAGTTTAAATTAGTTGTTAGTTTGTAAGAAGGTGAGGAAGGAATTGACGACTTCTCCCTTCACTTCTTCATAGAGTTAGCTAGTGCAAGGAATCAGTGCATCTGCACTGCTTGGCAAACTTATGCAAGAGTTCTTCAATTGGTGTAATCTCTACCCTATTGTTTTCTCTTGTAATTTCCTTTACTTCAACATGTTTTATTTCATCTTTATTTGCCTTGCAATGCCTATGATGAGCTAAATCTCTTTAGTTGAGATGTTCTAACCTTATAATGATCTTTTGAGAAAGTTATTGTGTTTTTATATGGTGTATGCATTTTGGTTCTTGTGTTATACTACATCCATCTTATTTTAAGGTTGATCGCTTAGAATAATAAGTAGAGTTATATTCACAGACATGGTTTATAACTAGAAATCAAGAACTAATAAGGGTGAGTGTTTAATAAAGCCTTTGTTAACTTGTTTAATAAAGAAAGCTTGTTAATTCCTTGTTAAGTCCTAGACATAGGATAACATAGTCCTTAGGGTGATACAGTGGGTACTTCAAAGGCAGGAGTGAACTTATTTAGCATGCCTAGACATAGGAAGCTTGTAACGAAACTCTCAAGAAAGTAGCTGAAAGGCACATACTGATGCAGCTGCACTCAGTGCATCTGCACCACATAAAAGCACATAACTCTTGAAAGTGACTTATTTGGTGAAGACATCTCAATTATCATTCTCAACTGATTTCCTCTACATTTTATTGCATATATACATTCTGTTTTCTTTTCAGCTCCATCCAAAACTTTGAATAGTGTAGCTGCACTAATTTATATCTTCTTAAGCATACAAGAGTTAATCCAATCCCTGTGGGTTCGATCTTTTTATACTACTTGTTTGTGACTGTGTATACTTGCACACGTTTTTCACACACCAAGTTTTTGGCGCCGTTGCCGGGGATTGTCATTAATTTTTGTTGTTTTGAAGATAGTAGATTAGTGTTTATTTTTATTTGTTTTGTTATTCTGGTATTTTGTTTTTCTGTGCAGAAACAGGTGCATTTACACCTAGTGCAACTGCACTAGCTTATGCCCAGAGACAAATCACCAGAATTTGAACTTAATCCAGAAATAGAAAGACAGTTTAGAAGGTTGCGAAAACTCCAGAAACAAAAACTTCAAAGTTGCAGCAATACTATGTCTCAACAAGGTGAAGGAGAAGGCTCAAGACTAGGCTCAGTCAGAGGTGGTCCTGGATCACAAAGAGATGCTGAAGCAGATCACAGGAATCAATTCATTCACATGGGACCAATAGGTATGATTAATGATAGAGATAGACCTATGAGAGATTATGCTATGTTTGATCATCAAAACATGCAAACAAGCATAGCAAGACCTCACATAGAGGCTGTCCATTTTGAATTTAAACCCATGATGTTTCAAATGCTGCAAACAATTGGTCAATTTGGTGGATTTCTTCATGAGGATCCCCATGAGCATTTCAAATAGTTTTTAGAAATATGTAGTAACTTTATCATTCCTGGTGTTAGTGAAGATGCATTTAGACTTGAGCTATTTCCATATTCTTTGAAAGATAAGGCTAAATCATGGTTAAACTCATTGGAGCCTAATTCTATTCATACATGGAATGAAATGGCTGAAAAGTTTTTGTCAAAATATTTTCCACCCATCAAAAATGCCAGAATGAGAAATGATATTACATCTTTTAGACAAAAAGACCAAGAATCATTGTTTGAAGCATGGGAAAGATGGAAAGAACTTTTAAGAAAATGTCCACACCATGGCCTTCCAGTTATTATTCAAATGGAAACATTTTATAATGGTCTGGAACCACAAACCAGAATACTGCTTGATGCATCATCTGGTGGTGTTTTGTTAAATCTTTCTTATAATGAAGCATGTGAATTGATTGATAGAATTGCTACCAATAGCTCTAGTTGGCCTACTGAGAGGGTGAGTGCCCAAAAGAAATCATCAGGGGTCATAAAATTAGTGAAATATCTGCCCTATCTGCTCAAGTAGCCTCACTAGCAAATCTGGTTAAAAACCTTAACAATACCAGTGCAACTGCACCAGGTGCAGCTGCACCAGTTGAGAACACTGCAGCAGCAATAGAACAAGCCCCTCCAGGAGCTGTAAGTTGTGTTTATTGTGGAGGATGTCACCTTTATGAGGAGTGTCCTAGCAACCCTGTCTCTGTAAATTATGTAAGTTATGATAAAAATAACAACCCTTACCCAAATACCTACAACCCAGATTGGAACAATCACTCAAATTTCTGGTGGGGGAACAATACTAGTGCACCTGCACCAAGTGCATCTGCACCAGTCACACCACCAGGATTTCAATCTCAGAACTACCAAAGACCACAACAACCTGCCAATGATAACTCCTTAGAAGCCTTGCTTAAATCCTTTATAAGTGAAACTAGAACAGCTAGGCAAGCTCAAGATGCATCTATAAAGAATTTGGAGAATCAAGTGGGTCAATTGGCAACTGCTCTGTATCAAAGACCAACAGGTACACTACCTTCCAATACAGAAGCAAGTCCATCTCAAAGGCCTAATAAAGAGCAAGTAAAAGCCATCTCTCTCAAAAATGGAAAAGATCTTGCAGAACCATATGAGAATGAAGGTACAGGTAAGGGAGAAAAAACTAAAAATGAAAAAAATTCTCAAGATGCAGAAGCAGCTGATGCATCTGCATCTCATGAAGTTCCAACTCCAAGGTTAGTTCCTGAATACCCTCCTCCTCATTTTCCTCAAAGATTAAAAAAGGTACATGAGGAGAAGCAATTCAGTAAGTTTTTAGATGTTTTAAAACAATTGCATATCAATGTTCCCTTGATTGAAGCATTGCAACAAATGCCTAATTATGCGAAGTTCATTAAAGATGTTCTTTCAAAAAGAAAAAGATTAGGTGAATTTGAAACTGTTGCTTTGTCAAAAGAATGTAGTTTGATTTTGCAAAACAAAATTCCAAGAAAATTGAAAGATCCAGGTAGCTTTACAATTCCATTTTCAATAGGTAATTACTATACAGGTCGTGCATTGTGTGATTTAGGAGCAAGCATCAACTTGATGCCTAAATCTGTCTTTACACAGTTAGGAATTGGACATGCTAAACCTACATCTTTAACATTGTCACTTGCAGACAGGTCAATAGCTTACCCAGAAGGAATCATAGAAGATATATTGGTAAAGGTTGACAAATTTATATTTCCTACAGATTTTGTTATCCTTGACTTTGTTGCAGATGAAGATGTACCAGTGATTCTTGGAAGACTATTCTTAGCAACTGGGAAAACATTGATTGATGTGCAAAAAGGAGAACTAACCATGAAAGTAAATGATCAAGAGGTGAAATTCAATGTAATGAATGCTCTGAAATATCCTGCAGAGGAGAGTGAAGAATGTTCAGCAATCATCTCTCTTGATCAACTGATGCAGAAGCAATTCCACAAACAACATGATCATCTGATGAATGCTCTAACATCCAGTGCTCCTGCCTTGATAGATGAAGAAATTGAAGAAAAACATCCTCCACAAAATGAGCTTAAATTTTTTCAAGAAAATGAGAATTGTTATCCCAAATGCTTATTGGTTGGGGCATGGGATCACTTGCTTCCCTATGCCAAATACATGGGATTTCTAACAAAAAGAAGAAAGAGGAAGGATGATATTTTCTTCTTGTCCTATTATCCACCCTAACTTAGGTTTTGAATGACAAGTCTAGCTAAAGACTATAAAATAAGCGCTACTGGGAGGCAACCCAGATTTTTAGGACTAGTTGTGTTTTGTGTGTTTTTGTTTTTACTTTTGCAGGTATAAATGAATGGTCTTGTGCAGATGCTGTCAATTATGCTGAATTCTGATGCAGTAGCACCATGTGCAGCTGCATTACTGGCTAAAGATATCTGCCACAAGACTTAGTCAGGCTGAAGACTCTTAAATCAAGCGCTTAATGGGAGGCAACCCATGATTTTTGCTAAATATTTAATATTTTGTTCAATTTGATGTTTTTCAAGTGGTTTGTAAGAGTACAGGAATTGGTGCATCTGCACCGAAGTGCAGATGCACCTGCAACAGCAACAGAAGCAGAGAAACCAACAACAACAATTGAGACTGGTGCAACTGCATCAAAGGCAACAGCAGTAAAGAGGCCAAAGAAGTTGGTAGTCAAGCGTGCAGCAACAAGGACCAAAAGGCTCAGGACTGGAGCCAAGAAAGAGTAAAATTTTAATGTTGTTTATTATGTTTTGCTATATTTTACTACTATGTTTACACTGATAGAGTCCCATCCCACATGTATTAACCCCCCTCCCCATTTGGAATAATTTCTGGTATTTTGGCTACTCAACTTAGAGCAATGAGGACACTGCTCACTCTTAAGTTGGGGGGGAGAACTTCATGAAAACATTATGCATGTGTGTTAGTATGTTTAATTATAACTAAGTGTGTTGTTTTAGTATCTGTATTAGTATTTATGTCTATGTTCAAAATGTTGTTTTCAAAAGTCCATCTTTCAAAAACAGCAGCTATAATTAGGATTTGATGATTTTGAAGCATGATCAGCTTAAATTTCTTTTCCACTGAAACTTTGCATGGCTTGATTGAATCAATTTTCAATGATGAAGAAGAGAAAAAGAAAAAGCCCATGATTTTTCAAAAATAACCAAGGTTATTATCACTCCACCACATGAACTGAATTTCAAAAGGAACCTTGTTATTTTTTAAAAGCTATCTGATGCAAGAGGAAATTTTTAGAAAGCTAAGGTCAAAAACAAATTTTTAGTAAAAATATAGAAGAGCATAAAGACTTAAGTTTGGGGGAGTTTTCATGAATACAAAGGCTGTGGTATGAAAAATTTAGAGTGGTCAATACAATAGGTTAGCCCAAATACTACCAAAAATTACTCAAAAAGCTATATTGCCTGAGTCATTAAACTGTACCTGTTCCAATAGTGCATTTGGTTAAGAAAAAGAAGAAAAGAAGACAGAACTGACCAAAGAAAAAAGTATGCATAAGGAGGTTAGTGAGGAGGGCAATATGTGCAACAAATATTCAAAAGTAGTATCCAGTGCAGCTGCACTTAATGCATCTGCATCGTCAAAAAACAGTGCACCTGCACTGAAGAAAAGTGATGCACCTGCACCTCATGCATTTGCATCAAGAAAAAGAACCACCAAAAAACAGAAAAATTGTATTGATCCAACAGTTTTGAAATACCCACTCAAGCCCTTCGTTGTACTTAAAGCCCTTCAAGTCTTGGGAATTTTGTGAGTCTAATCTATATTTTGAAACCTCTTGTGTTTTGACCGAACGTAATCTAGAAATTTCCAAAGGTTAAAGAAAAACTTTTTATCTAGTTTGGAACTGATTGATTTTCAGTGAAGCACACACTCACATAAATGAGTTCTAATAACTTTGGATGTTTTGGAATTTCAGAAGCACAAAGTCAAAATTTCTGATAAAAGAAGTTCATTCAGTTATGCATTTTTATCTTGAAATTTTTTGAAAAGATATGAGCTGATCTGTTCTTCTTAATTATAGAAGTCTATTGTAGTTTTCTTTCTTGTCATTACTTGAGGACAACCAACAATTTAAGTTTGGGGGTGTGATAACTCTATTTTATATAGAGTTATTTATACAACTAAACCTAAATAAATTGTTGAAATCAAGTATAAATTAAGTAAATATCATAGAAGAAATTAGATAAACAACCTTAAAGGATAAAGCAAGTGGTCATTCACAATATTAAGCATGATGTCTAGATATTGGTATTTTTGATATGTTTGTGAGTATTTTCAGATAAAACATCTACATTGGAAGAACACAATAAACAAAGTAAAAGATTTCATCCAAATCATCCAGTGCACCTGCACTTGATGCACCTGCACTTGATGCAGCTGCACCATTCTGCGAATGGTAGAAAAGGCCAACATCGGAAGCACCTCAAACCAAAAGAAGACAAAGGCACCTCCAAATGACATTATAGCTGATCCACAATCACATGGGGCACATGGAAACTTTATAAAGGAGGCGCCCACAATGGACGACCACTTGAAGAAATCATTTCATGAACCATATGGCAAGCTCTAATTGGACCACTCTTGATATTTGAGTATGAAACTCAAATTGCTTTTTCAAAGGCTAAAAAGTAACCATGGTTTGGTTAACTCAAATCAGCAAGGAAACCTCAACATGAAGGAAACCTCCAAGGCTATAAATAGGACTCAAATTCCTCACTTGAGAAATATATATCATATATCATATAATCCTTTTTATGTTCTTTTTAGTTTAGTTTTTCTTAGTTTCAAAGTTTTATTTTCTTTATAGTTTAAATTAGTTGTTAGTTTGTAAGAAGGTGAGGAAGGAATTGACGACTTCTCCCTTCACTTCTTCATAGAGTTAGCTAGTGCAAGGAATCAGTGCATCTGCACTGCTTGGCAAACTTATGCAAGAGTTCTTCAATTGGTGTAATCTCTACCCTATTGTTTTCTCTTGTAATTTCCTTTACTTCAACATGTTTTATTTCATCTTTATTTGCCTTGCAATGCCTATGATGAGCTAAATCTCTTTAGTTGAGATGTTCTAACCTTATAATGATCTTTTGAGAAAGTTATTGTGTTTTTATATGGTGTATGCATTTTGGTTCTTGTGTTATACTACATCCATCTTATTTTAAGGTTGATCGCTTAGAATAATAAGTAGAGTTATATTCACAGACATGGTTTATAACTAGAAATCAAGAACTAATAAGGGTGAGTGTTTAATAAAGCCTTTGTTAACTTGTTTAATAAAGAAAGCTTGTTAATTCCTTGTTAAGTCCTAGACATAGGATAACATAGTCCTTAGGGTGATACAGTGGGTACTTCAAAGGCAGGAGTGAACTTATTTAGCATGCCTAGACATAGGAAGCTTGTAACGAAACTCTCAAGAAAGTAGCTGAAAGGCACATACTGATGCAGCTGCACTCAGTGCATCTGCACCACATAAAAGCACATAACTCTTGAAAGTGACTTATTTGGTGAAGACATCTCAATTATCATTCTCAACTGATTTCCTCTACATTTTATTGCATATTTAAATTCTGTTTTCTTTTCAGCTCCATCCAAAACTTTGAGTAGTGTAGCTGCACTAATTTATATCTTCTTAAGCATACAAGAGTTAATCCAATCCCTGTGGGTTCGATCTTTTTATACTACTTGTTTGTGACTGTGTATACTTGCACACGTTTTTCACATTGTGGGTTCGATCCTCTTCTTAAGTTCCCTGGTCAAGAGGTCGTCTCCTTCTTCCTCCTCACTGTCCGGGTCGTAGCGAGCATCGAGATTGGCCACATTTAAATGCTCTCCCCCCTTCATTGCTTCTTCTATTTCTTTCCTGACCTTCTTGCCTTTGCCTTTTAAACTCAAGAGGAAAGCCTATTTTGCTGACAACAGATCAGCTTGGATGGTGGCAACCTCCCCACCTTTAGTGTAGAACTTCATCATCAGGTGGACTGTGGATGGCATGGCTTCCAACCGAGCTAAGGTTGGTCGCCCAATGATACATTGATAAATGGACTTGCATGGCAGTACTATGAAATCTGTCCTGACCGTTCGACAAAGGGGTTCCTCTGCTGTGTCATCCCCAAAGGTGACCATTAATTCAATTCGTCCTATTGGGGTTGTGGACGCTCCATTGAACCCGATAAAGACAGTGCCTATGTATAGTCTCAAATCGTCTTTTGATATTTTCAGCACGTCCAAGAGATCTTCAAAAATGATGTCTGCTGAGCTACCTTGGTCTACCAATATTCGTCTGGCTTCCATATTTGCCATCACAGCGACCACTACGAGAGGTACTTCATAGTTAGGCGTACCGTCAATAAGATCCTCGTCTCCAAAGGATATAGGTGGTCTTTTTGAGGGGGGTCGTGGAGCGGACGTAGAGGCGATGCTCATGATCTCATCCCATCTTCTTTTCATTGATTTGTTAGTTGAGGCATCAGTGGGAATGCCTCCTGTGATTACCATGGCGTCTGGTCTCTCTTTTGACTTTCTGGTATCTGGGATATCATCGTGATCGTCCTCATCTTCTTCTGTTATCTTGGCTACTTCGTCAGCTTGTGCTTTCCCTTTCCTAGGTGATCGACCTGCTTGCTTATCCTCTCGCCCATCAGTCAGATTCTTTTTCACATATTGGGTCAGCTTTCCTCTCCTGATCAGTGCCTCTACATCATCTTTAAGGGCCATGCAATTATTGGTGTCATGACCGATACTTTTGTGGTATCGGTAGTACTTCTTGGACGGGCGCTGCCCCTCCTTCAGAACGAGAGGTTCTGGTCCTTTGATGTCTATAAACTCTGTGTTCGCGCATTCCGTAAGTATGTTCGCATACGAGGTGTTCAACTTGGTGCGCTCTGCGAATCTCCTTACCTTGTGGTCTTTTGGTTGTCTGCCATATTCTTCCTTTGCCCTCTGATCGCGCTTTCCGCGTGGTCGCTGATTCATGCCCACTTCAGCGGCTTCAATGGCCATTGTTCTTTCCTCATAGTTCATGAACCTTTGATATCTGCGGAGAAATGTCTCTAAATCCCTGGGTAGATGTAGGCCAACCTCAACTTCAAATCGGCTTCCCTTGAGGAGTCCAGTTCTCAAGAACCATAACCGTTGGTTGCCATCCAAGTTCCTAACTTGGTCAGCCTCGCGGTTGAACCGTTCCACATAGCTGCGCAAGGACTCGTCGGGTCCCTGCCTGTTAGCGATCAGGACATCTTAAGATTTGGGCTTAACCCTTGAGGTCGTGAAGCGGGCAGCAAACACTCTGGCCATCTGCTCCCATGAGGAGATACTGTTAGGACTTAACTCAGTGAACCATTCCAATGCTGACCCTTCTAGGGTTAGAGGGAAAATTTTGCATTTTACTAGCCCGAGTGCCCCCTATACTTCATCATTAAATCGAAATGTTTCAGGTGAGCGTTAGTGTCTTTTACCCCATTGTACATCTAGAGGTCAGAGGGAGGCTTTTCTAGAGAGCGAGGAATGCAGTACTCATCTATGTCTCTTGTGTACGACCCCAAGCTCATATCAACTCTTTCTTTGCGAGGTGGTCGATCCTTGGGGTATTGCCCCTGATGACCACGTTGCTCATCATCAGAATACTAACTTCGAATGGTAGCGGGCGTAGCGCTCGTTGGATGGACTGCGCGAACGAGTGGGTGAACTGGGCGAACCATAAGAAGACTCCTGATGTGAGGATTCTTCAGGCCCCTTCTTCGGGGTGGAGATCGATGGACAAGCTGTCTTCGAGGGGGTGAACGATGCACTCTGGAGGGGTTTGCCCGTGGAGCGGGCATTGCATCGTTATGACGTCCTCGCTCAGGTGCCGTGTGTGCTCGACGAGAAGCTGTCTGATCTTCTATCTTGGTCAGACGGTCGTTATGATGGGCCAGGGTTTGATCACGATCACAGAGTAGATCTCGTAGTTCCTGAACCAAGTCTGAAGGCGGGTGGTGGGCGAGCTGTAATCTCGGCCACACTCTGAGCTAGTGCCCGCAACATTTGCCGTTGCTCCTTCTGGTACGGGAGGTGGGCGAGCTGGAATCTCGGCCACACTCTGAAGGCGGGTCGCCTTAGGTCTGCCTCGAGGAGGCATGAGGAAGTAGGTGGGATAGCGCACGGGCTCCCACTGTGGTTGCCAAATGAACTGTACCTTAGGTCGCGTGCTGTAGGACGATCAGGGCATCAGGTCTGTCTGCTTGCTCTGCTGGTCGCGCCCCAACGCCAAGAAAAAGGGGGGTGGTACCTGCAATGACACTCCAACGCCCAAGTCAGGGTAGGACGAGCAGAGTAACGATACTAGTGAATAGTGTGTACCTGACAACTGACGAAATAACTCCTTATATAGTGTCAGAGGATTACGGGTGACAGTGGGATTACTGTACGGATCGATCAGGACCGTTGATCTTTGATCTCTATTCTCCTGATCATGGTAAATGGACTGACCTGACCTCTCCACTTGGATTGGGCTTCAGCCCAGTCTAGAACAGGATTGAATTGAAATACAAACAAAAACTTGCGACATTTTAATGCAGCTTTATATTAAAGAAGGCACATAAAGAAAAAAGTAGTATTTTAACGAAAAGAAAAAGGAAAAAGCAAAGCATGCATGAGTGGATAAAGTTACTCTCACAAAAAGTTGGCGTGAAGATTTGTGATATAATAGTGCTCTATAATTGAAGGCAATTAGAGTCTTTCTCAAACACTATAAGAGGCTCTTTTCTTCCTCTTGAGTCTTGATATATGTTAAACCAACGTGTAACATACATATACAATCCAGCAAGCCATCTTTGAATCAAACATTTTGCTTTTAGTGTTGCCAATACTTTTCACCTTTTTCTTGGAGTTAATTTGGATATATTATTTTGTAGTTAACCACCTTTCAATACATGGTATATACATATTACTTAACATGAACATCAACCATTACTTTTTTATTGGTTATCTTTTTGGGGGATAGGAGTATTTTTTTGTTTCGTATATCGTGGAACACTAAAACTCACTTTTTTTCTCTTATGTTGTGTACCGGAGGGAGTATAATCGATGCTAAATGTACTTGTAAGACACATTTAGCATCGGGTATACTTTACAACCGATGTTAAGTGTACTTGTAAGACACATTTAGCATCGGTTGTATAGTATAACCGATGGTAAATGTACTTGTAAGACACACTTAGCATCGAGTATACTATACACCCGATGCTAAATGCACTTGTAAGACACATTTAGCATCGGGTATACTATACAACCGATGTTAAATGTACTTGTAAGACACAATTAGCATCGGTTGTATAGTATAACCAATGCTAAATGTTTGTTTCGAGGCTATATTAGATAGTGATGAAACTGATGCTAAGACACATTTAGCATCAGTTATTTAAAAAAACCGATGCTAAATGTGACTTTTAGCATCGGTTAAGTAATCGATGCTAAATGTCTAAAACAACCGATGCTAAAAGTCTTTTCTACACTAGTGAATTGATTCTTGTTAAGGTCAAAAGAGAGAGAGAGAGAGAGAGATAATAAATTAATCGTTTCAATTGATGTCAATTACCTGAATATTAAGGAGAAGATTTGTTGTTAACTAGAAAATAGAAGAAAGCAACTATTATAGTGAAAGCAAAAACTCTACCATTTCTCAAAATTTCAAGAGTTTCATATGAGCCTTTGCCAAGACTATCTTGTTCAATACATACCTATATATTACCACACAAAACAAACTTTACATTTGCCTTTTGAACATACCTCTTTTGTTAAGAAGCAGAATTGACATTCCCTCTACAATGTAGTATACTACAAGAAAAACCTGTTTTAGCCACCAACATTTGCGACAGAGCTTATTCCATCAGTAATTTGCCACAGATTTGCGACGACATGTGTTAAAAGTAGGGGCGCAAAATTTCCTGCTGGCATTTGCCACGGGTTTGCGACAGACTTGGAAAAGGCAGCAAATTTGCGACAGAGATCTTGTCGCGAGCCCGTCGCAAACGTTAAATCAAATTATAACACGCACGAACCCTCCCATTTGGGTATCATTGTTTCACTAAAAAATCAGAAAGCTCTCTCCCTCACTCTCCTCCTCCGACCTCCACCCTCCACCCTCCTCCGTCGACGTCTACCCTCCTCCGCCCTCCTCCTTCGCTAATCGAGCTCCACGGCCACAGACAAACACGCGTTCCGCCGTTCTTCTCCGTGCTCCGCCGCCACTGTCTGCTCTTCTCCTCCGTCGTTCGTTGTTGTTCTTCAAGGTTCAAGGTTGTATTTCGTTTTCTTTCTTTTTCTTCATTTATTTTTCGTTTTCCATCTTCTTCAATCTGTTTTCATTCTTCTTTTCGTTTTCCTTCACTCTTTGATTTCTATTTTTAGGGTTTGTGTGATTTGAGAATTTGGGATTTGAGAATTTGGATTCTCTAAATTTCTTTCTTTGTTTATTTGGAATACTAATGTGGATGGTCTTGTCATTTATTATGATCGATACAAAACAAGTTCTAAGTGACAGTGAGAGACTAGAATATCTCGTGTAACTTGTATAATTTATTTAGTTTTTAGTTCCTTTAATCTTAAGGCATGGGAACATATTATCACTTGCTAGTACACTACTAGAATTTTCGTCATTTCCTGCGGAAATTGACTAAAAATTCGCAGGAAACGGGTTTCCTGTGGAATTTTCAGCGGATTATGGTTCCCAGTTATTTTGTTCGTGGATAATTGTTTCCTACGGATTTATGAATTGGCAGGAAATTCCTAAGGAAAATCCGCAGGAAGTCCGCAGAAAATTTCGCAAGAAATATCCGCAGGAATCCCGCAGGAAATTCACACTTTCCGCGGGAAATTTCGCAAGAAATGAAGTTCCACAAGAATTTCACAGGAAATTCCACAGGAAAGGCTAAATCTGATGTAAGTGGCATGAGCACAACCTTGCTCAAGCATCTGATAATAAAATAATAGAACAACTTGGTTATTTTTCCAATATCAATGCTATTATAAACAGAACCTTCACAAGCTACTATAAATAAACAGCAAACTAACAGAATAACAAGTTCGATTAGATGAACACCAGCTATATATATATATATACTCAAAATGAAACTGTTTGATAACAGTGACATTCAAAACAACTACATAATATGAGATTAAGTCATTAATTATATGATTTATTTTGCAGCACTCAAGTAACTGCCAACCTAAATTCATAACCTACAGTTCTTCTAACAGTGAAAATGAAGCAACATAAAATCACAAGCAGAGGTCACTGAATTTGAAAGCAGCCTCTACTGTATTTTTCTGTATTGGTATTAGACCAAAGAAATCAGTAGCATTTTAGCATTCATATATAGCATTTTAGCAGTTAACTTACATTGATACAATAAAATAGAAATACATACAGCTGTCAGCTATCTAATCCCATATCATACCATTAAAGAATCCATCAATTAACTGATACCAATAGTCAAAAATGAGGACTTACATAAGCAGCTTTAGCATGATCACCCACCCAACTTTTATCCTTTTTCACATGAATGCGAAAATAAAAATCTACCAATGACGGATCTGCCCCTTTTTCTTGCTTCTGCAATTCAGTTGATAAAAAAAATTATTATCATTAATTTTGAAAACTAAATTATAGTATAAAAAAAATATTTTAATAGTACCATTCTCTTCCAATGCAAACGATGAGGAATTGATCCACCGGTATGAAGTGAAGCACCGTCCAAAGACTCGCGGTTTCTTCGATTTGTTGTAGATTTCTTTTTAAATGCTGAAGACCTTCAATAAACCTTCAATTGGCCCCACACTTTATCTCCCATCCAAGTTGGTTTTTGCTTTAAATCTTTACGAGCCTCTTGCATTAACTGGGACATCTTAGCTGCCCCTCTCTCTTCTCAAAGTTACGCCTCACCTCGTCCTTATATTCAGGTGGCCATGTAAACTTTTTCTATATTATAAGAAATGACATTAACTTAGTCACTAGCTGAAACTGATTCTAATACTAACTGAAACCTTCTACTAATATTGAGTGTGTAAGGGGACTTAAATACCTTAAAATATTTAAACCATTCATATCGTGTATCCTTTGAAACCTTCTTCCATGATGGCTTTCCCTCCTCCAAGTTAGTACGTATAATTGAAGCAATCTCCGAAACTACCAATTTGTGTTTGTCAAACCTATGTAAAACAATAAGAAAAAGTGATTAATAAAAAGCATAATGAGAGCTATCATAAGCTAATAAAAATATAACTTACCCATCCCCTTCTGGGAGTATCAGAATTCTATTTCCATCAGCTTCTCCACTAACATGACTAGATGATGAACGGACTACATTTCCCATTGGATATTGGGTAGATCGAGGTTGGGGTTGAGCTTTAGGTGGAGGTGGAGGTTGAGATTGGGTAGATCGAGGTTGGGGTTGAGGTATGGATTGAGTGGATTGAGGATGAGCTAGGGGTTGAGGTCTAGAATGTGTGGATTGAAGAGTAGGTTGGGGTTGAGGTATAGATTGAGTGGATTGAGGTTGAGGTTGATGTAGAGATTGTTTGGATCGAGATTTGGGTTGAGGCATAGATTATGTGGATTGAAGAGGAGGTTGGGGTTGAGGTATGGATTGAGTGGATTGAAGAGGAGGTTGGGGTTGAGGTATGGATTGAGTGGATCGAGGTTGAGGTTGATATAGAGATTGTTTGAATCAAGATTTGGGTTGAGACATAGGTTGTGTGGATTGAAGAGGAGGTTGGGGTTGAGGTATGGATTGAGTAGATCGAGGTTGAGGTTGATGTAGAGATTGTTTGAATCGAGATTTGGGTTGAGGTATAGGTTGTGTGGATTGAAGAAGAGGTTGGGGTTGATGTAAGGATTGAGATGGGATGAATTGGGGTTGAGGTGGGGGTTGATGTTGATTGGGTTCAGCTTGAGTGACTTTGTTGGTATAGGCTTGGACGGTTTCTGAGGGAATTATACATGGTATATGCCTTTGTGTGGATCTCTTCTTTTTCAAATTTTTAAATGGCTGCATAGATTTCTTGTTATCCTTCATGGCTGCAGCAGCAAGAAAAGATATTAGCTCATCAGTTCAGATATCCAGCAAGCATATAATTAGTAAAACAAGTGGAAGAAAATAGAATTTACAAAAGGAGCAAACCTGCTGAATTGGAACTGAGGAAAGCAATGTGGATCCTAAATTAGTAATTAGTAAATCACAATATAACTATATGAATGTTCTCATACAATACAACTTTAAACAGAAGGGGGATACTCGTGTAATCAAAATGATAGATTGTGATTCATCCCTGGGAGTTTATTAGTTCAGCACTTCAATTATGAAACTGGGACTGTTCCTAAAGCTAATGAGTTTCAATCAAAATGACTGAAACTCTATTTGTCAGCATAACAGAACACAACAAAACCATTGAATATGCATGCAGCTTCAGAAACCATTGAATTTTCTGGAAGGCTTAATTTGGATATAGAACTAGTTGTAGGATAGTTCTTCAAAAATGAGTACAAAAGTTCAGAAACCATTAAAGTTCAGAAACCATTGGAAGGCTTAATTTGCTAAAAGTTCAGATTACATCCATCAAACTAAGAAGCTTAAAAAAAACAACTGCACCAACTACAAAAAACATAGAAGAAAGTAACTATCTCAGAAAGTACCTGAAAATCAATTATCTCAAAATCCAAGTGCCTTTCAAAATTCAATCCCAGCTGCCTGACCTCATATACCTTCAATATTAAATGGACATGAGTGCCAAGACTTTTGAACTAATATTTGTATGCTATGCTTTCATCAAATCAAATACTTAACAGTGATGACTAAACAGGTTTAGTACATTACAAATATGATAACTAAAATTCAAAGTTCAAATGTAGCAAAACCAAGCTAGTAATACTTGTCTTGTTCTAGCTAGTGAGGTGTGATGTGATAACTGACGTTCATGATCCTTTCTATATGGTTATACTTTCCAAACTAATTTTATCATGCAAGAAATCATATTAATAAATGTATACATAGCAATTTAGCTTCTTAATACTGAGTACAAGCAATAAGCTATATGGTCACCATATCAACGTTTTCTTCATGATCACAAGTAACTTCAATTTTGCTTCTACAAATTCCTTCTTATTTAGGAAGCAAATCTGCATATTCAAAGAATATAAGATTAGTCCAAAGCAAATAATAACAGAACATGAAAAAGTAAATAATCTTATCTAGGCTTTTAAAGTATCCATCTGAATTTGTTGCAACTCATATGGAAAGCACCAAAAAGCAAACAAATGCTAGGAATTGACAGCAAAGTGAAAATTACTTTTTGTATCACTTCTCACTTCAATTTTGGACTAGGAAAAATAATAGACAATAAAGGGAAAATAACTTACACACAAGACTTATCATCCTGTAACTTGCAACAGATCAGAAAAATCACGTGCCCAGCAACCTCATAAATAACAATCATTAAAAATTAGTCTCAAATGCTTTGATAATATATGAGATGTAAATGAGTTGTTTGATAATAGTTTCTTAAAGGCAGTTCCTAGCACCTCCATAGTAAAGATGCTAATTTATTTTTAGCCTCATTTAAATTGCCTGTTCATATTTCTAGCTATTTTGGTAATTAGGAATTGTAATTTATGTTGCATATATTATGCAGGTATGAGAAGCATCTATTATTCATACACTGATAGACAAATCCAATTGAAGTTATTGATAAGTCTGGCTCTATTATGCTTATGCTGTTTTGACAGATGTCTCAGTTTTTAGGAAAATCGGCACATATCATTCATTGAGTATTGAAGGAACATCAGGCATACTAAGAACTCAGAATGACTACATAATGGATAGAAGAACTCAGAATGACATGTTTTTGAAGGGCAACTAACAGTGATGACTAAACACCAAATAATCAAACAAACATCAAATAAGAATAACCAACAATCATTCTAACCAATCATTAAGTTATGAAGAAGAAGTTTCATAACCAACCATTCACTAAGCATAAGAATAATCAATCAATCATTCATAACCAGGCCATGTATAACAGACACTTGATCAATCATTTTCACTAAGCATAATCAATCATTTAGGTATTTTCATAAACACCAAACAATCAAACAAACAAGCAAGAAAATCACTCAGAATTTTGAAGAAAAAGTGATAGGGTTTGAAGCGGTGGAAGAAGCGTAGCTTTAGGGTTCCAAACTCATCACATTACCGAAAATCATTCAAAATCTCACACTCAAGACGAAAACGCAAAAGATAAGCAGAACTCATAGCACGAAAATTACTCAAAATGTTGAAAATCACTCATAGCACGAAAACGTTAGGGTTCCAGTTACCTTCACGGAAGAAGACGAGCACAATCGGAGAAGTGGAGAACGCAACTGAGAAGAAGAGCAAAACGTTAGGGTTCCAGTTATCTTCATAGAAAGTATCGTGCGATTTCTCAGTTTTTCTTTTGAATTGAAGCTTCACATTGTTGATTTCTGCGCGATTTCTCTGTTTTTGTGTCGATTTCTGCGCGATTTCAAGCAAAGAAGCTGAATCAAAGAGAGATGGAAGGTGAATTGAAGGTAACCGTGAGGAATCGAAGAGAAAATCGAAGGTTGAAGGTTGCGTGAGGTGTGAGGTGTGAGGTGTGAGAGAGAATGTTGAACGCTGTGCGTGAGGTGTGAGGTGAGACCAGAAAGTATCTAAGTTTTTCTAATAAAAAAATATTTTAAAAAACTTTTCAATTTTTTAAATAATAATAAAATAAAAGAAACTTTCCTGCGAACCGTGGTTCTTTGAAATTTCGCAGGAAAATCAAAAGTTTCCTGCCAACTTACTTGCCAACTAAAAATGCGCAGCAAGTGTTCTATATATCGAGGAATGGACATGAAATTTCTCAGAAATTACCTGCGGAAAATTTCCGCAGGTAATACCGGAATTTTTAGTAGTGGTATATGCTAGTTGTTTTCCTTTTGGTGAATAGACCCACGTGCAACAGAAGTCAAATGAGACTCAAATCATCTTTTTGAGTCAAACTGAAGCAGGGTTAGATGTGTTTATTTATTGAAGGTTTGTAATTAAGTATTCACATGACATGGTCTTTTTGATCAATTTTAAAAATGACCATTAGTATCATATTAGACTAACACTATAACTGCAATTCATTTTGCTTCACTGACTACTTGAAGAGACAATTTGATTGAAGTCTAGCATTTCCTTTTGACACCATTTTATAAAGTTCTAGTGATGAAACCGTTGTTTATCAAAATGGTGGAAGTTCTAGCTGAAGTAGTTGTCTTTCATCTGATATTAATACTTCTTTGAACAGGCATCATCCGTTAGGTGTGTATTAAGGCAATTAATAGGCCTCAAAATTAAGGTAAAACTTACACATATAAATGGTGGTACACTGAAGTGTGAGTATTAAGGCAATTTTAGACTATAGTTGCTTGACATCATAAACCTTGTCTACTGCTATATTAGTATTATTACTGAGGCTCATACATTGTAATTTAGTTAGCCATATAGTGATATTATTATACATAGTCATAGTGCTTCTATTACGTGGCTAAATAGTATGTTTCTGCTATAATTATTCATAATTGCATGTGGCTTAATTCAACAAAGCAACTTAAATCTGTGTTTTTTGTTGACAGATTTCAACAAAGTAAGATTGGAATTGCAACAGTAGCACTGAACATTAAGCTTAAGTATATTATATCTTGTGAAATAATAATGATATCTTGCAACTTAAATCTGTGATTTTTGTACTTAATCTTGGAAATGTTTCCTCTTTCAGGTGCACCTGGCTTCATATTGGTTTCCTTGCTTTTAGAGTTGATTTCTTTGATTCATAATAACAGATTCGGAATCCTAATCTCGACATCATAGTAAGTCTTCATCTAAACTCTGAAATTGCACTTGTCTATTGTGTTTTGCGGGCTGATTGTTGCACTAGAGCATATTAGTACGTCTTCCTATTGGACACAAGTTCTTTTGCTATAACTGTCTTTGGTTGGGAAGAGAAAACAACTTTTAGTTTTAAAAAAATCTTCTTTTAGTTTTATTTTTGTTTTTGGTTTGATGTTCATTGTAAAGGTCAAGAAATCACTGTTGTGATATCATTATATTCATGTGTAAATATGGTTAAGCTTCCCACAATTTGTTTAACTTTTAAATCAGTAGCTTTTAAACCAAAAACTTATAAACCAGTAGCTTTTAAACTAGTACCTTTATGAGTGCAGGAGATGAAATGTACACTCTTAGAGAATAGGAACATTGGAATTTCTTTAGTCATTTACCATGCAAAGTTATTTTAGTTCAGTTTGTCTATTATAGAACATTGGAATTTATTTAGTCATTTACCGTTGCAAGAGTCAAGTTTATGATCCTAGTTTTTCATGTGCACTATTCATAAATTGTGTACCTTGGTTGAACTAGTCTAGATTTTCAAAATTGAATTTTGTGTCATGATTTGACTGTTTAGTCTTATTCTTTGTTTTATTTGGCAGGATTTCTATTTGGACTTGACTGAAGTTAACAGAAAGTAAGACCCCAAGATTATCTGAAACTTGCTCTGAGGCTTGTTCAAGGAAGTGGAAGAGATATAGCTGCTAAAAACAAGGTATCTTTTCATTTCCTGATTTGGTTATTCCATCAAGAAGTTCTTGTAGTATTCTTGATAATTTTTGCGTGAGTTATGCTCTCTTCTCCCAATAATTTCTCTTTTTAATGTAATTATTCAAGAGTGAAGCTCAAAGGAAGTAAGAAAAGGCCAAATGCAGACTTACAAATCTAGCAAATAATCTAGTATCTTAATCATTTCAGCAGTTTCCAGTGAGTACATTAACCTCTAAACAGATAGTATAGTAGAGCATAGACTATATATAATTCTTGGTGTTATGTATAAATTTCATTCCTATGTTCAATGTAATGCATTAATTTTTTTTAGTGTTACACATTATTTCCTCACTTTCACACTACTATAACGACTGGTTTGTGATATTGATAAATGGGAGTAACCATTTTTCATACAAAAACTGCTCTCCGACTCCTTGATATGCTCAGACGTGTCCGCATGGGGAGGGGCAAGCCTCTTTGGATGGGGGATCTAGTCTACAATCGCCTAAGAGATCACATCTGGAATGATCCAAAATTCAAAGCTAAGTGTGAGCGGAATAAGAAGAACAGGGCATCAGAAAAGGTGGAAGCTTGCACACTGGAGGTTCTATCTCTATGTTGGAGCATGCAGAGAGATTGGTATATTCTTAAACTTATATTTTCCTAATGTCAATATAATTAATTATAATATACCATTTACAAACTTAAGTTATTAATAATAGGCCAAGAAGATGGGGAGGAAGCCACATGTAGATGAGATTCATCGCCACACTCACATTAGGAACGGCACAGGCGAGTTTGTAGAGGACCGCGCTCGCATTACTCAGGTATAAAGAAATTTTGTTATATATATAAGTGAGTTTATGTGAATTGAATTGATGTGTTTGGAAGTTGTTGAATCGGTTATAATATTGGTCCCACTTAGCTTATTGAACTTATAGTTGGTTATGTGAATTGGAAATATAAGTTAGTTTATGTGAATTGAATTGGTGTGTTTGGAAGTTGTTGAATCGGTTATAATATTGGTCTCACTTAGCTTATTGAACTTATAGTTGGTTATGTGAATTGGAAATATAAGTTAGTTTATGTGAATTGAATTGGTGTGTTTGAAGTTGTTGAATCGGTTATAATTTGTCTCACTTAGTTTATTGAACTTATAGTTGGTTATGTGAATTGGAAATATAAGTTGGTTTATGTGAATTGAATTGGTGTGTTTGAAGTTGTTGAATCGGTTATAATTTGTCTCACTTAGTTTATTGAACTTATAGTTGGTTATGTGAATTGGAAATATAAGTTGGTTTATGTGAATTGAATTGGTGTGTTTGAAGTTGTTGAATCGGTTATAATATTGGTCCCACTTAGCTTATTGAACTTATAGTTGGTTATGTGAATTGGAAATATAAGCTAGTTTATGTGAATTGAATTGGTGTGTTTGGAAGTTGTTGAATCGGTTATAATATTGGTCCGACTTAACTTATTGAACTTATAGTTGGTTATGTGAATTGGAAATATAAGTTAGTTTATGTGAATTTAATTGGTGTGTTGGAAGTTGTTGAATCGGTTATAATATTGGTCCCACTTAGCTTATTGAACTTATAGTTGGTTATGTGAATTGGAAATATAAGTTAGTTTATGTGAATTAATTGGTGTGTTGGAAGTTGTTGAATCAGTTATAATATTGGTCCCACTTAGCTTATTGAACTTATAGTTGGTTATGTGAATTGGAAATATAAGTTAGTTTATGTGAATTGAATTGGTGTGTTTGAAGTTGTTGAATCGGTTATAATTTGTCTCACTTAGTTTATTGAACTTATAGTTAGTTATGTGAATTGGAAATATAAGTTAGTTTATGTGAATTGAATTGGTGTGTTTGAAGTTGTTGAATCGGTTATAATTTGTCTCACTTAGTTTATTGAACTTATAGTTGGTTATGTGAATTGGAAATATAAGTTAGTTTATGTGAATTGAATTGGTATGTTTGGAAGTTGTTGAATCGGTTATAATTGGTCTCACTTAGTTTATTGAACTTCTAGTTGGTGTGTTTGGTTATAATTGGTGTGTTTGTATTGAATTTGCAGGATATTGTATTGCAAATAGATATGAGTCATTTAAATTTTAAAGACATTTCTGTCTATGTTATTAGGAATGTGTCTGAAAAAATGTCTCATTTATTTTGATTATGATT
The DNA here is from genome assembly GCA_963573325.1 of Astragalus glycyphyllos. Classification (NCBI taxonomy): domain Eukaryota; kingdom Viridiplantae; phylum Streptophyta; class Magnoliopsida; order Fabales; family Fabaceae; genus Astragalus; species Astragalus glycyphyllos. The sequence goes on from OY754307.1 coordinate 39,159,397, forward strand.
ATAACTTGTGCATTTGATAGGAGGAGTTTCAGCGACTGTTGTCTCAGTCAGATATACCAGTAGACCCCGATGAGTTGGCTAAGTTGAAGCGTTTGTTGTGGGAGCAGGCTGCTGGAGGGCCCTATAAGAGTCGTGGTGTGTATGGGACAGGAATCATAATTGACAATATGGTAGACTCTGGAGCTTCGACAAGCGCGAGCCTGTCTCCTGAGGCCCGTAGGATCATCCAACAAATGTCACAACAATTTGCAGAGCGGTTTGCACGACAGCAACAACTAATTGAGTACGTATTTAACCATTCTGGGATTCCAATGCCTCCACCTGATTGGCATCCGCCCGAGCAGGACCAGCCCGCCCAGCAGGACGAGAACGAAGATGCAGATGATGGGTTGACACTTTTAACTAACTTAGTGATATGTTTTGATTTTTGATATTTTGTATGTTTGTCACTTTTAACATTAGTCTAGTTTATGTATGTTTGAATTGATGGATTGGAGTCTGAATTGAATTGGCAGTGAAGTATTGCAAATAGGAATGACAATGTAAGTGTCAAATATTGCTAGAATTTGCGACGGAATTTTTTTTGGTAGTTACTGAATTTGCCACGGAATTTTTAACATTTGCTACGCAAATTTCAACATCTATTTATATATTTTCAAATAATTTGCCACGGAATTTTTAACATTTGCTACGCAAATTTCAACATCTATTTATATATTTTCAAATAATTTGCCACGGATTTACGACAAAAAGCTGTCACACTTTGCGACGACTTTGCCACGGAAATTTGCGAAGGATTTGCCACGGATTTACGACAGAAAACTGTCACAGTTTGCGACGACTTTGCCACGGAAATTTGCGACGAGTTTGCGACGGGGAATTTCGTCGCAAACGCTTTGCGACGAGTGCTTTTGCCACGACATTTTGGCTGTCGCAAATTCCGTGGCAAATGCAAATTTGCGATGGGAAAAGGTGCATATGCAACGAAAATTGCCGTCGCAAATGAGCGATTTTCTTGTAGTGATAGTAGAGCATAGTGAGCCATTTACTGTTCATCGAATCAGTATAGAAACGTACACATGAATTTTTTTTAGATAGAGGGGAATGTGGTTTGGTTAGAGAGATATAGAGGGGAAGTGGGAAATTGGAATTTGAAAGTGGATTCCAAATACTTCTAACTTTTTAGCGTTAACATTCACATCTGTGCAAAAGAGAAGACTATGGAATGATTTGAGACTGATTAAACAGTCCATTGGAGAAGGGGAATGGTGTGTTGTTGGGGATTTTAATGCGGTTTCTAGTGTGGAGGAGCGGCGGGGGAGAAGTGGTGATAGTTCTTATATAGAAATTTCTGATTTTAACAACTTTATATCAACCATGGATTTGATTGATGTTCCGATATCAGGTAACAGATTCTATTGGTATTGTTCGGATGGTCTTTCTATGAGTCGTTTGGATAGGTTCCTTGTTTCTGAGGGTGTAATTGATTTGTGGGGCATATCTAGACAATGGATTGGTAAGCGTGACATATCCGATCACAATCCTGTTTGGCTCCTTCGTCTTGCAAAAGACTGGGAGCCAAAGCCTTTCCGGATATTTAAGGCTTGGTATGATCATGCCGATTTCTTACCCTTTGTGAAGGAGTGCTGGAATGGGTTCAATATTAGGGGTCATAAGGCTCATGTGGTAAAGGAAAAATTCAAGCTTTTAAAGGAGAAATTGTGGGGTTGGAATAGAGAGGTGTTCGGTAAGCTAGACTTGAACATAGAGTCGTTGGTTCGGGATTTGAATTCGCTTGACCATGCTTTATGTGAGGGGTGGGATAGCGCTTTGGTTATGAACCGAAAGGAGGTCTCAACTTCTTTTTGGAATCAAATTCAAGCAAAGGAGTCAACTTTGGCGCAAAAGTCTCGAGCACGGTGGATCAAGGAAGGTGACATGAACTCAATGTATTTCCATTCCCTTTTAAAATTTAAAAGGCGCCGTTGTAGTTTGTTGTTATTAAGGAATAATGGTGACATGATGGAGGAGGTGGAGGAAGTGAAGAATTCGGTTAAACATCATTTTGAGAATTGTTTTGTGGAGTCTTGTCAATTTCGCCCCACTCTTGATGGTCTTGCTTTTAATCAGCTTTCTCGGGTTGATATGGATTTCTTGATCGAACCTTTTTCGGAGGAAGAAATTAGGGAGGAAGTGTGGAGGTGTGATGGCGATAAGAGCCCCGGGCCGGATGGTTTTAACATGAGCTTCATCAAATTATGTTGGGATTTGTTGAAAGAGGATGTTGTTGATTTTATTAATGAGTTTCATGATAAAGCATTTCTCCCTAAGGCAGTTAGAGCAACTTTTATTGCATTGATTCCCAAAAATGATAATCCTCAAGGTTTGGGGGAGTATAGACCGATTTCGTTGATAGGGTCTCTCTACAAAATTTTGGCAAAAGTGTTGGCAAATCGGCTTAAGAAGGTGCTCCCTAGTGTTATATCGAATAGCCAATCGGCTTTTTTGGGGGGTAGGCAAATTTTGGACGGGGTGTTGGTCGTTAATGAGGTAGTTGATTATGATAAGAGATCGAAGGATGAATGTTTGATTTTTAAAGTTGATTTCGAGAAGGCATATGACTCCATCTCGTGGAAGTTCTTATTTTATATGTTAGATCGGATGGGCTTTCCTCAAAAATGGATTCTTTGGATGAAGTCTTGTGTTTGCAATACTACTTTTTCGGTGTTGGTTAATGGGAGTACCACTAATGATTTTAAGGCTTTTAGAGGTTTGAGACAAGGGGATCCTCTTTCCCCTTTTTTGTTCCTCATTGTGGCGGAAGGCTTGTCGGCTTTAGTAGCTAAAGCGGTGGAGATTGACTATTTGCGGGTTATGATATTAATTCTTCTCTCCGGTTTTCTATTATGCAATTTGCGGATAATACGGTGTTAATGGGGAAGCCTTCTTGGGATAATCTGTGGGCCATCAAGACAATTTTAAGAAGCTTTGAATTGGTTTTCGGGTTACTGTGAATTTTCATAAGAGCAAGATCATTAGTATTAACACTTCAGAGGAGTTTCTTGATTCCGCTTCTACTTTCCTTCATTGTAAAACGGAGTCCATCTCGTTTAAGTTCTTGGGGATTCCGGTTGGGGCCAATCCGAGAAGGGCGACAACGTGGAAGCCGGTACTTGATATGCTTAGAAAAAGGCTAGCATCATGGAAGGGGCGTCATCTTTCAATTGGAGGTAGAGTCACTCTTATTAATTCGGTGTTAAATAGTATCCATTTGTATTTCTTTTCTTTCTATAAAGCACCGAAGTCAGTTATTAAAGCAATGATTAAAATACAAAGGGATTTTCTATGGCAAATCAATGATGGAGATAGGGGTATGTATTGGGTTGCTTGGGACAAATTAAATTTGCAAACCGAAGAATGACGGAGGCCTCGGTATTAAAATTTAGATTTATTTAATGTGGCTCTTTTAAGTAAGTGGAAGTGACGGGCACTTGTTGATGATTTCGCTCCTTGGAAAGGCTTATTATTTCATAGATATTGAAGCTTCAAGGATGCTTTTATACAACGGTCGGAGGGTGCATTAAGAAGAGGTGCTGTTGGGTCTATTTGGTGGCGCGATTTGATGATGCTTGATCTCACGTTTTCTCCTCTATCTTTTTTCGGCCAGCAGGTTTCTCGTAGGATGGGGAATGGCGCTTCGGTGGATTTTTAGAATGATGTTTGGCTAGGAACTTCTTCTTTTTCTCGTGTTAATTATTTGGAGGCTACATATCTTCAACAAATCTTGGCCCTAGTGACTCTTGCTCAAGGGATTGAGGATACTTGGATATGGAAGCTTGAGACTTCGAAAAAATTTACCGTCCGTTTTTGTTACAAAGAGATGCTTCGGGAGGTAATGGGGAGCGATCAAAATGAATTACATAAGATGTTGGAGAAGTTATGGAGATGTGTCGCTCCCTCCAAGGTTATTGTTTTTGGATGGCGCTTACTTAGGGATGCTCTTCCAACTCACGGAAATTTGCGACACCGACTTGTTATCGCACCGGACGATGACGCTCTCTGTCCATTGTGTTGGAATGAAGTTGAATCGCAGTTTCACCTATTTTTGAGCTGCACCTTTGCATCGGATATTTGGTCGCGGGTGTGCGTTTGGTGTAGGATCGACCATGTGGGATCCAACAGCTTGCTCGAACATTATCTTTGGTGGGGGAAGCTATCCAAAGGTAAAAAGGCCAAGAAAACAAAGCACTTAATTTGGTTGACTACCTGTTGGAGTATTTAGTTGGCTAGGAATGCTCTTATCTTCAAGAACGAGGATCCCAACATTGAATCTATCATGTCACGCATCAAGCAGTTAACTTGGAGTTGGTTGGTCTATAGATCTCATTGTAATTTAAATTTTGATATTTCTGCTTGGTGGCTTGATCCACTTCATTGCCTAAACAATATGTAACTTTTGTTGTTTGGGTTTGAGCACCCCTAGTGCTTTTTTCAATGAAGTATTGCTTATCTAAAAAAAACATCTGTGCAAAATTAAATATTAAATTTTGGACACTTTAAAAGTTATAATTAGTTTCAATTTTTTTCTTTTTTAGTTTTAACTTAAAATCAAGTAAATAAATAGAACATTTGTGACTTAATTATTTAACTAAAATATTGTTGAAAAATTTATTTGCAATATCGTATTTTATCCTTGTAGAATTAGAACACTACAAAAAAATCAGTCATTAGCGAGGGAAATTTTGCGCAAAATGACCAAAATTAGCGAGGGACCAGTTCCCTCGCTAAATCTAATTAGCGGGGGAAATTTCCCTCGCTAATGTCTGCTTCAAAATTTGTGCAAATTTTCGAATTTTCAAATTTGAATGACTTTTTTATATATATTTATTATTATATTTATTTTTGAAGCAATTTATTATATTATTAATGAAAATTATATTATATTATTAATTTTATGGTTGTGTTGTTGTTGTTGGTGGTGGTGGTGGTGGTGGAAGGTGGAGAGAAAGAGGAAAGAAATTCGTAGGTGGTGGTGGTGGTGTTGTGGGTGGTGGTGGTTGTGTGGTGGAGAGAAGAAGAAGGAAAGGGGAAATAGAAAGAGAGAGGAGAGGAAGAGGAAAGAAGGTGGTGGTGGTGTTGTGGGTGGTGGTTGTGTGGTGGTGGTTGTGTTGTGGTGGTTGTGTTGCGAGGGACTTTATAATTCCGTCGCTAATGCTCACTTTAATTTGCGAGAGATTTTAATTTCCGTCGCTAATTTCCTTGATTCGCGTGAATTTGACTGAATTTTCCCTCCAAACATTTAGCGACGGAAATTTTTCAAATTCCGGTCAAATTTTCAAATTCCCTCGCTAATTCCCCCGCTAAAGTCAATTTTAGCGAGGGAATAACATTCCCTCACTAATGTCCCTCGCAAATAAGCGTTTTTTTTTTGTAGTGGAAACCTTAGGTTATTCTAAAAAAAATTAGAGACCTTATAATATTTATATTTATAAAAAATTGCAGGTTATTTTAAGAAATGTATATAGAAATATGTTTATCTCTGGTTATCGTTGGCATACATAAACATTTTTCAGCCACAAATAAAATGGTTGGCATATATAAGTACCATTTTGCAGCTATATAAAATATTGTTGACAAAAATATATACATTTTCCAATAACTTATTTTATTGTTGGCAAATAGTATGTTATTTCCAACAATTTTTGTCACTATTGGGATAAATATATTTTTGTCAGCCATATATGGTCTTAAATCACATTTGAAGCATGAAACAAATATATCATAAATTATCTCCTTCCTCCTTTGGTAGGATTTTGAATTATTAAGTACTAATTAAAACTAGAAATGATTGTTTTTTACATTTCCCAATTGGCCATTCAATTGGAAGACCTGACACTGTATGCTGATTTTGTTTATACATATGTGGTTCCTATGATAAATTAATAAAAATAATTCATGTTTAATATTTAATATATTTTATCTATACCAGTACATTAATTTATAAGAACCTGTTACATATCATTCCAGTCATCAACACATAATAAATATATAAAAATACTTCAAATTCCGTTAAACTTAATATCTTACTATACCAATTCAATATTCAAACAGTTTTGCACTAAATGCAACAAAATATTTCTAAAACACAAGTTAAACTCTGCAGTAAATAGTGTATCATTTTGCTCTGTACGAATCTTCACAAAGAATTCCGCCCAAAGCTGACGAATCTCCTCAAGTACCTCATTGGTGTATGACTTTGGGTTATCAAATACCTACAAGTTTAAAAGTGACTCAAACAAATTAGATTTCAAAATTTTATACCTTCTGCCAATTTTAGTTGTTGATTTCCATTGATTTACATATGCTCAGTTCTTAGGAAACAAAGAATAAGTTGTATACCAAGGGAGGCAACGGTTGTGGCAAATAGGGATGTGCAAAAAAACCAGTTTACTTGTACTATACCAAAAACTGTATTGGACCACTTTAAAAATACCATCCCATCCCATTTCAGTAAAAATATGGAATACCGGGAAACAACTTTTTAGAACCGATAATTTACCATATTCATTGTATTGGTTCTCTTCCACTGTTCCACCTCTTCTTGCCTATTCACATCATCAAAAAATACCAGAGTTAAAGGTGCTCCTATTCACATCGATTCAAGTGATCAGTTTTGCGATTCCAGTGATTCCAACTGAACGAATTCTCTGAACATGATTGGTTTTGAATTTTTTTGGTCAATTGCGACGACTGAGAAACCTAATCGGGCTAATGAGAGTCCCATGTTAGCGGTGGTTGTTGTTTTCCGACGCCGTCTTTGCCGGAGGTTACGACTACAACGCATGGTGTTTCGCTGGAGAGTTGAGGTTTGTGGTTCCATTGGAGAAGGGATTTTGTTGGTGGAAGGGGATTGGGTTTTGATTTGGGGGTTAGGGTTTTGTGGAGAGGGAATTTGTGACGGAGATTGGGAAATTGGGATTTGGCATTGGTGGTGGTTGCGGGGAAATGGTGGAGGGATAGCATTGAGAAATTTGTGGGGTGTGAAGAAGGAAGAGATGGAGATAGAGTGGTTGAGTATGACCACTGAGAAATGGTACGCAGAAAGAAGCTACTGTTGCTTAAATGGGAAAGAGCTCAGAACCGGTAACAAATTGGTTTTGTACCAGTTTCAAACCGGAAAGTAAATACAACTGGTTTTAGCAAAACTGGGACACCATAACCACATTTTAAAAGTGGTGTGGTGTGGTATGGTACGGATCATGTACTGTGCACACCCCTAGTGGCAAACTGCAACATGAGGATATTCTCTAGCATAATGAACAGGCCTCTGGAAATTTCGCACAAATTATCTCCGCTGACCCAACAACAACAACAACAACAAAGAATCAAAACAGTTATATCATTGTGAGAATAACATTAATACATTGCTAAAGTCAATTGGCTTCATGTATGCCACTTTGGAACTCATGAAGCTGAAATAACATAACAAACCACTTGATAGTTTATATGTTTCGGAAGCAATGCATACAATTTACAAAAACAAAGTAGCAAACAAAGTACAAAAACAACATATCACAAAACAATAAATAAATAAATAAATAAATAAATAAATAGGCCATGTCGAAGGTTTCAAAAATAACATACAACTACTCATAGCCTCTTCTAGCAAAAAATATTTCAATCTGCTGTAGCTTCCCTAACCAATACATTAAGTACACAAAGCAAGCAGTAAATAGATAGATAAAATATGGGAAAAAACCTTAAACCCTTTTCAATAAGAAACACTAAGAACACTTATGCAAGGACCAAATCTTTCTCAATTAGACTCCTTCCTAGTAGCAACAGATACAAATCTTTAACCCAAAATAGGCACAACACAAAAAACGTTAATGGAGAATTTGCTATTAAAATTCAAGTGAGCAGGTTCTATGGATATTTGTGTGTATCATTATATTAGGAACAGGTTCTTTAAAAGAATAGAAGCAAAAAAGAAGTTACCATAAACTTCAAAGATTTGACTTCAATGTCCTTGCTCCCTGTACTTCTATGAACTTAATGCTGCCACTTTACTTCTTACATTTGCTTAAAGGGAAAGAAAAAGTGAAAGAAATTGTATGGTGGAAACTAATCCAATTTTTCAAGTCACTTAAAAGGGAAACTTTTGGGTTTTTTTTGGGTACCCTATTATACCCCATACCCCCATAGTTGACCAAACGGACGAAATTACCCCTCAAATCAAAAAAAAATTCGGAATTACGTCAAAATGAGGTAAATTCGGAACACACTTTTTTTGGATTTCCGGATTTATCTCATTTTAGCGTAAATTCGGAAGGTTAACTGTGTTCCGAAAATACGTCAAAATGAGATAAATCTGGAAATCCAAAAAAAGTGTGTTCCGAATTTACCTGTTATGTGATGTTTCCGGAAAGACATACCCAGTTATCCCTCACATTCCGGAAACAAACGTTGCAAAGCAGAACAGCAAATGACCGAAGCAAAGCAGAACAACTTGTTCATTATTGTTTATTCTGTTCAGATGATGATGCATCAATTTGTTCATAGACTAGAGATCCCAATTGCATCAACGTAAAGGAAACACATAAAGGATGTCAATTGGTTGATTGCGTGTGTCATCCACCTTCTGTATCTTGCAAATAACATCGTGCGAACAGCAAACAAACGTAAAGAAAAGGAAACAGGTAATTTCGGAAACAACGTGAATCCGGAAACCAATTTTGTTGATTGCGGAACATATTCTCGGAAACAGTATTTCTGAAAATCTCAAAAAATTGCATTCCGAAAATATACGTATTTCCGGAAATTTTAAAAAAAAGTTTATTTTTAAAAAAATTAGGGGTATTTTGGGGATTAATGGTAATATGGGGGTATGGGGTATAAGGAGGGGTATAAAAAAAAACCAAAACTTTTTAATAGATTCAAAGTTATGCTTTGCCCTACAAGTATCAATCGTAGTTTCCTACTTGAGCCTACTCAATCCTCCTGAAAAATATTTTCATTGCCAAAAAGAAGCTTAGATTTATAAACTGCTTGTATTTTCATTTGAAACCAATTTCTATGCCAACATCAACTAACCCTCTTTGTCATTTCAAAGGACATTTGTGGTTGGTTATCAACCATCATATGTCTGAAACCCATAGTTAAAGAACAGGTTAAAAAATACACCACTTGCATGCCAATATTAACAAACCTTCTTTGTCATTTCATCAAACACCATATTTAAGCATCCAAAGTCGAGAAATAGATCGATTAGCTTGTCTAATTTTTACTTTTACCTGCACATCCTTCAAACCCAACCAATAATATAGAGGGAAATCAACAACTAAAATGGCCAACCAAGATAAAAGTGATAGAAAATCATAGGAATTATTATTTTCCAACCAAATTAGATTTCAAAATTTTATACCTTCTCCCACTTTGGATTAACATAGGAACCACATATGTATAAACAAAATCAGCATATAGTGTCATGTCTTCCAATTGAATGGCCAATTGGGAAATGTAAAAAACAATCATTTCTAGTTTTAATTAGTACTTAATAATTCAAAATCCTACCAAAGGAGGAAGGAGATAATTTATGATATATTTGTTTCATGCTTCAAATGTGATTTAAGACCATATATATAGGAAGATCAACCAATACTATAAAAAGAGATGATCAGGTCAACTTTTGGCTAATAAGGTTAAGTAGTGTTAATACAAAGAGATGAGTTAAGTAGTGCTAATAAGGTTTTTCCCATAAGCCCAAATTCTAAAAATAAGTAAAACTTAGCAGACAATTCAAAATCATGACAGTGAAATTTACAGAGACAAAATCATGTTAGTGAGCTATTCTCATGCTAGTGACCAAAATGCTAAATGACCAAATCTATGCTCTTCGATGACTATCCCGCAGATACTGATTTTTGAAATGAAATTGTTTTTTCAGAGCACAAATACTTGAAGTTCATGTTGCAATTCATCAATTAAACAATGTCTTATACAGCCTAAGGTCTAACACAAGCTTTCACTCTACCAGAAGGATGATTTTTTGGAATCAAATGAAGCTGAATTCTCAATCCAAGATTCTTTGGTATCCAATTCAATGGTAGCTCTAAAGTGTCCCAAATTTCTTCCTGCATTAAATTTGCAAGTGATAGATGCTCTATCAATTTCTAAATGGGAAATAAAATTGAAGGCATCAATTACATTTCCATGTGTTATGAGTAAGTTGTAAAAAAGATTGCTTCAGTTGAGGAATAAAGCTAATTCAGCATAGAGGGTAAGCAACCTGTACTCAAAAGACCAAACAAACTCCAAGACACAGCAGCAAAAGAACTATCTGTGATATTCAAGAAATATATCAACAGATGTAGGTCTCAGAGTGCCAATCCAAGAGAGTGTTGGAGCAAATTGATCTCTAAGCATTCACTTTCCTCACACACACACTCACTGCACACACAGAATCTAACAGAGAGAGAAAGAGGATCTAACAGAAAATGATTTGGTGAGAATGAAAGATTGCATTCATCTCTGAGCCAGTTATTACAAGAGCAGGATTTATAGTACTACTTTATTCACTGCCACATTAGCATAAAACGCAAAGCTATGTAACTATAAAGTAACTAACTTATCAGCCTATTAACTTCAGTATAAAAGACTCAATTAACTCACTAATTAACAAGTAAACTGTATAAGAGAAAATACAAGTATACCCTCATGAATTAGCCACAATACCATCCCCTAATTCATGCTATCAGTCTCAGTAACATTCATATCAGTTCTCAGCTTTAAAAACTGATCTGTCTTCAATCCTTTAGTTAGTATATCAGCCAATTGAACTTGTGTGGAGCAGTGACACACCTCAATCTTCTGCTTCTAGACCTGATCACGTAGGAAATGGAATTTAGTCTCAATGTGTTTGCTACGACCATGTAGCACTAGGTTCTTGGCTAAGCTGATTGCTGACTTGTTGTCTATCAACAACTTCAGTGGTTTCTTCACTTCAATCTTCAGTTCCTCCATTAAAGCATCAAGCCAGATTGCTTGACAAGCAGTGAATGCTCCTGCAATGTACTCTGCTTCACAAGAAGACAGAGCTACTACAGGCTGTTTCCTTGAGCACCATGATATTGGTGCTCCATTCCACAAGAATAAGTATCCTGTGGTGCTTCTTCTATCAACTTTATCCCTACACCAATCTGCATCAGAATATCCTACCAAGCCCTCCTTATTCTTCTGTATAACAACAGGAAACAATATACCATATCTCAAAGTCCTTTTCACATACTTTAGGATTCTGCAGGTAGCTTGATAGTGAGCTACTTTTGGCTTGCTCATAAATCTACTCACAGCTCTAACTGAGTAGTTTATGTCTAGCCTAGTATTACACAGGTATCTCAATGATCCCACCAATTGTTTGAAGAGTGTAGGATCTACATCCTCCCCATCTTCATCAGCTTCAAGTCTGACATTTGGCTCTGCTGGTGTCACAGCAGCCTTGCAACTTTGCATCTTAAATCTCTTCAACAATTCAACTACATACTTCCTCTGATGTAACACAATGCCCTTAGTGGTATCGTGGAATTCCATCCCTAAGAAATAAGTAACTTTACCCAAGTCAGTCATCTCAAATTCAGTCATCAATCTCTTCTTGAACTTCTGAATTTCAGACTTGCTACTGCCTGTGATGAGCATGTCATCAACATACAGGCACACCAGTATCTTAGCACCTTGTTTTGAGTCATACACATAGACTCCATACTCCACAATGCACTTCTTGAAACCTAGATCCATGAAACAAGCATCAATCTTCTTGTTCCAGGCTCTTGGTGCTTGTTTAAGCCCATACAAGGCCTTATGCAATTTGTATACCCACTGTTCCTTTCCCTTTACTACAAATCCAGGTGGTTGCATCACATATACCTCTTCCTCTAGAGGTCCATTGAGAAAGGCTGATTTAACATCTAAGTGTGAAAGTGTCCAGCCCTTTTCACATGCCAAAGCTATCACCATTCGAATTGTTTCATGCCTTGCTACTGGTGCATACACCTCAAAGTAGTCAAGTCCAGGTTTTTGCAAAAAACCTCTTGCTACCAACCTTGCTTTATGCTTGGCGATTGACCCATCAGGCTTCAACTTAGTCTTGAAAACCCACTTGACACTAATAGCACTCTTGTTCTTTGGCAGAAGAGTCAATTCCCAGCTCTTGTTTTTCTCTATTGCATTGAGTTCTTCTTTCATTTCAGCCACCCACACCTATTTGTTCAATGCTTCTTCATGACTCAGTGGCTCTGCATCAGCTAGCATGGCAAACTGTATCAGTTCTCCTTCACTATCAATGTGATCATCAGTCACAAGTTCATAATCATTCAATCTGTTTGGTAGTGTTCTTTGTCTCTGTGGTCTATTCCCTACTACTGGTTCTTCATCAGTATCAGAATCAGCATCACTTTCTTGCTGTACAGGTGGTTGATCATCATGTTCTTCAATCACAGGTTCATTATCAGTTGCAGGTATCTTTGCATCAACACTGTCAACGATCGCAGTTTCACTACTTGTGTCATTTACTCTGTCTTTGTTTCAATTCCACATTTCTTCCTCTTTCACTATCACATCTCTGCTATACTCAGTTTTATTAGTCTCAGGACTATATAATTTGTATGCTCCTGTAGGATGGTATCCTATCAGAATCATAGGACAGCTTTTATCATCAAGTTTCCTTCTTCTTGCATCAGGGATATGCTTATAGCAGACACTACAACATTTTGACTCTACGGCAACGCTTGAAAAGCATTGCATAATGCCATAAAACCGTTGCATTTGCTTTTGGCAACGGTTTTTAAACCGTTGTTTTTGCGGGCGTTGCCTATAGTTTAGGCAACAGTTTTTTGTAATCAAAGGCAACGGTAGCCTTAAACCGTTGCCAGTGATAGAATAAAAGCAACGATTTTATTTTCACTCTATGGCAACAGTGTAAAACCGTTGCCATCTATGGCAACATTGCAAAACCATTGTCATTTGTAGCAACAATTCAAAACCGTTGTCCTTGATAATAAAAAATTTTAAAAAATAATAATACGAACTTGGAAGTTTAAAAATCACTATTTTAATGCGACAAAAAGAATTTATTTAAACCACTTTTTAGGCGTTGCCATAAAATGTAATCCAACAAATACAAGTTTTATCATAGTACTTCAGTAGTGCTTACATAGGATCTCATTAATTAAAGTAAAACAATACAAACAGTATTGGCAATTCAGAAAACCAAAGAACTATTCTATCAAACATATGTCTGGCCGTTCTCAAATAGGATTGTTCTGCACTCTCTTAGGCTGCCACCATACTAGCTTGTTGGTTTGCTATGCGACTAACAGACTTCTGCTTCTGCAACCATTTCACAAAACTACAAATATTCAGTGAAAGAAATGGTTTGTGTATCCATCTGATCCTTACACTTTTCAACCTTTCATGAACCACACTTTCTACATATCCATTTTGCAACAACCCAGCTGCTGCCTGTAAAGGAATATTCAGTCTCATATATAGAATTGAAATATTTTGAGGAAGCTCCTACTTCCTTGTCATCCATATATGGAATTGAACCCACAAAATACTCCCCACAGACACACTAAGAGGGAAAAAAAGAAGGAAAAACCCCATAATTTGTCTTTAATAGAAGAAATTGAAAAACAAAGGATCAAGTATCTCTAACCTGACGCAAGACCAAGGGAGGTGGCGGCTCATATGGTCTTGTGCCATGTAACGGTAACTGAACCAACGGATCTACAAACCCATTGGTATTCACGTTGCTGTGATTGTGAAGAAGAAACATTTCAGCCTCTTGTTCATCATCATATTCATAAACACCCTTCTTAGCTCCAGAAGTTCCTTCACCATCTTTTCCTCTGCTGTTACTCCCCATCACAATTCACAAACACACACTCTCTTTTATTATCCTCAAAATCAAAGTAACCATCACAGAAAGAGATTAAGGTTGATTATATTTCAGTCTCAGAATCAAAGAAACCTCAATATGGCAATCTAAACTCTGACGAAAATCAATTGAAACAAAGTGGAAACGAATCACACCCCAATAAAAGAGAAAAAGATAAAAGATAAACTCACCTTTTTCCTAAGCTATATCTATTCAGAAACAAACTTAATCCAAAGATAATTTGCAGCCAAGGGTACACAAAATTTATGACACAATTGCAATAGATAAAATCAAAGGCAATTGTCTTTCCTACACACGCAGAAGCCATTGCTTCTAGGAAAAGCTGGCTACAAAATCAAAGGCAATTGTCTTGACAAAAGGCTACAAAAGCTGCCAGGAAAGATAGCATCCACCGATAAAGCCACATGCCAAAAAAAAACCAGCAAAAAAATACTAGACTAGCAACCAACATAACCAAAGAAAAGACAAATTCTTCCCACATTAACAGGAGCAGCGCAACACAGAGATCCAGAATAAGTGAATAACAAGCTAAAACTTGTTAACTTTCCCTAAAGTTATTAAAATGGGTGCTACGATAAATTATGGCAAAAATTAGAGGTTACCTATGTCTTTAATCCCCAATTACCGACTAATAGTGCCCAACGTCAACCAAGTTGCTTATGAGGTTGGGCAATCGTTTGTTGAAATTAATTTTCCCCAATTTCTCCTTGGACGATTCTAATTCCATTTCCACCAACTGAAATTCTTCATACAATTACAAAAGACAATTCAAACGAAATTGAAAATCGTGGAACACAACAAAACGAAGCAAACCCTAGTGACAACAAGAACAGCCCTCGATACGGTTACAGTAAGAAAAATGCAAAAAAAGGAAAGAGAGAAGAGAAAGGACCTTAAAGATGCAAATCTATTTTCGATGAGCAGACGAGAATCTTCGTCAATGTCAACGATGGATCTTTGAAGACATGTTCGAGAGAGCGTGAGGAGCGATGGTCAACACAGTGAGCGTGAGGAGTGAAATATCGAGAGAGCGAAATGTTCGAGAGAGGGCGAAATGCGTAATGAAAATAAGTTGAGCTAACAAATCTAAAAACCATTGTGTATTATGATGCTACGACAACACATTTTCAGCCGTTGCTAAGTTAGGTGTTGCCCTAGGTGTAAAATGTTGTAGTGAGAGTGAGCCAAAAATCTTCAAATGCCCCGCACTGGGCTTCTTGCCAGACCACATCTCCATTAGAACTACATTCTTGAGCCTCTTGGTTGGACACCTGTTGAGGATATAGGCTGCAGTTGATACAGCTTCACCCCACATGTTGTTAGGCAGGTTCTTTTGCTTGAGCATGCATCTAGCCATGTCCAAAATCATCCTATTCCTCCTCTCAGCAACACCATTATGCTGAGGAGTGTAAGGTGCTGTAACCTCATGATCTATGCCATTGTCTTCACAGTAATTTTTGAACTCAGTAGAGTTATACTCTCCACCACCATCTGTTCTCAATATCTTCAACTTACAACCACTTTGTTTCTCAGCAAAGTTCTTAAACTTTCTGAATTGATCAAGCACATCACTCTTAGCTTTGATCAGATATATCCACAGCATTCTTGTGTATTCATCAATGAATGAAACAAAGTATCTATTACCAGCTATAGTAGGTACCTCCACTGGACCACACACATCAGAATATACAACTTCTAGAGCCTGTGTTGCTCTAGTAGGCAATTCTGATGTAAATAGAAGTCTGGATTGCTTGCTTTTCATACATATTTCACAGGCTTTGTCACTAGCACAGACCATAGGAATTCCTAGCACAAGGTCTTTGGACTTGAGGTGACCTAAACTCCTATAGTTTAGGTGTCCATACCTTTTGTGCCATAGAGCACTATCTCTATTTGTATCTGCAACACTCAAGCACTGTGAGTCAGTCATCTTGACATTCACCTTGAATGTCCTGTTCTTCTCTAATTTGGACCTCAACACCATCTTCTTTTCTTGATCATATAGCATCATCAATCCATCATCCATGTTCACAGAGTATGCCTTCTCTAGCAATTGACCAACACTCGTCAAATTGCTCCTCATGCCAGGCACATACCACACTTCTTCAATCAATCCAGTGCTACCATCACTCATCTGCATTAGGATATCCCCCATTCCTTCTGCAGTCAAATACTCATCATCAGCACATCTAATTCTGGTTCTTTTGCTCTTGTCAAAGTTTATCAACCACTGTTTATTCCCTGTCATGTGATTGGAGCATCCTGTATCCATATACCACAGTCCTACTATCTCATTCTTACTGTTTGTGGTCACCATTAATACCACAGCCTCATCACTGGAATCTCCCTGTGTTAGCTTGGCTTGTTCATCAGTTTTCTGTCCTTTCTCATCATTATTAGACCAGCACTCATCAGCAAAGTGACCATACTTGTCACAATTGAAACATTGAATCTTCCTTTTATCAAATTTCCCCTTATCCTTCTTAGCATAATAGTTCTTCTTCCCTCATTGGTTAGAAGACTCAGGTTTATCAGCCTTATTACCACTATTTTTCTGATTTTTCTTATTGAGCCATGCCTGTTTCTTTTCTTTCCACTTAGATTTATCATTGTTTCTGTTATTAACAGTTTGTGCCTTAAGTGCCTGGGTTGATTACCTCTCTCAATTACCAGCAATTCATGTGCCTCTAAGATACCTTGCAGGTCATCTATTTTCATAACACTAGTGTCCTTGGATTGTTGTACAGCAACCATGATAAAATCAAATTGAGGAGTGAGGGATCTCAATACCTTTTCAACGATCAATTGCTCTGTGATTGTTTCTCCGTTCGTCTTCATCTCATTTGTAACTGTAACAACACGAGAAATGTTGAGCGTTCCTCTGAGCATCTGTGGCATTTTCAGCAACCGGAATGTAGCCATCGAACACAAGCTCAAGCACATCTTGAGCTCCGAACAGAACTCGCATCTGGATTGACCATCGATTCCAATTCTTACCGTCGAACACCGAAAGTTTCGCATTCAAGCCACCATTACCACCGTTCATCTCTGATCTGTGTGTGAGTCACTCAATTCTCACTACCACTCGTGTTTACCCACCCTAGAAATCAATTGTGATTTCTTTCGATTTCAATCTTCAATTCAATGTGAATTTCAGAATTGAAATCACGCACACCTCACGCAGCACTCATGTTTCCCAGAATCAGAGAGCTCTAGATACCAATTTGTTGGAGCAAATTGATCTCTAAGCATTCACTTTCCTCACACACACACTCATTGCACACACAGAATCTAACAGAGAGAAAAAGAGGATCTAACAGAAAATGATTTGGTGAGAATGAAAGATTGCATTCATCTCTGAGCCAGTTATTACAATAGCAGGATTTATAGTACTACTTTATTCACTACCACATCAGTATAAAACGCAAAGCTATGTAACTTTAAAGTAACTAACTTATCAGCCTATTAACTTTAGTATAAAAGACTCAATTAACTCGCTAATTAACAAGTAAACTGTATAAGAGAAAATACAAGTATACCCTCATGAATTAGCCACAATAGAGAGAACACTTAAAAAGAGAATTAAGCGATTAATGTTTAATTTACTGCCCACGCGCTTTCTTTCAAGCTAAACAAGCAAAATTGTTTTTTACGTAAACAAGGAGACTGATTTAGGATACTAAGCCAAAAGCTTAGTAACAAATACGAAAGGGGTAGCAGAGTAATTTCCCCAATTCAACGGATCATTAATCATTAATTATTAAACTTTACCCATTTCAAAAAAACCAAAGCTCTGCACCGTGAGAGAAACCATCGTGATTCGTGACCTTCGAGCGCTACTCTGCAACCACTGTGACCTTCGCGCGCTACTCCGGCGACGCTGCTGTTCTCCGGCGATCCTTCATCGAACTTCAGATCGTTGCTCTTTGTTCTCCGGGAAGTTCAAAACGACGAAGTCGTCGCATCATAGGAAACCATCGTGACCTTCGCGCGCTACTTCGCAGCCACTACTTTGCAACCATCGTGACCTTCGCGTGCTACTCCGGCGATGCTGTTGTTCTCCGGTGATCCTTCATCGAACTTCAGATCTTTGCTCTTTGTTCTCTGATAAGTTCCAAACGCACGAAGTCATCGCATCTCCTACTGTATTTCGCCGTCGGAGCTCGCTACTGCATCTTTCAGGTAACCTATTTCTACTTTCTATATTTTATTCCGGGGTTTCTTGCTGTTTCTTTACATTTCTTGCTGGATTTTTTGTTCTGGGTTTTTGTTGCCATTGATTCCTTTTTGAAGTGGAAGAGGCTTATTGGGACCACTCTAGAACTAGTGCAGTGATATTGGAAAAGTATAGGATATAGGAGTAATTGGGCTTCAATGACAGTTAGTGTACTTAACTTTGAAGAATTCAGAATTATGATGTCCATGTGTTAGTTGTTTAGATAGTGTGTTTTGGTTTTGATTGTACTGCCGAATGTTACTTTATTTGTCCATTTTGGATTGATATATGAGTTGTTTAATTTGAAAATATTTAAGTTTTTGCTTGTTGAGTTTCAATCAATTTGGAGAAAGTGTTTTAAAAATTATTCCACAATCTGTAATATTTGATAAAGGCAATTTTGGTAACCAAATTGGACTTGTGTTTTAATATGAATATACTTCAAAATGGGATTCTTAATCAATAACCACAAATTAGTACCCCAATGGTTAGTGGCCACTAACCACAGAATAGTACAATTGTGGTTATTTTTTGTTAGATTGATAATGTGATTCTAATTTTAGTTTTTGATTCTAACTTCATGGTTGTTCCCCCCTCAATTTTAATTTCAATGTGCATGTTTTTTTAGATAAGGAAGGATGGCAGATAGAAAGAGATCAAGAGAAGCAACAAATTCGAGATTCAGACATATGTGTAAACCACAAATGGTTTACCTATTCACAATGATATGATGTTCCTAAAGGAATGACGTGGAAATGAAAATGACATTGATTCATTTTAAAACTGGGATACATTGGGAAGGAGTCAAATGGTGTTTGCAACTAATCAATTCTAGATAGATCTCTGCTGCTCAATCACGAAACACCAAAGCAACTTGTTGAAGGAATTGATACAAGAGGATGTAAACACCTTTTGTGAGAAATTGAAAGCTAAAATAATGAAAAATGGAGGGGGGAAAAGGCTATAGGAAAAAGAAGGAAAATACAGGAAAGTTATAACTGTTTCTTGATTGTAATTTTTTTTTTTAGATTGTGAGACAATTGTAGTTGAATGAAGAAATTGAACTTCTAATGTACTATTCTAATGAAGAAATTGAGATTTCTGGTATTGACCACTATTGTAATATTTTGTGGTTAGAAGGCAATGGGGGAATCATTGAGGAGAAAAGAATGCGAAAGCTACATAATCGCTTCTAATGAAAACAATTTCATTGAAGAAGAAAAGTGATTGATTACAATGAGTTTGACCTTATATATAGATCCAATCTCACCTAACTAATCTATAACAAACTAGTAACTAAAAAACTAATTCTAACCGAATTATAACTACTAACAAACTTCCTTAACCACTTAACCAACTAACTATAATATTTCTAATACAGCATATTAGAAGTGCGTGAACCTTTCAAAACCAGTCAATTACATATAGAGAGCTTCCCCGTCCACTCATCAGCTACGCCATAATCAATGGTGAGCTCTCTCATGGGAGGGATGTTCTCCATAGCAAATAGCATAAGGTGAGGGAACTTCAAATTGTTGTGATCATACAGAACAAACTGAACTAATACATTTGGACTCGAACTGTAGCTTATATAACAAGCAACATTCCTCATTGTTGACACATCTAGAGAAAAATCTAAAGGAGGAACTGATGGACGCACATAATCAGAGTATATCTGAGATAAATCCCCCCATTCTGCCCATCTTTCAGAAAACCGATTAGGATATATCAAAGAGTCACCATTCATTGTTAAAATTTGTGCTTGCTCCCTAGTCAAAACAACCCCGGTATACTCACAGATAAAAGTGCCAGCATGTATAAGGTCCAAGGACTTAACTCTCCAACCAGTTTGCCTAGACCTAAAGACTTCCAACCTATTTTTAATCCCCTTTTGGGCAACGCGATTCCGACAATTGGGTGGACAAGTGCAAAAAGGGCCACATTCGAAAATCAAAGGTTTCCCTCTCACAAGACACCCTTGTTGGGTATAAGGAAACTCACCTCAATTCTTCATAGAGCAAAAGCAGTCATCAGAACAACCATTTACACAGTCACAACCAGTAGCATTCCCATTCTGATGAAAGACAAACAGAAAAGTAGTTTTTGGAAGATATTCAAAATAAAGAGGATCCTGATTGTCATCTATGTCTTTAAAATGCCTAACAACAATATTCTCCAGCTTGTTTGAAATATCAATAGAAAGAAACTACTCGGGCTTGAAATCCAACCCACTTTTCCTAATATCCCTAGCCTCTTTAAGAATAGCACTACCCATCTTAGGCTGCCCCTCAATTCTACAAAGCTTATACTTGTAAACTCCAAAACCAGACTTTCCCACATCAAACCAACATTCAACAATTCTATACAATCCATCATAAACATAAACCTTACCAGTAGCACTCCCCTCATACCCTATCTCGCGAATTACCCTCACCATAAGCCCATAATACATACTCCTTTCCAAAGCAAGGTTTCCTCCATCTAATTTCTGATCACAAACCTGCCTTGAAGTATTCTTCCCCTGCCCTCCATGTCCAGTATAGATTATAACCTCGCCATCACCATATCATCTTCATAACCACCCGAAACGATAACACTAGTAGCATTTGGCTCACCATTGGAACTCATACTCTTTGGAAGATAATCAATCCCAGCTTGTATGTGATGATGCAAACCAAGCACTAACAATTCCATCCTAAACAGAAACAAATCACCAACATACACTCCTGGAATTTCTCCAACTATCCGTTTGTCGCGATTCAACCACAAACCACGCTCCTTCATCAAATCTGCCGCCCTTAAATCCCCACGAATACGACTTCGACGCCTTCTTGGCACTTCCTCTTCATCTCTGGCTCAACAGCAGCTCCCAATTCCTCCGCCACAACTCTAATTTCCTCTTCCAAAGCTCTCGTTTCCATTCTACAACTCTAATTTCTTCCTCTACACGATCAGCTACACCTGCATCAACAACAGCTCTCTTTTCCTCTTTTACACGCTCAGTGGCAACTCTCTTCTCCTCTTCTTCACGTTCAACAGCAGCTCTCTTTTCTTCCTCAACACTCGCCAACACACGCAGAGAATCATAAATCATTTTCGTTCTCCAAACCACATCACGAAAATGTATCTGATCCTTAACACTCAGATCTGTTACCCTAACCAACTCCTTCATACGACTCCCTTTCCTTTTAACCACCACAACCGCCCTCGTCGTCGACTCTTGATTTTCCGGCACCGGAACAATCGCTCGATCATTTCCATCACATGACTGAGAATTCGAATTAGAATCATTCAAATTCAAGTTCGGGTTAGGGTTGGGGTTAGGGTTGGGGCTAGGGTTTGATTCCAAAACCATGGTGTAATTATTTTATTAACAATTATTTAATACCATTATATCATTCTACATTGTTTTCCAAAACAACAAAATATCATATTGATATCCAAGTCCATATATTTAGTAATAAAAAAGAAAGCTGTCTACCGGATGACAACTTCGACCTACAATTTTTAAAAAAATGTACTCCATTTTTTATAATCTTCACTTTTACCCACTACAAAAAAATGTACTCCATTTCTATTTTACTTTGAA
The DNA here is from genome assembly GCA_963573325.1 of Astragalus glycyphyllos. Classification (NCBI taxonomy): domain Eukaryota; kingdom Viridiplantae; phylum Streptophyta; class Magnoliopsida; order Fabales; family Fabaceae; genus Astragalus; species Astragalus glycyphyllos. Next base: position 39,181,156 of record OY754307.1, read on the forward strand.
AATTGGGAAATTCTTCATATTTTCTAACAAAATATAAATAAAGAGGGACAATTGTTATACCCTAATTTTGTCTGACTAATTCAAGAAAATTCAGAAAAAAAATAAAAAAGTATTGCATCTTTTACTCTTGGCTTTATACCTTCTTTTACACTTATTTTTATCTTAAGAATAGAACAAATCAAAAATAGAACAAAAAAACAAATAGAGTATTTCCAATATTTCTTTTATGTTATAAATCATTTCAATAAAATACAAGCAAGCTACAAAACCAAAATAGATTTATTTTTTCGAGAGAGGAAGGCACGTGATTCGTGGTTGGCAGGCAACAGTTTGAGAAATAAGATCCACACTTTCTTCTTGTTCTTTTTTTTTTGGTCAAAAGGTGTATTGATTAACAAAGAGGCAAGGCCAAAACCAATACAAGCCCAACAGGCCAAATTAATGGAGCCAACGATCCAAAAACGACCCGAAATAAAAACGGGAAACGAAGGCCCACAACCTGGACCACGTTCCAAATCAAGTACAAAGACTTTAACTCAAACGAAAGTACAAACTAGTTAACTAAAACTCAAAAGTTTAGAAATCCTACATCTGTTGCGGATTGAGACGAAAAAAGCGCAGAAGATCAACGCTAAACTGAAGCCAAACGCAACTTTTTAGAGAAGATATCACTAGCTTAGGGCTTACAACCAGCACCATAACAAGCCGGATTAGAGAGAAGAAGCATCTTTGTTGAGCATCCTTTGGAGTTCCAAAGGAGGAGAAAGTGACCAATTGCCAACCAGAGAACCCGATGCTGCAAGAGATGCAATGCTGTGAGCCACCATATTACCTTCCCTGCCAACCCAGTAAATCCACAGAAATTGAATTGCTGTTTTAAAGATTTGATGTTCGTAATTAACCCGCTGATCTCCTTCTTCGTTGTATTATCTCTACACACTTCAACAAGACTTTGATTGTCAGATTCAAAGACAATGTGCGAGATTCCGAGGGAAGCAGCCATATTCATCGCCAAACGAAGAGCAAGGGTCTCTGCTACTAAGGGCGAAGCAACAAAGAAACCTCCTGAGGAGGCAGCTTCCATTTTTCCCAGATGGTTGTGAATGAGAAATCCAGCGAAACCCCTCCCTGAAGCAGGATCAAACGAAGCATCACAGTTACACTTTAACATTGGAGGAATCAGAGGTCTCCATTTCACATTGAATTGTTTGTTTGAGAGCCGAGGGATTGGATTAGCGGACTCAACTTGTTGAAGAATTTCAGTAGCAAGAGAATTGGTGTGAATTATCACTTCAACATGGTTAGGAGGCTTGTGTTGGTGAGTAACCTCATTTCTGGCCTTCCGTAAGTTCCATAGGGAAGAGAATAAAAATACTGATAGTTGCTTTTGATTTGCTGCATTTGCCAAGAGTTGTTGTAGCCAGTTGTGGACTGTTGAAAGCCAATTCTATTGGGAGGAGGGCAAAGATGAAGACTACACCAAACATGTAAGGTCCAGGGGCATAATAGGTGTGCATGCTCAACAGATTTGTCTTCATTGAAACAGATTGGGCAGGTAGATTCCCTTGAAATTCTTCTCTTGAATAGATTTAGCTTGACTGGGATAGCATTGTGATACACTTTCCACATAAAAAGTTTTATTTTTTGGGGAACAACAGAGTCCCAGAGTAAATTCCAAGAGTCTCTAGGGATGGAGCTCGAAGTAGAAGCTTCCTGAGAAGTGCCTGCTTCCAATTGTAAAATTCTTCTATACCCAGATTTGTAGTATAAGTGCCACTGGCAGTAAGAGGCCAGTATATAGAGTCATTCTGAGAAGCCCAGATAATAGGAGTCTTGACTACTTCAATAGCATCTTGAGGGGGGAGATGGTTTCTAAGTACTTCAAAGTCCCAAGACCTATTAGAGGTAATCAATTGATTGATAGTCTTAAGATTAGAGCCTTCTTTAAGCGACACAGTTTTACCAGAAGCCACCCAAATATGATTAGTGATGCTAATGGAAGATCCAGTACCCACATTCCATTGACCTGAGGACAAGACCAACTCCCTGCCATGGATAATGCTCTGCCATACCCAAGAAGCACCAGATCTAGCCTTAGCACTGAAGAAGTCATTGGTTGGGAAGTAAATACCTTTAAGCATTGAAACCTAAGAGGAAGAAGGTTCATTTATGACTCTCCAAGCCTGCTTAGTTAATAGAGCTGAGTTTATCTTATAGAAGTCTTTAAAACCCATACCCCATTGGTCTTTAGGGGAACAAATGATGTTCCTACTTTTCTAGTGAACACCTCTACTCTTTCCACTAGCTGCCCACCAGAATCTAGCAATGGCTGCAGTGAGAGATTCACAGAATGTCTTAGGGAATTTGAGGATGGACATGAAGTAAGTAGGGATAGCTTGGATAACAGCCTTTATAAGCACCTCTTTCCCTGCCTGGTTTAGTAAATTACCCTCCAGCATTTCTTCAGGGTTTTCCTTGGAGGTTGATGATGAAGCCATAGTAACAACAACTGAGTTAACAGAAGCTAAATGCAGGAGAAAACTTATACATAGCTAGCTTCAGATAAGATGAAATATTTGTATATATTTTGAGTAATGGGATAACGAGAAACTATAAGAGACACTGATAACTGTAAGGGTTTCTTTCACTGATGTAAATTGATTGATGGTCAATATTGGGATCAGAAAGAAAATCGATTGGATTTAGACGTCACGGTATCTAGGGCAAAGCAATAGAGAAGGACAATGTAAACGTACGGAAATTTAGGTGGCTGCGGCTCAAAAACCAAAACCCTAGGAGAGGGACCATAACCCTAGGAGAGGGACCTCCACATATCCTAACGACAAATATATTTCTATCATTACCCTTCTTCTTGTTCTTTTGATCCTTTCCCTTTTACCATATCAAACAAATAAATACAAAAATTAAATAAAAAAAAGAGAGAGAGAGAGCATGCGCAGCATGCTAAAGAGGTGTTGATATTGAAACAATTTTAAGCCTCAAGCCAATCATCCTTTCTCCATACTCTTTGATTCTTTACATTTTTGCTCCAAAAATGACAACTTTTTCAGCACACTACCACCTCCACCCCTTACTGTTTGTTTTGACTTTCAGAAGTTGTTGTGCTTTTGTCTCCCACAATCCTCTACTTAGCATCCCCACCTTACACCGCCTAAAATTGCTATTTTGCGTTTGGAATATTATAGTTCTCTTTAGATGTGATTTTTGTTCCAGATTGGGCCAGTCATCAGGCCCAATCCATTCATGGTCGTCCAACCCAACAGTGGTCTGTCCAGTCCAACTGATCACTGGGCCATCAGTACTGCTGTACTATTCAGTATCAACGATCCAGATCAACCCATTCGAATCTGACGGCTCTCCTGAGCCTCCCAATCACTATAAATAGAATCCATCACCAAGTGTTAGGTACATAGTCTACTCTAATATCCACTAATTATTACTGTAGCTCGACCTAGCTGACTTGGGTATCGGAGTGTCATTGCAGGTACACCCGCCCGCACTCTCAAGCCGGCCTAATTCAACAACATCTGAAGACCCGTCCCTTGATCAGCTCTCCAGGTGACCTCAAGTTACGGTCCAATTTTGATCAACTTCCAATCTAAAAACAGTATCCCTCATCTAACTATTTTTTTTTAAATCATCAACTTTTTTCCTACTCTTTGGGTATATTCTCTCCGTTCTTTAACTATTGATATTATGGCATCCATGGAAATTAGAGAGAAAATCCTAAAAGTGTATTATATTGAAATTGGTAAAAATATTACTAATGAGAAGAAGATGACGACAAATGAGTGTACCATCTACCTTATATACTACCAACTAATGAGCTTTACTATCTAATGACCTCACTATCTAATGGGCCTTATTACCCAACTAATGGGCTTACTATCTATATTTTAACAGCCTCCCGCAAGCTGGACGGTGTTCACAACACTTCCAGCTTGGAATAAGCAATACAAAGATACTATAAAAATAAGAAAATAACGAAAATAAAGAACAATTCGATTTGGTAGCAATTGAGGTGCATAGCTCCTAGAAGTCTTCGACCAACTTTTGGGCCCCTTCAAGCTTCTTCCAGCGTCTCCACAACATTCACTCCAAAAGAATCAACAAACTCCACTTTTGGGCATAATCATCCAAGTGCCAAAGAAGTCAACAAAAGCTTAACCATCGGGTAGAAACCACAACTCAAGGTTTAACTACTTGGAGGAAGCAACAAACCAACACTTAACCATCAAGCAAAAGTCACAACTCAAGGCTTAATCACTTGAAGGAAGCAAAATGCTTAACCACCATAAGGCAGAAGCAAATATCAACAAGGCCATAGGCCAAAAAGCTTAACCACCACCATAGGGCAGAAGCAAACATCAACGAGGCCATAGGGCCAACGGCTTAACCACCAAACAGAAACTATACCTCAAAGTTTAACCATTTGGCAGAAGCACAAACAACAAAGAGAGGAAAGCTTAACCATCCATTTAAAAAGCCACATAACTTGACCAATAGACAGAAGCTAACAAGTAGCCAATGAGGCAGAATATCAACAAAACCATATCATGCATGGTTCCAAAGCAAGCCACTATAGTGACAAAATCTTCAACATTCCATAGTACATGAAGCAGAAACAGAAAGTTGCCTATCGAGAGTAGAAAAAGCTTCATCTTAAGAACCCAAAAATATTACATAGCATCTGAAATTCTGTCCGAGATGTCAATCATAATGAGAATAGGAATGTGTGAAAATCTTAAAGCCATTGAAATTCAAATGAAAGAAAGTATCGGCATGTCCTGCTCCCATGATCAACACATTTGTTTCTGGTCCAATATTAGCTCGCCAAAATTGTTCATCAAGTCCAACCCATTTGAAATTCCATCCATGAACAAAATAGTTGCAAGAAAACCTTCAATATTGAGATAAGTGGCAAAGATAGCACCAGCCAAGTAACCAAAATGAAACTCTCCACCACAAATCCATCCAAAAGATCACTTCTCACAAGTGGAACTATCATTTGTTTTCATCCAAAAACGAGCCAAATCAGCGAAGGTAAGATCAAATCCAAAGCCTCCAAAATGATTAAATTGTTGGGTCTATGCCCCATCATCCTCATTTGGCAGAAAAATTGCAATGACTTTTTCATACCAACGATTCAGGTTTCATTATTTCTATGAGACATTTCATCAAACAACTTGAATACACTTCAGCACAAGCAAATTAAACGTACTTACACAACCCATAACAACAGCGATAATCTGAAAATCAAACAACAATCCAAAGTCAAATAGTAACCAGAAACAGAACCTGAGCATTGCAATAGCAATCTATGACCAGCACTTCTAAGGCTTCTTCTTCGCGTGAGCTTGCACGTTTTCTGCTGCAGTAGAAGAGAATGTACAAAATCAACACCAAAATCAGAGTCGATCGGCGGCCAAAATGCAAAATGTGAGAAAGTGATCTAAGTCAGGCACGATTGACGAAAATCAAAACGCAAGGAGCAGCGATGAAGATGTGCGATTCTGAGATGTGATAAAGGTGCAGAACCGAATCAGAAGTAATGAAGCATACAATCAGATTGTGGAATTGGTGAATCTCGAAATCACAGAGAAGCAAAAACGAAATCTCAAACCAAAATATGCTAAATCAGACGAAAGCGAAGGAAAACCTCGCAAAAACACGAAAAACATCAATCAAAATCAAAATGGAATCGTTGAGATAGAATCGAAACAAAAAATAAAGAAGAAATTGCAAGAACATAGAACTGACACAGGAAATCAGAACCTGCAGAATGACAACTTGCGAGAGAAGAAAAAAAATGGAAACTGGAAAAGGATTTTTTTTTTGTGAGGGGAGAAAAAGAATAACAAAGAAATTAATAAAATAAAGGAAATGACCTAGATGAGTTGAAATTTATGGAGGATACCATGTTTGCTCTGATACGATGTTGAAAAACATAGCATCCATGGAAATTAGAGAGAAAATCCTAAAAGTGTATTATATTGAAATTGGTAAAAATATTACTAATGAGAAGAAGATGACGACAAATGAGTGTACCATCTACCTTATATACTACCAACTAATGAGTTTTGCTATCTAATGACCTCACTATCTAATGGGCCTTATTATCCAACTAATGGGCTTATTATCTATATTTTAACAGATATATTCTCTCCGTTATTTAACTATTGATATTTAAGTTTAGACTTTAGCGTGCACATAGATCAAGCATTATGCAATTGATGTAAAATGTTATTATTCTAGAATAAAAATATCCTTATTTTGTTTTATACGAATCTCATAAAAACCAAATTTTATCGATCATTAACTTACATGACTTTATGGCTTCGCGCACTATGTTAGTTGATAAAATATTTCTTTTTTATTAGGCAAAACATCTCCCGAGGTCCCTTAACTTTTTTATTTGTAACGAGTAGGTACCTTAACTTTTTTTTGTAACGCATAGGTCCCTTAACTTTTAAAAACGTAACACCGTGACCCCTTTTAACGTTTTTTTGTTAACACCGTCAACACACTGATTATGTGGTTGTTTGACTATTGTTTGACTACTGACTTGGCATGCCACGTAGGATATTGTCATTAATTTATAATTATTTTTAATTAAAAATTAAAGAAAAATATGAATTCTCTTTTTTGTCATTGTCTTCTCCATTCCTATTCATTCTTCTTCCGACAACCTCCTCTTCACCGGCAATGCTCTTCTTCAATTTTCAGAAACAAAACCCATTTATACTCTTCGTCTCGCGTAGGTAAGAGAAAGGATTGGGAAGGAAAGGTTCAACACAGATTAGGTTTTGTGATTTGGGGATAATGGGAATAGTGGATTTGTGATTTGGGGATAACTATGATGGTGATGAAATATATTGTAGATGATGATAAAATGCTGGAAACATTGATGATGATGAGGCGCTGAAACGTTGATGATTTTTTGGTAGGATAACTTTTTTTGGTAGGATGGAAACATTGATCATGATGAAACGCAATTGGGGATAATGGGTTGTGCTTCCAACCATCAATGTGATGGGTTTCATCTTTCTGGAAACGTTGATGATGATGAAACACAATTGGGGATGATTGAAGAAGAGGATTTCTATCTGAGATTTCTTGTTTTGGGTTTTTTTTAATTTTCAAATAAAAAATAATTTAAAATAACAAGTCATTATATAAAATTTCCACGGGCGTAAGCGTAAAACAAAAGCCACATAATCACTCTAAAAGCTAGTTGGACGTTTTTAAAACGGTGTTAACAAAAAAACGTTAAAAGGGGCCACAGTGTTACGTTTTAAAAAGTTAAGGGACCTATGTATTACAAAAAAAAAGTTAAGGGACCCCGGGAGATATTTTGCCTTTTTATCTATAATATTAATAAAGGGGATTCTAAAAAAAACTGACATTTTGGTGTCAGATTTTTCTGACCAAAATGCCCTTATTATAATGATAACAACCCACTAACACCCAACACATTTCTATTTCTAATTCTAATAATAATAATAACCACCCACTAATATACCAATACACCAACACAGGAAAGACGGGCCCGCCCGAGTTATAATAATGTAAGTAAGATTATAAAACTTAGTGTTAAATATGTTTTTTTTTTGACAAAAGTGTTAAATATGTTTTCAATTCCCTAAAAAAAATGTTTTAAATCCCTCGCCTACTAATAACCATTTTTGTGCGGATGTACATAAAACTACATTTTATATCATATATATATTCACTAAAATGTATTTAAATTAAATAAACTAAATGCAAATATATTTAAACAAAACATATATATTTAGCGTAACTAATAAAACAAACTAAATAAATTTATATACATAAAAAATAAATTAATATCAAATAAGTTTTATTTGCTTGAACTAAATAATCACAATCTAATTAGTGTTTATAAATAGTAGATATTATATTTATTTAGTATATTTATCTCACAACATAAACATATTTTTTTTACAGCATAGATAATAACAAATGAAATTTATTTTTTTATAAATAATTTCAATCTAATTATACCAAATAAAATAGATTTTTCTTTTTTTTTGACAAGAAAATAGATTTTTCTTATAATATCGATTATACCAAATAAAATTTATTTTTGTTTAAATAATGTCAATTTTACTAACTAATTAACTATCATTACTAACATATTGTTAACGTACCATTTACTAAATAATTCTAATTAACAAACGTTACTAACATATTATTAACGTGTCACTATAATATCTAATAACAAATAACTTGATAACTAACTAGAAGTGAAGAGAAGTCTCTGTCTTGATGCTAATTTTGGACTCCCTCCAACGAAATTCTCACGAAGCTCTAAGTCAATCCTAAACAAAATAAAGTCAAAATGTAAAATAACTCATATATGTTATAAACTAAAAAGTTAAATAAAACATATAACTTAGAAACATACCGTTAATTAAAATTTGGTATTTTAGAGTTCAGAAAAAAATCTAACTGTTCAAATGCGCGTAGTTTGGCCTTTAATAACCGGTTTGGTAAAGAAAAAAAGTATTTTTGTAATAAAATACGTAAAGTACGATGTTAAGCTGTCTATTTTAGGGTAATTTAGAGTCTACATTAAATTTTGTATGTTTAAACATGGGAAGTTCGTGCCACAATAACTGTTTAGGTGAAAAAAAATTAATTTCATAACAAAATACGTAAATTGAAATGCTAAGCAGTGTATTTGTGTGGATCCGGATTGTCTCCGGTAGGGAAATGTCTCCAGTCACTCCAGTCGATTATATACACACCGTTGGATACATCCAACAGTTAATATTAATTAGAAGCTAGTCAATTAACAATCAGAAACCCAAAACCCATTTTCTTCTACTAAGAGACCCATCTCCCACCGTCGTGCAATCTGCATCCATCAATCTTCCACCGTGGTCGTATCCATCAATCTTCAACCGTCGTGCAACCCCTGTCACCGTCGCCACTGTGTGTATCGTTGAATCGCTCTTTGTCGTTGTAGTTCTCCGCATGCTGCACCGTCGCCGCTCCCTATGATCTACTCTATTGAAGCTTTGTTTCTTTCGTTCACTGTTTCCCTTCATCTTTGTTTTCTACTCATTTTTTCCCTCTCCAATTCTATTGTTAAAATTCTGTTGTTTGAAGGAAGCACGCGAAACTTCTAAAATTACTTCTAATTCAATAGTCAAAATTGTTTACCTGCAGATTTGTTGTTCAAATTTGTTTGAAGTGCTACTAATTTGTTCAAATTGTTACTAGTTCAAGAATTTTACAGGGCTGAATTGATTTGTATTGCTGTTATGTTCAAAATCTCACAGTTCACTCCCTTCTAACAATCCAATATACTACTTTATAAAGGTAAAATATCATTCATTTTTCTATAGTTAATTTCTTTTTTACACATTTGAGAAGAGCAAACTAAAGCAAAATAAAAAAACTAGAAGTAATCCATTTAAATGGAGTTGTGAAAGTTGAATAAATGATGGCAAAAAAAATTACCTTGAAGAACAATAAATGGCTGCAAATGGAGTTACTTGAAGAAGAAGGAGATAAATGGGTTTTAGAAATGGCTGCAAATAATAGAAACAGTTCCTTTATTTTTATGTTTTTAGTTTTAACTTTGGTTTTAATAATAGGTGGTTGATTATGGAGCATTAGATTTAATCAAGGGCTTAGATTTTGTTGACAGGATGACTGGAGGTTAAACTGATGGGAGAGAAACCAAATCCTATTTTTGTATACTTTAGGCTTTAGAAAAAAAATTAACTGTTCAAATACACGTAGTTCGTTCCTTAATAACAGGTTTGGTGAAGAAAAAATAATTTCGTAATAAAATACGTAAAGTTCTATCCAAAGGAGTGTGTTTTGAGGTACTTTAGCCATATTTTTTTTTCCTTTTCCATATTTTAAAGAGTACTTTATGGTCAGGAAAAAATTTAGATGTTTGAATATGCGACATTCGTTCCTCAATAATCGGTTAGATGAAAAAATTAATTTCATGACAAAATACATAAAGTGAGATGCTAAGTGGTGTATTTTGTATGCTTTAGGGTTGACAACAAATTTTAACTGTTCAAATAAACAATTTAGTCTTCAATAACACATGTTTTGTATTCGCCACATAGCACAGAACTTCATGAGACACTTCAAGAACACTTCTGCCAGGAAAGTTGTGGTCAATATGGGTGAGAATTTTTTTAAAAGAAAAAGTCATAATATTTTTTTTCATTTGCTATTATGTCCTTACCCACATTATGTTTTGTTGCTTCAACATACTCAATGACAGAAACATCCTCCGATATCTACAAAGCCAAGATTCATGCTGAAGTGGGTCCTGATAGGGTGGCTTGGGTTGAGGAGATAAACGCCAAACAATGGCTGCAATGGTGCGATGAAGGTTACCGTTAAGGGCCCATGACAACAAACCTTGTCGAGTGCATCAATAACATGTTCAAGGGCCTGCGAAATCTCCCTATTCATTCATTGACAGCGGCCTCATATTATAGGCTGAAAGAGATTTTTATCAAAAGAGGAACTCAGGCACAGGCAATGTTGGAGTCAGGAACTATTTACTCTGAAAAGCTGGTGGAAAAAATAGAGCACAACCGAGCTGTCTCGAACACGCACAACGTTGCAATTCACAATGGTGCCCAAAAAAGTTCATAGTGAAAGAAATTATATGACCACAAAGTGGGAGACTTGCGGGCACATTCATGGTTAACTTCAGAGACAAAATCTGTGAGTGTGGGAATTTCAGACACTGCACTATCCTTGTTCCCATGTGATCACAGCATGTTCAAAAGTTACTTACAATCACATGGAATTCGTGCAGCCTTTAGCAATTATTAGCCTATTGAGTGGGTGTGAGTTTGGGTTTTCCCCGAAATCGAAATACAGGGACAGGGTGGGGAATCGGGATAGAGGTACCCACCCCGAACCTATCCCCGGACTCGCCCCGAATGTATGAACCCTATCAATTAAGTAATGAGTGTGCTACTTTATGCTATTTTACTCAATGAAATAGACCCTGATGATGAATGTGAGATCTATCATCCATTTATTTATCACTATCCTTCCAATTTTATCAACTTTAATGTTTATACTTAACTTGTATTTTTTATTTGTAGATGAAATATTGACACCGTGTTACTTCCCACTTTGAATAGTTAAGACATTAATAGCATTTAGAGAAATAAAGAAGACAACATTGATGTGGCTACTTGCTTTACAAATTTTAAATTTTCAATGACCAATGATGAAATTTATATTTAGTTATGTTGTTGTTTTGTTAATTTGGATTATCGGTTAATTTAGAACATTGATATTTTGGCTATATGCTGATATGCAACATCATTGTTGTTTTGGCTATATGTTGATATTTGGCTATATGTTTTCTTGCATTGATTTTAGGGTTAAATATATTTTTGATCCCTATAAATATAATGAATTTTGTTTTTAGTCCCTATAAATTTTTTTGCACACTTTTAGTCCCTACTTTATTTTCCGTTAGCACTTTTAGTCTCTGCCGTTAGTTTCAAGTAACGGAGCTGACGTGGCATTACTTATGTGTCAATTTTTAATGTGCTTGCACCCAGGTGTGGACGCCCCACCTGCTTTGACCAAAACCAAGAAGGAGCGTAAAATTTTAATGGTGGCTCCGAAACATAACCCAAGAAAAGGCGAGCTAAAGAAAGCTCCCCGTGAGCTCAAATCCGTTTCCACCGCTTCTCTTGAGAAAAATGATGTTTTCGCTGTTCCTTTGGTATCCAATCAAAGGCCAAACTCATCATCTTTATTTTCGGCGGGGGTGGTGTTATGTGATGGTTCTATCTCTTCGGGTAATATTGCTTGTTGTAATAATAAGTTTTGGATTCTGCAGAGTAAGTCAGTTGCTCAAAAGGTGTGGGAGTCTGCAAAGAGTTTGGGAATTGAAGGAAACATGCCTGACGAACATTATGTTAGGCTGATTATGGAAGGGGAGGCAAGAGATGAAGAGGCATGCAGTAAGAGGGTGAACACCAACGGGGTTCCATGAATTTGCTTTCATTGAATATGAGAGGGTGGGATGACCGTAGTAAACTGCGCCGGCTAGCAACTAATATTCAGTCTGGTTGCTTTGATTTTATTTGCATTCAGGAAACTAAGAGGGAGGTGGTGGATGAAAGGGAAGTGGGCGTGTTATGGGGAGCAAAGCCGTTTAAATTTATTTATCATCCGTCGACGGGTCTCTCAGGTGGCTTACTGTGTTCTTGGGTTGAAAGTGGTTGGTATGTCTCTTCTACTTTTAATGGTGAAGGTTTTTTGGGAGTTACTATATCTTTCCAATCTAGCCTAATGCATATCATCAATGTTTACGCCCCATGCTCGATAGTGGAAAAGAGAAGACTGTGGAATGATTTGAGGCTGATTAAATAGTCCATTGGAGAAGGGGAATGGTGTGTTGTTGGGGATTTTAATGCGGTTTCTAGTGTGGAGGAGCGGCAGGGGAGAAGTGGTGATAGTTCTTATATAGAAATTTCTGATTTTAACAACTTTATATCAACCATGGATTTGATTGATGTTCCGGTATCAGGTAACAGATTCTCTTGGTATTGTTCGGATGGTCTTTCTATGAGTCGTTTGGATAGGTTCCTTGTTTTTGAGATTGATTTGTGGGGCATATCTGGACAATGGATTGGAAAGTGTGACATATCCAATCACAATCCTATTTGGCTCCTTCGTCTTGCAAAAGACTGGGGGCCAGAGCCTTTTCGGATATTTAAGGCTTGGTATGATCATGCTGATTTCTTACCCTTTGTGAAGGAGTGCTGGAATGGGTTCAATATTAGGGGTCATAAGGATCATGTGGTAAAGGAAAAATTCAAGCTTTTAAAGGAGAAATTGCGGGGTTGGAATAGAGAGGTGTTCGGTAAGCTTGACATGAACATAGAGTCGTTGGTTCGGGATTTGAATTCGCTTGACCATGCTTTATGTGAGGGTGGGATAGCGCTTTGGTTATGAACCGAAAGGAGGTCTCAACTTCTTTTTGGAATCAAATTCAAGCAAAGGAGTCAATTTTGGCGCAAAAGTCTCGAGCACGGTGGATCAAGGAAGGTGACATGAACTCAAGGTATTTCCATTCCCTTTTAAAATTTAAAAGGCGCCGTTGTAGTTTGTTGTTATTAAGGAGTAATGGTGAGATGATGGAGGAGGTGGAGGAAGTGAAGAATTCGGTTAAACATCATTTTGAGAAGGGTTTTGTGGAGTCTTGTCAATTTCGCCCCACTCTTGATGGTCTTGCTTTTAATCAGCTTTCTCGTGTTGATATGGATTTCTTGATCGAACCTTTTTCGGAGGAAGAAATTAGGGAGGAAGTGTGGAGGTGTGATGGCGATAAGAGCCCCAGGCCGGATGGTTTTAACATGAGCTTCATCAAATTATGTTGGGATTTGTTGAAAAAGGATGTTGTTGATTTTATTAATGAGTTTCATGATAAAGCATTTCTCCCTAAGGCCATTAGCGCAACTTTTATTGCATTGATTCCCAAAAATGATAATCCTCAAGGTTTGGGGGAGTATAGGCCGATTTCGTTGATAGGGTCTCTCTACAAAATTTTGGCAAAAGTGTTGGCAAATCGGCTTAAGAAGGTGCTCCCTAGTGTTATATCGAATAGCCAATCGGCTTTTTTGGGGGGTAGGCAAATTTTGGACGGGGTGTTGGTCGTTAATGAGGTAGTTGATTATGCTAAGAGATCGAAGGATGAATGTTTGATTTTTAAAGTTGATTTCGAGAAGGCATATGACTCCATCTCGTGGAAGTTCTTATTTTATATGTTAGATCGGATGGGCTTTCCTCAAAAATGGATTCTTTGGATTAAGTCTTGTGTTTGCAATACTACTTTTTCGGTGTTGGTTAATGGGAGTCCCACTAATGATTTTAAGGCGTTTAGAGGTTTGAGACAAGGGGATCCTCTTTCCCCTTTTTTGTTCCTCATTGTGGCGGAAGGCTTGTCGGCTTTAGTAGCTAAAGCGGTGGAGATTGACTATTTTGCGGGTTATGATATTAATTATTCTCTCCGGTTTTCTATTATGCAATTTTGCGGATGATACGGTGTTAATGGGGAAGCCTTCTTGGGATAATCTGTGGGCCATCAAGACAATTTTAAGAAGCTTTGAATTGGTTTCCGGGTTACATGTGAATTTTCATAAGAGCAAGATCATTGGTATTAACACTTCAGAGGAGTTTCTTGATTCCGCTTCTACTTTCCTTCATTGTAAAACGGAGTCCATCCCGTTTAAGTTCTTGGGGATTCCGGTTGGGGCCAATCCGAGAAGGGCGACAATGTGGAAGCCGGTACTTGATATGGTTAGAAAAAGGCTAGCATCATGGAAGGGGCGTCATCTTTCAATTGGAGGTAGAGTCAATCTTATTAATTCGGTGTTAAATAGTATCCCTTTGTATTTCTTTTCTTTCTATAAAGCACCGAAGTCGGTTACTAAAGCAATGATTAAAATACAAAGGGATTTTCTGTGGCAAATCAATGATCGAGGCCTCGGTATCAGAAATTTAGATTTATTTAATGTGGCTCTTTTAAGTAAGTGGAAGTGGCGGGCACTTGTTGATGATTTCGCTCCTTGGAAAGGCTTATTATTTCATAGATATGGAAGCTTCAAGGATGCCTTTATACGACGGTCGGAGGGTGCATTAAGAAGAGGTGCTGTTGGGTCTATTTGGTGGCGCGATTTGATGATGCTTGATCTCGCGTTTTCTCCTCTATCTTTTTTCGGCCAGCAGGTTTCTCGTAGGATGGGGAATGGCGCTTCGGTAGATTTTTGGAATGATGTTTGGCTGGGAACTTCTTCTTTTTCTCGGCTTTTTCCTTCTCTATGGACCGGCCATGAATCAAACCGTGTGGTGGTGCGGGACTTTGGAGGGTGGAGGGATGGAGTTTGGCGGTGGAATGAATCTTGGCTAGTATCTCAATCGCGTGTTAATCATTTGGAGGCTGCATATCTTCAACAAATCTTGGCCCCAGTGACTCTTGCTCAAGGGATTGAGGATACTTGGATATGGAAGCTTGAGACTTCGAAAAAATTTACCGTCCGTTCTTGTTACAAAGAGATGCTTCGGGAGGTAATGGGGAGCGATCAAAATGAATTACATAAGATGTTGGAGAAGTTATGGAGATGTGTCGCTCCCTCCAAGGTTATTGTTTTTGGATGGCGCTTACTTAGGGATGCTCTTCCAACTCGCGGAAATTTGCGACACTGACTTGTTGTCGCACCGGACGATGATCTCTGTCCATTGTGTTGGAATGAAGTTGAATCGCAGTTTCACCTGTTTTTGAGCTGCACCTATGCATCCGATATTTGGTCGCGGGTGTGCGTTTGGTGTAGGATCGACCATGTGGGATCCAACAGCTTGCTCGAACATTGTATTTGGTGGGGGAAGCTATCCAAAGGTAAAAAGGCCAAGAAAACAAAACACTTAATTTGGTTGACTACCTGTTGGAGTATTTGGTTGGCTAGGAATGCTCTTATCTTCAAGAACGAGGAACCCAACATTGAATCTATCATGTCACGCATCAAGCAGTTAACTTGGAGTTGGTTGGTCTATATATCTCATTGTAATTTAAATTTTGATATTTCTGCTTGGTGGCTTGATCCACTTCATTGCCTAAACAATATGTAACTTTTGTTGTTTGGGTTTGAGCACCCCTAGTGCTTTTTTCAATGAAGTATTGCTTATCTAAAAAAAATGTGCTTGCACCCATTACTTATTTCCATGTCATTTTCTTAATTTCACGGTGGAAAATGTAAAAACAAATTAAAAAAACAAGAACTCAGATTCATGGAAACTGGAAACTTAATCCCCAATTGAAGAACAAGCACTTATATTCTATGAAGGAAGAATTGTTTGCCCTTGCGTTGTGTTGTGCCAGTCGCACCTTCTCATCTCTCTCAAACCACACTTATTCCCTGCTTCAGTATTCATCGTTCACAAATCATTAATTTCATCAATTTTATGAGTTTATAAACTTAGATCTATAAAGATAGAAAGTGAAATTAGGGATAAAAGAAAGTTAGGTTAATTTTTGGATGATGAAAAGGAATGTGAAGTAGATCTGAGAGGTTTATTGGAATTAATTAAATCTGGACACAACGGATGCAATTGGAAGAGGTTTCCGCCTCTGAGATGGCAGTGACACATGACGATACGGAGTTGTGTGTTTAGATCTGGAACGGTTGTGGAAATACGCAGTAAAATTGTTCTGATTATTCTGTGTTATTGTGATAATTTAAGATTGAGAGTCTGATTTCGAGGTGTAACGTTGGATTGTTTTGTGGGAATCAAAGAAATCAACGAAATTAGAATTGGGGGCCGTTGGATTCCAATTTGTTCAATTTTTACATTGGTTGATTTATGTGATTTTAGACTTGCTGAAGATAGATAACATCCTCCTTCAAAGGATAAAATGTTGGCCATGAACGTTTTTGCCTTAAATATTTAAAAGATTATTGAGAGAGATGATCTCAGTATGGTGAGGAGGTGAGACATTGAAGATGCGAAGAGAGCTAGAGGAAGAAAAAGACCTGTTATGCGTTTTTATTTTATTGGTTTATATATTTGATCCCCCTGCAAATATCTCATTTTTCCATTTACCCCCCTGTAAATTATTTTTTTAAGGTTACCCCCTTATAAATATAAACAGTTTTCGGTCACCCACTTCTGTTAGATTATATAGTGTATAATGGGTAAAAACCATGTACGGTTACCCCCCTGCAAAATATAAAAAGTTTACGGTTACCCCCCTGTAGGGGGTAACTAGAAACACTTATTATTTGCAAGGTTGATTTTAAAACTTTTTTTTACAGGGGGTAAATGGAAAAATGGGATATTTGCTGGGGGGATCAAATATTTAAGCCTATTTTATTTTATGTTTTTAACTTTGTTTTATTTTGTTTTTTAATTTCATACGTGGAATCCAACTCAGAATACCAACACATTAAAAACTGTCTAATAGGCAGTGTCATGTCAGCACCGTTAGTGAAATTTGACGGTAGGGACTAAAAGTGCTAACGGAAAATAAAGCAGAGACCAAAAGTGCCCAAAATTTTTTATATGGACTAAAAACAAAATTCGCTATATTTATAGGGACCAAAAACATATTTAACCATTGATTTTATGATGTTCTGTTAAATTCCAGGTTTGGGGGAGGGTTCGGGTGTGGGATAAATATTGGGTTTTGTAACACCCCCCTTTTACTATTACAATTAAATAGACAATTATCAGAGTAACCTCGAAGGGCGCTACATTTTTTCACCATTTTTAAAAAAGGAAAATCTCCAAAATAATTTATATAAAAGAAATCACCAAGCAGCGGAAATATTAACCAGTTTAAACATCTCCAGAATTAACAATTAAAGACATCTCCAAAATAAATTAAAACAATTTCCAATAACTAAAATAATAGTTCAAAACGATAACTAACGACTCCCCGGTGCTACATATCAGAGCTGACACAGACCCAAACGAGAGAGGAAGCAAAACCTAGCAATTCCTCCACGAGCACTAGCGATCACCTGCAGCGTTGCCGCATGAGAGCAACATTCCAAGCAGAAGGGGTGAGTCTAACAGAGGTAATAAGCAGATGATAAAAATATGCTAGCATCAGGTAACTACAGCAACACAATACAATTACACCATATCACAGCACCAGATACCAAAGGAAAAGTCCATTTGACAGTGAACCACCAAAATTATAACATTCATAGACAATGGGATGATATGCAACCCCTCCAGTGGGCATATGCATGCGGTACCGATCACCAAAATGAGCCACGACGGGCATATCACCAATAAACACCAGAGGCAGAGCCTATATCACCAAAACATGCATATGACAATGCGACACCATGATTATGCACCAACTCACCATAACAAGTATTTAAAATAAATACTATATCACCAGAATCAAAACAAATGATTTCACCAAAAATAGCACCAAGTTGTAGCATCACAGCTACCACTAAACTCTCCTGAGCATACCAGCACCGCACCTGAAATATTAACACCAGACGGCTCCACAACGCGGACATAATGCACGCACACCACGCACAAGACTGGCGCACAGCGCCTAGGCACATCGCACCTACTTCAGCGAATTAATTAAAATAGCAAACGACATCGGATTTCAACAAATAAATACTTGTTGGAAAGCCCTATGGGTCTGGTTATCATCCCTAAGTTCAGTTTTTGAAGGAGAGTGTCCAATAGGTACAGTTTTCGAAAAGCACACAGGCTAGTTGCAAAAGAGGACAGTTTCTGTCCTTCAAATTCAAGCAATTCCAAAGTGACCAAGACTCAATAAAATTGCATGAAACTTGTGCATAAACTGGGGCAAATTTTGTCTAGTTTTCAAAGAAATTGGATTCGTTCGAAAAGGAGTTCTTTTGAAAACGTGGTAACCAAAACACTGACCCTGTGTCCAGATTGTTTCCAGAATCTTACTCTAACTTGTGGAATTCATATCTCGAGCTACACAACTCTAAACGCAACCAAACCAGTGCCAAATTAACAAGCATTAAGTCTATTTTCCAGAAAAATAAACCACATAATTTTTCGGTCAATATAATGTTCCCAGTCACCGAAATACCGAATCTATACCCAAATCATTTCCAGAATTTTAACCTAACTTGTATCGCCTATAACTCGAGCTATACAACTCCGAATTTAACGAAACCAGTGCCAAAACGACCGGCGTTAAGTCTATTTTCAAAAACAATCAACCTCATAATTTTTGGATCAACCAAACAGCGGCAGTTTTAGAAAAACCGAACCTGTGTCCAGAATCGCTAAATTGCCAAACACCAAACCCTAACGGCAACGATACCGCAACCACCACAACTAAAACGACAATTCGACAACGCGACAACAACAATCAACCACGCACAGCAACAACAAAAACACGAACAATAACAACACCATCATCGTGATACAACAATCACGCAACAACAAATAACGAAACAAATCACAATAACGTGCAATAATCATCAAAGCACCAATCTCAACGAAAACACGATATGCAACAACACGAACAATTCAACAAAACCCTAGACTACCCACACATAATTATCATCAACCCATTATCAAGGTTAAGCCCACCCTTACCTCAACTATGGTGGCGCAAACTCCCTCCTAGCCTCGTTCCTCGATCTCCGAATACGGCGACTCCCCCAAACTGCAGCTTCAGTACGAAGCCAATATCTCTCTCCTCAGAACTCGTTTCGAAGATCAGAACGGTGAAAGTGTAGAACTATATCTTACGAACCTGCTGCCCAAAAACGAAGACGATCCAACGGTTAACGAAACCGGAATCTCAATTTTACGGTGACAGGTTTGAGAAAAACGGGAATTGTTTTCTCTCTTCTTTTCTCTCTCTTTGGTGGCTGCTCTAATCCGAAATTCCTCTCTCTCTCAACCCTAAATTAATCCTCTCCACTTATAATAAGTGAGAAACATAATGGGCTAAATTATTTGGGACTTTATCCACATCGGAAGGGAGCCCAATGCTATTTTTAACTAGCCCACAACACGTGATTATCATCTAACTCGTTTTCAACATAGCTACTACGCCCATAATTTCAATTCTTACAATCATCCTACGGCAATCCAACTTCGAAATAATTTGATTAAATTTTAGGGCGTTATAACTCTCCCCCACTTAGAATATTTTCGTTCTCGAAAACATACCTGATTCAAACAGCTCCGGATAGGACTCTCGCATCTTGCTCTCCAACTCCCATGTCATGCTTTCACCAGCAGCTCCTAACCAGACCACTTTCACCAGGTTTATCTCTTTGCCACGTAAAGTCTTCACTTCACGATCTTCAATTCGCACAGGCATTGTCTCCACAGTGAGATTATCCCGCACATGCACATCATCCATCGGAATCACATGGGACGGATCCGAAATATACTTCCGAAGTTGCGACACATGAAACACATCGTGCAAATTCGAAAGGTTAGGCGGCAAGGCCACCCTATAAGCAACATTACCAATTCTCTCAGTGATCTGATACGGTCCAATGAAACGAGGAGTCAACTTCTTTGTCTTCAATGCACGCCCAACACCAGCCATAGGCGTGACTCTCAAAAACACATGATCACCAGCTTGGAATTCTAAATCCTTCCTTCTCTTATCATGATAGCTCTTCTGTCTACTCTGCGACGCTTTCATTTTCTCACGGATCAATTTCACCTTTTCAGTAGTCTCTCGAACAACCTCGGGTCCAAGAACAATACTCTCCCCAGATTCATGCCAACACAACGGAGTCCTACATCTCCGACCATACAATGCCTCGAACGGTGCCATCCCGATGCTAGAATGGTAACTATTGTTGTAAGTAAACTCGATCAACGGAAGGTGAGTATCCCACGCACCTCCCTGCTCAAGAACACAAGATCTCAACAAGTCTTCCAACGACTGAATGGTCCTCTCTGTCTGTCCATCAGTTTGAGGATGGTAAGCTGAACTCAACCTCAATTTAGAACCCAACGCTTCTTGCAAACTCTTCCAGAAATCAGAAGTGAACCTAGGATCTCTGTCAGACACAATGCACAAAGGAACACCATGCAACTTCACAATCACCTGAATATAAATCTCTGCCAATCTCGACACCGGATACGTGATATTGATAGGAATAAAATGAGCAGACTTCGTCAATCTATCCACAATCACCCAAATCGAATCGTGCCCCCTCACAGTATTAGGTAACCCTATCACGAAATCCATAGAAATACTATCCCACTTCCATTCCGGAATCTCCAACGGTTGCATCAACCCAGCAGGCTTTTGATGCTCAACCTTCGATTTCTGACAAGTCAAGCAGGAATACACAAACTGCGCCACATCACGCTTCACACCAGGCCACCAAAACATCTTCTTCAGATCCTGATACATCCTTGTAGCTCCCGGATGGATACTCAACTTACTCCTATGACCTTCTTCTAAAATTGCTCTTTTCATCTCCTCATCATCAGGAATGCAGATTCTTCCACGGTACTTCAATACATTCTGCGCATCCAACTCAAAGTCTTTATTCTCGGATTGATCAATCCCAACCATCAGGTCAACTAATTTAACATCTAACTTCTGAGCTTCTCGAATGCTAGCCACGAATTCATTATCAATCTTCAACATCCCCAATCTGACACTCTGAGGCGTCACTTCACAAACCAAACTCATATCCCTGAACTGCTCAATTAATTCGAGTTCTCTAACCATCATTGCTGACATATGCAACGTCTTTCGACTTAAAGCGTCAGCTACCACATTAGCCTTTCCCGGATGATAGTTCAAGCTAAAGTCATAGTCTTTCAGCAACTCCAACCATCTGCGCTGTCTCATATTCAACTCTTTCTGATCAAACAGATACTGCAAACCCTTATGATCACTGAACACCTCAAACCTCGAACCATACAGATAATGTCTCCAAATTTTCAACGCGAACACAACTGCAGCAAGTTCTAAATCATGGGTAGGGTAGTTCTTCTCATGAGTCCTCAACTGTCTCGACGCATAGGCAACTACCTTACCATTCTGCATAAGCACACCTCCCAACCCCATCTTGGAAGCATCACAATACACCACAAACGACTCTTCCGGATTAGGCAACGTCAGAACAGGAGACGTCGTCAACCTCTTCTTCAATTCTTTGAAGCTCTCTTCACAACAGTCATCCCAGATGAAAGCTTTACCCTTGCAAGTCAACTGAGTCAACGGAAGTGCCAACTTCGAAAATCCTTCTATAAACCTCCTATAGTAACCTGCCAGACCCAGAAAACTTCTAATCTCAGTAACTGACTTCGGAGACTCCCATTGTAACACGGCATCAACCTTAGACAGATCCACGGCAATTCCATTCCCCGAAATAACATGACCCAGAAAGCTAACCTCCTTCAACCAAAACTCACACTTAGACAGCTTCGCATATAATTTCCTGTCCCTCAGAATTTCCAATACCAATCTCAGATGTTCTGCATGCTCCTCTTCTGACTTAGAATAAATTAGGATGTCGTCAATGAATACCACCACAAACCGATCCAGATACTCACGAAAGATACGATTCATGTACTCCATGAACACTCCCGGCGCATTAGTCACACCGAAAGGCATCACGGAATACTCATAATGCCCATAACGGGTTCTGAAAGCTGTCTTCTGAATGTCTTCGTCTTTCACCTTGATCTGATGATAACCCGATCTCAAATCTATTTTACTGAACACCTGAGCACCCACCAACTGATCCATTAAGTCATCAATCCTCGGAAGCGGATACTTGTTCTTAATAGTCACCTTATTCAGCTGCCGATAGTCTACGCACAACCTCATACTACCATCTTTCTTTTTCACCAACAACACTGGAGCTCCCCACGGCGACACACTTGGCCTCACAAATTTCTTTTCAAGCAGATCCTCGAGTTGCTTCTTCAGTTCTGACAATTCAGATGCAGACATTCTATACGGCCCGCAACCCATTTTCAAACTTGATGCATTTGGAGAATTCAGCACCAGCCTCACCATAATGTGGATAGAACTTCGCCAATTCAATGAACTTGGCAGCATACTCAGTCACCGACATATTACCCTGCTTCAGCTCCAGAAACTCAATCTCTTTCTTCCCACGGACATCTTCAGGATAATACTTTCTCAGAAATTCTCTGCCGAACGCAGCCCAAGTGACCTCTTCATTCACAGTCGCCAACCTCTGCCTCACCTCCAACCACCAGTCATCAGCCTCCTCTGCCAGCATATGAGTACCATACCTGACTTTCTGCGCCTCAGAGCAATCCATAACACGAAAGATTCTCTCCATCTCTTTCAGCCACGCCAAAGCACCATCAGGGTTATACTTGCCCTTAAAGGTAGGAGGATTCTCCCTCTGAAACGTAGCCAAACTGTGCGACCCAGCATCACCAGCAGCACACGGGTTATTCTCCACAGCTTGAGCCACAGCCTGCAAAGCAGCAACGAGTGCAGCATCGTTCCGTCCTGCCATCTCAACCTAACACTGCAACAAAAACTATAACCAGAAACGAGTAACAATTACTCAAGTGTTACTCGACTCGACGACTCGACAACTTGGCCGGACAGACCGAATTGCTCTGATACCACTAATGTAACACCCCCCTTTTACTATTACAATTAAATAGACAATTATCAGAGTAACCTCGAAGGGCGCTACATTTTTTCACCATTTTTAAAAAAGGAAAATCTCCAAAATAATTTATATAAAAGAAATCACCAAGCAGCGGAAATATTAACCAGTTTAAACATCTCCAGAATTAACAATTAAAGACATCTCCAAAATAAATTAAAACAATTTCCAATAACTAAAATAATAGTTCAAAACGATAACTAACGACTCCCCGGTGCTACATATCAGAGCTGACACAGACCCAAACGAGAGAGGAAGCAAAACCTAGCAATTCCTCCACGAGCACTAGCGATCACCTGCAGCGTTGCCGCATGAGAGCAACATTCCAAGCAGAAGGGGTGAGTCTAACAGAGGTAATAAGCAGATGATAAAAATATGCTAGCATCAGGTAACTACAGCAACACAATACAATTACACCATATCACAGCACCAGATACCAAAGGAAAAGTCCATTTGACAGTGAACCACCAAAATTATAACATTCATAGACAATGGGATGATATGCAACCCCTCCAGTGGGCATATGCATGCGGTACCGATCACCAAAATGAGCCACGACGGGCATATCACCAATAAACACCAGAGGCAGAGCCTATATCACCAAAACATGCATATGACAATGCGACACCATGATTATGCACCAACTCACCATAACAAGTATTTAAAATAAATACTATATCACCAGAATCAAAACAAATGATTTCACCAAAAATAGCACCAAGTTGTAGCATCACAGCTACCACTAAACTCTCCTGAGCATACCAGCACCGCACCTGAAATATTAACACCAGACGGCTCCACAACGCGGACATAACGCACGCACACCACGCACAAGACTGGCGCACAGCGCCTAGGCACATCGCACCTACTTCAGCGAATTAATTAAAATAGCAAACGACATCGGATTTCAACAAATAAATACTTGTTGGAAAGCCCTATGGGTCTGGTTATCATCCCTAAGTTCAGTTTTTGAAGGAGAGTGTCCAATAGGTACAGTTTTCGAAAAGCACACAGGCTAGTTGCAAAAGAGGACAGTTTCTGTCCTTCAAATTCAAGCAATTCCAAAGTGACCAAGACTCAATAAAATTGCATGAAACTTGTGCATAAACTGGGGCAAATTTTGTCTAGTTTTCAAAGAAATTGGATTCGTTCGAAAAGGAGTTCTTTTGAAAACGTGGTAACCAAAACACTGACCCTGTGTCCAGATTGTTTCCAGAATCTTACTCTAACTTGTGGAATTCATATCTCGAGCTACACAACTCTAAACGCAACCAAACCAGTGCCAAATTAACAAGCATTAAGTCTATTTTCCAGAAAAATAAACCACATAATTTTTCGGTCAATATAATGTTCCCAGTCACCGAAATACCGAATCTATACCCAAATCATTTCCAGAATTTTAACCTAACTTGTATCGCCTATAACTCGAGCTATACAACTCCGAATTTAACGAAACCAGTGCCAAAACGACCGGCGTTAAGTCTATTTTCAAAAACAATCAACCTCATAATTTTTGGATCAACCAAACAGCGGCAGTTTTAGAAAAACCGAACCTGTGTCCAGAATCGCTAAATTGCCAAACACCAAACCCTAACGGCAACGATACCGCAACCACCACAACTAAAACGACAATTCGACAACGCGACAACAACAATCAACCACGCACAGCAACAACAAAAACACGAACAATAACAACACCATCATCGTGATACAACAATCACGCAACAACAAATAACGAAACAAATCACAATAACGTGCAATAATCATCAAAGCACCAATCTCAACGAAAACACGATATGCAACAACACGAACAATTCAACAAAACCCTAGACTACCCACACATAATTATCATCAACCCATTATCAAGGTTAAGCCCACCCTTACCTCAACTATGGTGGCGCAAACTCCCTCCTAGCCTCGTTCCTCGATCTCCGAATACGGCGACTCCCCCAAACTGCAGCTTCAGTACGAAGCCAATATCTCTCTCCTCAGAACTCGTTTCGAAGATCAGAACGGTGAAAGTGTAGAACTATATCTTACGAACCTGCTGCCCAAAAACGAAGACGATCCAACGGTTAACGAAACCGGAATCTCAATTTTACGGTGACAGGTTTGAGAAAAACGGGAATTGTTTTCTCTCTTCTTTTCTCTCTCTTTGGTGGCTGCTCTAATCCGAAATTCCTCTCTCTCTCAACCCTAAATTAATCCTCTCCACTTATAATAAGTGAGAAACATAATGGGCTAAATTATTTGGGACTTTATCCACATAGGAAGGGAGCCCAATGCTATTTTTAACTAGCCCACAACACGTGATTATCATCTAACTCGTTTTCAACATAGCTACTACGCCCATAATTTCAATTCTTACAATCATCCTACGGCAATCCAACTTCGAAATAATTTGATTAAATTTTAGGGCATTACAGGTTTGGGTCGGATTCGGATTTGGGACGGATAAAAACTATTTTTTTATTTAAAAAATTGATTCCATTACGGGAACGAGGTTGAGGCGAGGATCTCCGAACTCGTTGGGTACGTGGATGGAAATTAATAATTCATCCTCGTTGGGTTTAGTCAGGGGCATGGGGAACTCTATGGAATTCGGGGATGGGGATGGCGAATGTAAAATTCGTCCCCGCCCCCGCCCCATTGCCATGTCTACTCTTGAATTTGAATTTCTAATAATTTCGTTGTTCTTTATATGCAAAAAATTTCTTTTGGTTATCTTAACGCTTTTAGTTCTATTTTAATGAAGTTTATTTTGCTTATAAAAAAACTGATTTATATTTAGCCCATTCATAAAATATTACTCACTTGGATCCTTATTTTAAGAAAAATTTACAATTTTAGGTTCATTAAATTAAATAATTGATTTATCTGACCTATATTATAGACCAGATACATGAGTTATTCAATGAACCTAAAATTGTAGATTTTTTTTTATAAAAAGAGCCAGAGTAGTACTTAGCTCCGCCATTGGATGCCAGTTTATATCCCAATTTTCAACCAGGACAATCATCAGATCCATTTGAACCGAACAAGTGTTCGGTTCTCAATTCAATTGGTCAAGTTGCCGATTTTGATAACCTTAGTTACTTTAGAGTTTATTATACTTTACTTTATAGTTTATACTAGGCTACTTCGCTAGAGTTTATTATAACTAGGGCGTACACCCGTGCTCTGCACGGGGGTTGTGTTTTTATGATGTATTTAACAAAATGTGTAGTTAGTCTAGGTAATCGATCCGGTCAGGATACTGAGCCACTAAGTTAGAGGTCGATCCAAAGATTGGTAATTTACACTCACCTAAAAAATAGAGTGGGTATGTTAGCAATCTACACTTTTGATTTGTACTAAAAACTCATTTGTCAGTGTTTTGTTTTTGACAAATCAGTTGTCAATGCTATAACTACTCAACCTGTCTCATTATATATATTTATATTTATACTACCATGTGTAGAATTTAAAACTGCTTTAACATGTTAGTTATTAGTTATATCAAAAAAAAATGTTAGTTATTAGTGTAATTTTATTTTCTAAATCTACAGTTTCGGATTTTCTCTATTTATTGTTTGTAGTTTTAATAATAAAAGTTGGTAATTTTACTTTTATAATAGTATTAATTAAAATCCGTCAAAAAAAATAGTATTAATTAAAAGTTTGGAGGAGGCTGATGGTTTTTCCTTCTATGTTTGTTAGGTATTGTGTACTACAATATGACATTCATTAATTATTAATTAAATGCAAGTTGCTATGAGCCTTGGATGTGTGATCACGAAGAATGTGAAAAAATGATCAGACAAGATTGTAACATATTAGCCTTGTTTTTGAGAAGTGTGAAAGGCTATTAAACACCAAGTATTGTCCAAAATTAGTAAAAATAGCTAGAAACATAGTATTGTCCAAAATGAAACTTTAATTTAACGAGGTGAAGACATCACATTTACAAACTTACATAAATGAAAAAAATACCAACTTATAAGTAAAGCAAATAACCCAAATTCCCGATGTCACAATAGTTCAGAGCTGACCACCTTACAAAAGTACATCGGAAAAATAGACTTTTAATCATTAGCGAAAACTAGTTAATTCTAACCACGGTAACTCCGAGAGCATAATCACTCCTCGGGTCCATCAACACCAACACCTGCAAGCACATCATCTATACATACACAATGGTGTATGCATAGCCACAAAGGGGTTAGTCATCATACATCCAAGTAGCATTTACGGTGAGAGAGATAAACGAGCAACGCACTTTATAACAACAACTTTTACTTGAATAATTAAGTATCACATACATCCACACCTATGAGAACATATATTATTACCAACCACTAAACGTACTATTATGCAATGATATATTACTACAACAACATCAACTATTTTACTAACAACAACATCAACAACAATAACCATAAGATTGAGATACCATGCTCGAACGGGGTACCTTGCTTGACAATGACCTACTAACAACAAGAGCGACAACCGCAGGACCAGGATACCATGCCTGAACGGGATACCTTGCCCGATAACGCCCTACTAACAACAACAATGACGACAACCGCAGGACCAGGATACCATGCCTGAACGGGATACCTTGCTCGATAGTGCCCTACTAACAACAACGACAATCGCAGGACCAGGATACCATGCCTGAACGTAATACCTTGCCCGATAGTGCCCTATTAACAACGACAACGACAATGTGAGGACCAGGGAACCATGCCCGAACGGGATACCTTGCCCGATAGTGCCCTATTAACAATGACAACAGACTTATGGACTTAATCGAAGTGGTGTCTAACAACCGCATCAGCGACAACAACTATTGCTACGACGGCGAACAACAACAACAGTAGTAGCAATAATAACGATAACAACAACTAGGTACAACAATAACAACAACGAACAACAATAGCAACAACAGTAGCAACCGCAACATCACAACAACACCAACAACATAAACACATCAAAAACAACAACTTAACAACTTACCATTAGGAGCAACAATATCCACAACTTAATCACTTAACATCAACAGCAACAACAACTTAACAACTTTAGTATATGTACTATTTAAAAAATTGCAACAACAACAACCACTTCAA
Organism: Astragalus glycyphyllos; assembly: GCA_963573325.1. Taxonomy (NCBI): domain Eukaryota; kingdom Viridiplantae; phylum Streptophyta; class Magnoliopsida; order Fabales; family Fabaceae; genus Astragalus; species Astragalus glycyphyllos. The sequence continues at coordinate 39,209,477 of OY754307.1, forward strand.
AATCAACGATAACAACTACTCAATAACTTTAGTATCCAGTGGAATACTATTGAACAATCAAAAACAGCAATAACCACAACAACAATAATAATGATAGAAACACTAATACAATATCAACAATAGCAACCACTACAACAACACAACAACACAACAACCATGTTAACAACTTAACAATTTTAGTATTTTGTTGAATGCTCCTTAACAACAATAGCAATAACAACTTAAAACAATACAACAACATTAATAACTTCTAGTGAATCAAGAACTACAACACTATTAGTCACTACCAACAATTATATAAATTTCTACATAACATTAGAAGTAATTGTTCCCATCACAATGGCGACGGTACTAATTCACTTAAGGCCGTGTGAAGCTTAGGGATCATGGGTCATCCCTATTGCTCATTATCTAACATACTCACTACATAGAGTCAAACTACCCCCTTACCTCGATAAAATAACTTGTGGTATCAACAACAGCAAACAAAGTCGGCCTGCAGCGACAATTCAGCACTCAACGACACGAAGCAAAATCCATAGGTCGTATAGAAAGTGAAATACGGCTGGACAAAAACAATAGTAATTATAAACTATTTATTTCTGAAATTTCTAAATCTGAAACGAAGTTTAAAGGAACAAAAACTGAATTACGGTAATTGTCTCACCGAAAAAGGGGTCGGACGTCAACTTCACCGAAACGGAAAAGAGACTAGGGCTTCCCGAAGGTTTCGACGAGTAGAATCCAAAAAAGACGTCCGTTTTTCCAATCGGAGACTGTGGTGGTCGGATAGCGCAAAATATAGTCCGCCTAGAGTGAAAATATGCCATAAACGGTGCTTCCTTTGACTAAACAGAGGTTAGAATCGAATTTAGAAGATGATTTTGAGTTGGGTAGTGAAATTTGGGACTAAGCCATGGTCTAGAGGGAGAGCGAAGGCAAACAAGGAGAAGTTAAGGGTTTGGTAACAACAGTTACATTTGGCTCATGGAGAAGAAGATGAAGCGTGAAGGGTAACTAAATAATAAAATAAAGAAGAAACCAAGTAGGGCGCACTTAGCAAATGGGGGGTGCAGCCATTAAAAATTTAAGAAAATAAAACTATAATATATTCCTATTGTTACATGCTAATATATAATATATAGTTATCTCAAAATAACAATATTAATATTAATAATTATATCGAAATATAATTAACACTGAACTACTAAAAAATAATGATAATAAAATGGCAACAAATCATAACTAATAGTTTATAAAACTAGTAAATAAATAAACAAATAATTCAAATAACAAAACAGTAAACTTTACTAAAATATATCAATTATAAAGGCAAACACACACAAATCATGTCACAAAATTACTATTATATTCCGGCAAGTAAATATAGAAAAAATGGGGTGTTACAACTCTCTCCCCCTTAAAAGAATTTCGTCCTCGAAATTCCAACAAGTACTAATGAACAAAACGAACCTAATTCTCCAACTAGAAGTTTTCAACGTTTTAAGGGTGGTGTTTCCTTAAGTCTATATTCGATATCTATCTTTACGAATTCAAATAGACATTGATAGATCTATATGGTAAGCTAACTAATCTTATATGGGTTCCTAAGTTCCACTAACAAACTAAAGTCATCTAGACTATTAGTGTTATCTATCATGCTGATCACTATTGCTTTGATTACCGGCGGTAAGTGATTGGGCGGCCATCCCTCCTACTCGTTCAGCCAGGTAACTCAAGAAATAACAACCAAACATATGCTCTAGTGGTTCTGTAAGGATCCTTGATAGGGCTTGAGCGTAAACATGATGGTACCGCATTATCGCCCTCAAGCTCTATTAGAGTTCCTTCTTATAGCATGCCATGATTCTGCTGCGCTACTCTGATAACCTAACTTGTAGCTATAAGCATCACTTGTATTTTACCTCCCTCATTTATCTTTACAGTGTCTTCATTAGGCTCACTCCTAAGATATCAACTTAAGTCTTAACATCACAACTATTACGTAAGGACTATATGGGATGGGAATTTGAGGGGACATACCTATAAATAATAACAGAAAATATCATAGCGCACTAATAGTCTACTAATGGTTTGGTTAGCTTCCTGTGACAACATCATTGTTCTATTACTCACAATCTTAACCAATTTGAAACTTGTAAGCACCACAAGCACAAACTAAAACAACCATATGAATAATTCATGTAGAGCTCACAACAAGTCTAATAGTTTCACCACGAAGTTTACAAAGTGCACAATGATTGCAAAACCAATCATATAATCAGAGTTTACAGGTACAGACTATACACATGGAAGTTAAGAAACAATTAGCGAAAACACAAAGTTCACAATATTGTATGTTGAGGGAAATTAGACACATAGAACAAAACAAAATGAAATAAATAACATAAGAATGTAGTTAACATTTGACACCATATTACATCTAATTACACACAAAGAAATCAATAGCTGTAGCATTTAGGTAAAAGGAAATTATTACTTATAGTGATTAGAATATTACAGCATGTTATAGCAAAACAACAATTTAAAATAACCAAGAGCGTGATTCCACAAACCACTCAGTCTGACTCATCAATACACACTTGAAATATATTATATATAACAAAAGGTTTTACCTAAGACATAGTATCAACTAATTAAAATAAGTTAAGTGCCTATTGAGCATCCAACAATAAAAATAAAAACTAACTTAATAGAAATTAGTCAGCATTCAAAAAGAACATTTTTAAGTGCCTAAATTTCTAACACTAATTCCAAAGCAATTTTTCTTTAAACTCAAGTTTGAAATGTTATACAACACATAGTTTGCTGCTTTTAATCAAATAAAAGAATTTTTCATGCAAAATTAGCTTGACTCCTTAAGATTACAAATGTTTTCATGATGATAAATTAGCACTCGAGATATGTGCAAGGTACAACACCAAAAGAGTAAAAGGCATGAAATAACAAAACTAGCATTGTGGAACAATCCAATCCTTCGCTTAAAATATATAATGAAAAAAAAATCACAAAGTATCCAAAACCAAAGAATTGAGGAGTACAGTACTAAGAGAAATCTCAATCTTAAACATTAGCAAAAGAACAATATTTGTCAAATGCGAATATAACAAGAACACAAAGGACAAACAAATTTCAGGATGGATGAGTATCTAATATCATACTATACAAATATGTGAGTATGTATGCAAGTGAATACAAATTTAATATCGAACACCAACAAAATAGTAAATAATGAATACTATATAGAATAATCATTAGTTTAAATGCAGAGACATGCCAATTCATAGCACCACAGAAACTTGAATAATACGAAAACTACTTGTATCATTTTGAAGCATTGATACTCAAATAAGAATAAATTAGCAATAACAATTACACAAACCTCATTATTAAATCGAACCAAATACATATATGAATAATTGGTAACAAAAGACTAGCAAAATAATGATTCGCAAGCAATCTCTGTATATATTTTATTCTTAGATAACAAAACCATGTAAGATGAATCATAAAATAAATAACCACCAAAAATTAGAACATAAAAACTCAGGGATTTATGCAAGTTGATAGTTCATAGTCTCAAACTATATAGCATTGAAATTACAATAAAAGTCACAAAGAACACTTACACAAATAAAGAGTTCACATAGAGCAAACACAATAGACCACACATATAGTCCGGTTAGGACCGAACTGCTCTGATACCATTAATTGTGACACCCTCTACCCCGTCATGGCATTTTAATAGCATAATTAGGAAAAATAGATAGAAACAAAGTATTGTCCAAAATGAAACTTTAATTTAACGGGGTGAAGACATCACATTTACAAACTTACGGAAATGAAAAAAAATAACAACTTATAATTAAAGCAAATAACCCAAATTCCCGATGTCACAATAGTTCAGAGCTGACCCTTACAAAAGTACATCGGAAAAATAGACTTTTAATCAATAGCGAAAACTAGTTAATTCTAACCACGGTAACTCCGAGAGCATAATCACTCCTCGGGTCCATCAACACCAACACCTGCAAGCACATCATCTATACATACACAATGGTGTATGCATAGCCACAAAGGGGTTAGTTATCATACATCCAAGTAGCATTTACGGTAAGAGAGATAAATGAGAAATGCACTTTATAACAACAACTTTTACTTGAATAATTAAGCATCACATACATCCACACCTATGAGAACATATATTATTACCAACCACTAAACATACTATTATGCAATGATATATTACTACAACAACATCAACTATATTACTAACAACAACATCAACAACAATAACCATAAGATTGAGATACCATGCTCGAACGGGGTACCTTGCTTGACAATGACCTACTAACAACAGGAGCGACAACTGCAGGACCAGGATACCATGCCTGAACGGGATACCTTGCCCGATAGTGCCCTACTAACAACAACGACAATCGCAGAACCAGGATACCATGCCTGAACAAAATATCTTGCCCGATAGTGCCCTATTAACAACGACAACGACAATGTGAGGACCGGGGAACCATGCCCGAACGGGATACCTTGCCCGATAGTGCCCTATTAATAATGACAACAGACTTATGGACTTAATCGAAGTGGTGTCTAACAACCGCATCAGCGACAACAACTATTGCTACGACGGCGAACAACAACAACAACAATAGTAGCAATAATAACGATAACAACAACTAGGTACAACAATAACAATAACGAACAACAATAGCAACAACAGTAGCAACCGCAACATCACAACAACACCAAAAACATAAACACATCAAAAACAACAACTTAACAACTTACCATTAGGAGCAACAATATCCACAACTTAATCACTTAACATCAACAGCAACAACAACTTAAAAACTTTAGTATATGTACTATTTAAAAAATTGCAACAACAACAACCACTTCAAAATCAACGATAACAACTACTCAATAACTTTAGTATCCAGTGGAATACTATTGAACAATCAAAAACAGCAATAACCACAACAACAATAATAATGATAGAAACACTAATACAATATCAACAATAGCAACCACTACAACAACACAAGAACACAACAACCATGTTAACAACTTAACAATTTTAGTATTTTGTTGAATGCTCCTTAACAACAATAGCAATAACAACTTAAAACAATACAACAACATTAATAACTTCTAGTGAATCAAGAACTACAACACTATTAGTCACTACCAACAATTATATAAATTTCTACATAACATTAGAAGTAATTGTTCCCATCACAATGGCGACGGTACTAATTCACTTAAGGCCGTGTGAAGCTTAGGGATCATGGGACATCCCTATTGCTCATTATCTAACATACTCACTACTATAGAGTCAAACTACCCCCTTACCTCGATAAAATAACTTGTGGTATCAACAACAGCAAACAAAGTCGGCCTGCAGCGACAATTCAGCACTCAACAACACGAAGCAAAATCCATAGGTCGTATAGAAAGTGAAATACGGCTGGACAAAAACAATAGTAATTATAAACTGTTTATTTCTGAAATTTCTAAATCTGAAACGAAGTTTAAAGGAACAAAAACTAAATTACGGTAACTGTCTCATCGAAAAAGGGGTCCGACGTCAACTTCACCGAAACGAAAAAAGGACTAGTGCTTCCCGAAGGTTTCGACGAGTAGAATCCGAAAACGACGTCCGTTTTTCCAATTGGAGACTGTGGTGGTCGGGAAGCGCGAAATACAGTCCGCCCATAGTGAAAATATGCGATAAACGGTGCTTCCTTTGACTAAACAGAGGTTAGAATCGAATTTAGAAGATGATTTTGAGTTGGGTAGTGAAATTTGGGACTAAGTCGTGGTCTAGAGGGAGAGAACGAAGGCAAACAAGGAGAAGTTAAGGGTTTGGTATCTCAAAATATATAATATATAGTTATCTCAAAATAACAATAACAATATCAATATTAATAATTATATCGAAATATAATTAACACTGAACTACTAAAAAATAATGATAATAAAATGGCAACAAATCATAACTAATAGTTTATAAAACTAGTAAATAAATAAACAAATAATTCAAATAACAAAATAGTAAACTTTACTAAAATATATCAATTATAAAGGCAAACAAACACAAATCATGTCACAAAATTACTATTATATTCCGGCAAGTAAATATACAAAAAATGGGGTGTTACAGTGTACACAATCGCAACAAGTAATAAAGAGTAAGTAGAGATCGTTCCCACGAGGATTGTTGAGTTCTTTTCTTTATTTAATTAGCAAGCAAGCTAGTGAGTAAAAGCAAATTAAACTAACAAGTTGTAGAACCCAATTTTATCAACTAACAGCAAGTAAAATAAATGATTAGTTGAAATCCAGAATGAGAGTAAGTTGGGAATGCCTTCACTATGCAAATTCATAATAATGGTCTAATGTTGTATCTGATGCTGCAGCATTAGGTGCAGCACCAATAGATGTATTTTTTCAAATACTTCACACTAGGGTTTCCTCGCAAGAGTTTATCTCTAAACCCTAGAGGAGTACGCCTTAGGCGGCTTGGGCACCCGCAGTATTCACCTTATGGATTTTGCCCTCCTATGTCTAGGGTTTAAGCAATGAACATTAAAATCTCTTTTAATGAACACAATCCATATTATCCTTTGAGATCAATTTATAAACCATGTCTGAATCTATAAATGGTACTTATATTTAGGTGATCAAGTCTAAAATAAGTTTGGAAATAGTATCACACAAAGGATAAAATGCTAAACATCAAATACATGCATTAAAAACACTAAGACTTCATTACATAGATCTAAGCATCCCAACTAAGAGTATTTAGCTCATGATGAGCAGCAAACACAAGAAATAAAGCACAGATGCAAATTCTAAAGCCATAAAACCGAAATTACAAGAAAGAAATATACTAAGAAAAGGTAGACTGAAGATTGGCTCCAAGAACAGTAGTATGGAGATTCAGATCAGCTCTCAAATCCACGAAAATCTTTAGGTAAGTCAGCTCCTGTGTTGCTGCAGCATCACTCTCAGCACTGTTGTGCAGAATTTCTACTTTTATTGTGAAAATGGAGAGAAATGCTATGTCTAAACCTTGCTTCCTTTCTGAACCAGGTTCCTAAATGAGGAAGATGAGCTCCCTTTTATAGTGCTAGGGTTTAGTGATCAAAGAAATATCATTTGGAGGCTCTTTTTGTCCTTATGTGTGCCTAGGAGTACAAGTGACCACATAGATGGAATATTCTTGGCATACTAGTACCCATTCCCTGCTACAGGATGTGCCTGTCCTTTTTGACAGCTAGCAGGCACTGAAATCTGCGTACCAGCATTTTGTTTCTCATCTGACGCAGGAATGCAATGCTGCGGCACCTGACGCTGCAGCAATGAGATACACACAATGAAATACACACATACCAAAGTGCCAAATGACTCCAAACCAGAATTAAATCTTCTTTTACACTAAACAACATATTTTAACTAATTAGACACAATATTACTTTAGAACTCACAACAATTTAAGCTATGTAGCATTGGGAATAGGTGATACGAGGCAATAAATGTGTACCTGTAGCTTTAATGATGGTGCGTATTTTAGGTGGAAGTGCCCAAAAGGTGGGTGCAACTCTGACCGCAAGATGTAGGATTTTGATCCTTAGCGTCCATCGATTGCAGGCTAGGGATCATTCTCTGGGCCCATTATTCATAGTCTGCCTTGTAGACCGCTTGCTAATGGGCTTTAGCCTATCCAAAATAGTTACCCGCAAGTCGAGATGGTCCTAAAAGGAGTTCCTCTGCTTGAAATTCTGGTGTTCGGGGGAATATGACCACGACATGCCGTATCAGTGGTTTTGTTTGCTTGTAGTCACGAAGGTGGGATATTTTGCAATATCTACCTCGACTCAAGTAGGGATTATGCGTTATATTACCAATGAATAGGATCAAAAGCCTGTTGACTACAAATAGGTGTCAATAGGGAAGCGTGCATTTTCTCTTGGAACTCTGCTTGCGCTTTAATTGCACTGACGGAAAACGTGAAAACTATCACTTCTGCTAGCTTTCTATAAATAGGAGGAGTATCCTTTGGTTTGTACTTCTGCTGAATTTGTACTTTGACGTTGTTGTTCAGTCCGTCCTAGTTCTTCCGAGATCAGTTTGGAGTTAGCGAGCTTACCAAGGCTTTATCCTTCCGCCACAAGGTATGTTTCTCCTCTCCTATTCTTTTTTTCTCCTTTCGGAACGGTCCTACTTGGAACACAGTTGGACTTCCTCCGATAGTCTGCCTCCATTCGACTGGATTGGGCTAGGATAGTGGGAGTGCCCCCTTCATTGATGTAGCTGCGGGATTCTTATGATCTCCCCTGACATGGGCTTCCTCTGTAGGTATTAGGCCAGGGTGAGGCTACCAGTTTGGAGCTTCCCCCCAACCGATGGTTCTTCTACTTCTAGCCAAGATTTGGGCTCCTCGGTGGGAAGTCGAGACTTTGCTCCATCCATGATAGCTTGGACCCTCATCATTGGTTTTCTATGGAGATCTTTTCTAGGAGCAATGATTTTCGAGAACAAGACTCCTCTCTTCTGGATGACCTTCAGTCATTGGTCGGGTTAAGTAGGCAAGAAGAGTGGGATTTGTGTGGAATCCCCTATGGAGTGCCGGTGTGCCATCTGATTAGTGATGGCCTGAGATTTTTTGTCCACTCTGCAATGATCACAGAGGTGAGCGTCCACCCTCCATTTCCCCCTTTGAGAAAAGATTCCTTGGGTTTCTACGAGTTGTCCCCTCACAGATTAGTCCCTCGGGATAGGGTTCTCTACGAGGATATGAACATGTGATGCGAATTTTCAAGCGCCCCATATCGGTAAAGCTGTTCCTATATTCGTTCGATGTGGTTTGAAATTCCGAGAGAAATTCGTAGAGGATTCGTTAGATTTCATAGACTTAGTGCCTGGGTCCTCGGAAAATCTTTTCACCTTTTTTTTGATTGATGGCTTCATGGGCAAGTTCCTCCTCGTTCTACCGCGAAACTTGGTTGCCCTTAAGAAGATTGGCATACTTGACGATTTCAGAAAATTGGCTTCTCCGCTTTTTCACTTCAGCTAGTCCTATGACCATTTTAAGAAACCTCTCAAGTTTTATACTCGGTCTCGTGCCCAGTTGGACTGGGTCGACATAGTGAGCCTTAAACTTCTTCGATCCTGGGCGTCTATGTCCTGGGGTGACTGAGTTTTAATACCCGAGCAATGGCTATTGCGCCTCGTGGGGAAGCCATTAATGTGGTTGGTATGCAGACTCTTTTAACGGTACTTCTTTCTCAGTTGTTTTTCCTTCCTGTAATTCCTTTATTTTTCTTTTCAGCCGCAATGTCATCTCTTACCACTATTTACGAGATGAGGGAAGCTGCTACCAGGTCTGTAATTCCTCATGTGCCCTATTCCTTGCTCCGATATCAACACCCAGTGTCTGCGTCCTAAGGACTACCTCGAAGGGGAAAAAGGTGATTGATTTGGATGTTTCTGCACAAGCTTCTCCTAGTGCCGTGGTGAAGAGAAGTCAACCTGAAGTGGCCGATCAAGCCGTGGAGCTAACTTTCAAGGCTTCTCCTCCAAAGAAATCGAGGTTCGAGGATCCTTTGATTTATTTGGATGCTTCCGAGGAAGATATTCTTGACTTCGACGGAGAAATCCTGGAGGATCTCTGTTCAAATCCTCTTGACGTCATTCTCCGAATTGCGACCTTTGGGACTAAGTTGTTGGAGGCTGATAGCCAATTCATAGAGGGAGGTATTATCCTGTTACTCTTCACTCTCCAGGTCGTTCCTTTTCTGCTCTTGATTAATCTAAGCTTGTAATTTTTTTTTGGTAGGGAGATTGTGGCTCCTGAAGGAGTGTGATGAAACAAGGGAGCGATTTGAGTCTGCCAAACAAGATTTCAGAGCGGTAGTGAAGATGAAGACGAAGGAGACTACGACTCAGCAGGTGGCTGAGGCAGAACGAGATACTGCCGTTGAGCAACTCTTCCTGATCTCCAAATCTCATGGTGAAAGCCGAAAAGAATTTAGCTGAGGCTTCTAAAGTTGTGGCTCAGATCGAGCCGCTTCAAACTAGGGTTTCCGAGTTAGAGGAGACTGTGGCGTGGATCTCGACTGAAAGGGATGGGGCTCTAAGAGCGAAGGATGAGGCACTTTTAGCTAGTCAGAAAATTGCTGTGAAGGCTTTGGCGTTTGGCGATGAAACTTTTAAATATTAGGTGCAAAGTACAACTAAAATCACCAAATGCAAAGCTATGAATAATGCATTAAAATGCACTGATCAACTATACCTCTCTTATCTCAACCCAACTAAATGCACTTCAAAGTTTTTATGGGAACATTTATGAGTATGTTCATAGCAATTGTGATTAGATTCAGTGAGAAATCAACTTTCCTCACAAGCTATTGTATTCCGAACCAAAATCCAAAACATACCTTATCTTTGTACTTTCTTAACATGGCATAAGTATGGTTGATTGTTAAACAAGAAGCCTAAGTAGGTTCTTAGGGGTGTCACAATAGGTAGATCCGTGGAAGAAAACTATATAATGGTACACAATAGATACAGCTGTAGAAGAAAAATATCAAGTGCTTTAGGCCATGGTTGTACTGTGGTTTTGCGAGAGACAAGAATTTGAGTTTTTGTCCAGTCCCTTACCCACTGCTGTCCAGTACCACGAACAGTTTTTCAAATCAAACATGGTACAATTGGAGTTGTCCAATCCACCCCATGCTTTTTAGCAAATCAAACGCAAGCATATATTTTATAGACAAAATTAGGTTATATACAATTAAACGCCATGGCCTTGATTCGATTCCTGCAGCTGTGCATTTCTTGTTTTTTGCAGAATTTGAACCGCACGCAATAGTGGAAACATACTTAAAATTTATCACTAAACCAAATGAAACAATTTTAGATATATAGTGAAAAATATTTAATATATTTGTTACTAATTTGGCCCCCTCCAATTTTTTTCAATATCCACCACTGTAGACATCGTTTGGTACTTAATATCAACTAAAACTATTCTCCTATTTCTAACTTTACATATTTCTCTATTTATCTGTTTACCAAATTCCTAATTCAATTTCAATGTTGTTGGAGAGGGAGAACTCCAGAGGTAACAAGAAGCTAATAACTAGTGTTATCAAGAGATTTTGATATCATGTCTCCACCCAAAACCTAGACATATGGGTCAAATTTCTTATCTTATCATTTACTTAGCTCTTTATGGATGTAATACTAACTATTTACACTTGGATTCCAACCTGTTACTAACTCCGTTTGTATAAACATATTCATATCACTTCACAAACTACGATTTTTTAATAAAAATTTAAATATAAAACAACTTTCTCTTTCCAAATTAATTAAATTATAGTTAACATAGACATTGAGTTGAAAATAATTTTTCTGTCTCATAGTAAAACTCTACAGCCATTTTAATGCATGCAAATGAACAGGCATCAGTACGACTTGTGTATACATACGGACGGATATCCGAGTAGTTATCATATGTAATATCTCTTTGCTCTTTTTTTTTTTGGTACATTTAAAAACAAATTGTAACAACCAAACATTTTCATACATATATTGTGTTCCAAACATATGTAGCTAGCAGACAAGAGAATATATATTTGTGTTCCAAACTCTTGTTTTTTGCAGGATTTGAACCGCACGCAATAATGGTAACATACTTAGAATTTATCACTAAACCAAATGAAACAACTTTAGATATATAGTGAAAAATATTTTATATCAACTAATTTGGCCCCCTCCAATTTTTTCCAGTTTTTCCAATATCTGCCACTGTAGACATCATTTGGTGCTTAATATCAACTAAACATTTTCATACATATATTGTGTTCCAAACATATGTAGCTTGCAGACAAGAGAATAATCAGAATATATATTTGTGTACAAATCAAATTCATGAATTTCAATTGATCAATCACAATTCCTATCAAGAGGAGCTAAAGTTTAATAGAAACGTCTACAAATGGTCACTCTTATAACTTGGTTGTGGCACTTTCCTGAAAATAGCTTTAACAAGATCAGCATATAAAGGAAACTGCACTACTGCATAGAAAGTCACAGGCAAGCAAGTGGTAATATAAACAGGGAACAAGATACTCTTGTATTTGTCCTTGAGCACAAAGAAGTGTGCAGCACAGAAAGAAATAAGCATTGATGCAATGGAGACAAAGAGAGAACTCATTCCCAAGAGAAGTTTCATTGGCAAACTTCTGCGAAAGTCTTCGGCTTGTTTTCGAGAAGTGAGTATGGAAAGGAACATAACCAATGCAGTGACTGAGAAGCAAAGTCCAATTAAGGAAGCTATTGCAAATGTGTCGAATGCAGGTTGTCCTTCTAATTCAGGTTTACCATTCTCTGTACCTCCGGGGACAGTGCTAGATGTCGCGAAGGAAACACCGGCAATGAGTGCTGCCACGACTGAGCATGATTCAGATGTTTCTTTTAACCACTCTGAACTATTTTTTACAAGATCTCTGTGTTTTTCCTTGAATATTTCTCCTGCTGTTTTGTCATCCTTGTTGTTTCTGAACATGAAATGCTCTGGCACTAGTTCTTTGATGTACTGCTCCATGGTAGAATCAAAAGATCAATATATATACATTGTGTGTTATATCAAACTTATCATTTGATTAGCTACCATACAACTAACTACAAATGTTATCATTAGCAAACTATAAAAATAATTCAGCTTTTAAAATGAAAGTATATGAATGGCATTTTACAGTTTAAAGTATTGCTCCCTCCCCCAAGAGACTAAAAGCATGGATAATACATAAACTCTTGCTTTCTTAAAATTAAAACTACCGTAATTAGGGCTTTTGAACCCGCGAGGGACTAAACTGTCCCAAAACGCTAGGACTAAACTGTCCCGTTTTTTAAAATTTAAGAAGGGCTTTTAAGTGAAGGATTAAAATGTTGCGCAAAATAAGACACTTGTCACCTAATGTGTCGCGTAGGCAGATAATGTGCCACATCATCAATATTAACTAACAGTTTGAAGATTGGATAGACAGATAGGGAGACTAACGTGTCCCTGTTTAAAAATGTCAGAGGCTACTTTGTCCCAAAAAAATTGTCAGGAACTAAAACAGGCTTCTACTTATTAAGATAGATTCTCAAGCCACATATTGTGTAGCACATTTTCATACTACATAATAATGTTATAATATATATACCTGATACCATTTGAGATCCCACATCATTTGCATGGCAGCCCCAGCAATCCTCCAACTCTTTTCATTGTTATTTCCAGTACCTGCTGCTAAGTGTAACACAGTGTTCTCCCTATTATCCACTTCAAAAATTAGGCTATAAAAGAGTTCCTTATCCAATTTCTTGTGCAACACCTCAACAACATGAGGTTGCCTATTCTTCACAGCCAAAAGCAATGCATTTTCATTGTTAGAATTACTCTCATGAACAACACTTGGTATTTTAGATTGAAGTGTTTCCACAATTTCAACTATACCATTTTTTGCTGCTGTCAAATATGCTGTCTCTTTTTTGTCTATGTTTTCTGATAATTTGTTTTTAATGTTTTTCATTGCCACAACTAATAAGTTTTCTTTGTCTGGAGTAGTGTCATGTTGCTGTTGATCATTTAGTATTTTAGCTTGAAGCTCATTCACAATTTCAACTATGCCAGTTTTTGCTACAGCCACAAATGTTGCATCCTTTTCTAAAGGTTTTGCTTCAGCTGATTCCTTCTTGTTTTCTTGTTGTTTCACAGTTGGACTTGATGTCTCTTTTTTGGCAACTTTTGGACGCAAACCTTTAAATATAGAGAAAAGAAGATCAGACAAATAATGGTTAATTAAAGACTACACAAGATCATTACATATTTTTCATTATTAACAAATACACACATTAATCAGATTATTTCCGGACTGGGCCGCAGCCCATCCCAAATTTGCGCCGGTTTCTTAGGACCATATCCACTATCCGCTCGAGAACCACTCACCCCATTTACAAGCAAAGGCCGAAATCGGCCTCGAACCCGATGAATAGCTCACAATCACGCAGGATACATCACGCGCTTACACGTGTCTGGAAGGAAAGTCAACGTTATTTGCATGGTGCCCTATAAATACACTGTCCAATCATTGAATCAGGTGCGCATTTACTGCTCTGCCTCATCTTCATTCCTCTGAGTTAACTTAAGCATTGGAGTGCGTATAGGTATAGGTACCATCTCCCATCAGAGTTACACGAAGGAGCCATGATCAGAAGCAAATCCGACGACACACCTCAGCTCGGCATCCAGGACCAACAGTAACAATTAACAAAAACAACTTAAAGTGAAATGGTTAATTGATGCTTACTTTCTAGCTGTCTTAGGCTAAGAAAGGGTTGGGTGAAGTCTTTGTCTTCTAAGTCATCTTTCTCAAATGGTTGACCACCAGTAATTCCCATGTAAGATTCATAAGGTTTTTCCATAAAAGCCTTCAACAGCTGATTACCCCATATGTGCTTTTGCTTCATCTTCTTTATTTCTTTCATGTCTTCAAATAAACATGCACAGACCAATTAATTAATTGTCACAGACAATTCAATTAAACCACAATTATATATTATTACTATATATAAAAAAAACATACCAATCAAAGAGATTTCCAATGGTGAGATGCGACGACCACTGAGTGCTGACCAAATAGTGTTGAATACAGAGCGAAGAGAGTTAACAGAGTTTGGCAGAAGACTAGGAGGATGTGCTGCTTCTTTGGCTTCAATTTCAATTGGTATTGTCACTGCAATAATACAACAACACCATTATATTGGTAAATAATTAATTATTTAATATAAAAAGTTAATCAATTATTTTTATAAATAAAAAAACTCGCAAATTGAATGGATATTGGTAGTTAATTTCAATAAACTTTAAAATCTTAAGTCAGTTGGCGAGTTAGCGGATATGAAAGATTTTGCTTACTCACAACTGACTACTAATCACCAATATTTGTCTATAAAAAAAGTAAACTTTAAATAGTGAAATAAATCTGTTTTTATTTAAAAGATTTTAGAAAATAATCAAGATAAAAATCACACACAGATGATATTGTTAATGAAAAAGAGGTAGTAAAATTAAATTAATATAACAAATACAATAGTTATGCAAAATCTCATAAAACTAGGACAGCTATTTTTTTTTTGAGATAGTTTCATTGGAAGTTTTACCTTTGTGTTCATGATCTTCGGTCTTGTCAATTATATCCAAATATGATTTCATTGTTTTTTTAGGGTCAAGCGGTTCTACAATTATGCCTTTGGCAAACAAAAATATATTAGAAAAATTCTTAGAGTTGCATTTTGGAAGACCTTTGACATAAATAAAATGCTAAAATTAAATATTATTTCTTCAGTTCTAAGACAATAAAATCATCACCAAATTGATTTTTTTTGTGTGTCTTGAAACAAATATATTATCAAGTGAGGAAATCTTATTTACGTGTGAGTGAGAAAAAAAATTATAGTCATTAGATCAAATCATTAGTGATTAAGTTAAAATAAAATAGATACTAAAGGAGAAACTCAAATGTTATAGTGAGATTGGAGACAAAAACATACAATGAATATTTTTTTTTTATTTGACTAATCTACACCAGATAACATAGATTATACAGTTTTGCATTTCATTTAAGCCACACCTTGTAACACTTACATTGGTATAAAATTTTCTTCCACCAGGTGAGATTACTTCCACTCTTGAAGGCTGAAGGTCTAGTGGCAAGGGTTTTTAGAGGGGTAATTCCGTCTTTGTTCCGCGTGTCAATAAGTTCGGGATAACAATCAATTATTATAATTGCCAAATCTGTTACATAATATGCATATAAATTATGCAAAAGTTGAGAAGAAAAGTAAAAAGAAAAATAGATGGAACAAATGAGGAAAAGTATGAGAGAAAATAATAATCGAAGAGAGATATATTGAAATTCACTTTGACTTTTCCGCAAAAAAGTTAGAGGATTTATTCCAAGTTATTGAGGATTAATGTTAGTCTCTGTTATAGGACAAAGTACCTCCTTTGAATGTAGAAGAAGAATTGAATTGTGATTGGTAAACTCTTTCATAGATTCTCAAATGTAGTAAGGCAAAATATATACCCAAAGAATCTAATACAACTAAATAATGTAAAATGTACAACAAACTCCTATTTTGTTAGGTAGTGTTTGGATGGAGTAATTCAAAATTCTATGGAATTTAAAATTCTAGGATATTCAATTGCTTCAATTGGATTTCATTCATTTGATCCACCGTCGGCCGCCTTTGTCGCCGAGCGCCGCCACCCGCCACCGGAGCACCGCCGCGGTCGCCACCACTGGCCGCCACCCATATATAAATATATATTTATATATATATATATATATATATATATATATATATATATATATATTTATGTATGTATTTTAAATATATTTTTTTAACCTAATATTTTTAAAATTTTATATATATAAATAAATAAATATTTTTTAAAAATTTCAACTTTTTAAAAAAAAGTTTTGGCAAGAAAGGAATTTCAAATTCTTCTTTTTTAGGTGGTATTTCAAATTCTCTAAATTTAGTCTTACTAAAATACCTCACAAATTCCATTCATTTTGAAAATTCTTCATATTTATTATCCAAACAAGTTAATTTGATTTGAAGCATTTGAATCACCCTCTTAAATTACATTACCCTTAAAATTTACCTCATCCAAACACACTCTTAAGGAAATATAATTAACCCATTTCTTGGACTGGATAGTAATTCTCTTCGGCCTTGTCATGCTCTTGTCATTTGTTGCGCAACTGCTAGTAACAATACCTCCCTCTTCCAAATCAACATTGTCCTCAAGGTTGTAGGGTTTAGCTAATTCCAACTAATTTTCCCACGAAGTATCATTCAGAGATAGATCATGCCACTGCACCAAGACAAAAGAAACCGACTCTCCATCAATGACCCAAGTCTGACTGTCTAAAACAGATGGAGGTGATACAGGTGGGTGACGCTTAGTTGAATGTGGGGGGAGTTGGCAAAATCAAATGGTGGTGGTCCGACGTGAGGCTTGAGAATTGAGCGGTGAAAAACATCGTGAATTTTAGCATGATATGGGAGAGCCAAATTGTAAGCCATAGGCCTTACCTTCTCTGTAATGCGATACGGACCTTAAAACCTCTTAGACAGTCTGTGTTATTTGGTAACATGCAATGACTTTTGACGATATGTTTGAAGCTTAACATAAGCCCAAGAGTTAACTAAGAACTCCTCCTCCCTATGGTGTTTATCAACAAAGATCTTCATGGTTGCTTGAGCTCTCAACAAATTCTTAACCATCATACTTAATATCTCGACACATCTTGTAAGGTGGTATTGCAGGCATCCAAAGAAGATGTGCAAAAGACATAAGAGGGAAAAGAGGCATGAGGTTTACCAAAAATTACCTAATAGAGAGACAAGCTACGATCAACCTCAGAGGAATGTTCTGAGCATAGTCAATAATAAAGTCTTTGAGCCAATTGAAAGATTCATGTTTGGTTAATTGAGGCTTTTAGAAGTGAAGACGTACCATCAGAAAGATGTAATAACTCGGCCAATGGACTGGAAAGGCAACAATCCGTGCAACAATTTATGTTACTACAGTCCCCAAGCTGCCAACAACTACCATCACTAGCAGTATTAATACCCAATGGGTTTATTATTCTTGATAAATCTAGATCTTAATAGCCTGACCCAATGAGAGGGATAAATATCAAAGCCAAGTTTCAACATGGAGGCCTCATTTAATGACCTTGGGGATATAATTGTAAAGACCTCTTACTGACAGCGGAGAGCAAACTTGCTCCAAGCAACAATTACCACCTTTATCTAATCAATGCGACCATACCAAATAAAATTTCTAATACAGCGACTGATGAACTAGCTAAACTATTCCCATGATTGAGAGTAAATATCCCTTCCAAGCAGATATACCTACTTGTGATACGATCAGCTAAGGATTCCAAGTATGCAATTTTGGGTTTACCTTAGAAAATGGGTATTCCAAGATGATTAAAAGGTAGTGCGCCATAGGAAAAACCCAGAAACCATCTGAGACTCAGCTTTGTAGCTAGAGACATAGCCCCAATAAAAATAAAAAATGAAACATAATATCTACTATTAAGTTTGATTATTAGATAAAATCCTTCATCAATTTAATTTTTTTCAATTGGGATTAACAGGATTACTTTTTGACCCATTTAGCTCATTATCAATGAAAAGAAAATAAAAACAAAATGCAGCCAAAAAAATTAATTAAAAGCTTACTTACCAAAAAACTCTCTCCGAATGGCACGATGGAGGATGCTATCACCATAATGGTTCCTAAGTGGAACATCAACTTTATGTTTAGAAACATCATGTAAGTACACAAATGTTTCCATTTGACATGTGAGCACAGCACGAAACAAAGGCGTCTCACCCTTATTATTCAAACTCTTAATCAAATCCTTCCTCTCTCTATTCTCTCCAATGATACACTTACACATACCAATGAACCCTCTAGATGCTGCAAGGTGCAAAGGAGTGTCTCCTCTTTCATCTCTTGACCTTAATGCGCTTTCACCATTCAATTCTTTCCCTTCGTGCTTTATAATTGCACCCACTAGAAGGTTCACAAGTTCCCCTTTTCCATCATTCACTGCCACATGTAGGGCTGTCCCTCTGCTTTCGCTAATTTTTATCTTGTGGAAGATTTTGTCATTTTCATATGCAGGAATAACATAGTCCCATCTACCTTCTAATACACATCCACAAAACACTGAGAATAGATCAACTGTGTATGTTTCTGTTCCTTCTATTACCGTATTATGTTCTGTCACATCATAATAAGAATTTAACTAGTATGCACCAAGAGCGTAAATATCTTTACACTAACTACCATTCAAGGTGTTAGAAAATGTTAAAAACAATGAATTCTTATTATCAACAGATATTAAAAAGTAATTGGCTGAAGATATTCAATTTGCAAATAAATATCTGATCAGATATTAAAGTGAATTAACAGGATATATACCTTCAGGTTTGGAGTTACTATGCATCATACTGGTTTTGCAGACTTCAACTTGAAATGGAGAATGAATGCGGCAAGGTATGGGGAAGAATGCAAAACTTCCTTTATATTATATATACCAAAAAAGCTCGAATCCGATACTTTCAATTTATTTATTTATTTTGACCAATAAAATAAAAGTGGTTATCTATTACTACTTTTGCTATTAGTATATATACCTTTTCTATTAAAGAAATCATATTGAGCAACACGTTGAGGACAAACAGAAATTCTGTTCAAGCTAATGAGGCTTTAGCCCTTACTTCTCACAAAACAAAAGTATATATATATATATATATATATATATATATATATATATATATATAAGGGGTCTCTTTAAAACCTACTTGGACAAAAACCCCATGAAAAAATACCCAATGGAGGAAAAATAGTACCCCAGAAAGAATGAGGTAAAAAGCCAGTTACATCGAGTTCAGTCATACAAGAGGATTTTTCCACCAATCAGAAATATTAAGAATGAAATTGTGACCTTCTATACTTATGAACCAGCTCCACATGTTATAGACTTAACATGATTAACAACCACCTGTGGATTAAATAATTGATCTCTAAAAAGAGTATGATTCCGATGAAACTGAATACACCACATGACAGGCATCCAAAATAAGAACTTCAATCTACAAGCCTTCTTCGATTTCAACTGTAGGCCATGAGCTAGGAAATGCTCGACACCTACCAGATTATCAGAAACAACAATGTCCAACCAATTCTGAATAGCAAGCCAAACTAACCCGAAACACCTGCACACACAAAAGGGGGAAATAGACTCATCCTGCTCAAAACAAAAGGGGCGACACGACCTATGAGGATCCTTAATAATGCCCTTAGAAATAAGAGTATCGTGAGTTGGAAGCTTCCCCAACAACAATCTCCATCCAAAAACCCTCCACCTTAGTAGGAATACATAGCTGCCGCATATCAAAAAGAGCACTCTGGATATCGCTACCCAACGTATTCTGCTGCATCAAATTCAACAAAAACACATAACAAGATTTAATAGAAAAAGAATGGAGGTTTTCAAGCCTCCGCTGTTACGATCTTGCTCTGAATCGTTGGGATGAAACAGATGTAAAGTGGCCAAAAGCAAATCTTGATCAACCCTCTCCTTGACAAACAAGTCACAGCCCCACTCGAAATTCCAACACCAAATGTTACCACGCCAATACCCGTGCTCCATAATGCTACCATCACTACAAAAAAAAAAGCTTATTTGCGAGGGACATTAGTGAGAGAACAACATTCCATCGCTAAGTGGATGTGGGAATTTGAAAAATTTAGCACGAAAAATAAGGTGATTAGCGACTGAGTTGGTCCCTCGCTAACGTGAATCCGACCGTTGAACAGTCCTTGGGAAGTGGAATTTGTTGTTTGCGACAGAACTAAGTCTCTCGCTAATGCCAACTGACAATTAGCAACGGATCAGTCCCTCGCAAAGGGAGAATTTTATTTTTTTTTACTTTAAATAACCACACACTCTCATTTCATCTTATCTCTTCTCTCACCTCTTCCCTCTTTCACTACGAATTCTCTCCACCTTCCAACACCACCACACCACCACCACCACCTTGAACTCCTCTTATTTCCCCTTTCTCTCTCGCTCTCTCTCTCTCCTATGAATTCCTCTTCTCTCACCTACGAATTTCTTTACTCTTTTTCTCTTCTTCTCTCCACCTTCCACCACCACCACCACCACCTATCCTCCATCTCTCTCTCTCTCTCTCTCTCTCTCTCTCCCCTACGAAGTGAACCACAACTACCACCACCACGAACTCCTCTCTTCTCTCTCCTACGAAGTGAACCACAACCACCACCACCACATAGCTCCTCCCAACCACCACCACGACATTAATAAATATATAAAAAACAGTTTAAAAAAATTAAAAGAACACATAAAACAATACATTCAAATTGGGACACGTGGCAGTCAGAATTGGGACACGTGACAGTCAAAATTAGCGAGGGAAATTGATTCTCTCACTAATTAGTGAGGGAACTGTCTCTCGCTAATTAGAGAGGGATTCAAATTCCCCCGCTAATGGATTAGCGATGAGCAATTTAGCAAGGGAACCAATCACTCGCTAATTCCTTCGCAAATGGTGATTAGCGACGGATTTGGGACGTTTGCGAGGGAAAAATCCCTCGCCAATAACCAATTTTTTGTAGTGCATGATTAAACTTTCCACTTCAAAAAGATTAGGAAACAAGTCCTTAAAAGTCACATTGCTGACCCACTTGTGCAACCAAAAGAAAATCAAATTCCCCTTCCCCGGCTTAGGCCTAAGCGTTGATTCAAAAGCTCCCTTCCATGAACGTTTATCAGCTTCCAAAAGTAATAAGTCTCTCCACCATAAAGAAATCTTAGTGCCACCTCTAGGCCAAAGAGCCCCCATAAATAAAAGCCGCAAATCTCTGTACCGGTGCGAAAGAAGCTGCCACCAACTATAATTGATTAAATAATTAATTGATTAAAATTAAAGTGACGGATGAATTTAGGTGTTGAATTAACTGATAAATAAGTCTAAAAATTACATTAGAGAACACATTTATTTACTTTTTACATAAATTATATGTATTTTTATTTTAAAAATCAATTTAAATAATTTGTTTTAGTTGAAACTATTTTTTTAAAACAACTAGAATATTATTTTTTAAAATATTTTTTATTAGGATGAAGATATATAAAGACAAATTAGTTTTTTTAAAAGAAATATAATGGGAAAAAGTAAGAAAAATTATTACAAGTAAAATTACTCCAATAAGCCCATGTGACAAATTTGTTTATGAAACATCTTTCCTTTTTTTTGTCTAGACCAGGGTATCCACCGCCGAACGCAGTGACTAATCCCCTCGCTGGATTGGAGCCACCTCAAAGGGTCGGACAGCTGACCCAGGGATTTAAAGATGCTCCATGCCCAATGCGAGGATCGAACCCTTGACACTTAGTTAAGAGAGGATGAGCCCTAGCCGCTCAACCACACCCCCTGGATTTGAAACATCTTTCCTTTGTTCAAACAAGCTTAAAAGCAAGTCCAATAAATTATAAGTTAGCTTACGGTTCTTGCAAGACATAGATAGCCTTAGGTTTTTTCTTTGTAAATTTATTTGTTACAACTATCTTTTCTTTTCTTTTTTCTAGTTTCCAAGTCATGCATTTTAAGGGCTAAAAAGCAAAACAAAAGACACTCATAGAAGGTAGAATGTAAATAATATCTAATAAAAAGTATATATATATATATATATATATATATATATATATATATATATATTAAAAGGGCATATGAAGAAAATGGGAAAAAGTATAGTTATCGAAAAACGATTCTAAAAATTAATAAATAAAAAAGAAAAACAATTCTAAACAGGACTAATCTTTGGTATTGTTTTTTAAAAAATTGTTCCTAGTAAGGGTTAGGTGGGCTTTTATGTGTTTAAACACTCAATCCAATCAAATACTTATCGGTTGGGTATGTAAAAATTAAGCCCAAATTTTCGTGTGATCCAAATCAACTCAACCCGATCTCAAATGGGTTAGGTTGGGTTGGGTATTGGGTTCATTAGTAAAATATCTTTTTCAATCATTGTGTTCTGCAATGGCTAGCTTTTGGTGGAGTTCTAAAGTCAGGTCTAGGGGTATGCATTGGAAAAGCTGGGAGTTCATGTGTGGTGCTAAAAATAAAGGTGGAATGGGGTTTATCGATTTTGCTAGTCACAACTCTTCTCTACTCTCAAAGCGGACCTGGTGGTGCATCCAAAATCCAAATGATTACTGGGCTTCTATGTTAAGAGGTATCTATTGTATTAGAGAGGATATGTGGCTTGTAAAACTAAAGGCTGGTATTTCATGGGTATGGAGAAGTCTTCTTCATGGGAGGGATCAGTTAAAGCTACAAGGAAGATGGAATATTGGTTCTGAATCTGCAATTAATATAGCTAAGGACAAATGGTTGGCTTCTGGAGTTATGGCTATCACTAAACAGGGGTGCAGTGTTTCAAAGGTGGATGCTCTCATTCATAGGGAGACTCATGCATGGAATGTTAATGCTTTAAGGGAGAATCTTGTTCCGGATTGTACCATTGAGGCAATCAGAACTCCCATTGCCAAGCTCTCCTCTGAGGATAAATTATTTTGGCCCCTTACAAGGGATGGGAATTTCAGTATGAAGACAGGGTATATGGCTATTAGGGAAAGTGTCTTCAACTCTCCTAATGGTCCATCTACTTCTTACATATCCCCTGAGGTGTCATGGAATGCAATTTGGAAGGCTAAAGTTCCAGGTAGAGTAAAGCATTTCATCTGGAGGCTCAAGCATAATGCTTTGGCAACAAGGATGAACTTGGTAAAGAGAAGATTAACCACAGATCCAAACTGTCCAATCTGTAAGAATGGGGTGGAATCTATTGAGCATCGTCTTTTTCTTTGTCCCCTAGTTTGGTTTGGTTTGCAGCTGTGACAGGTTCCTAATATTGGTAACATCAGTCATTTTGGCCACTGGTTTGATGACATTGTTGACTCTATGTTCTGGTGTGGAAAAAGAGGTCATGATTAGTTTCCTAATGATGGCTCTATGGTTCATTTGGAAGGCTAGAAACAACAAGGTGTTTGATGATAAAGCCCCTTGCCCATCTATGTCCTTCATCTCATCAAGACATTCTGTGATGACCTAATCCCTTCTAGCCCCCAAGTTGAACCCTAATTCGTCAAATCATGCTGGAATTGCTAATTGCTCAAGGGGATCTGAGGCATATTGGAGACCCCCTCGTGACAATTTTATCAAAATTAACTCGGATGCCCAATTTGATGTGGGATCAGGTAAGGGGTGTTCAGGTATTATTGCTAGAAATAATTTGGGGAAAATGGTTGCGGGTTGTACCTCGAAATTGTTTGTGATCTCTCCTCTTGTTGCGAAAGCTCTTGCTCTTCGTGAGGCTATTTTCTTCGCATCAAGCCTAGGTTTGTCTTCAATCCTTCTTGAATCAGATTGCCTCGAATTAATTCAGATGTGCCGAGGTGTAAGCATTTGCCGAGATATTAAATTAATTTTGTTTGACCTTATGGAAATGAAGAAGAGTTTTTCCTTGTGTGGAATCCTGTGGACTCATCGTGAAGGAAATAGAGTGGCTGACGGAGTTGCTAGTATGGCATCGAAGGGAGACCTCCATTATTAATCCAACAACTTCTCTGGGAAGATGCAGCTAGAATTAATCCTGATCTGTGAAGTTGGTGTCTTCTCTGTGTTTTCGTTTCCCAATTAGGGTTTTTCGTTTAGTATATCTGTGTGTTTATTTCCCGTGTTTGCTGTTTTGGTGTAAGTTGGTACCCGCAGTTATTTCGGATCTCTTTTCCTTTGGGCCTGTTTGTGGCCGGTTTGTTGACATTAATGTATGTGGTTGGGCTTACCTTTTTTCTCAATGAAAATCCATTCAAATTGACCAAAAAAAAGAAAAAACAAATAAAGAAAGAATAATAGGTCATAATGTGGACTTCCATTACAACTAATTAAACCAAATACAAAAGGAAAATATCTTCAAAAAATCCATAAAATTACAAGTCACATTCAACTAAATATTTAATAGTACTCTGCATCTAGACTTTGTTTAATTTTTACATCAGAATTTATTTTTAAGGCAAACTAAATTAAGTTATCTTTAACACGTTTTCAAGCAAGAATGAAATTAATTTAAAATTGAAATTTGGTTGAATGAAATTGAGAATTTATTTAAGAGTTCTCTGCACCTAGACTTCAGTTATCGATTGGTATAAAGTCGCACAAAAAAAATAGTATATGTAAGATCATAATGGTATGGGTTGGGTTGGATTTAGTAGGTTCTAAATTTTCAAACCTGCTACCCAATCCGTACTTTATGGGCCTCCCTATTTTAAAACCAGCCCAACCCACTTACCCGAACTAACCCAAATTTTGTAGATTGAGTTGGATTGGGATGCGGAATGAGTTGGGTCAATGAGTAGCCGTGACCACCCCTAGTTACTAATATTTTGCAATAAAAGTAATACACAACAATCCCAGTATTCAAATACAAATAACAAATTGACACACTCTCTCTACATGTCTTATTTTAATAAGATAATAACAGCACTAACCCTTTTTATAAAAACAGTACATATAAGTATTCCTTCTAAACAAATTCATGTCATGTTCATGATGAAAAAGTTTAATTACATGTCACAATAGTGACCGATGGATCAGAACTCAAAAAGAGTTGTTACGTAAGTGCGTGTAAATTACAAGCTTAAGCAAAACCTAATATCATAGGCTTCGTATCTCGTAGCTTTTCTTGTTTTCTTAATCATGCTTTAGTCCTTTTCTTAAAAGTACACTCTATTGAAGTAATGCTCTGATTTTTGTCGTGGAGTTTTAAGGTTATATTACTCAAGGGACTAAGAATTATGCCTCACTTCAGCAAGAAGAGAGTCAAATGTAGCATGTAATTCTAGAAAAGGGCATGCACATTGTTTAACCGAAATTGGTAAGTATTTTGTCAACAACAAATTGGTATGTACAAAATTGTGCATTTTAGCTGGTAGGAAGAGTGTTTCCTTGAAGACTTTGTCTAGACTAGAACACACAACCTCGATACAAAGCTATCACAACTTTTATTTCTCTTGTTCCGAAGATTGATAGCCCACAATCCCTCTTCAAGTATTGCCCAATATCGTTGGTTGACAGTCTCTATAAGATGCTTTTAAAGCTACTTGCGGGCATATTGAAATTTGAAAGGAGTTATGGGCAAGCTTATCTCCTTAACACAAAATGTTTTTCTTCTGAACAGGAAGCCTTACCTTGAATGGATGGACATATAGGTGCCTAGGGGATTTAAGACTTTAGACTTCGCTACCTTTTTCGCAGATGGTAAGTTTAACATGGAACACATTGACTGATTCACAGCCCAATATGGAGAAGGAAACCAGAATGAATTCCATAAAATGCAAATATTCTCTTTATCTTTGATAGGAACAACTTTTACACGATATTCATCCCTTTCACCTAATTCAGTTCAAACCTAGACAGACATGAAAATGTGCTTCCACGATAGGTTCTATTGGCCTCAACCTAAAGTACCGACCTCATGAATCTAAGACAAAAGGTTGTTGAGGCAGTAGCCGATTTTATTGAAAGATTCAAAAAAAATGGCTGGCAAGTGCTTAGTGCAATTCTCTGAGTCACAATATACTTCTATTGCCAACATTAGGATGCACCCTGTGACATTCCGAATACGCATCGGAATGAGAGGGATCTTGAGGCTGTGCTATTTGACTGTACAATTGAAGGAATGCTTAAAAGAATGGATTTGGACTACATATACCAACAAGATGCATCTTTTCGGGAGCCCATCTCTTAAGAACTCCATAATTAAGCGTGCTTGACTAGGAGTAGTAGTGGGATGGGTGACCTTTTGGGAAGTTTCCTAGAAAGCATGCAAGTGAGGACAAAAGACACGTGTTGGTTTGTGGGGCAGTCGACAGTTCTAGAAGCAATCTGGGATGTTACACACTCTCAGGTAAAAGAGAAATTGTTGGGCCAAGCCTGAGCTGGCTTGAGCAGCTTAGCTTCAAGAGCTTTAGATCAAACTCTTCAGACACGAGAGCAACATGCATAGTTACACAAGTTCATTGGATTTGACTTCACTATTGAGTACTGCTTGGGAAAGAAAATCTGACAGCAGATACATTGTCACGTGTGTTGTTCATAGTGTGGCCAGAGCCTAAGAGTAAGTTCCTATTGGTCAGGTGCCACTACTGTCCCATGCATACCGTTGCCTCTGACTACTTCAGCTGCATGGCCGATTTTGGAACTTGTAGAGGTGATAGCTACTCGTATTGTCATGCAAGGTTCCATCGTTGTTCCGCAGGTATTAATTAAATGGTGGCACTGGGCACCTACAAAGGCCACTTGGGAAAATCAAGCTGAGTTTGAGAGTGCTTTTCCAAACTTCAACCTTAAGGGGGGAGGGGTAATGCAAGGGGTCAAAGGAAGCATAACCCAATCATCATTGGCCCAAGTACAAAGGAAGGCCCACTTGAGAATGTGGCAGCAAGAAAAAGTGATAGAGTTAGAGTAGCTAGCAGTAAATGGAAGGAATAAATATGATGGAAGAATTAGTATGTGAAGGGATGTACATTGATTTGCGAATATTCTACCCAATTCTCTCTTTTCTTGTTAGGCAGTCGTCTGCCCCCCTTGTATTCTTTCTTCCATTCTTGAGCTATTGAATTGCTTGTAATCAATAATGCAGATTCTTGATTCTCGCCGAGTTTTCTTTTCATCACATTACATTCTTCTCAAAATTGTTACAACAACCCAAGTACTTGTTTAAAAACCAAATAAATTTCAAATAAAACATCCAATATCACTATTGCAGTAATTTCTATTGTTTGCTTGCAAAACAGTGTAACATTCAGTCTAATGAATACACCAGGGACAGAATAAATAGCAGAAAATCCTCATATGACTTCAATAATAGGTGGAGGATTTGGAGGATGACCTAACAGATAAATGCTTTAAAAAAAAAATTTGTCAATGGAGTTCAAATTAACCCCTGTAGTGATGCAACTAGATAAAGGGACAACGGTAGAGATAAGATGAAGGTTTCAACCAAAGGGGGAGAGAAATTATTGAAGTGAATCGGGTCCTTACCATATCAAATAACCCAAATAGAAATTATATAATATAAAAGAAATAAAAGAAAGCCAAATGAAATAGGGGGTCTGCTGAGTGGGGGCATGGAAGGAGTTGTAGGAGGAGGAAGCATGTGTAGTGCAGTGTTGATGGAAAGTGAGATACATTTTTTCCATTAAAGGTGTCCTCGTAATCTTCCTATCTCTGCTTTGAGCTGAGTCGGAAAAAACGTTTTGCATGCCTTAAACCATAATTACTCTTCTTACAACCTTACTTATAGCTATCCATCAAGAATGAATAAAATAATTTTAAGTTGTCATATGCTATTTTCTTCACAACGATTAAAATTTGACAACAACCAGTTGGCACTGGAATAAGTTTCTGATAACATGTAGAGCTTATAGTTTAGACTTTAGATCTTTTTAAACGCTCTTGCGCTAAAGATGCTCTAAGCAATAATGGATTCTGATCAAGCATATCGCCTTTGAAAAAGGGTCAGAATGTTCCCTTTTTCTAACTGTTTTGCATCCTTTGATGGCTGGCCATCAAGTCATCAGGCGCAATGAGATTCAGCATTCTGCCTAATCTTACAAGCATTAGAGAGCAATATGATTACACCATCAGTTGCAACATCCATGTCTCCTTAATTACACCACCAGTTGCAATATGATTCCTCGTCACCAAGTCATATTCTTGTTCTTTGGCATCTTTTGTGCTCTCAATCCATCCATACAGTTAGCTTCTATTTGTTTGCTCAATGGTTGACACCTCTTTCCATTTGTTTGATCATAGGCTCTCAATATCTAAACTTGCAATATAAATGAAATAGAAATCAACACAACAGCATCCCGAACTAGCAAAAGTATACAACCAAAACACCATGCTTATTATCTTCTACCATAAAAATGGCAAAACATAAAAGCAACAGGTCCAAAAGATAAAAAAGTCTATGTCTCAACTTGCTTGTTATATTCCTAACTCTGTTGTTGAAATGCAACAGGTTGCCATAACCTGTGGTGTCGACAAGGATTTCCAAACAGAAACTCTGCAGTTTTGAGACTTGTGGGTTCTGTCCCCATAATCTAAAACAGAAAAAATCAAAGACATTGTTACTAACAAACGCATACTAAACCCATCAGTACTGTTTGCATCTCATAAAATAAGATCTTATTTAACAAAGGTGATAAAAATCAGAACAGTGATGAAGTGAGTCTGCTTCTAACAGCAATAGTGGTCCACTTCATCTTGGCATGATTGCCAGACTGATCTTGTTACGTTCTACTGCAAACACACAAAAAAACAATATATAAAACAAAACTCAAGTAATTTTATGTCTTCAATCTACTAATAACTAACATAAACAAGATTAACAAGTCAGATATTATGCCTCAAATATTTTGAGTTCAGAAAGGATTTCTCCTTTCACACATCTAATTGAATCATCATACTTGTATTTTCTATAAGGAAAAAGTAATGAATTCTTAGTGCACTATTGAATACCTCCAACTTTTAAAAATCATTTTTATTATCATTTTTACACAGCACATTTAAACAAGTCAGACAAATCAAATGCCTCAAAAAAGTGAGTTCAGAAAGGATTTCTCCTTTCACACATCTAATTGAATCATCATCCTTGTATTTTCTTAAAAAACAATAAATAATTCTTCAGACGATATTACATATACCAAATCCAAAAGACAATTTTACTACCAGTGTTTCAAAGCACTACCAAACAAAAGGTTAACAAGTCAGATATATAAAATGCCTCAAAAAAAGTGAGTTCAGAAAGGAGTACTCCTTTCACACATCTAATTGAATCATCATACTTGTATTTTGAACTTAAAATCAAAACAGAATTAACAAAAACATAAAAATCAAAACACCAAGAAATTTTGATAGATATGTTCCCAGTTGCTAGCAGAGGCATTAATGAAGCAACCAAAGGAACTAACCTTGCATCAGTTAAAACTCGTCAAAATGGCAAGAAGCCATTTTTAACATAGAGATGTTAACATGATGAAAGAAAAAGTTCCAAAGGTAAAGGGTCTATGCCGCATTATATCAAACAAGTGGTGGATAGAGGACCCAGAGGGAAAACCCCAATGGAAAACCTCCATATTGTAAGTTAATTTTGCACAGCTATGACTCAAAACGCTTTCAGTTGATACGAAAGGCGATCTTAAGGGCCGTGCTTAAATAAATAATCAATAATCAAAAGCATAAAACAGAAAAATGAAACATTGATAATGAAAATAGGTTAGTAGATCCCTCTGACATCATTTTTCCTCAAGGGAATTCAGTCCACTACTTTCAAAATTATAAATCATCATAGGGAAAATTGATCAGACAACTTCGATTGTCCAATTTAATTGAAAACCATGAGAAATAAAAAAAAATTAGCAGATGAATACACCATAAATCGATTGAGAAAAAAATGAAATTTTTAGCATGATAATCAAAACAAATAGGAAAAAGAAAGATCCCCCCCAAAAGAAAATTATCAAACGCAGCAAGCAAATAGAAGACGAAAACATAAAAAGCTTCTCTACGAAAAAAATACAGAGCAATCTATTGCTACCACCACACCCTAGAAACCCTATCGCTCTCAAAAACGGCGGAATCACTTCAACTAAACAAGGGTTTGGTTTGTATTTATAGGAAAGAATACAGAGGTTGTTTTCCAGGTTAGACCCTAGATATTTTCCATAATGACGCTTCAGTCCCTATATACATGAATAAATCTCAATTTAATTTTTTTTTAAGGTAAATCTCAATTTAATCTATAAATAAAATACCACTTTCTCTTTCTTTTTTTTTATAAGCAATGATGATACATTAATGAGAGACTAAGGGTGCTCAAACCCACAAACACAACACAGTTCAAAAGTTGTTAATACAAATGAGGGTATTATTCCACCAAGAAGAAATGGAAATTATGGAATAACTAGAACCTTTGTCACCCCATAAATAAACTAACTCCAAGATAAACATTTTATGTGGGTTGAAATGAATCAATATTGGGATCTTCTCCCCTAAAAAATGGTTGTTCCGAGCCTTCCAGATACACCAACATGTTGCCAACCATAATATGTATTTAACCTTCTTAGCCTTTTTGCCCGAATACAACTCACCAAAACCGATAAAATGTTGAGCAATACTGATCGAGTTTGGCGTCTGCACGTGTAACCAAAGATCAACATTGTCCCAAACACTTCTTGCGATACTACAAGCCGGGAAAAGATGTTGTAGCTCTTCGCGCACACCCCTACAAACAACGCAAACATCACCTTCCTCTGAATTAATAACATTACGCTTAAACAATAAATCACAAACAGGAAGTGAGTCCTAAAACAATCTCCAACCAATGATCAAATTTTTTGATGGAATAATAGTCTTCCATAACGCATTGAAATCGAAAACCATGTTGTTCTCAATAGATTCAACACTATCATTTGTGAGATGTTTGTAGCAAGATCTGATTGTGAAAACTTTGCTTAAGTCTATGGTCCAAACCTATAAAGCCCTGATTCTCCAAAATAGCCTAAGTATCGGTGTCGGACACATATCTGACACCGATACGTCTGGACACGTTTCCAGAAAGTATCGGTGAATTAATATTTAATTTTTAAACAGAAAAATACAGTATACGTCAAAGATACGTAAAGACACGTTCAAGATACGACGCCATCACCGGATACGTCGACGGGATACGCAAGGAATGACCGGATACGCACAAGTGGGATACGTCTTGTGTTTTTTAAAAACACACGTTTCTTTTGTATAAAAAATATAGGCAAAATTACACCAGGGGACCTTTAACTTATTTATTTGTAACAAGTTGGCCCTTTAAGTTTCTTTTGTAACAAATAGGCCCTTTAAGTTACCTGACGTTGACACCGTTGGCCCTTTTAGTAAAATGTAATATCGTTCATTACATCAAAATACACCAAAATATGTTTGTTTGCATCAAAATACATAAGCTAGAGTAGTCACAATATATAAAGTAGCATTACATCAAAATATATAAGCTAGAGAAATCATTAAAAGGGCCTATTTGTTACAAAAAAAACTTAAAGGTCCAACTTGTTACAAATAAATAACTTAAAGGTCCTCTAGTTTAATTTTGCCAAAAATATATTTAATAATAAATTTTAATAAAATAATAACATTGAAAAGTGAAAACAAACAAAAACCCTAATTTTAAAATTGGTTTGCGCTGAAAACATGAAGAAGAAGAAGAAGAATAGAAACGAAAAGTTTCTGCTGCCACCGTGAAACGCCATCGGCGAACTTGCTCTTGCTGTGGTGCAAAACCTCCATTGTCGGCGTCTAGGCACGCGGCCACCGTGCAAGCCACCGCGCAAGCCACTTCGCAAGCTACCCCCTGTTTTGTCGTTCAGTCTTTCTGGTGCGTATCTGTTCTGTTTTTGTGCGTATCTTTCTGGTTCAGTCTTTCAGTTTCTAATGCTTGTGTGTTTATATTCTTATTAATGATTTCAGTTCATCATCGTTTAGTATTTTTGCTTTTGTTAAAATGCTTTTTTTCCACTTCGCAAGTCCTTGTTTCTAATGCCTGTGTGTTTGATTTTTAGTTGATTCTTATTAATGTTTTATTTCCTACTGATTCTAATGTCTTATTAATGATTTTTAGTTTTCTTATTAAAGATAACACAAATAACAAGAATAACACTGCACAACGCTAGTGAATACGAAATAATGTATATAATTATAATCTGTGTCTTCAAGACATTGGCCAAATGGATCTTCTCCATTATTTTGTTTCAACGCTTGTGTTGCTATTTTCTATTCACTTTTCAGGTGTGTATGTGTTCTGATTTTGTATTTTAATGTAGTTTGAAAAATGCCTCCCGTGGAAGAAAGTATTTCAAGTTCATTTGCTTCAAAGGAACCTCAAGATGACCATGCTCCACTTTGTAGATTGGTTCAGATATCAGAGGAGAAAGATGAAGAAGGTGGCAACAAGGTTTTGGTCTTGCAACTTTTGTCAAAAAATGGTGAAGAGTTTATATTCTAGAGTGAAAGCACACTTACTCAAATTACCCAATTGTGGTTTTGCTGCTTGTCCTAAGGTAAGTGATGTTATCTTAGCTGATTTAAATCGAATTTGTGAAGAGGCTAAGAATAGATTAAAGCCTAAAAATGTTCCATTGCCTATTGAAAAATTGTGTCCAATACCACCAACAAGGTAACAAAAGAGAAGAAGAGGTGGTACAGAAAATGCTTTTAATTTAGATGAAAGGAATCATCTCAGAGCAATTATAGCAAGGATGTTTTATTGGGGGGTTTATCATTTCATCTTGCTAGGAATCCTTACTTTGTTAGTTCCTATTCATTTGTTGCTAATCACAACCTTAGTGGTTTTCTTCCAGCTAGTTATAATGCTTTGAGAACTAGTCTTTTGAAACAAGAGAGGTCTCATGTTTAGAGAATGCTTGAGCCTATCAAATCTTTATGTCCGATGAAAGGAGTCACACTGTTTTCTGATGGCTAGACAAATGTGCAAAGGAGAGTATTGATAAATTTCATGGCTATTAGTGAAGGAGGGCCTATGTTTTTGAGGGAATAATTTTAATTTAGTTTTTTATTGAAGTATCCTCTCCGTCGTATCTTGATTTTCAAAATTTCCCGAATCCACGTATTTGTATCGTGTCGTATCGTGTCGTATCTTGTATCCGGGATTCATAGGTCCAAATCCAAGAGTTCCGCCCTCACGATTGATAAAACATCCTGCAATATCAAACTCAACATTCTGGCCTCCTCTAGTTGATTGACGTCCACATTTGTCCAGGGGGTATTCCATTGCCAAATGTTGTTACACCAGTCACCCAAATCAGCAACTTTCACAGGCCTTTTCCTGCAACTAGCAAATAAATTAGCAAAAACAAGTTCCAAGGGCTGTTTCTCTATCCAATGATGATGCCAAAAGTCTACCCCTCGACCATCACCCAAACCCCATTTAACGCAAGCCTCAAACCAATCTACCGAAAGTTGCTCATTGTTGTTGTGTAAAAACAATATGTGTAAGTATACACAATCGCAACAAGTAATAAAGAGTAAGTAGAGATCGTTCCCACGAGGATTGTTGAGTTCTTTTCTATATTTAATTAGCAAGTAAGCTAGTGAGTAAAAGCAAGGTAAAATAACAAGTTGTAGAACCCAATTTTATCAACAAACAGCAAGTAAAATAAATGATTAGTAGAAATCCAGAATGAGAGTAAGTTGGGAATGCCTTCACTATGCAAATTCATAATAATGGTCTAATGTTGTATCTGATACTGCAGCACTGGGTGTTGTCGCAATAGATATATTCTTTCAAATACTTCACACTAGGGTTTTCTTACAAGAGCTTATGTCTAAGTCCTAAATAAGTCCACCTTAGGCTGCTTAGGTACCCACAGTATTCACCCTATGAAGTTTGCCCTCCTATGTCTAGGTTTTAAGCAAGGATTATCAAAGTGTCCTTTAATAACCACTATTCATATTATCCTCTGAGATCAATTTATAAACCATGTCTGAATCTATAAATGGTACTTATATTTAGGTGATCAAGTCTAAAATAAGTTTGGAAATAGTATCACACAAAGGATAAAAATGCTAAACATCAAATACATGCATTAAACAAACTAAGACTTCATTACATAGATCAAAACATCCCAACTAAGTGTATTTAGCTCATGATGAGCAAACAACACAAGAAATACAACTCAAACATAAATGCTAAAGCCATAGTACCGAAAATACAAGGAAGAAATATACTAAGAAGACGTAGACTGAAGATTGGCTCCAAGAATAGTAGCATGAAGGTTCAGATCAGCTCCCAAATCCACGAAATTCTTCAAACTATGTGCACTTGACCTAATTCTGTTCTTTATACTTTGCCTTAGTGTATCTTAAAGAACCCCTAAACTTAGTTTCATAAGCTACCCTAAATTTTTAGTAGAATTTTGGCACAACCTTAGTCTACCAAAATCTAACTTCAGCATCAGATTGTTTCTAGCTTACTAATTTCCTACCTAAACCTCACTAGTGGAAAAAAGGCATTTCATAATTGTTAAAAACGACATTTCATAACAGTTCATGAACAGATGCAGAAAAAGGAGATATAAGAAATAGGGACTTTAACATCGGCTGCAGAACAGATGCGAAAAATAGTTTCCGTATCTGTTACCCGTAGGTCCGTTATAAAAAAAGTCAATTTTATCAAGAATAAGCGTATTTTTGACATCAGGTTTTTAAGGGAACCGATATGAAAAGTATTTTCCGTATCAGTTTTCTATAAGAACCGATATGAAAAATGTAGCTTTTTAAAAAAAATTGTTTCTTGACGTCATATAGCAAATCTTAATATCTGTAGCTTGTCATTTTATAATGAGCTAAAAGAAAGGTTTCCAATATGATATTCATAGATAATAATCTGTTTTTGGGGAACCAAATAGTTGAACTTATGAGACTCTCAAATCCAAATACACCATGATCTAAAAAATTTAAACGCCAAAGGATAAAAAACACATCACCCAGAAAATATTCAAATATGTAAATCCTGAATTTGAAAGTGTACATTCCCAGTCCTTTTCTTCTTCCTTCAAGCCGTGCACTCTCAAATTGTTGACTATTCTGAAATTGATAAACTCCACATCTCTGCATCTTTTCTGCAAAATATTCCCAGCATATATGTTCCATTTCTGCAGTAACAAACAACATATTAGCATAAAAACCTCAACAAAAAGAGATTCTTTTGTACTTATTGAGTAAACAAAATCTTTCAAGCACCATTGTTCTTTTATAATGCATCACATATATGTAGAAACCTTAATGCATCAGATATATGTAGAAACCATAAGGTGCTACAACATTAATAAACCAAGGAGATTGTTTCTTTTGTCCATGTTAAAAAATCTGAAGTAATAAAAAAAATAAAGAGATACTAAAAGGAAATTCAATAACATACATGAGTGCAAAACTCTAGATAAGTGAAAAATGATTCATTTCTCCACACCACATGAGTGAGCCCCCTCTTAATTCCAAGGATGCAGGAGTGCTTACTGAAAATATCACAAGGATGCAATAACATAAAAATTTGACACAATAAACAAAGTTTAAGTTACTTAGTAATAGTATACATGATTCATTTTTCGCATAGCAACAACAATAAACTAAAGGTGATTCATTTTTCACATAGGGAAAATCAAATGGCAGATATTGTGTAACTATAGTAGAATTGGTATGAACAGTTTACCATTAGCTCACATATGTGAAAATAGGCTTGTCTGCAAAAATAGGGATCAACTCATGTAGTATTGCTCAAAATTGGTCTATAAGTTCCAAATCAAGCTAGTTTAAGCCTAAAACATGGTATTTTGTCGTAATTTCTAAACTAAAAAGAATATGGAAGTCAAACTTATTTCGAAAGTACCAAATTCCACAGTTATGCAGGTCAAAATCTATTGGGAAATAGATTTGACCTATACATGTTATTTAAGAGGTTCTTGACAACAACTTTAGTACCAACAGTGAGTACATTAGTACCAAAATCTTCCCCTTTCACTTACAATAACAACATTTACTCAAACAGAGACTTCATTTGTTCGTGTGATAGTGACCTTTTCTTGGTGATATTAATCACAAGATAAAAAGGAAGATGAAATGGCTACTAGAAATATGAAAGGAGAGCTTATGGTATACATCAGTTAAAAGGCAAATTAAAAAAGTAAAGCACGTGAAACTAACCTCAATTACACACATCAATAGAGTAATGGAGACCAAAAACGCAATAATTGTAGAAGGAAGTAGCACTAGAAGTCCAAGAAACCATTGTAGCTACAAATGTATAATTAAGATAGTTAAGAAATGATTGTAAATTAGTTCAATAACCTATTAAGTAAGCTAATGATCTAATTTTATGAATAAAAATGGCTAAAAGACAATTGGAGATGATGAAGATCCAAGTACTACCTATGTGAACCAATGATTTGTTGAAATGCAAACCACCATGTTATTGCACATTTGTTGCATGTTGTTACCTAAACCAGGTGTTTTCAATGCTAAATTTAGCATTCCCCT
The DNA here is from genome assembly GCA_963573325.1 of Astragalus glycyphyllos. Lineage (NCBI taxonomy): Eukaryota > Viridiplantae > Streptophyta > Magnoliopsida > Fabales > Fabaceae > Astragalus > Astragalus glycyphyllos. Next base: position 39,246,359 of record OY754307.1, read on the forward strand.
AAATAATGATGGGGCTATAATATACTAATACAAGTAAGTTAAATGGAACCTTGAGTTATGCTCCAACTAAAACAGAGAAATCAAAATTAAACAATCAACCTCAAAAAGTGCAAGACAAGGAAAATGATTCATTCCTCCACGTCACATGAGTGAGCCCCACTTAAATTATAACTCCAAAGATATGTCTATTTGGTTGCAACAGAATAAGGAAAAATTATATGCTTTATCATCTAAATTATGCAATTAAATGAAGAAATAAATATTTGAAATTACTCATATCAAGGAAATGTTTGAAATTGTGTCTACAAGAAATTAATATTAAAACTCATCACATCGCACAATAGAAAATAATCTCAAGGAGTATGAGCTATCGTCACATTCAGATCCTCACAATCAGACCAAATATAAAAATCCTAACCACAAACGATTCAAAAGTCCATATCATAGTAATAGATGACCCTAGCATCACAACTCCCAAATCAATTTCAGACTCACAAACTAAACCTCCACAGTCAAATATCACAAACTAACCCCAAATAAGTGCAGGTTGCAATAGCATGAAAAACGAAGTAGAAATAAAACACTTTAACAAGAAGAGGAATTAAAAAGGTAAAGGGAATAACGGCTAACCTGAGTGTTTGATTTGCATTTGGGTACTGCCAATTCATAGTTTAGGCAAAACCGCAAAAGCATCTTCATTCTTGTCTCTTATAGTTTTTGCCAAAACCATTATTTACAAGTTTCAAATTAACACAATATTAACAATCAATTACTCTAGATTTACAATCAATTTAAAACAATATTAACAAATTTACAATCAATTTGCAAAGCGGGAAGAAACGGGAAAGGGAATTAGGGGGCAGACAGATTCACGGGAACAGGAAAGGAACAAAAAGAAATTAGGGGAAATTAGGGAAACATTACACAAATCATAACAATCAAGATTAGAAGGGAAAAATTAGAAGCTTACCGTCAAACACAGAACAACACCGTCACAGGGAGGAAGATCAACGGCGGCAGAGGCGCAGCAAGGTCGAGCAGAGGCAGCGAGGAGGAGAAGATGAGCGATGTTGTTGTTGATGGATATAGAAATGAGAGAAGAGAAGACAGATGCAAGAAAGAAAAAATAGAGAGAAGAGGAAAGAAGAATCATAGATGAGAGATGAAACTTTGATGATAGGGTTGCAGTGAGTTTGATGATGGACGCGAAGGGTTATTGCAGCGTGAGCGTTTTTGCGCGTTGCTTTTATTTCTAAAGTGAGAGGGAAGGGAGTACGCCAAAGAATTTTGGAAAATATTAGCGTTTTTCTATAAATGGTGTAGCATGGACCCAATATGAAAGATGTAAATTAGCGTTTTCTATATCGGTTCGAGAGGCAACCAATGTAAAAATTGTAAAAATAATTACAAAACTGCCACCGTGTCATTTTTAACATCAGGTCGTTTTTAACCGATATGGATTACTGATATAAAATGACTTTTTTCCACTAGTGCCTAGAGTATGAGTGTGGGAACAATAACAATCTAATCATCAATCCAAACTAGGCTATCATCACTCAAACTCACCATAATCATCATTAAGTCAGCCCAAAAAGAAGAAGAATCTATTACTGATTTGAACAAAAGATACAACTAAACATGCCTTTTAAAAACAAACAACACAAGGTCCTCCCCCAACTTAAGACTCAGCAGTGTCCCCACTGCTCATGTAAAATACTATAGGGAGAGACTTTAGACACAATTAAAACAGAAATTAGACACTTAAACAACTAAACACAAAAGAACTAGGTAGAAAACAATAATTAAAAACAACTAACAGTACTTAAACAACTAAACACAAAAGAGAAAGGGCAAACTAGAAGGGATCCCTGGTTTGTTTCTGGTACTGGCTCTTGTGACTTGGTGCACTCTTCAGCATATGCAATGGATGCTGCTGCAGCAGATGCTGTAGCTCTGCCTTCTGACACTGATGCTGTAGCACTACCCGTGACAGCATCCACTCTCTACATTTCAGCTTCCAATGACCTTGGTGTTTTCTCTTTGGAAGGTTGAGTTTTGGGTAGATTTTTCTTTGGTGAGGGAGGTTGTTTGGTTGATAGGGACTTGTAGAATGGATTGTTTTGGGTGGAGGGGATGGTTTTGGAATAAGGATTAATTGTTTGGTTTGAGGTGGTTCTGGATGAAGGGTAAATAACGAAGGGTTGTAACTGTGAGAAGTGGGCTTTTGTGGTGAGAATGTATTTTGGGTGAAGGGATGGTTTAGGTGGAGGTGTGGTGAAAAGGTTTTGGGTAGGTGGTGATTGTGGAAAAAATTGTTAACAAGGTTTAAATGATTAGAAAGAGAAAACACACTGCCAAATAGCAGAGGTGACTGCCAAATATGCCACATTGGGACTTGAAACTTCATTTTGATCACGTGCTCAACACTTCAGTAACAGGTGCTGCAACACATGGTGCTGCAGCACCAAAATTCTGCATAATTGACAGGACAAACCACAGGACCACTTATTCATACCTGAAAAAGTAAAAACAAAAACACACAAAACACAATTAGTCTTAAAAATCTGGGTTGTCTCCCAGTAGCGCTTAATTTATAGTCTTTAGCTAGACTTGACCTTCAAAACCCAAGTTAGGGTGGATAATAGGACAAGAAGAAAATGTCATCCTTCCACTTTCTCCTTTTTGTCAGAAATCCCATGTATTTAGCATAAGGAAGCAAGTGTTCCCATGCCCCAATTAATAAGCATTTGGGATAGGAATTCTCCCTCTCTTGAAAAATTTGAAGCTCATTTTACGGAGGACTCTTTCCTTCAATTACCAAGGGCTGAACCTTAATTGTCACATGACTCTTTTTATACCCCAACCTTGCCTTTTCTTCCTTGTCACTATTTTTGAAATTTTCTTGTTCTACAACTACACAAATTTTTTGTTTTTCTTCCACTACTTCCAAATGACCACATTCAAGTTCACACTCTACACTCATTTCTTTCTTTTGCTCAACCACATATTCAATACAACTCTCTTCTTTTAGATCAATCACTTCTTCAATACAACTCTCTTCTTTTGTATGCTCCATAATTGTCTTAAAGTGAGCCTCTATATTCTTACATGACATTTGAAAGTTGTCACTATCCACTTTGATATCCTCAAGGGATTGAGCTACAAATTCTTGGAAGTTGGGGATGGTCTCATGGAATCCTTCGGTTTGAGCTTGACAACTTGGATCTTGCTCATACACAAAGTTTTCCATGCCACAATCCATATTTTGGGTTGTCATCGGCATGAAATTTGTCTAATAACAGCCCCTTTCAAAGTTTTGACGCTCTACCTTCATAGATTCAATAGATTGAGCTAAGAGTTCTTTTAAACTAGAGTTTCCCTCATGTAATCCTTAGGTTTGAGCTTGGGAACATGGATTTGTCTCAAAACTGCCCCTTACATGTTCACTACCATGGGAATCAAAATTGAAACATTGTTGAGCATTCAATTCTAGCATAAAGTAAAAACTCCAATGGTCCATGGCATAAAGTGGAATTTTGTTTTTCTTTCACAAAACACAAAACACAAATAGTGAAACTAAAAACAACAAAGAGAACACATTACAAACACAAAACACAATACAAAATAGAAAAAAAACTGCTCAAAAATAGAACACACCAAAAACGAACTAAACTTACTAACTAAACAATAGAAAATAACTATCACAATCCCCGACAACGGCACCAAAAACTTGTTGTGTAAAAACAATATATGCAAGTATACACAATCGCAACAAGTAATAAATAGTAAGTAGAGATCGTTCCCACGAGGATTGTTGAGTTCTTTTCTATATTTAATTAGCAAGTAAGCTAGTGAGTAAAAGCAAAGTAAAATAACAAGTTGTAGAACCCAATTTTATCAACAAACAGCAAGTAAAATAAATGATTAGTAGAAATCCAGAATGAGAGTAAGTTGGGAATGCCTTCACTATGCAAATTTATAATAATGGTCTAATGTTGTATCTGATACTGCAGCACTGGGTGCTGTCGCAATAGATATATTCTTTCAAATACTTCGCACTAGGGTTTTCTTACAAGAGTTTATGTCTAAGTCCTAAATAAGTCCACCTTAGGCTGCTTAGGCACCCATAGTATTCACCCTATGAAGTTTTCCCTCCTATATCTAGGTTTTAAGCAAGCATTATCAAAGTGTCCTTTAATAACCACTATTCATATTATCCTCTGAGATCAATTTATAAACCATGTCTGAATCTATAAATGGTACTTATATTTAGGTGATCAAGTCTAAAATAAGTTTGGAAATAGTATCACACAAAGGATAAAAATGCTAAACATCAAATACATGCATTAAACACACTAAGACTTCATTACATAGATCAAAGCATCCCAACTAAGAGTATTTAGCTCATGATGAGCAAACAACACAAGAAATACAACTCAAACATAAATGCTAAAGCCATAATACCGAAAATACAAGGAAGAAATATACTAAGAAGAGGTAGATTGAAGATTGGCTCCAAGAACAGTAGCATGGAGGTTCATATCAGCTCCCAAATCCACGAAATGCTTCAAGTAAGTCAGCTCGTGTATTGCTGCAATGTCACTCCCAGCATTGTTGTGCAGAATTTCTACTTTTATTGTGAAAATGGAGCTTAGAACGAAAATGAAGAGAAAGACTATGTCTAAACCTTGCCTTCTTTCTGAACCAGCCTCCTCAATGAGGAAGATGAGCCTCCTTAAATAGTACTAGGGTTTAGTGATCCAAGAAATATTCTTTGGAGGCTCCATTTGTCTTTATGTGTGCCTAGGAGTACAATGTGCCCACAAAAAGGGAATATTCTGTGCATGACAGCCTGGTACCAGCAGCAGGGCGTGTCCGTCCTTTTCTCACAGCTCGCCTCAACATTTTCTCTCTCATCTGTCGCAGGAACGCAATGTTGCGGCACCTGATGCAGCAGCAATGAAATAAACACATAAAAGCACAAATGGGGCACTAAAGTGCCAAAATGACTTCAAACCAGAATTAAATCTTATTTTACACTAAACAACATATTTTAACTAATTAAACACAATATTACTTTAGAACTCACATTAATTTAAGCTAGAAAGCATAAATAACTCTTAAAATAAGAATTATCAATTGCCCACGCCCAAAGATCACACCACCACAAAGAGTCTAATCTTGTATTCGCTGATAATGATCTGTTAAAAAAAATAGAGGACGAGTCTCTGTACTAGGATTCCCCTGCAACTAAAATCCCCATCATTCAAAATACGTCATTTCCACTTTGCCAAGGGAGCGATATTAGAACACTTAAGATTTTTAATACCAAGTCCACCTTCCTTATTGGGTTTGCAAACCTTATCCCAAGCCACCCAATACATACCTCTCTTTCCACATCGTTAATGCCCCATAAAAAATCCCCTGGATCTTACATTGAATTAATCACCATCTTCGGAACCTTATAGAAAAAACAAATATAGAGGAATGCCATTTAAAATTGAATTGATAAGAGTTATCCTTCCTCCCATAGAGAGATTGCGCCCTTTCCAAGAAGCCAACATTTTACTAAGCTTGTCTAACATAGGCTTCCAAGTTGCACCACGCCTAGGATTAGCATCCATAGGAATTCCCAAAAGTTTAAAAGGAATGGAGTCCGTGCGGCAATGAAGAAAAGTCGAGGTCGCTCCCAAAAAATCTTCTGACACATTAATGCCAATGAGTTTACTCTTGTGGAAGTTTACCTTTTGACCCGAAACAAGTTCAAAACCTTTAAGAATGGTTTTGATACTCCAAATATTATCCAATGTAGCTTTCCCCATCAAAATAGTGTCATCAGCAAATTACAAAATTGAAAACAAATGATTATCCTCCACCTTATATCCAACGAAAGATCCTTGCTCCATCAAATTTTCCATCATAGTGGAGAAACCATTAAAGAAAAGGGGATAAAGGATCCCCTTGTCTAAGACCCCTTTTCACTTTAAAATCTTTTGTAGGGATGCCATTCACTAACACTGACAAATAGCTAGAAAAGATGCAAGCCTTCAACCAATTAATCCACTTCAAGCTGAACCCCACTTTCTCTTATTTAATCTAGGCTTAAATATATGTTTGGTCCCTCCAAATATGGGCATAATCTAGTTTGGCCCCTGTAAAAAACTTTTAAAAAGAGCCTTGCAAATATTGATCATTTACAGTTTAGTCCCTCAATTAACTTGCTATTAAAAAAACTGATGTGGCAAACGGAGATGACGTCAGTAATGATGTCACTGCCACATGTCACCATATTATTGGACCTTTGTGCCACACGGACAACCAATGGATGACTACCACGTGGTGCTCACATGGAAATGTGGGCACCTTGTGTTATTAAAAGTTTTTAACAATTTGTCTGTTGAACTCGTGACCCTTCAGCGATACTGAAGTGGCATATAGAGTCACAAGAAGGGGAGGGGTTGAATTGTGACCCTTTGAAAATTTATATCCTACAACTTAGAAAATGTCCTCTCAAGTTTATACTTGGAGATGAGATAGTTAGCATAAATCAATTTCACAAGACATTCTCTTCTTGAGTAGGTTCCATGCATTAAACCTTCTCTATGTTGAGTAGGTTCCACATAGTGAACCTTCTCAAGTTGAGTAGGTTCGAAGCAGTGAACCTTCTCTAGTTAAGTAAGTTCAAAGTGTTTAACCTTCTCTGGGATGAGTGAGTTCCACACTGTGAACTTCCTTTACATAATGAGTCTTGTGTTGTGTTTATGCATAAAAACATTGTTAGAAATTATAGGATCATAGAGATGAAGTTTCTCCTCATATTTGAAATATGCTAAAGAGTTTGATTGAGAGAAATTCTCAAATGGAATCATATTGATTGAAAAAAGATGCTGAAATGATTACATTGTGCTCTATATATAGAGCTCTAGTAGATACTAACTAACTAACAAATCCTTAACAAACTAATTATCACTAAACTAATTTTTATCTAATTTTATATTTCTAATAGCCTCCCTCAAGCTGATAGTGGGATCACCACAACAGCTTGAAATACATGAATTATTCCAAACACTAAAATAAGGGGGGAAAATGGAAGCAAACAGTAGAAAAAAAACTAAGCCTAATGCAAATAAGCAAGACAAGATGAGTGGCCCAATAACATCTCCATTTGAGGTCTTAAACTTTCGTTCAATGTAAGGCCCATCAAATCTAGGGTTTTGCTTTTTTTTTGTTGATTTCCCTTTTTGCCCTTATGTGCTCTTGTAACCAATTAGTTTTGAAACGACAGACAAATGCTGAAATGCTCATCACTATTCAACTTTCTTCCACACCCACAACACCACTTTCTTCCACGCTCACAGCACCACACACAACAGAATATTCTGGAATCCAAACAAAACTTAGTCACCATTCCTTCATCTCTTCGTTCTCTCTCTCTCTGTGAAATTTCAGAAACACGAACGCCACTAAAAAAACAGAGAACACGAACAGAGAGAAAGTGAACGACGGCAAAGATGAAACGGAAACTGAGCATTAGAATATGAGCACCACCAAAAGAAACAGAGAATGATGAACGCCGGCGAAGTAGTCGCCGATCATGTGACTTCCACCAGATCGAAAACGAGAATCAGATCTTCTAGGAGTGTCGGAGAGATCAGATTGGTGAAAACCAACTCGTCTTCTGCCTTCATTGTCAGCGCCACATCAAACAGATGACGTACAACAGCGAAGTCGTCAATGGCGTGACTTCCACCGGGATCGAAGATTTGAATCCTATGTTTGGGAAGCTTTGCAAATATCAGATCTGCAAACAGCGACTTCACAATCAGATCCGTGCTCAACGGAAACGAATCCAAAACACGAAGTGATGTAGACTCTGGATCCAACATGAGTTCAGAGCATCGCACAGTGTAACCGGTGTCTTTTGAAGCTCCGCCTGGATCGAAGGAGAAGAATGAGAATCTTGAAGGTTTTGCGAAGACGACCGTTACCGGTGACGACATCTGTAACACCCCGGAAATAATTTAATTAAAATAGTTGATTGAATTATTAAAATAATTTGGAGGCGGGATATAGATAAATTAAAAGGTTAATATTTTATATGCGTAGGAGGTGAAACGAGTAAAGGAGGTGGTGACGTAGAGAGCCCAGTGTTTACTGAGCCCTCAACTTAAACCCTGGGGGTTTAAGCCAAACCCTCATTCGCAGCAAGCAAAAGAAAAACGAAAGTGAGAGTGAGAGAGAGAGCACGCGGCGCAAAGAGGGAGAGAAGAGGAGGGTTTCGCGAAGAATTTCAAAAGGAGATCGTTCGTGTTGCTGTAGTTTTGTTCGTGTCTCGTTCGTCGTGTTCCGGAGCTTACGTTATTCGAGGTAAGGGTGGGCTTAACCTTGATAATGGGTTGATGATAATTATGTGTGGGTAGTCTAGGGTTTTGTTGAATTGTTCGTGTTGTTGCATATCGTGTTTTCGTTGAGATTGGTGCTTTGATGATTATTGCACGTTATTGTGATTTGTTTCGTTATTTGTTGTTGCGTGATTGTTGTATCACGATGATGGTGTTGTTATTGTTCGTGTTTTTGTTGTTGCTGTGCGTGGTTGATTGTTGTTTTCGCGTTGTCGAATTGTCGTTTTTGTTGTGGTGGTTGCGGTGTCGTTGTCGTTAGGGTTTGGTGTTTGGCAATTTAGCGATTCTGGACACAGGTTCGGTTTTTCTAAAACTGGCGCTGTTTGGTTGATCCAAAAATTATGAGGTTGATTTTTTTTGAAAATAGACTTAACGCCGGTCGTTTTGGCACTGGTTTCGTCAAATTCGGAGTTGTATAGCTCGAGTTATAGGCGATACAAGTTAGGTTAAAATTCTGGAAACGATTTGGGTATAGATTAGGTATTTCGGTGACTGGGAACGTTGTATTGACCGAAAAATTATGTGGTTTATTTTTCTGGAAAATAGACTTAATGCTTGTTAATTTGGCACTGGTTTGGTTGCGTTTAGAGTTGTGTAGCTCGAGATATGAATTCCACAAGTTAGAGTAAGATTCTGGAAACAATCTGGACACAGGGTCAGTGTTTTGGTTACCACGTTTTCAAAAGAACTCCTTTTCGAACGAATCCAATTTCTTTGAAAACTAGACAAAATTTACCCCAGTTTATGCACAAGTTTCATGCAATTTGATTGAGTTTTGGTCACTTTGGAATTGCTTGAATTTGAAGGACAGAAATTGCCCTCTTTTGCAACTAGCCTGTGTGCTTTTCGAAAACTGTACCTATTGGACACTCTCCTTCAAAAACTGAACTTAGGGATGATAACCAGACCCATTGGGCTTTCCAACAAGTATTTATTTGTTGAAATCCGATGTCGTTTGCTATTTTAATTAATTCGCTGAAGTAGGTGCGATGTGCCCACTGGAGGGGTTGCATATCATCCCATTGTCTATGAATGTTATAATTTTGGTGGTTCACTGTCAAATGGACTTTTCCTTTGGTATCGGGTGCTGTGATATGGTGTAATTGTATTGTGTTGCTGTAGTTACCTGATGCTAGCATATTTTTATCATCTGCTTATTACCTCTGTTAGACTCACCCCTTCTGCTTGGAATGTTGCTCTCATGCGGCAACGCTGCAGGTGATCGCTAGTGCTCGTGGAGGAATTGCTTGGTTTTGCTTCTTCTCTCGTTTGGGTCTGTGTCAGCTCTCATATGTAGCACCGGGGAGTCGTTAGTTATCGTTTTGAACTATTATTTTAGTTATTGGAAATTGTTTTAATTAATTTTGGAGATGTCTCTAATTGTTAATTCTGGAGATGTTTAAACTGGTTAATATTTTCGCTGCTTGGTGATTTCTTTTATATAAATTATTTTGGAGATTTTTTTTTTGGAATAAATGGTGTTTTTTTTTAAAATGGTGAAAAATGTAGCGCCCTTCGAGGTGACTCTGATAATTGTCTATTTAGTTGTAATAGTAAAGGGGGGGTGTTACATTAGTGGTATCAGAGCAGTTCGGTCTGTCCGGCCAAGTTGTCGAGTCGTCGAGTCGAGTAACACTTGAGTAATTGTTACTCGTTCCTGATTATAGTTTCTGTTGCAGTGTTAGGTTGAGATGGCAGGACGGAACGATGCTGCACTCGCTGCTGCTTTGCAGGCTGTGGCTCAAGCTGTGGAGAATAACCCAGGTGCTGCTGGTGATGCTGGGTCGCGCAGTTTGGCTACGTTTCAGAGGGAGAATCCTCCTACCTTTAAGGGCAAGTATAACCCTGATGGTGCTTTGGCGTGGCTGAAAGAGATGGAGAGAATCTTTCGTGTTATGGATTGCTCTGAGGCGCAGAAAGTCAGGTATGGTACTCATATGCTGGCAGAGGAGGCTGATGACTGGTGGTTGGAGGTGAGGCAGAGGTTGGCGACTGTGAATGAAGAGGTCACTTGGGCTGTGTTCAGCAGAGAATTTCTGAGAAAGTATTATCCTGAAGATGTCCGTGGGAAGAAAGAGATTGAGTTTCTGGAGCTGAAGCAGGGTAATATGTCGGTGACTGAGTATGCTGCCAAGTTCATTGAATTGGCGAAGTTCTATCCACATTATGGTGAGGCTGGTGCTGAATTCTCCAAATGCATCAAGTTTGAAAATGGGTTGCGGGCTGATATCAAGAAGGCGATAGGGTATCAGAAAATTCGGGTGTTCTCGGAGTTGATTGACAGCTGCAGAATCTTCGAGGAAGACAGTAATGCTCATTCTAGAGTCATGAGGGATAGGCAGAAGAATTTCTCGAGTCGTGGGAAGCCGTATGAGGTTCCAGCTGGTAAGGGCAATCAGAGAACTGCTGTGGGTAAGAGACCTAGTGGGGGAGATGCTGCTGCTAGTGTGGTATGTTACAAGTGTGGTAAACCCGGTCATAAGCGTCCTGACTGTCCAGGTGATGTGAAGAAGTGCTACAAGTGTGGTAAAGAGGGTCATATGGCGTCTAGCTGTGATCGAAAGGATGTGTTATGCTACAACTGTGGTGAGGGTGGTCATATCAGCACTCAGTGTCCTAAACCGAAGAAAGAAAGGTCCGTTGGGAAGGTGTTCGCTCTGGCGGGGTCAGATGCAGTGAATGAGATCAGAGGTACATGCTATATTAATAATTCTCCTCTTATTGCTATTATTGATACTGGTGCTACCCATTGTTTTATTGCTACTGCATGTGTTGAGAAATTAGATCTTGTTTTATCTTCTATGTTGAGGGAGATGGTTATCGATACTCCGGCTAAGGGTTCGGTGACTACCTCGGTTGTTTGTGCTAAATGCCCTTTATCGATATTCGGTAATGATTTTCTCGTTGACTTGATTTGTTTGCCGCTGAGCGGAATGGATGTTATTCTAGGTATGGACTAGTTAGTTGATAACCATGTTCATATCAACTGTCATGAAAGGTCTGTGAGTTTCTTTTCTCCTGAAGAGGAAGAGTCTGGTTTGTTGTCTGCTGGTCAGTTGCATAGGGTAATGAGGGAAGACGTCCAGTTGTTTTCATTAATGGCGTCATTGTCTGCTGAGAGCCAAGCGAAGGTTGATGAGTTGCAGGTGGTGCGAGAGTTTTCTGAGGTTTTTCCCGACGAGATTCCGGATGTACCACCAGAGAGAGAGGTTGAGTTTGCTATTGATCTGGTACCTGATACTAAACCTGTGTCTATGGCACCGTATAGAATGTCTGCATCTGAATTGTCAGAACTGAAGAAGCAACTCGAGGATCTGCTTGAAAAGAAATTTGTGAGGCCAAGTGTGTCGCCGTGGGGAGCTCCAGTGTTGTTGGTGAAAAAGAAAGATGGTAGTATGAGGTTGTGCGTAGACTATCGGCAGCTGAATAAGGTGACTATTAAGAACAAGTATCCGCTTCCGAGGATTGATGACTTAATGGATCAGTTGGTGGGTGCTCAGGTGTTCAGTAAAATAGATTTGAGATCGGGTTATCATCAGATCAAGGTGAAAGACGAAGACATTCAGAAGACAGCTTTCAGAACCCGTTATGGGCATTATGAGTATTCCGTGATGCCTTTCGGTGTGACTAATGCGCCGGGAGTGTTCATGGAGTACATGAATCGTATCTTTCGTGAGTATCTGGATCGGTTTGTGGTGGTATTCATTGACGACATCCTAATTTATTCTAAGTCAGAAGAGGAGCATGCAGAACATCTGAGATTGGTATTGGAAATTCTGAGGGACAGGAAATTATATGCGAAGCTGTCTAAGTGTGAGTTTTGGTTGAAGGAGGTTAGCTTTCTGGGTCATGTTATTTCGGGGAATGGAATTGCCGTGGATCCGTCTAAGGTTGATGCCGTGTTACAATGGGAGTCTCCGAAGTCAGTTACTGAGATTAGAAGTTTTCTGGGTCTGGCAGGTTACTATAGGAGGTTTATAGAAGGATTTTCGAAGTTGGCATTTCCGTTGACTCAGTTGACTTGCAAGGGTAAAGCTTTCATCTGGGATGACTGTTGTGAAGAGAGCTTCAAAGAATTGAAGAAGAGGTTGACGACGTCTCCTGTTCTGACGTTGCCTAATCCGGAAGAGTCGTTTGTGGTGTATTGTGATGCTTCCAAGATGGGGTTGGGAGGTGTGCTTATGCAGAATGGTAAGGTAGTTGCCTATGCGTCGAGACAGTTGAGGACTCATGAGAAGAACTACCCTACCCATGATTTAGAACTTGCTGCAGTTGTGTTCGCGTTGAAAATTTGGAGACATTATCTGTATGGTTCGAGGTTTGAGGTGTTCAGTGATCATAAGGGTTTGCAGTATCTGTTTGATCAGAAAGAGTTGAATATGAGACAGCGCAGATGGTTGGAGTTGCTGAAAGACTATGACTTTAGCTTGAACTATCATCCGGGAAAGGCTAATGTGGTAGCTGACGCTTTAAGTCGAAAGACGTTGCATATGTCAGCAATGATGGTTAGAGAACTCGAATTAATTGAGCAGTTCAGGGATATGAGTTTGGTTTGTGAAGTGACGCCTCAGAGTGTCAGATTGGGGATGTTGAAGATTGATAATGAATTCATGGCTAGCATTCGAGAAGCTCAGAAGTTAGATGTTAAATTAGTTGACCTGATGGTTGGGATTGATCAATCCGAGAATAAAGACTTTGAGTTGGATGCGCAGAATGTATTGAAGTACCGTGGAAGAATCTGCATTCCTGATGATGAGGAGATGAAAAGAGCAATTTTAGAAGAAGGTCATAGGAGTAAGTTGAGTATCCATCCGGGAGCTACAAAGATGTATCAGGATCTGAAGAAGATGTTTTGGTGGCCTGGTATGAAGCGTGATGTGGCGCAGTTTGTGTATTCCTGCTTGACTTGTCAGAAATCGAAGTTTGAGCATCAGAAGCCTGCTGGGTTGATGCAACCGTTGGAGATTCCGGAATGGAAGTGGGATAGTATTTCTATGGATTTCGTGATAGGGTTACCTAATACTGTGAGGGGGCACGATTCGATTTGGGTGATTGTGGATAGATTGACGAAGTCTGCTCATTTTATTCCTATCAATATCACGTATCCGGTGTCGAGATTGGCAGAGATTTATATTCAGGTGATTGTGAAGTTGCATGGTGTTCCTTTGTGCATTGTGTCTGACAGAGATCCTAGGTTCACTTCTGATTTCTGGAAGAGTTTGCAAGAAGCGTTGGGTTCTAAATTGAGGTTGAGTTCAGCTTATCATCCTCAAACTGATGGGCAGACAGAGAGGACCATTCAGTCGTTGGAAGACTTGTTGAGATCTTGTGTTCTTGAGCAGGGAGGTGCGTGGGATACTCACCTTCCGTTGATCGAGTTTACTTACAACAATAGTTACCATTCTAGCATCGGGATGGCACCGTTCGAGGCATTGTATGGTCGGAGATGTAGGACTCCGTTGTGTTGGCATGAATCTGGGGAGAGTATTGTTCTTGGACCCGAGGTTGTTCGAGAGACTACTGAAAAGGTGAAATTGATCCGTGAGAAAATGAAAGCGTCGCAGAGTAGACAGAAGAGCTATCATGATAGGAGAAGGAAGGATTTAGAATTCCAAGCTGGTGATCATGTGTTTTTGAGAGTCACGCCTATGGCTGGTGTTGGGCGTGCATTGAAGACAAAGAAGTTGACTCCTCGTTTCATTGGACCGTATCAGATCACTGAGTGAATTGGTAATGTTGCTTATAGGGTGGCCTTGCCGCCTAATCTTTCGAATTTGCACGATGTATTTCATGTGTCGCAACTTCGGAAGTATATTTCGGATCCGTCCCATGTGATTCCGATGGATGATGTGCATGTGCTGGATAATCTCACTGTGGAGACAATGCCTGTGCGAATTGAAGATCGTGAAGTGAAGACTTTACGTGGCAAAGAGATAAACCTGGTGAAAGTGGTCTGGTTAGGAGCTGCTGGTGAAAGCATGACATGGGAGTTGGAGAGCAAGATGCGAGAGTCCTATCCGGAGCTGTTTGAATCAGGTATGTTTTCGAGGACGAAAGATTCTAAGTGGGGGAGGGTTGTAACACCCCGGAAATAATTTAATTAAAATAGTTGATTGAATTATTAAAATAATTTGGAGGCGGGATATAGATAAATTAAAAGGTTAATATTTTATATGCGTAGGAGGTGAAACGAGTAAAGGAGGTGGTGACGTAGAGAGCCCAGTGTTTACTGAGCCCTCAACTTAAACCCTGGGGGTTTAAGCCAAACCCTCATTCGCAGCAAGCAAAAGAAAAACGAAAGTGAGAGTGAGAGAGAGAGCACGCGGCGCAAAGAGGGAGAGAAGAGGAGGGTTTCGCGAAGAATTTCAAAAGGAGATCGTTCGTGTTGCTGTAGTTTTGTTCGTGTCTCGTTCGTCGTGTTCCGGAGCTTACGTTATTCGAGGTAAGGGTGGGCTTAACCTTGATAATGGGTTGATGATAATTATGTGTGGGTAGTCTAGGGTTTTGTTGAATTGTTCGTGTTGTTGCATATCGTGTATTCGTTGAGATTGGTGCTTTGATGATTATTGCACGTTATTGTGATTTGTTTCGTTATTTGTTGTTGCGTGATTGTTGTATCACGATGATGGTGTTGTTATTGTTCGTGTTTTTGTTGTTGCTGTGCGTGGTTGATTGTTGTTGTCGCGTTGTCGAATTGTCGTTTTTGTTGTGGTGGTTGCGGTGTCGTTGTCGTTAGGGTTTGGTGTTTGGCAATTTAGCGATTCTGGACACAGGTTCGGTTTTTCTAAAACTGGCGCTGTTTGGTTGATCCAAAAATTATGAGGTTGATTTTTTTTGAAAATAGACTTAACGCCGGTCGTTTTGGCACTGGTTTCGTCAAATTCGGAGTTGTATAGCTCGAGTTATAGGCGATACAAGTTAGGTTAAAATTCTGGAAACGATTTGGGTATAGATTCGGTATTTCGGTGACTGGGAACGTTGTATTGACCGAAAAATTATGTGGTTTATTTTTCTGGAAAATAGACTTAATGCTTGTTAATTTGGCACTGGTTTGGTTGCGTTTAGAGTTGTGTAGCTCGAGATATGAATTCCACAAGTTAGAGTAAGATTCTGGAAACAATCTGGACACAGGGTCAGTGTTTTGGTTACCACGTTTTCAAAAGAACTCCTTTTCGAACGAATCCAATTTCTTTGAAAACTAGACAAAATTTGCCCCAGTTTATGCACAAGTTTCATGCAATTTGATTGAGTTTTGGTCACTTTGGAATTGCTTGAATTTGAAGGACAGAAACTGTCCTCTTTTGCAACTAGCCTGTGTGCTTTTCGAAAACTGTACCTATTGGACACTCTCCTTCAAAAACTGAACTTAGGGATGATAACCAGACCCATAGGGCTTTCCAACAAGTATTTATTTGTTGAAATCCGATGTCCTTTGCTATTTTAATTAATTCGCTGAAGTAGGTGCGATGTGCCTAGGCGCTGTGCGCCAGTCTTGTGCGTGGTGTGCGTGCGTTATGTCCGCGTTGTGGAGCCGTCTGGTGTTAATATTTCAGGTGCGGTGCTGGTATGCTCAGGAGAGTTTAGTGGTAGCTGTGATGCTACAACTTGGTGCTATTTTTGGTGAAATCATTTGTTTTGATTCTGGTGATATAGTATTTATTTTAAATACTTGTTATGGTGAGTTGGTGCATAATCATGGTGTCGCATTGTCATATGCATGTTTTGGTGATATAGGCTCTGCCTCTGGTGTTTATTGGTGATATGCCCGTCGTGGCTCATTTTGGTGATCGGTACCGCATGCATATGCCCACTGGAGGGGTTGCATATCATCCCATTGTCTATGAATGTTATAACTTTGGTGGTTCACTGTCAAATGGACTTTTCCTTTGGTATCGGGTGCTGTGATATGGTGTAATTGTATTGTGTTGCTGTAGTTACCTGATGCTAGCATATTTTTATCATCTGCTTATTACCTCTGTTAGACTCACCCCTTCTGCTTGGAATGTTGCTCTCATGCGGCAACGCTGCAGGTGATCGCTAGTGCTCGTGGAGGAATTGCTAGGTTTTGCTTCCTCTCTCGTTTGGGTCTGTGTCAGCTCTGATATGTAGCACCGGGGAGTCGTTAGTTATCGTTTTGAACTATTATTTTAGTTATTGGAAATTGTTTTAATTAATTTTGGAGATGTCTCTAATTGTTAATTCTGGAGATGTTTAAACTGGTTAATATTTCCGCTGCTTGGTGATTTCTTTTATATAAATTATTTTGGAGATTTTTTTTTTTGGAATAAATGGTGTTTTTTTTTTAAAATGGTGAAAAATGTAGCGCCCTTCGAGGTGACTCTGATAATTGTCTATTTAGTTGTAATAGTAAAAGGGGGGTGTTACAACATCGCAGTCGGCGATGGAAGGTTCCCAAACTCCAAGTGAAGATGACGAAACAAATCGCTAACCGAATCTGGTGAAGCATGAACCAGGTTCTTGAAAAGCAGAAAATCAATTTCAGAATTGGAATCGAACAACTTACTTTCGATCTTCTGAAATTTCTCTTCATCTTTAACTTCTGGTTTGATTGTAATTTTTGGATCCACACAAACTGTATCTGAATCTTGATTGAAAACTGTTTCTGAATCTTGATTGAAACTGTTTTCCACCGTTTCTGAATTCTGCTCCATTTTGTTAGGATCTGAAAATTCTTCTTCTGCTTCTGATTCATATGCTAAATATGTTTCGTCTTCTTCATCTTCAAGATCACTGTAAATCGCGCAACGGTATCGCTCTGAATCGCGCAACGGTGTCGCTCTGATACCATTTTGCACATCATATGAGATTTATCCTTTGTTGAACATGGTCATTTAGTGTTTGATAACTTGAGGAACATATTATCAAGAAATACATATGTGAAGGATAAACTCTTTAATGTAGAGAAGCTTATGAGGATGAAATCATTTCAAATTTAAGCTTCTTAAGATTAATCAAATGCTTTAAAACAGTATATGATTTATGCATAAAATACATGAGTAGGTTAGTAACAATAGATAATCAATATAGAATACTAACTTCTCAATGAATAAGGTTAGTAACAATAGATAGTCAATATAGAATACTAACTTCTTAATGATGAGGGATAGTTATGAATAATAGCTTGTAAGAGATATGTTGGTTTTAACTTGAGTTTAAATCATAGATTATAAGTTCTTAGTTAAAAAAAAACGTTTTGAGAAGGTTGAATAAATTAACATTCTCTCAGTTTGAACAACAGCAAATACGTTATAGCAAGTTAGCAAATAGTAAGGAAAGCTAGTAAATAACACAGTAGAGTTATAGAGGTTCACCCAAACCTGGCTTTGTCCTCTCCCCACTTCCTTGTGAGTATTTCCACTATTTCCCAAATAGCAATTACACTTGCTTTTGCTCAACAACAAAAGACTTTCACAACCACTAGCTTTTGATCACACACAAAAGCCTAGCAACACCACTTGCTTTTGATCAACACACAAAAGCAACATGCTCTCTTACACAGCCACGCCTAGCTGTTTCCACCCTCTTAGAAACTCTCTACTAGTTTCCTAAGAGTCACCTTATCAAGTAGAATCACCACCAACCCTCACCTCTCTTCTAGGTAGTTTGGTGAGATGTTTACAAGATAATGTTTATAATAAGGGGTTTGGGTTTTGGGATGTTTAAGAGCTTGAGGATAGATTACACAAAGTGTTTACAATGATGCTTATCAAGCTAACACACACTCAACAAAAGAATCCCAGATCTGAACTTGAAAGAGCTTTGAGTGTGGGATGAGAAGGTTGGATTTACTTTGAGAAGCTTGAATGATGAGAGGTTCCAACACAATCTCATGATTTGTAATTTCGAATTCCAGCCTTTAAATAGCCATTTAATCTGGATATATCCATTGGAAACTTGAATATAGTCGTTTGGAGATGTCCATTGGTCCATAGGAGTGACAAGATAGAAGGGTCCAAAGTTGACAGCTTTTGAACCTTCACAAGCTGACAATTGTACCTTTTGCTAACTTTTAAACCTTCACACGCTGATACAGTCCTTTACACTGTGTGTTCTGACTCTCTCTTAGTTGGCTTGTTACTTCAATATCAGATATGACTGCTGTACACGAAGCTTCACATTCCTTTAACCTTAAAACACTTTTTGTTGGCCTAAGGAATAATCAAGGAGTTGCTCCTTCATTTATTGCAAGACTCCAGTATTAAATAATCTCTGATCTTCAATAAATAAGAACCAACATGTTTATCATATTAAGAAGCTTGATGAATATGATCTGCATTTTTATGTTCTTTTCAGTTCAAGGTAGTCTTACATTTTGCTATCTTTGAGGCTTGTTTTTCACACTTGATGTAAACATGTTAGATAAACATTAAGTAGAAAACTTAATGACTTACTAAGTCTTACATTTAACCTTCTCATATTTAACCTTCTTATGTTGAAGTCTTGGCTTGGTTAAACCTTCTCTTGACTTGGTCAAACCTTCTGTTGACTTAGTCAAACCTTCTCATTGATGAACCTTCTTATGTTATTTCCACCCTTGACTCCTTGCATGTTTTGGTCATGCTCTTTGATATGCTTCTGGATAAGCTTTTGAACATTTGAGTAAGAGAGCATTGGTAGAACATAACCCAATTAATGACTATGAGAATCTTCTATGCAAAGACTTGTAAACTCCTTTGATCAATATAGTCATTAGGTTCTAAGACTTGTAAACTCCTTTGATCAATATAGTCATTAGGTTCTTAGGACTCCTCTTAATAGGAATTCACTTAGATGATTGATCTTTCTCTTGATTGCCTAATGTCATTTCTTTTCTCTTTGTAAATTTTCTTGTCCAACACGGTTGTAGTTTAATAGTAAAGATAATATGTCTTCATGAAACTTGCATTACTATTCTTGTAATTTGTTGGTTCTACTTTGATCCTTCAGTTTGTTGATGATGACATGCATTGGATTGATCTAATTTGCTTCTAGCATGTCCACTTATAGGAAACCTGTTCTTTCAACAAACTCAAGAGTACCCATTAGTAGAACCCCATTGAGAATACTTAAGATTTAGTTCATAAGGTTTGTTATCATTAAAACCATATATCAAAAAGGATTTGAACTCAACAGATTGTGCTTAAGTGACAGTTGTCCATACCTGAAGTATTCTAGAATTTATATTCTCACTTTATTTTTTGTTCTTTTGCTTGTAAAGATCTCAGGATATCTAAGAATATTGTTGAGTCACTCTTTAGGGTACAATTTGCTAGTTGTTATTGTACCGTTGTCAGCTCTCACATGTGGCTATATATATGTATCAGTGAATTAAGGGATTGAATATCAAGAATATCAGTGAAACGTCTTTTCTTTTAGTTTTGTTTAATGCGAATCCTTTTGCCTTGTTTTAGCATTTTGCTTACAAAAAGCACGTTAATTGACCCAAAAAAAACTCACTATTTGATCTGTTTTTTTATAGTGTTTGCCTATTTGCTTTCATTAGTTTCCTGACACTGAAACCCTTTTCCCTTCATTGGCACTTTCATTGCTCTGACACTCATACATCACCCTTTCACTTTCCCTTTTCCTTCACCTTCTCCTCTACTACTGTCACACCTCACATACATCACCTTTCACTTTTCCATTTTATGTCACCTTCTCCTCTACCCTACCGTCACCCTTACCACACCACCACCTACCCCACCAGATGGCCTTCACGCTACGTACTCCGCCAACTAGTGCAAAACCAACAAGCCTTCGAAACCCATCTCACAATCCTCACCAACAAGTTCACCACCCTTTGAGCATGTCTTCCACCGCCTGGTTTCACCCACCTGGGCATCAATCTCACTGCTCAACCTTACCGAACTTCCCAAATCAAGCTCGAACTCCCTCGATTCAACGGTACCGATGCCTTGAGCTGGATCTTCGAGATAAATCAATTCTTTGAGTTCCACCAGAAGACCAGCATTTGCAAATGGCGTCTTTTTACATGGAAGGTGAAGCCCTCACATGGTTCCAGTGGATGCACGCGAACGGTCAATTCCTCTTTTGGGCCACGTCCATTCACGCAGTGGAACTCCGCTCCGCTTCGTCGTAATACGACGATCCCAAAGGTGTGTTGTTTAAATTGTGTCAAACTGGTTCTGTAAAAGAACATCAAAACTTCTTTGAAACCCTAGCAAACAGAATCATAAGAATACCACCACAATTTCTCTTAATTGTTTAATTTCTGGTTTGAAACCTGAAATTCGTAAAGAGATTCAAGCTTTATAACCAATATCACTCACGCACACCGTTAGCCTAGAAAAATTACAAGAGGGTAAGCTAAATGATAAAACCCCTATTACCCGTAACCAAGCCTTATCATCCAACATACAACACTTCAACTGGTAAAGCTTCAAACCCCCATTAACTTCCAACCCTCCTAATCCACCCACCTCACCACTAAAAACTACCCCAATGAAGCGCCTTACAACTACAAATCTTCAAACCTGTCGTGAAAAATAACTCTGTTATAATTGTGACGAAAAATTTACCCCAACACACAAATGCAAACGCCATTTTCACCTCCTTATTGCTGACCCAGAAGATCCTAATCCAGCCACAGAGACCTTCCAATAATTAATCTCAGACCCACCACCCTCTCCAACCAAAGAAAACGAATCAACCAAAAACCCTAGCTCACCACAAATCAATTTCCATGCCCTAATGGGCCATACAGTTCCCCAAACCCTAAGACTAAATGGTCATATGAAAAAAATAATTCCTCACAATCCTCACTGACTCTAGCAGTACACATAATTTTATTCAAGAGAGAGTAGCAAAACAATTAGGCCTTCCATTTCAATAAGCTAAAGCTTTTCAAGTACTAGTAGGTAATGATGATGAGTTGGATTGTGCTTTTACGTGTCTTAATATACATGTCATGTTAGACTCACATGAAATTTTGGTGGATCTTTATGTATTGCCTATTAGTGGAGCTGAAATGGTCCTAGAAGTTGAATGGCTTAAATCCTTGGGCCCAATTCTAATGGACTATAATAACCTAACCCTTAATTTTTTTAGAGAAGGTTAAGTTTATTCAAATATCTACCACATCTCAACCTTGCCCTGAGCCTGCTTCTCTTCACCAACTCAGGCGCGTGGTGGCCATTGATGCCATTGATACTTACTACCAATTGAATCTTATCCAATCTACACCACCATCCACTCCCAATTCATCTCCACCCTCACCCCATCAACCACTTATAAACAAATTCCAGACCCTGTTTACCTCACCTACAACTATCCCACCATCCAGAACCATTAACCACGACATTACCCTTACTCATGACTCAAACCCTGTGTTGTCGTCAAACTCTTAGGTCCTAGCCGTGGTGTCGGCCAGAGGTTTGGACAGTCTTTGATTCTACTTTTCTTCAAGCAATTGCGTCGAGGAGGGAACTCTGCTCCTCAACTATGGGTTTCCTGACTCCTCTAGAAAGGGTCAGGCAAGGTGAGAAGGGACGCGAGTGTTGGATTATACTACGGTTAATGCATAAAGTAAAATAAAGTAAATACGATAAAGGAAGATAAAATAAAATAAACGTAGAGTTTTGATTGATTGATGTGTGTCATTTACATTTCACTCTAATGCTATATATATACTCAGGCCCTCGTTGGCCACTATGTTAGCCAACATTTGTTTGCCGTTGGATTGATCTAAGATCAACGGCTCTCATTGCTTCATAGGCCCTCAATGAAGCGAAATAACTGCCCACGATCCCACTGGCACGGTTAGTGGGGTGAGTGCTCGCTGCTCCGCGTTTTCCAGCCTCGCTCTTCCGCTTGAACTTCAACCGTTCCCACGTTCTATCTTCGTGGCGTGTCTTGCCTTCCGAGTAATCGCCCGCCCTACTTGGGCCGGCCACGCTCGGTTGTCCTGGACTTTAGCCAGTGATTGAGGTGTCCGAGCCACCTAGGCCTTGGCACTCTATAGGCTAGGGCAATCACTTTCCCTCGGCTTGGCTCATTGACCCTCGGGCATAGCCCTCCCTTGAGGGGGGGGTGGGGGGTGGGGGGGGGGGGGGGGGGGGGGGGTTATCATTCAGCGTGCCCCGAGGACCTCCTTTTGGCTTCAATCTTTTTGGCAAATACCTTTTCTGCCCTTGTCGTGTGGCTTGCCTTCACACCATGACTCCCTTTTTTTCTCTCTTTGCCCTCCTCCTGCGACTTATTTATTTATTTTTGGGTGTTAACAATTGCCCCCCTTTTTGTGTTGTAGTGCGGCCTTAAGGACGTGATTGACGGTACGAAAACCCTTGAAATGATTTGAAGTGACGGTTAGAGGGGACATAATTGCTGCTACGTGCCACTTGGAGCTTCGCACGAAAAACGGCTGCGCGATGGTTCCCAAGGACACGCTGATAACTCTTATTTATAAGAGTTATTTATGCTTTCTTAGCTTAAATTAATGTGAGTTCTAAAGTAATGTTGTGTTTAACTAGTTAAAATATGTTGTTTAGTGTAAAAGAAGATTTAATTCTGGTTTGGAGTCATTTGGAAATTTGGTCCCCATTTTGTGCTTTTATGTGTGTATTTCATTGCTGCAGCATCAGGTGCCGCAACATTGCGTTCCTGCGACAGATGAGAGAGAAAATGCTGAGGTGAGCTGTCAAAAAAGGACGGACACGCCCTATTGCTGGTACCAGGCTGTCATGCACAGAATATTTCCTTTTTGTGGGCACATTGTACTCCTAGGCACACATAAAGACAAATAAAGCCTCCAAAGGATATTTCTTGGATCACAAAACCCTAGTACTATTTAAGGAGGCTCATCTTCCTCTTTTGGGAGGCTGGTTCAGAAAGGAGGTAAGGTTTAGACATAGCCTTTTTCTCCATTTTTGTTCCAAACTCCATTTTCACAATAAAAGTAGAAATTCTGATGTTGGGAGTGATGCTGCAGCAATACACGAACTGACTTACTTGAAGAATTTCGTGGATTTGGGAGCTAATCTGAACCTCCATGCTACTGTTTTGGAGCCAATCTTCATTCTACCTCTTCTTAGTATATTTCTTCCTTGTATTTTCGGTATTATGGCTTTAGCATTTATTTTTTAGTTGTATTTCTTGTGTTGTTTGTTCATCATGAGCTAAATACTCTTAGTTGGGATGCTTTGATCTATGTAATGAAGTCTTAGTGTGTATAATGCATGTATTTGATGTTTAGCATTTTTATCCTTGTGTGATACTATTTCCAAACTTATTTTAGACTTGATCACCTAAATATAAGTACCATTTATAGATTCAGACATGGTTTATAAATTAATCTCAAAGGATAATATGGATTGTGTTCATTAAAAGAGATTTTAATGTTCCTTGCTTAAACCCTAGACATAGGAGGGCAAAATCCATAAGGTGAATACTGCGGGTACCCAAGCAGCCTAAGGCGTACTCCTTTAGGGTTTAGAGATAAACTCTTGCGAGGAAACCCTAGTGTGAAGTATTTGAGAAAATACATCTATTACTGCAGCACCTAATGCTGCAGCATCAGATACAACATTAGACCATTATTATGAATTTGCATAGTGAAGGCATTCCCAACTTACTCTCATTCTGGATTTCTACTAATCATTTATTTTACTTGCTGTTTGTTGATAAAATTGGGTTCTAAAACTTGTTAGTTTAATTTGCTTTTACTCACTAGCTTGTTTGCTAATTAAATATAGAAAAGAGCTCAACAATCCTCGTGGGAACGATCTCTACTTACTCTTTATTACTTGTTGCGACTCTGTATACTTGCACATATTGTTTTCACACAACAAGTTTTTGGCGCCGTTACTGGGGATTGTGATAGTTAAGTTCTATTATTTAGTTTGTAAGTTTAGTTAGTTTTTGGTATGTTCTATTTTCGAGCAATTTTTTTTCTATGTCGTGTTTGGTTTGTGTTTGTAACGTTTTCTCTTTGTTGTTTTTAGTGTTACTATTTGTGTTTAGTGTTTTGTGAAAGAAAAAAATTCCACTTTATGCCATGGACCATTGGAGTTCTTACTTTTTGCAAGAATTGAATGCTCAACAACAATGTTTCAATTTTGATTCCCATGGTAGTGAACATGAAAGGGGCTGTTATGAGACAAATCCATCTTCTCAAGCTCAAACCGAAAGATTCCATGAGGATAACTCTAGTTTAAAAGAACTCTTAGCTCAATCCATTGAATCTATGAAAGTGGAGCGTGAAAACTTTGAAAGGGGCTGTTATGAGACAAATTTCATGCCCATTATAGCCCAAAATATGGATTGTGGCGTGGAAAACTTTGTGTGTGAGCAAGATCCAAGTTGTCAAGCTCAAACCGAAGAATTCCATGAGACCATCTCCAACTTCCAAGAATTTGTAGTTCAATCACTTGAGGATATCAAAGTGGATAGTGACAACTTTCAAGTGTCATGTAAGAATATAGAGGCTCACACTAGGACTATTATGGAGCATCTAAAAGAAGAGAGTTGTATTGAATATGTGGTTGAGCAAAAGTAAGAAAAGAGTGTAGAGTGTGAAAATGAATGTGGTCATTTGGAAGTAGTGGAAGAAAAACAAAAAAATTGTGTAGCTGTAGAACAAGAAAATTTCAAAAATAGTGACAAGGGTGAAAAGCCAAGGTTGAGGTATGAAAAGATTTATGTGACAAGTGAGACTCAACCCTTGGTAATTGAAGAAAAGAGTCCTTCGCAAAATGAGCTTCAATTTTTTCAATAAAAAGGGAATTCCTATCCCAAATGCTTATAGATTGGGCCATGGGAACACTTGCTTCCTTATGCCAAATACATGGGATTTCTGACTAAAAAGAGAAAGCGGAAGGATGACATTTTCTTCTTGTCCTATTATCCACCCTAACTTGGGTTTTGAAGGCCAAGTCTAGCTAAAGACTAAAAATTAAGCGCTATTGGGAGGCAACCCAGAGTTTTAGGAATAATTGTGTTTTGTGTTTTTGTTTTTGCTTTTTTAGGTATGAATAAGTGGTATTGTGGTATGTATTGTCAATTATGCAGAATTTAGGTGTTGCAGCACCATGTGTTGCAGCACCTGTTGCTAATGTGCTGAGCACGTGCTTAAAAAGACAAAATGAAGTTTCAAATGCCAATGTGACATATTTGGCAGTCACCTTTGCTATTTGACAGCGTGTTTTCTCTTTCTCATCATTTAAACCTTGTTAACAATCTTTTTCCCAATCACCACCCACCCACAACCTTTTCACCACAAAAGCCCACTTCTCACAGTTACAACCCTTCATTATTTACCCTTCATCCACAATCACCTCAAACCAAACAATTAATCCTTATTCCAAAACCATCCCCTCCACCCAAAACAATCCACTCCACAAAAGACACTATCAACCAAAATGCTTAGCCCTCACCAAAAAAAAATCCATCCAAAACTCAACCCTCCACAGAGAAAACACCAAGGCTATTGGAAACTGAAATGCAGAGAGTAGATGCTGTCACAGGTAGTGCTACAACATCAGTGTCAGAAGGCAAAGCTGCAACATCCGCTGCAGAACAAAAGGAAATTATAAGATCAAAATTGGTGGTCAAAAAGAGGCTAAGGGTATCTGATTCTATTATGGAGAAACCTAACTCGGCTTTACCAGATGATTAGGTCCCTCCTCCTACACCAGAGCCTCCA
The DNA here is from genome assembly GCA_963573325.1 of Astragalus glycyphyllos. NCBI lineage: Eukaryota > Viridiplantae > Streptophyta > Magnoliopsida > Fabales > Fabaceae > Astragalus > Astragalus glycyphyllos. Next base: position 39,272,420 of record OY754307.1, read on the forward strand.
TTGGCCAAATATTCCACGCATCAAGTTGTTTTGCAAAAGGTTAATGCTGCATCACCAGAGGGCTGCACCAAGGGAGATGTCAAGGAACCTCATACAGAGTCAAAGGACAATTATTTTGATTTGGTGCAGTGAGCTTAAACTGAGATGTGGCAGCACATGATGTTGCAACATCCATGCAGCTGCTGAAAAGACCATCAAGCTACAAGAGTCCGTTCAGAAACAAACCAGGGGTCCTCCTAATTAACTCATTCACTTTTGTTATCTAGTTGTTTATGTTCTGTCAGTTGTTTTTAGTTGTTGTTTTCTACTTAGTTTTGTTTCAATAGTCCTGCTGGATGCTGTAGCATCTGTAATAGCATCTAGCAGCTGTTTAGGATTTAAGATATGTTTTGTGTTAAGTGTCTAACTTCTGTTGTGTCTAAGGCCTCTCCCATTAGTAATTGCATGAGCAGTGGGGACACTGCTGAGTCTTAAGTAGGGGGGAGGACCTATGTCTCTTGTACTTTGATAGCTTGTTAGCTAGTCAGTTGAATAAATTTGAATTTTAGATGTCTAGTTGAGCAAAAACTTAGTGATGAAATGGTAAGGGATGAGTGATTATTGCCCTGTTAGTTAAGTGAACTAAACTGCTCTTGCTCCCGCACTTTAACATGAACTCAGGTAGGAACTTAGTGAGTTATAGGTGATTTGAAACTAAGGTAGATGTGGCAGACCTAGGGAATTGCCAAATTTTTACTAAAAACTTAGGGTACAATAAGAAACTAAGTTTGGGGGTTCTTTGAGATATACTAAGGCAAAACATGAAGGAATGGAATTAGGTCGTGTGCGCATAGTCTTAAGAATATGAATGAAATCTGAATGCAAGCTCCTATGTTATAAAGCACCAGAGTCTTTGTAACATATTATAAAGCACCAGAGTCTTTGTAACATAGCAGTTAAGTGTCTGTAAGAATAAGAGCAATGTAGCACAATAGCAGTTAAGTGTCTGTACAAAGAGTCTTTGTTAGTCTGTAATGCTGTAGCAACAGTTGCTGCAGCACTGTTATGTCCATTTGTAATAACTACACTGACCTAGAGTTCTGGATTGCTACATCAAAGCCCTTTGTAATGCTTGTCCCCCCTTTCTGTGCTTGAATTGTTAGTCTACCCTTATTTTTGAAAAATCTTTGGGATTCCCAAAAGAAAACCTCTCTAGTTTTAGCTAAGTGAAATTTTGAAGCTTGCTATGGTCTGAACTGAGATAAGTGTCACACACACACTTTGAGCAGTATTAGTCTAGGGAACTTGCTAACCAGAAGACTTGAAATTGAGTGACCAACCTGAAAGTTAATGCTCAACTTGATTATCTTTCCCATGCTATTTGTTTGAATCAACTGTCTAGTTGCTTGTTATTAATTTGTGTGTCTTTGTCAAGTGTCATTGCTTGAGGACAAGCAATGGTTTAAGTTTGGGGGTGTGATAACTCTTATTTATAAGAGTTATTTATGCTTTCTTAGCTTAAATTAATGTGAGTTCTAAAGTAATATTGTGTTTAATTAGTTAAAATATGTTTTTTAGTGTAAAAGAAGATTTAATTCTGGTTTGGAGTCATTTGGCACTTTGGTGCCCCATTTTGTGCTTTTATGTGTGTATTTCATTGCTGCAACATCAGGTGCCGCAACATTGCATTCCTGCGACACATGAGAGAGAAAACGCTGAGGCGAGCTGTCAGAAAAGGACGGAAACGCCCTATTGCTGGTACCAGGCTGTCATGCACAGAATATTCCCTTTTTGTGGGCACATTGTACTCCTAGGCACACATAAAGACAAATGAAGCCTCCAAAGGATATTGCTTGGATCACTAAACCCTAGTACTATTTAAGGAGGCTCATCTTATTCGTTTGGGAGGCTGGTTCAGAAAGGAGGCAAGGTTTAGACATAGCCTTTTTCTCCATTTTCGTTCCAAGCTCCATTTTCACAATAAAAGTAGAAATTCTGATGCTGGGAGTGATGCTGCAGGAATACACGAACTGACTTACTTGAAGAATTTCGTGGATTTGGAAACTAATCTGAACCTCCATGCTACTGTTTTGGAGCCAATCTTCATTCTACCTCTTCTTAGTATATTTCTTCCTTGTATTTTCGGTATTATGGCTTTAGCATTTATGTTTGAGTTGTATTTCTTGTGTTGTTTGTTCATCATGAGCTAAATACTCTTAGTTGGGATGCTTTGATCTATGTAATGAAGTCTTAGTGTGTATAATGCATGTATTTGATGTTTAGCATTTTTATCCTTTGTGTGATACTATTTCCAAACTTATTTTAGACTTGATCACCTAAATATAAGTACCATTTATAGATTCAGACATGGTTTATAAATTGATCTCAAAGGATAATATGGATTGTGTTCATTAAAAGAGATTTTAATGTTCCTTGCTTAAACCCTAGACATAGGAGGGCAAAATCCATAAGGTGAATACTGCGGGTACCCAAGCAGCCTAAGGCGTACTCCTTTAGGGTTTAGAGATAAACTCTTGCGAGGAAACCCTAGTGTGAAGTATTTGAGAAAATACATCTATTGCTGCAGCATCAGATACAACATTAGACCATTATTATGAATTTGCATAGTGAAGGCATTCCCAACTTACTATCATTCTGGATTTCTACTAATCATTTATTTTACATCCTGTTTGTTGATAAAATTGGGTTCTCCAACTTGTTAGTTTAAATTTCTTTTACTCACTAGCTTGCTTGCTAATTAAATATAGAAAAGAACTCAACAATCCTCGTGGGAACGATCTCTACTTACTCTTTATTACTTGTTGCTACTGTGTATATTTGCACATATTGTTTTCACACAACACTCGCCAGTTGAGATCTCTCTCGAGGCTATAGATAGCCCTCATCATTACAGAGTTACTTGCTCCATCGAGAAACCTCTCATCGTTTCGTTTTCCTATGAACCAATCTTCCTCCAGTTCTGCTGTTGTCCCTACCTCCATTTGCCATGCTTCCAAACTCTGATTCTCCGAATGCAGATCACGACTACAGCGGCGATGATGGTTCCTTGAGTCTCCAGCTATTTCCCGGGGGCTCTCTTCTTGATGTTTCCCCGCAAGGCGTTCCGGTTGCCCTTGCAGGGGACGGAGGCATCCAAATTCCTGTCTCTAAGGCCCGCGAAGGTCTCTATGCGCTGGCGTCTGTCCTTGGCAAGTCTGGTGGCTCGCTCCTCCTCCAGGATTGGTTTATGATGGGAGAGAGTGGGGGTGGAGCTGATCCTACCGACGGGTATCGCTGCTGGTTAAAATATGTCTGCGTCCTTAGGAAGGTTACTTGGAACAGATGGCACCTTCAGTTCTTCAAGAGAAAATCCTTGACCAGCCCTAACTTTCATGTTGTATTTCAAGGTTTGTTCATGGACAACGGGTCTACACGGCCCCTTGGTAAGCCAGAGGAGGATCTTTAACAACTTTCTTCTGGTAGGTTCGCCAATAAGTACGAGTGGTTCCACGGGCTTTAGTGTTTATCAAAAGGGGATGGCTCTTGTAACGGGGAACTACGGGTTTTGAGAATCACCTCTATCTTTCACTAGGGCGCCGGTGTCTGGCGAGCCATCTTGACAATATCTTGTATTTCTTTTTTAAAGCCATTTTTCAATTCCTCGTATACTTTCCCATAGAGTAGGATAATATACTTTGAGATATTTGCCATTAATCTTTGTTTCAAATTCTTCTCCGTCTAGAGTGATTAGACGATAAGCTCCATCGTGATATACTTCGCTAACGATACAGGGCCCGTCCCAATTCGGGGATCACTTGCCCAACTGGGGGTCTTTCCTCCCCAGTGGCAAAATGGCCTTCCATACGAGGTCACCTTCAACAAACTTCTTTGGTTTGACGTGTTTGTTGTTGGCTCGAGCCGTTTTAGCTTTGTTCATCTCTATCCTGCTGAGGGCAGCCAGCCTATCATCATCCACCGGGTCCAGCTCCATCAACATGGCTTGCTGGTACTCATCCATGCTAAAGGAGTGCTGTCGCGCTACTCTTAACGAGGCTACACTGATCTCCAGTGGTAGCACGGCATCCTGCCCGTAGACCAAACGATAGGGGTCACCCCCGTGGCCGTAGACTTAGAATTTCTCATATCCCACAGGACCTCGTTGAGGGTCTCGTGCCACCGCCGAGGCTTGTCCTCTACGTTCTTTTTGATGAGTTCAATGATGATCTTGTTGGTGGCCTCTACTTGGCCATTGGCTTGGGCATAATAAGGAGACGAGGGTCTCATCTTAATGTCGTATTCCTGGGCAAAGGCTACCACTCGTTCCCCGGTGAACGATCGACCGTGATGGTCTCAGGGATACCAAACCTGAAAATGATTTGGTTCTCGATGAATCTGATCATCGTGGCCTGATCAACGTTTCCTAATGGCATAGCTTCCACCCACTTGGTGAAGTAATTGGTAGCAACGATAATAAAGTTGTGCCCTTTCGAACTTGGAGGATATATCTTGCCAATTAAGTCCATGGCCCATCTTCTAAACGGCCAAGGTTTGACAATGGGATGTAGCTCATCAGCCGACACCCTTTGGATCGGTCCGTGTAGTTGACAAGCCTCACATCCCTTGGCAAACTAGAAGCAATCGACCGTGATCATCGGCCAATAGTATCCGTGCCGGTAGATAAGCCATTTCATGATGGGGCTAGACCTGTGGGCACCACAAACTCCTGCATGGGTCTGTGCCATTACCATATAAGCGTCCTTCATCTGGAGGCATTTTTACAGTACCCAGTTGGCACTTCTTTTGTATAGGTCGTCCCCTATCAAGATATACTTCAATGCCCTTTGTTTGACCTTGAAGTCAGTATCTGTCGTTGGGTTACGGAGGTACCTCGTTAATACCCCAATCCAGGCATCGGCGGGATCCTCCTCGGCGAGGGCTCTCGTACTTTGTTGCAGTACTTTGACCACCCGTTCCTTGTATCTCGAGGCTTGTTGAGCCAAGTCATTTGCTTCCTGGTTCTCACTCCTGGGGACATATAGGATGATAACATCGGCAAACAACTTCAATAAGTCGCGCGCCGAGGCCCTTAGCTTCTTGAGTTTGGCGTTGTAGCACTTGTATTCCCCAGTAATTTGTTTGATCACCAGTTGTGAGTCACCCTTTATTTCCACGTTGTGAGCCTTCATGCCGGCTAAGATATCAAATCCCATGATCAAGGCTTCGTATTCGGCCTGATTATTGGAGGCTTGGTCCCCTATCCGACACATGAATCTCCACGTCTGACTGCAAGGGCTGGTGACTACTATCCCTACCCCTACCCTCGTCTGGGTGCTAGACCCATCGAACATGAGGACCCAGGGCTTAAGGCCCAAGTATTTGACAGCTTCGGCTGGTGCGTCGTGCACTTCTACACGCGGGTGCTGAGCCAAGAAGTCTGCCAAGGCTTGGCCTTTGACGGCTCTCAAGGGTACATAAGTTAAAGCACACGCATTCAGCTTAATGGCCCACTTGACGAGTCTTCCTTGTAAGACGGGCCTATTAAGAAGATATCGAATGATGTCAACCTTACATACAACCAAAACTTCCTTAGGTAAAAGATAATACTCAAGTTTTGTACAAGCATTAAACAGGGATAAACAAAGTTTCTCAATAGGAGAGTATCTAGTCTCAGCATCATTGAGTATCCGGCTGAGATAATATATAGCACGTTCGGCGCCATTATCATCATCCTGAGCCAACAGGCAGCTGATGGCTTGGTCCTCGGCCGCAATGTACAACTTCAGAGGTCTCCCAGGGTGAGGAGGCACCAGGACAGGGGGATTGGTTAAGGCAGCCTTGACTTGGTCAAAGGCCTCCTTTTGTTTGGCTCCCCAAATCATTTCCGCTTCATTCCTCATTCGTAGCAATGGCGAGAAGGCTTTAAGCTTTCCTGCCGAGTTGGAGATGAATCTTCTTAGGAAGTTGATCTTGCCTAGCAAACTCTGCAGCTCTTTCTTCATTCTTAGAGGTTGTGCCTCTAGGATGCCTTGAGCTTTGTTTTTGTCCACTTCAATGCCCTGGTTATGCACCAGAAATCCCAGGAAGTTACCTGCAGATACTCCAGAGGCACATTTAGTAGGATTCATCTTTAGATTGTGGAGTCTCATCCGCTTCAGAGCTTGTTCGAGATCCATCAAGTGGGCTTCGAAGCTCTTGGATTTGACTACCACATCGTCGATATATACTTCCATGTTTTTACCAATGAGGCCATGGAAAATGGCGTTCATTTCCCTTTGGTACGTTGCCCCAGCATTTTTAAGGCCAAAAGGCATCACGAGCCATTCATAGATACCTAAGGCGCCTGGGAACCTAAAGGAAGTCTTATGGGTGTCGGCCTCTGCCACGTAAATTTGGTTGTAACCAGAATAGCCGTCCATAAAAGTCAAGATGGCATTATTTGCCGCGGCGTCGACCAGCATATCGGCCACAGGCATACCGTACTCATCCTTTGGAGTGGCTAAGTTCAGGTTCCTATAATCAATACAGACCCTGACCTGGCCATTCTTTTTAATCACGGGGACTATATTGGACAGCCACTCTGCGTACTGATAACTCTTATTTATAAGTTATTTATGCTTTCCTAGCTTAAATTAATGTGAGTTTAAAAAGTAATATTTTGTTTAATTAGTTAAAATATGTTGTTTAGTGTGAAAGAAGATTTAATTCTGGTTTGGAGTCATTTGGCACTTTGGTGCCCCATTTTGTGCTTTTATGTGTGTATTTCATTGCTGCAGCATCAGATGCCGCAACATTGCATTTCTGCGACAAATGAGAGAGAAAATGTTGTCACACGGATTTCAGCGCCTTCTAATTGTCAAAAAGGATAGGCACGTCATGTAGCAGTGAATGGGTACTATTATGCCGAGAATATTCCATCTATGTGGTCACTTGTACTCCTAGGCACACATAATGACAAAAAGAGCCTCCAAATGACATTTCCTGGATCACTAAACCCTAGCTCTATAAAAGGGAGCTCATCTTCCTCATTTGGGAGGCTGGTTCAGAAAGGAGGCTAGGTTTAGACATAGCCTTTCTCTCCATTTTCGTTCCAAGCTCCATTTTCACAATAAAAGTAGAAATTCCGGTGCTGCGACACCTGATGCTGCAGCAATACAGGAGCTGATTTACTTGGAGAATTTCGTGGATTTGGGAGCTGATCTGAACCTCCATGCTACTGTTCTTGGAGCCAATCTTCAGTCTACCTCTTCTTAGTATATTTCTTCCTTGTAATTTCGGTTTTATGGCTTTCGATTTTGCATCTATTCTTTATTTCTTGTGTTGTTTGGTCATCATGAGCTAAATACTCTTAGTTGGGATGTTTAGATCTATGTAATGAAGTCTTAATGTTTTTAATGCATGTATTTGATGTTTAGCATTTTATCCTTTGTGTGATACTATTTCCAAAACTTTTTTAAGAATTGATCACCTAGATATAAGTACATTTATATTCACAGAGATGGTTTATAAATTGATCTCAAAGGATAACATGGTATGTTGCATTAATAGAGATATTAGTGTTCCCTGTCTTATCCCTAAAGATAGGGGAGGCATAAGCCATGAGGTGAACACTGCGGGTACTTCAGCAGCTTAGGATAATACTCCTTTCAGGTCTAGTGATAAACTTGTAGGAAAAAACCTAGTGTCTAGTATTTGAGAAAATACGCAATTGCGGCAGCACTAGTGCTGCAGCATCAGATACAGCATTAGACCATTATTATGAATTTGCATAGTGAAAGCATTCCCAATTTACTCTCATTCTGGATTTCTACTGATCCTTTATTTTAATTATTGTTTGTTGACAAAACTGAGTTCTACAACTTGTTATTTTACTTTGCTTTTACTCACTAGCTTACTTGCTAATTAAATATAGAAAAGAACTTAACAATCCTCGTGGGAACGATCTCTACTTACTCTTTATTACTTGTTACGATTGTGTATACTTGCACATATTGTTTTCACACAACACGTACCTGGCAGTTCTGATGAACCCTGCCTTCAGGAGTCTTTCCACTTCGGCTTTGATCTGCGGCATCAGTTGTGGGTTGAACCTTCTTGGTGGCTGCCTGTGGGGATTGCAACCTTCCTTGATGGGTAACCTTTGCTCCACCAAGGCTCTATCAAGGCTTGGCAACTGGTAGTCCCATGCAATGCAGTCACGGTAATCCCGTATTAAGGCTACCATCTGATCACGTTGCTGCGGTTGGAGTTTACCGCTAACTTTAGTCATTCTGGGTTCGCTCTCGGTTCCCAAGTTTACTTCGACCAGGGGGTCTTAAGCCTCAAAGGTGGGTATCTTTCTCCGGATGGGCTCTATGTAGGGGGGTTCAGCCGACATCCTGTCACCAAGGTCATCCGAAGCCTCTGGAGGAGTTTCTGAGCTTTCTCCCTCTCCATATACAACACCAAACATAGCCTCTTCAATGCTGGACTCTATTTGAAATAGGTGCAATCGGTCGAGCAGGCTCTGTACCTCCGAAGGGAGACTAACCATTATTCTCATTGCTAGGCCGTGGGTCGGCCAACATTTTGAATTCAAAACCCTTCTTGGTCCAGTCGCACGACTCAATTCCGCTTTCTTCATAGTCCCTGGGATGGCAACAGGACGCGGGTAAGGGGAGTAGAACACAACCTTAAACATCTTTATCTCTGCTGGGAAAGGATTAGGATCAGCCTCTACTATCTCCGCTTTGTCTCCTACCCATATCATGAGCTTCTGGTGCATAGTGGAGGTGACGCATTCACTGGTGTGGATCCAATCTCTCCTCAGGATCACCGAGTATGAGGGTTTTCCTTCAATGACGAAGAATGCCGATCGAGTTACCTTTGACTCAACTGTTACGTCGACCACCAACACTCCTAATGCATGAGAGGCGTGGCCCATGAAACTGGTTATGGTCATGGTGGTTGGAATGAGGACCTCGGCGTTCTTCCCCAACCTCTTCATAGTCGACAGTGGCATGATGTTTAGCACGGCACCACCATCCACAAAGACCCTATTGAACAACTTCCCATTGAGGTGGGCTTTGATGTACAATGGCTTCAGCTGTCTGGTCATATCTATGGTTGGCTTTTCAAACAACATGCCTTCGGTGATTGGTCCCTCGGCTTCCGTCAAGGCGGCCCATTCGGCCTCCTCGGCGAAGACATCTCCCTCGAGGGCCCTTGGCTAATCCCTGGTCCTCCAAAACTCCGGTGGAAGGAGGCCTACCATTTATATGTCTACATAGAACTCCCCGTCGGCTTCATCCATCAAGTCGCCTAGTATTGACACCGTCATGGAATTCCCGTCGAAATCTCGGGGGCCGAAGGAGTGCTCTTCTTCTTCTTCTCCCAGAAGGTCGTCTTCCTATAACTCTTGCTCTGTCATCGTACCCACATCCTAAGGTTCACTGACTGGTTCGGGCTGTCCGGGACTATGAGGTCCGTAAAGGCATTCAATCACCGCCCTTGTGAGCAGGCTATGGGGTGCATCCATCATGCCCACCATTGTTTGGTCTCCTCCCTCGCGATCAATAGGCGGCTCGGGGGCAGCAGGTTCGGAAGGTCGCTCCGGAGCTATAACCTCGGCTGGTTTTGGGAAAGCCTGTTCCAACGCCGTAGCAACAGATGTTGCGAGGATGGTTTGGGTATTCCTATCTCTAGCGGAGGTGAGCATCTGGAGAGTTTCCTTCATCTTGTTGAAAGCTCTAACCCTCTATTGCCGCCTCTTTTGCGAGCGAGACTTGGAGGCCGTCTTAGGAATTGGAGTCTCAACGGCCGCCTGAGTCATCCACTGATCCTGCGGTACACCCAGTGGAGGTTTGACGGTCCTGGTGGCCCTTAGCTCCCGGTCATTAAGAACCGTGATGTCCACCGAGGTTGAGTTTTGGGTTTTGGTGACTTGTGCCACTCTTCTTTCTTCTTTGGAGTGAGTTCCACCTCGTGGGGTTGGCAGGGTGGCTTGATCGATGGAGTCATCGGCAAGCCTGCCATGCACCCCATGCGGGACGGGTTGGAGTCATTCCCTCAGATCCCTAGTCTTGGGCATATGTCAATCGGGGTTGAGTTTGGACAAATGCAACTCCCAGAGCTCGTGGACAAGCCTCCCTGGCTTAGGAAGTTTTTTCTGAGGTCTCTGAGGCTGACTCGGTGCCCCTATCTTCAATTTTTCTTGTAGCAATGCCATCCGTTCTGCCACTGTGGATCCCCGGGGTGGTGAGCCAAACCGGTTGAACACGGATGTCTCCTTTTCTGGTGAAATCTCTCCCTTTGGGACCCACACATACTTCTTCTTCCCTTTCCCGCGGTCGTTCCCTAAGAAGGATACCATATTGACATTCATGCTGGGAAAAGGGTCAGTGTCGACAATCATCTCTGATGCCCCTTTGTCAGCCATCTTGAATCTCACCTTTCTGATGGCCTCCTGAATGGCTCGGCGGAAGATAATACAATTAGAAGTGGCGTGATTGAAGGAATTATGCCACTTGCAGTATTTTTTTCCCCTTTATTTCCTCAGGAGGGGGAATCTTGTGGCCGTCAAGGAGCTTGATTTGCTTGTATTTGAGGAGGTAGTCAAAGATTTGGTCAGCCTTAGAGATGTCAAAGGAATATTCAACCCTTTCCTCATCCTTCTCCTTACCCTTGGCAGGCTTAAGAGCTGGACAGAGGTAGGCCTTCCGCGTAATCGGCTGACTCATCATAGTCCGAATCCTCGGCTGCATCCACCACTGATACCAACTGTGGCCCTCGACCCCTAGTGGCTCTCTTCTTTTCTCTTTCCTGGACGTATTGTTCCACTTGAACTGCCCTGGAAGCCAAGCCACTGAGGTCACTGCAAGCTTGTCCCACAAGTTTTTCCTTCAATTGAGGGTGCATGCCAGAGATGGCCATGGAAGTAAGTTGGGATTCTGGGAAAGGTACTGAGCACTTTTCGACCATATTTCTGAATCTCTCAATGAAGTCGGTCACTGCCTCGTCCACCTTCTGCCGTAAGTTCATGAGGTCGGCTACGGTAACTTCAAGCTGCGGGCAGTAGAATCTGTCATGGAAGCACCTTTCCATGTCTGCACAGGTCTGTATAGAATCAGGTGGGAGAAAGGAATACCACGAGAAGGCAGTCCCTGTCAAGGACAAATGGAACAACTGCAACTTGTGATACTCGTTCTGGTTTCCTTCCCCACATTGGGCCATGAATCGGCCGATGTGCTCCATAGTAGACTTGCCATCGTCCCCGGAAAACGTGGCAAAATCAGGGGTTTTGACTCCTCTGGGCAGAGGCACCAAACGGTCCACCCACTCGGGGTAAGGCTTCCTGTACACTGGACGGTCGAGCGATTTCAACTAAACACCAAATAACTTCTTGTTGGTGTCAGCAATGAAATTAGGGTCCAGGAGTTGGCGCCCTGATGGTCCAAGTGGAGGCGTTGGTCGCCACAGTGCATCTGGGGGACCCTGCGCCCCTAGCTGCGGTGGTACCTGAGGTGGAGCGTCTGTCCATGGCTGCCCAGGCACTACTTGGGCCAGGTTAACAAGGCCAGTTCCTGGTACAGGTGCCTGCGCGCTTCGGAGAGGTGGAACTTGATTCCATGGCTGCTCCACCGATGCGACATTCATCTGTGTCTGTATATAGGAACCCGCCGGGTAGGTACTGAGTGCACCGGGGTACGGCTGACTAGGAGGTAGGCTTGTCAAGCCAGGTGGTTTCTGGACCCATGACTGCTGACTCGGGCAATACCCACCGTGCCATTTCCTGATTCCGGGGCGAAGGCTTGCTCCCCTGCTTAAGCCGGGTAGTTAGCCTCGGTAGAACACCCATAGGATGATCCTTGCGGCAGACCCACCAAGCCTGCTGCCTCGGGCGGCCTTCTGGCCAATTGCATTTGTCTCTGCTGAAGAGAAGTTGTATTAGTGACATTCGCCAAAAACTGCCCCCCAGTGTTGGCAGTGGCAAAAGTACCAGGCTGAGGAATTACAGGATTAGGATTTACCTGATGAGAGTACGCCTGCTGAGTCCCAGTCACGCTCCCACTCTGTGGACACTGATGCATGCCTCCCATAGGATTATTAGAGGATTCCTGCTGAGGTCCAATAGAGTTGGTGTATGGCGGGGTCTGATGCGGTCCTCCTAGAGAAGAAGGTTGTCCTCCCTGTGATTGGCCGGATAAACGACGTGGTCATGACCACAAATTCCTCTTCATGCTGAGGGGAATCGTCGTTAGACTCGGCATTAACCGCCAGGGGGGGTTGTCTCCGAAACACTTATTGGCTCAGTGTTTCTCGTTTTCGGAGCAGATACCTTTCTTGATGCCGATGTTGGCTCCATACTTAGGTTTCTGCCGGAGCGTAAGTGCATACGCCAACTATAATCCAGTCCAGGAAAATCAAACGGAAGCGTTTGCTCACCTTTTCTTGTCCCACTGGGCGTGCCAATTTTTGTTGTCGTCAAACTCTTAGGTCCTAGCCGTGGTGTCGGCCAGAGGTTTGGAAAGTCTTTGATTCCTCTTTTCTTCAAGCAATTGCGTCGAGGAGGGAACTCTGCTCCTCAACTATGGGTTTCTTGACTCCTCTAGAAAGGGTCAGGCAACGTGAGAAGGGACACAAGTGTTGGATTATACTACGGCTAATGCATAAAGTAAAATAAAGTAAATGCGATAAAGGAAGATAAAATGAAATAAACGTAGAGTTTTAATTGATTGATGTGTGTCCTTTACATTTCACTCTAATGCTATATTTATACACAGGCCCTTGTCGACCACTATGTTAGCCAACATTTGTCTGCCGTTGGATTGATCTAAGATCAACGACTCTCATTGCTTTATAGGCCCTCAATGAAGCGAAATAACTGCCCATGATCCCACTGGCACGGTTAGTGGGGTGAGTGCTCGTTGCTCCGCGTTTTTCGGCCTCGCTCTTCCGCTTGAACTTCAATTGTTCCCACGTTCTATCTTCGTGTCGTGTCTTGCCTTCCAAGTAATCGCCCGCCCTACCTCGGTCGTATGGTGGCTCAGTTGTCCTGGCTCACTTTAGGCAGTGATTGAGGTGTCCGAGCCACCTTGGCCTCAGCACTCTATAGGCTGGGGCAATCACTTTCCCTCGGCTTGGCTCATTGGCCCTCGGGCATAGCCCTCCCTCGGGGGGGTTTTATCATTCAGCGTACCCCGAGGACCTCCTTTTGGCTTCACTCTTTTTGGCAAATACCTTTTCTGCCCTTGTCGTGTGGCTTGCTTTCACACCATGACTCCCTTTTTTCTCTCTTTGCCCTCGGCCTATGACTTATTTATTTTTAGGTGTTAACACCCTGTCAATACCCCGCCCTTACTGATACCCCGAGTTTTAGAAACAGGAAATATAAATGCAAATTCATGACATGCTTAAGCAATGCCTCATTCAACATAGCTCAAGTGCTTTTTCATCTCCAGTTTTATTAGTCAAAAAGAAAGATGGTAATTGTCGTTTTTGTGTTGATTATAAGGCACACAATGCCATTACTATTAAAGATCGTTTTCCTATACCATCTATTGATGAGCTTTTGGATGAGTTATATGGAACAACTTGGTTTTCTAAATTGGATATACACGGGTATTCATCATTGAGGAATTCATCATTGAGACCGATGCTTCCGGGTTGGGAATGGGTGCTACCCTCATTCAATAGGGGCACCCTATATCTTATTTCAGAAAGAAATTCTGCTAGAAACTACTTAATTCTTCAACATATGTTCGTGAACTCTGTGTTAATGTATCAACTGTCAAGAATTGGTGCAAATATCTCTTAGGGGGCAAATTCCTCATTTATACTGATCTGCACATCCTCCGTGAGCTTCTAACACAAGTAATACAAACTCCAGGACAATACCTCTATCTTTCAAAGCTGATGGGGGTATTCTTATGTCATCATTTACAAACCTGATGCCCAAAACAATGTTGCTGATGCACTTTCGCGCCTTATGAACCTCCGACAACTAGGGGTGGAAAAACGGTCGGGTTCATCGGATTCGGGTTCAATTATGCAAACCCGGTACAAACCGTAGTCACATTTAATAGGCCGACTTGCGACTTTTGGGCCTGGGTTTAGGCGGTCCGATTTTTGCGAGTTACAGGTGGATTATAATGGATTTACACGGGTTGGGCAATGGTGGGCAAATACGATTTTCAGCCCAATTCTGGAAATATGGTTTTCTTTGCAAAAAAATTCTTATTCCTCAAAAAATGGTCTTATACTTTTTCAGCTTTCTAGACAATAAAGTACATAAGCACCCAAAACATTAACTATAAAATAAACCTGCCAATCCACCCATTTTAATTAAACATCCATTGAAGTAATTAGATATTAACCTGCCACCCATTTACTGCTAAATTAAATCTGAAACAATGCAAGACAACATATGTGGAACCATCTAAAGTAGGAAAAATGATAACTGTTTCCAAGTTTTACTGCACCCAAATCAGCATGAGTGACTAGCAACAACTACAAAGTTAACATCACATACAAACCTTCCATAGTTTTACTTCACCATTAGCTATCATGTTAACATTACATAACTACGAGTTAACATCACATGACTATCAAGATAAAATCAGAGACAGTCAAAGCAAGCATCATCTACCGACATTAAGCTACACTTAATAATTAACTAATTGTGTTCCAAATTGTTTGGTTATAGTGCAAATGCACTTACACCCATGCAAAGGGATAAACTTCTTCTACACCCATGCAAGGGGATAAAGTTCTTAAAGAAAGTGCAAGAATCCAGTTTCATATCCAAGTGAATCTGCATAACAAAAAGCACATCATTTCAATGTTAGTAAAACTAAATCAGCAAACACAACAAAAAAGAGAGAATAGCGAGTAATTAAGAACATAGTAATTAAGAACAAAGCTTGTAAGATTCAATCTAATAACCTATTGCACAACACATTACTTGACATTCCTCTAATCTTTATAATCTCGTATCATGGGACACATTTAGATCAAATCTGAAATATGTTTTATTCAAGTTATCAGTCCACAATCTAGACTAAACTAAAGCAGAACAATCTATTTATAAACCATATATCTTACCACATCATTTTAACAAGTATGAAGAGACGAAATGATTTTGAAGAATTTGTATGTAAAGCAAGTGCTGGCAACGACAAAAAACTCAGAATTAAAAATATAATAACACACTAAGCAAATATGTAGTAGAAAATGTTTTATATAAAATAGTATACCATAACAGATATGTTTAAAGCATGTTTCCATTCTTGCATAAAGTTTTCAACAAAAATGGCAAAAATCATATATTATTTGATACAATAGTAATGAAACACTTACTTTCATTGGAGCACATTATGAGTCATTAATTACTCCAAAAACATAGTGTTTAGAAACTGATGTTGTAAACAAAGCTTTACAACAATACCTACGGTGCTTTGTGTTTGATCAACCAACCAAATTGGGAAAATACGTTCATTAGGTGGAATGACATTACAATTTCTCCATCCACTCTTCAATGGGCCTTACTCCATTTCAGATTGTCTATGGTAAGCCACCTCCTACTTTAT
Source organism: Astragalus glycyphyllos (assembly GCA_963573325.1). Taxonomy (NCBI): domain Eukaryota; kingdom Viridiplantae; phylum Streptophyta; class Magnoliopsida; order Fabales; family Fabaceae; genus Astragalus; species Astragalus glycyphyllos. Next base: position 39,287,962 of record OY754307.1, read on the forward strand.
CTTAGTATGTATTGGGGTCATCTAAGTTAGAAGCTGTTGAGTCTGAATTCAAAGACAGAGACACAATGCTGGCTATTCTCAAATCAACGTTACAACAAGCTTAAAATACCAAGAAATTTCATGTTGATCAGAAAAGAATTCCCCACCCCTTTAAGATTGGGGACTCAACGTTCTCACAAGCTTTCAAAAAGGTATCACGGTCCCTTTCTGCTGCTGCGAGCAATTGGTGAAGTTGCTTTCGAGGCAGACCTCCCTGCTAACAGCAAAATTCACCCAATTCTGCGTGTTTCTCAGTTAAAACCATGTAATGACTCTGCTGCAAAACCATTGGCTTTACCTCCAAAGCCTAAAAATAACTCTCCTATAATCCACCCCATGGTTGCACCAGACTGGCGCACTACACCAGCAGAATGGGAGAGTTTATACCCTGAAGATGCTACTTAGTAATCTGTGACTGAAATGATAAACTTGTATCCACACTTACACCTTGAGGACAAGGTGCTTGTGCCAACATGAAGAAGAAATTCAGCCCAATTACTTACATGAAGACCATCCAACACCTTCAAGAAGAACAAATTTGACTATGAGATTGTGCTTAAGTGACAGCTGTCCAGACCTAGGATTATTCTACAATCTATATTCCCATTTTATTTTTTGTCCTTTTGCTTGTAAAGATCTCAAGATATCTAGGAATATTGTTGAGTCACACTTTGTTAACTGTTATTGTACCGTTGCCAGCTCTCACATGCGATTATATATGTAATTTAGGGTGGGCATGGGTACCCATTGACCCAACCCAACCTGCAATCCAATCCAATCCAATCCAACCCACAAAATCCGAGTTATTTCGGGTAAGTGGGTTGGGTTGGTTTTATAATAGGGAGACCCATAAAGTGCGGGTTTGGGTAGCTGGTCTGAAATCTTAGAACCCACTAAACTCAACCCAATCCACACCAATATGATCTTACATATACTAAATAATTTGTGGGTAACCTTACACATACCAATTGATAACTGAAGTCTAGGTGTAGAGAACTCTTAAATATGTAGTTGAATGTGATTTGTAATTTTATTGTTTTGCTGATTGTAGAAACTGATGAAGAAAACGACTTCATGGGTGGGATATGATCTATTTACTCTCTTTAAGACACTTTCGTATGAAGAAAATTTTCTTCTGCATAAGCTTCACGGGTTTTCTGGAGACATTTTCCTTTTTTACTTGATTTAATTAGTTGTAATGGAAGTCCAAATTAAGACGTATTATTTTTATTTTTATTTTTTTTAAAAAAAATATTTTACTAATGAACTCAATACCCAACCCAATCCATTTGAGATCGGGTTGGGTTGGTTTGGGTCACACGAAAATTTGATCTATTTTTACCGAACCCAATCCATAAGCATTTGATTGGGTTGGGTGTTGAAATGCATCAAAACCCACCCAACCCACCTAACGCACACCCCTAAATGTATCACTGAATTAAGGGATTGGATATCAAGAATATCAATTAAAAGTATTTTCTTTTAGCTTTGTTTAATGCGAATCCTTTTGCTTGTCTTAGCATTTTGCTTATTTTCTTTCATCAGTTTCCTAACATTGAAACCCTATTCCTTTCAATTAGACTTACTTTACTCGTTCTTCATCTTTTTTTACTCAATAGTCGACGACTTCTATTTTAATTACAAAATCTGATTGACTGTTACCACCACTTAAAGTTAAGGAACCAAATTCGATGATAGTTCCATACTTGGAGCAGACTGGGTTTTCAACTATTGCTACATTAGGATGTTGTAAGGTGGACAAAGTATTGGTGATGACAATGGTAGAACACTAAAGGACTAAAACACACAAGTTTTATCTTCCAAAATGATAGTGTACAGTAGCTCTCGAAGATGTTGCGTTACACTCTACCTATCGACAAAGACCGGTAATTGGATCAAGTGGACTTGGATGGGCAGAACTATGAGTGAACTTTTGGATGTCACTCCTCCAAATAATCAGATGTTGGGACAACATGTCAAAGTAAAATGGTTGAATGATACATTTGCCACTATTCCAGATGATGCAAATGGGGTACATATACAACGATATTATTGTAGAGTGTACATGTTGCGCTTGATTGGGAGGTTGTTGATCCCAAATAAATCTTGCAATAGAATGCATCTAATGCATGTATGATACTGTATGGGTGGATGTATGCTACAATTTTGGATAAGATACCGTATGTCGTTCCTTACACCACAACGCGACCGTACACAATCATTTTTGCTTGAAAAATGGTACAAAAATCCCATACTAACCCACATTAGTCATTAGACTACAGTCGTTAAATAATGTAAATGTCTTTTGTGAGATGGGTTGGAAGGGGACTAAGGCTTTTCGTAACTCCAAACAATGAACTTATCAGTTAGAGATCAAAAATGATCACATGCAACATCAACATGTTAAAGATGTCATTCTGCAATAAATTTAAACTACTTATACTTTGTGTTTCCAATCATTTTGACACTTTACTAACATGCATTTGTTTTCTCCCATTTTGTGGGTGCCCTATATAGGTCTTGAAAAATGACCTATCACATGAAGAAATCAGGGATTGAATAATATCGTCTGTCAACACTGCTCTGGTTATTTCAAAATGTAAAAGGACATCAAACAGGCATAATTGCAGTCTAGATTTTTGCAAGAGTACCATACAACCCTCTAAGTATCTTTTCACTCCATGGTATGGATTAAAATTTGGAAAAAAAATCCCGAAGTCCCATGATTGCGGGTCAACCGGCACAGCGGGGGAGTGCAAATAGTATGGTTAACCAACCCAAATGTAATAACTGGACCATACCACACCAAAAAATTCAAAACCATTTATATGGTTTACAAACCAAACCCCTTTTTAAAATTAAATTGGTGGCCCAAAACTTAAAATCTGAACCGGTTTGGTAATGTTGAACCAAAGAGAACCTCACAGTCACAGACACATCTTAGACAATACTGTTCTTAGACAGTACTGTTAATTTGGAGAAGGATAAGAGAGAGAGAGGCTCTACCTTGTTGTCTTCGTTTTTTCTCTGCTTGGCTACGCACACAAAAACATATACTAGTATATTAATTATAAAAGTTACATTTATTTAATTTTTTTTATTTTGTCAAAAAGTATATATTTTATTTTGTTTTAGTTTCTGGATTTATCTTTTGACTGACAACCTTCCTTCTCTTAAAATATATATATTTTTATTCCATTTATATATTTGTTATTTACTTTCTTGAATATAAGAAGATTGAGTTTAATGGATGAATAGGTAATGATGAAAAGGTCCTCATGTCTGGTTATTTGGGTTAAATTTGATTGATTTGCTTTGGTTGGGCTTGGTGTACTTTTGTGATAGATCGCTTTCAGGAAATCACGCCTCTGTTCTTGTTTATATTTTTTCTTATTCTGCTTTTTCAGTGGGTATCTGTACACACAGGGTGGTAAATTGAACACGTAATCTGATCCGAATATCTTAATTCTCACCAAATACAACTTCCTACCGTCTTACTCAAATTAGTTCGGCAAGTAAAATCGGTTTCTAAACAGGTTCTAACAAGGAACCCGACTTTAAAACACAAATTGGTTTGGAACCGATTTGAAACCGATCCTAAACCAGTTTAGAGGAAAAACCGTTTTTTTGCCAAAAAGGTTTTGCAACCGAACCGGACTACATATATGGTTCATTTTGGTTTGGTTCTTGCACCATGCACACCCCTAGGCACATGTATATGTAATGCCAACCGACGTAATACACCTGGACCTTCGTGTCACCTAGTTACTGGGATAAATGAAGACCTAGAGTCGGACCACCACTCATTTTCTTTCACGCCATCACAACATGGTATACCAAGCCAACACTCTAAACAACCACAACATGATACACCACAGGCACCGAGTCTCTTGGTTACTATGAAATATGAAGACCCAAAGCCGCACCACCACTCATTTTCTGTCACGCCTACGCAACCACACTTTGAAACGACCAACCGACCATTTACATCTAACCCATACATGTGACACCCTAAACCCCCAAAATGATTTTTAAATGAATTGTACAAATCTAAGTGTTTTAGTAACAAATACTAGTAACTAAAACAAGTGGAATAGAACGAGATAATAACGGTTCTTCGTTTGGAAAAAAGGGTATCACGTCATCACCACACATTCCAACTTTAAATCATAGTTTAACATGAATAAATATATTTGCTTCTTAAAAGTCATCTTCAAATAAAATAGTACGTGGTAATTAAAAAAATAACAAAATAAGTTTACAACTTAAATATTAATCCTGACTCCGATGTCACAATATTATTTGTAAGGTTGATTTTAAAACTTTTTTTTACAGGGGGTAAATGCTAAAATGGGATATTTGCAGGGGGATTAAATATTTAAGCCTTAATTTAATATATAAATTCAAGGGCCCACACTTCTGCCCTTAATTTAATATATAAATTGCATTTTTAAATAGGAAAAATAAATACTAAATTAGTAAATAATTAATTATGGAAACAAATTAATTATTTTTATATGAACGATTAATTAAAAAGTTTAATAATATAATTAAAAAAATTAATTACTTAATTTGACTAATTAATCCTTAATTAATAAACTATTTAATTGAAAATAAATCTACAGAGAAATCATTAATTAAAAAATTTGATTACTTAAATTGACTAATTATTTTTATGTCAACAATTTTAAAAGTCACCAATACGATGAACTTTTATTTGTTGATTATGTAAAAAAATTTACAGCGAATAAATACACCAATTGAACCCTATTTATAAAAGTGTTACTTTGGTACTCCTTATTATAAGAAAAAAATTTGTACATTTTTTTGTCTTTATTATAAGAAAAAGATACACTTTTCAAAGTACATTAATTGTTAAAAACTCTTTTATACCCCTATTTAATGTGAATAAAAATTTAATACTAGGGATATATTTGGAATAAGGTTTAAAGTTGCATCACATTTAATAAATTCTTTGGTCTTTGTGATTTTTGTATTTTTCTCTTATAATAAGGACCGGAGGGAGTATATAATTGTATTTTTGATCAAAGTTTGGGATATAATGATTGTATTATAGTACATAGAAAATTAGCCCATAAACATATATAAACGTAAATCTATCACAAAACGACACTTTATAACAGTGTTTTAAAAATCGGCTCTGCACGGCCGATCGGACCAGGCTAACCGGGGGGTAACCGCGTCGGTTAACCCTTTGGATCGGAAATGCACCAATCCGGTGGAAACCGGCTAACTCGGCCGGGTTTTGATAAACTCGGTGACTCGGTGGGTTTGTTTAACCCGGATCGGGTTGTGCATGTTTTTTAAAAATATTATTACTTTGCTATGCCAAAAGTGAAGTCATGGGAATCGAACCCATGACCCTTTATTCATCATGCATTGTGTATTACCACCGAACTGCAAACCAATTCTTATTATTTGCTTACAAATAGTTTATCTATAGGTTCTTTTGCAGAATAAAAACTTGCAAATATAATCAGAATTTATAACATTTTTCATAGTAAAAAAATACAATATTTAGTATATGTTACATGCTATACATTCAGTAAAAAAGCGGCCAAAATCAAATGCATCATGGTCTTCTGTATGTTTTTTTTAATTATTATTATTATTATTATTATTACTATTATTATTATTATTATACTCTCTCTTACAAACAAGTCAACCACTAAAGATATTATTTTTTTCATAATATATATTTTAAAGTTTTATTGTATAAACATTTTTAAAATAATAATTCTTTTTTGGTTTTGAGTAAAGCATTGTACCAAATCTTGGTTCTCTCTTTGGTCATTACATTTTTGAATTTTTGTTAGACTTTTCTTAGTAGGATGTGTAATTTTAGGAAACTAAGTTTTACGGGTATGAAATTTATATTATATAGGTCTTGAAAATTCGCGAAATAGAGATCGGGTCTGAGTCATGCGGTTCTGACTTTTTCCGATTTTTGTCATGCGGTTCAACTGTCGACTCCTCAGTCCGACCCTTGACCCAGTGATTCCGTACCTTCACCGAGTCGTCCACCGATTCGAGTTTTAAAACATTGCTTTATAATATAGTTTTATGGTTTTTATGAACTAAAGACAAAAAATAGGATTCATGCAAATTTGGTTTGACTCGGAGGTTGAACTCAGTGAGTCAGCCAGTGTCGGCTGAAACATCAAAACAAAATTGTCCTAGGTACACGTACACCCACAAGTAGTGCCCCATAACCCAAAAACCGAGACTTTCGAGAAAAGTACCGTTTTTTGGCTGCTTCTCATTCATGGAAGCAAAGATGCAGAAGATGGCGATGGATCTGATTCTTCTACTGCTACTGTTCTTTGCTTTTGGTGCCAGTGCTTGGACTGGTGAAATCCATGGTAGAGTTGTTTGTGATGTTTGTGGGGATTCTTCTCTTGGACCTGAAGACCATGTTCTTCAAGGTAGGTATCTCTCTCTCTTGGAATTTATATCATAATGATAATGATAAAGCATATGAAATGGTCGTTTTTATATACCCTTTTGTGATCACAATATCATTAGTGTTGATAGGCTTGTAATTCTCCACCAATTGTTCATAGACTTGTGAAATTTGGTTTACCTTTTATTATGAAGTGGAATTTTTAAAGTGTTGATTGGGAATTGAGTTGTGTTGAAGTGGAATTTTTGAAGTGTCACTGGTGTTGTTTCATCAGTGGAGGAAGTTTTCTATTAAACAATTGGCTGTTGACTGGATTGTTATTATAGTCATTAGAATTGCTGGCAATTGTGATGGAACAGGGAACTTGTTTTCAGAATTTGTTTATTTTAATGAGAAATATTTCAATAAGATATAAAATTGATGATGATGATGATGACATGTGCTGAATTTTTTGTTTTTCTTCACTAATTGACAGAAGGTGGATGGGTTGGCTTTGGTTGGTTTGACCAATGGATTGATTTATAGATATACATGTATTGCTTAAGTGGAATAGATTGTTTTCCCCTTTGATTTTCTAGTTTGATTTAATTTCTGGAAGATTTATGTTCTTGCTTCAGTCTTATAAATAGATTTTGAATAGTTGTTTTGTGGGTTGGAAAATATAATTTTGATAATAGCCGCTTCCACTCACATTGCATTCCCAGTTCTTTGAAGTTCATTTGTATCATTGGCAACAAGTAATCTCTAATTTCAGTGAAGGTGTCTTAATTTTGTTTCTCATCCTGTTTATGTGCTGTATAGGTTGATCTGTGCTGGTGGATATCTTGGTTAGTTATAGTGATCATGGTTGCTAATTCTTGGAAAATGAAACTGAAAACTACTTAGTAAAGTACCTAGAGTTGTCAAATAAAACCCACTCAAAAATTGTGTTTTTCTTTTCAATTGGATTCCTATGATAACGTAGTCCATATGCATTATCTCATTCTTTGTATGAGGGATCAGTTTGACTTTAACAAAGGACATGTCAATGTGGTCATCCTCTGGAATTGGTTCAAAGCCAAAGTATACTTTACCATGTAGCCCTTTTGCAATTATAAAAGGGAAGGGGTAAAAGGGGCAACCTGATGCTAGAAATCTCCCGGGACAGTGAGATCTAGAGAAGGATCAGATCCATTACGTACCGTATTTCACAGCTCGAAACCGTGACATCCGGTCACACAGTTGCAACTCCAACTGCTGTTCGCTGTGCAATTACAAAAGAAGTGGAAAAAAATGCATATCAAAATTTTGGTTTAACCAAGAGTGCAGTTTCCCTAGATTTATTTGACCATGATGGTAACATATTGTAAGATTATTATGTTGTTAATTGAATCAAAAAAGTGGTTTTGAATGCTCTGATGCAGGTGCTGAGGTTGCTGTTCTTTGCATAACTAAGTCTGGGGATGTTCTAAATTATCAGGCATTTACAGATGCTAAGGGGATATACACAGTGGCAGAGACAATGCCTGAGAGTGATCGTTGGGACGTGTGTCTTGCTCGACCCATCAGTAGTTTCCATGAGCACTGCACTCATAATGGTGAGGGAAGCTTGGGTGTGAAATTCAGTTATAATCATCCATCAGGGTATTCACACACTGTCAGAACCTTTGTTTACGAACCTGTAACAGTTCCAACTTACTGCCTCTGATATTAGATACTGCTTCTGCTCTGTTGAACTACAATGAAAACAATTGAGTAAATGGGCATATGCATGTGTAGTGTTGTCTGCTACTCTGCTATGTATTTATATAGAGTTTAGTCAAAATAGAGCATGAAATGTTATTTAAACAAATGTATATGGAGTGATTGGAATCATTGTATATGACATTGTCATTGAGAATAGCAAAATGAAACCGGTGGTTAGTGATAATCATTTGATCATATATATGCATGGATGGTAAATGTTAGTTTTACTTAATCTAAGCTTGATCACCTATGCATGGTCATTATCAGAACCTTTCATACTCTCACCCAATCTGTTTTCTAATCCAATGTGATTTGCTAACTGAAAGGGGTAAATGGTTCTTAACATGAGAGATGCAGTAAAATAAACAATATGGGAATTAACACAAACACTTGTGATTGCAAATCACAAGGTTTTCCTTGCAAGTTACACTTAATTAGCAGCATTTTAAGATTCAAAGCTGAATATTGGTACAGACAACTCTGTTCATATTCCTCGTAAACCTTACATAATCTGCTATTGTAACAGGATTTCGATTCTAGGGAATAAATTCCGGTAGAACACCAACCACTAGCTATGGAGAATTGAGGAAATGAGCAATTCTCGAATATACTAGTGAAGAGAGCAGAGAGATGAGCTAAGAGAGAGAGAAATCAATTTTGTTGTGATAGCAATGATGATGCCTATCACGTTTCATTCATTCATCAAATAGTGGTGATAAGTTTGTTACAATTGCCATGTGTTGTGCACACTTCAAGTAAAATGGTAAATGTAAAAGTAAATGGTAAATGGTAAAAACTGAGTAATAGCTACTGAATGAAATGGCAACAATTTAAAACAATTGTGTCACTAATAAACTCACTAATAAACCCGTGACAATACCCCTCCCTCAAAGCAATCCTTATCCTCAAGGATGGAAGTTTGGAAACTTTTTGAGGATATCATAGTAGAATTCCCATGTAGCATCTTCTTTAGGTTCACCAAGCCAATGCACCAGCACCTTTGTAGCAGCAACATTAACCCTCTTGACCATCTTACGCTCCTGAATAGCAAAAGGAACCTTAGTAGCTGAAGCAGCAACAGGAAGAGGTCTGACAGTAGCAGCAGTGGGGTTTAAACACAATTTTAGCTGGGAAACATGGAACACATCATGTATACCAGCAGAAGAGGGCAGTTCTAGCTTATAGGCAACAGCTCCTATCCTGTCAACTATTTTGAAAGGTCCATAGTACTTAGGATTGAGCTTGTGTGCTGATTGTTGCCTAGCAGTTACCTGCCTGTATGGTTGTAGCTTCAGAAACACTGAATCACCAACATTAAACACTCTCTCTGTTCTGTTTCTGTTGGACTGTTGAGCCATTCTGTTCTGTGCACGCAGAAGATGAAATTGCAGCAATTTAATCACAGACTCTCTAGCAGTGAGTGTTCTGTCAACCTCCTGGTTAGGTGATTCACCAGGGAGATAAGGAAGGTGTATAGGTGGACTTTGACCATAAACAACCTCATAGGAACTTCTTTGTATTGATGAATGGAAATGAGTATTATACCACCACTCTGCAAGAGAAATCCACTTGGACCAACTGGTGGGTTTATCAGTGCACATGCATCTCAGATAAGTCTCTAAAGACTTGTTCACCATTTCAGTTTGACCATCACTCTGTGGATGGTATGCTGTAGACTTGTTAAGCAAAACTCCCTGCAACTTGAAGAACTCATTCCACAGAGAACTAAGAAATATTGGGTCTGTCACTGACCACAATACTAGGCATTCCATGTAACTTGAAAACATTGTCTAGGAACAGATGTGCAACATCTAATGCAGTGTAAGGGTGAGACAAGCTGAGAAAATGGGCATACTTACTCAATCTGTCAACCACCACCAGAATCACCTGCTTCCCATGTGAAGAAGGAAGCCCTTCAATGAAATCCAAACTGATTTCATCCCAAATTCTATGAGGAATTGGCAGAGGTTGCAAGAGACCAGGAGACTTCACTAACTCTGGTTTGTTCCTTTGACAAACATCACATGATCTGATATAGTGCTGTATTTCTTTATTCATGCCCTTCCAATAAAATAGAGACTTTACTCTTGCAGCAGTAACATCTCTGCCAGAGTGACCACCAACAAATGAATCATGCAGCCACTTGAGAATGAGGTGTTTCAAATCAGAATTGTTGCCAATAAGAAGCTTGCGCTTCCTTCTTAATTCATCATTGAACTAAGAGAATTTTGGGTGAGATGCAGGATCCTTCTTTAAATCATCAATGAGTGCCTGCAAAGAAGAATCAGACAACCAGGAGTCCTTGATAAGTGTTAAGAGATCATCTTGAGCATTGTTCAATAACATAGGCAACAATTCAGCTCCACTCTGTCTAGAGAGAGCATCAGCAGCAACATTTGTAGAGCCTATCTTGTATTGGATTTCGAAATCAAATCCCATCAACTTTGCCATCCACACTTGTTGGAAGGGAGTATTCAATTTCTAATCTAAGAGATACTTGATGCTCTTCTGATCAGACTTTATAATGAAAGGCCTGTGAGAGAGATATGCTCCCCACTTCTGTACAGCATAGACTATAGCAAGTAACTCTCTCTCATATACTGACATAGACTGCTGCCTTGGTCCCAAAGACTTGCTTATATAAGCAATTGGGTGTTGGTCTTGCATGAGCACAGCACCAATGCCCTTCCCAGAGGCATCTGTCTCTACAACAAAGGTCTTAGAGAAATCTGGTAGTGCTAAGCCAGGTGAAGATATTAGAGAATTCTTCAACAAATTGAATGAAACAGTAGCTTGTTCACTCCAAACAAAGTTGTCCTTTTTCAATAAGTCGGTGAGTGGTTTGGCAATCTTGCCATAATCTCTAACAAATCTCTTATAGTATCCTGACAAACCAAGAAATCCCCGCAATTGCTTCAGGTTTGTAGGTATAGGCCAATCTTTCACAGCTTGGATTTTGGTGGGATCAGTGAATACCTGACCCTGAGAGATGAAGTGACCTAAGTATTCAACCTTAGTTGTAGCAAATTGACACTTTTGTTTCTTGAGAAATAGCTGGTGATTCCTGATAGTTTCAAACACTTGTCTCAAGTGATCAACATGAGCTCCAATAGTAGGACTGTATATAAATATATCATCAAAGAAGACTATCACAAATTTTCTGAGAAATGGAGTGAAGATATAGTTCATGAGAGCCTGGAAAGATGCAGGGGCATTTGTGAGCCCAAATGGCATCACAAGATATTCAAAATGCCCTCCATAAGTTTTAAATGCTGTTTTAAATTCATCACCTTCTTCAATTCTCAATTGATTGAAACCAGACCTTAAATCCAGTTTAGAGAACAAGGTAGCAGATCCCAACTCATCCATCAAATCTTCAATGAGTGGAATAGGATATCTATCCTTGATAGTATGCTTGTTAAGCCTTCTGTAATCAACACATAGACGCCAGGATCCATCTTTCTTTCTAACCAAGACTGCTGGTGAAGCAAAGGGACTGTTACTGTGCCTTATAATACCCTGATCAAGCATATCAGAAACTAGTTTGTCCATAGCATCCTTCTGGACAATAGAATACCTGTAGGGTCTGAGATTGAAGGGAACAATGTCTTCTTTGAGTGGAATCTTGTGGTCAAAACCAGGCCTTCTAGGTGGTAACTCAGTAGGTTCTATGAACACATCCTCAAAGTCAACTAGCAAATCCTGCAATTCTAAAGGAAGCTCAGGGGATTGAGCTTCAAGAGACATTAATTGAATTTTAGGCAAAGTTAAAGTTGGAGTGTCCTGGTTCAAATATAAGAAACAAATTTCTGCTCCAGAGTTCAAGGCTTGTGTGAACTTTTTGCTGTTGATCAATTTGCTGGATGGTGTCTTGGCACTCCTCAGTAAACATTTCTTGCCTTTGACAGTGAATTCCATCTGCAATTGAGCAAAGTCCCATACAATTTTTCCAAGAGATTTGAGCCACTGTATCCCTAAAATTAAGTCACAACAGACAATAGGCAATACATATACATCACAAGTGAATGTGCACTGTTGCAATTGCCAAGTGAATCCTCTCACAATATACTTAGCATAGATTTTATTTCCACCACCAACAGTTACTGACATAGGTTTAATTGGCTCAAGTTTGCATCCTAATCTCTTAGCAGTGTCTAAGTCAAGGAAGTTATGAGTACTTCCACTATCAATGAGAATTTGCAGCAATCTTTTGATATACATACCAGTGACCTTCATAGTTTGGTGATTTGGAGTACCTGATAATGCATTAAGTGAAAGAGTAGGGCTATCTGTGTGGGTAGTATCAGCACTAGCTTCACTGGAATTCTCCTCTTCACCCTCATCACTATCACCCTCAGCTTCTAACATAAAAAACTGTGCTCTCCTATGTTTGAGATGGTGGCCAGGGGTAAAGGGCTCTTCACAATACATACACAGCCCTTTTGCCTTTCTCTCTTCCATCTGAGAAGCAGTGAATTGACCAGCAGGTTTGTAATTTGGTGCTTTAGGGTTTTGGTTGGCTATTTGGTGCTGGTTTGTGTTTGGTTTTGGGTTAGATGCTGGTTTTGGGTTTGTGGGTTTAGGGAAACTGTTGTGGTTTTTAGGGTAATTGTTGAAGGAATTTGAGCTTGATGCAAACTTCTGATTAGTGCGAATTAAAGGGGTTTTTGAAGCTTCAAACAAGCGAGCTAAATTAGCAGCATGAGCTATATCAGTAGGATTAAACATCCTCATTTGCATCTGAGTATTGTGTTCCAATCCAGAAAGAAAACTACTAAGAGCATGTTCAGGGATAATGGATACCTAGGTTAGAGCTAATTCAAATGCATCTATGTACTTCTGTACTTTACCAGTGTGCTTGACCTGGATCAACGCAGACATTGGATCTTCATATGCATCACCAAATCTGGTATTGATATCACTCACGTACTGTGACAAAGATGGGTAAATGTCGAATTTACGCCATATGTAGTTCAAATGCCACTGAAGAGCTAAGCCTTCCATGTGGATCGAAGCCAATCTCACCATGTTCTCCAGCGGTGTCTTATCAAGCCGGAAAAACTGGTCACATCGGTACAACCACTCCTTCACATTGTGACCATCAAACTTAGGAAAATCTACCTTAGACATTCTGGTTGCGTACAACCCAGTAGTTCCACGGCCATCGTTAGCACCGCGATTACGCGGTGGTTCATGGTTCGCCGACCGGTTTGAGCTCTCCGAGTTAACTCGTTCACGCAACAATGAACGCATCTCCTCCATTCCAACAAACATCTGCTCCATTCGCGCGCTTGGCTCTGCATGTTTGTCATCGTGTTTTTTGTCCAACTCAGATATGGTGGTCGCTGAACGTGTTCCGGCAGCCATTTCGGAAGCAACTACACAAAGCACCAGGGAAAGTGCTTTGATACCACTTGTAACAGGATTTGGATTCTAGGGAATAAATTCCGGTAGAACACCAACCACTAGCTATGGAGAATTGAGGAAATGAGCAATTCTCGAATATACTAGTGAAGAGAGCAAAGAGATGAGCTAAGAGAGAGAGAGAGAGAGAGAGAGAAATCAATTTTGTTGTGATAGCAATGATGATGCCTATCACGTTTCATTCATTCATCATATAGTGGTGATAAGTTTGTTACAATTGCCATGTGCTGTGCACACTTCAAGTAAAATGGTAAATGTAAAAGTAAATGGTAAATGGTAAAAACTGAGTAATAGCTACTGAAATGAAATGGCAACAATTTAAAACAATTGTGTCACTAATAAACTCACTAATAAACCAACACTCCTAGCCCAGTGGTCCGGGCTCCCTCTGGGACGTAGTGGGGGTCGATCCGGTTCGCTCCCGGGTTCGATTCCCGCCCACGTCAAATAGGTGTTGGCCAGCGAAATGGTTAAGAGCCTCAAGTAGCGAGCGCAGATTAGTCCTTCGTTGAAAGCGTTGGGACACTGCGTGGGTAGCCAGCAATGGTCCAAACCAAAAAAAAAACTCACTAATAAACCCGTGACAGCTATTCCTTTTAAACCTTACACCATATGGTTCTTGATTCATTCCAGATCTAGTAAACCTTTTCCAAGCGATGTGAAACGTAGGATCACTTTCATGGTGGCCAACCTCAACATTAAACATAGAATCAGAAACATGCATTAACCCAAATTTAAACTCAAATCTGGGAGTGGGTTACATGAATCAATAATAGAAATCACCTAGCCAGGCTAGCCTAATTTAAAAACCTAATTTTACACAATGGAAGCAAAGAAAAAGAAAGAAGAAACTATATAACTAGAATGGAGGAATTCATTGTTATGGATCCCACACAATTGAGAAATATTTCGTTAAGTAATTTTATAATAACAATACTATTTTAAATTTTATAATAACAATACTATTTTAACTTTAATATTTAGTTAAGTAATTTCAAGTTTATAAGACATAAAGAAGAAAGTGTTTGTGTTCCTTTAAGAGTGAAATCTACCAAGAAACATTTTTTATAGTTCACTTATCTGTAGGTGACACAGTATATGTTTGGAACCGCGGCGGCCACATGAAAAAAACACCGCAAGAGTGAAGCTACACTCAGTAGCTTTCACTTTTACGCCAACTTCACAGTGGAAATCACATATTTCCACACACACACACACGCAAGCACTATGTCTCGGGCGAAGACAAACTCATACGAATTAGTTATGTGTGTCTACTTGTTAGGCACCTAGCCTAACGTTGACTGGAAATATGCAATCGGAAGCCTTGGAATTTGATTAAAGAAAAGAAAATGGGAAGAAAGTAGAATATTATTGATATGCGATGAATGGATACAATTGGAGAGATAGGGCTCCCCGCCCTCCAGCCTCACCCGATTGTGACTAAACTTTATGAATTCTAAGATATCCTTCAATGGGGTGGAAACCTTAATATACATAGGCTTCCAATACATGGGGATAAAAGGGAAATAGGCTAACCAATTAATAACTATCCCAACAAATATAACAAACCCTTTAACAGCCTAACCAACTATAGCACCCTATAACTAACTCCCAACTAACATAACTAATAGGAGTTAAAGGCAACAAACTACCTAACCAACTAACACAACTCTACATACAAAGGGTCTATCAATACTCCCCCGTTGAAAGCCAACCTTGTTCTCAATGGGTTCCCAAGTTAGGCGTTGTCGTGTTGCTTCAGTGGGATTTGTAGTTTCTTGTTGTTGGACTTGGATTAGTAGGGATGGAAATGGTCTCCACTTGTGCTTTTTCACATCAATTTGCGCTTCCCAAACCTTCCCTCTGTCATATAACAAATGAAACGAACTGTAGGTTGAAGAAAAATCCCTCCAACAATATTCACATGCAATCTCGGACATAAATGTCGTAAGTTTTGCAGGATCCCATGGTATTATTGAATACGATGAATATAATGACATCACCTTAATGTTGATTAAATGAGAGAGCTCAACCAAATAGCAAATATTACCATTAATGGAACTCTTAAAGAATTCATTTGTCAACTCATAAAAGTAAACCACAGGCTCTGTCCTAATATTTGCTAGCATAGTCTGAACACATAAGGACAAGCTTGATCATGCCTCCCTTTTGTTTCTTTTAAATAAGGCCATTCCCTTGTCTATAGTTTGAGTTAAGAGGATAAAAGGCTCACTTGAAGAATCCCACTTATCTACTGCCATTTCTGTAATAGTCAACCACATAATATAGACTTTAGTTACTCCTGTCCCCGAGAGCATGACAAAATCCTTTTCTATAACCGTCATGGAAAAAATATCGATCCCCCTGCTTAATAGTGTGGAAGCCATTTCTACTTCCCACACTATCCCATTTGCAACTTTCAGGAGCAACCAGTATTCCCTCCAAATTTCAAGATGTATCCATACAAGAACTATTGCAAGCATATCCCAAACAAGGCTAGAAAACTTATATGGTACAGTAGCTATAGTTTTTCTAAATGGTATAATTTTGCCACCTCCCTCTATACCAGATTCCAAAAGACAATTTGCTGGAGATGATCCAATCACGGTCTTAAAAGAAAAGATGAGGTCAGTACCTAATGTCACCTGCGACGACGGTTTGGGTGGCAGAACTTCTTGCTGCTATACCGGTGGTGGCGCCTCATCCAGCAACACACCCCGGTCCACAGAAATGACCCGGTTTGGCGGCTTCGGTGGCGGTACGCGTCGTGGAACTAAATCCCAACTCTGTCTCAACGCTCTCCTCTTCTTTCGTGTTGTGTTCACCACTTTCTTAGAGGTTCTTGTTGAGCACCCGATACCATGATACCCATGAGTGATGCGGCAGCTCTCGCTTTTCTCAAGAACCTGCGCGTCACTCACTCCTTCTCCTATAGACGCTTTCGCATCCCCATTTCTGCGCACTAGACCGCCCAAGTCAGGCAGCTTTGGCGGTGGTAGTTGTATCGGCGGAATCAATTCTACCTTTGTCATCTTCTCGACAATCGCCCCTGGTTTGGTCTTTTCGCCCCTAACCTTCTTGTTGACAGAATTAACATCATCATGAGAAACATCTTTCTCTTTTTTGGATTCAAGAAAGAGGTTCTTGATTTCACCCAACTCCTCAGTCAGTTGTTTAAGACTCCCATTCAACTGTCCTTGTTCATTGGTCACCTTTACTAATTCTAGATTCAGATCCCTTTCTTCCTCTTCCTTAGGAGGCAACACATCTCTAAATTCTGGCTTAAAATGCCAAAGAAAAGCCCAAGAAAATTCTCCCAGCTCACCGTTGGATCATGGCAGATCCAAGAAGACCACCATTCACGAGCTTCGCCTTGCACGGCCTTAGCAACCTCTTTCATCTTCATTTCCTCAAGCGTCTCCCTTGCAAGGAAATATTTGTCCATACATATCGCCCACCAATAGGCGTCTGCTCCATTGTTGAACACCGATAACTCCATCTTTGACGTCACTGGCTCAATATCCGGCAGGTCAGACCAATTGTTAGGCACCTAGCCTAACGTTGACTGGAAATATGCAATCGGAAACCTTGGAACTTGATTAAAGAAAAGAAAATGGGAAGAAAGTAGAATATTATTGATATGCGATGGATGGATACAATTGGAGAGATAGGGCTCCCCGCCCTCCAACCTCACCCGGTTGTGACTAAACTTTATGAATTCTAAGATATCCTTCAATGGGGGTGGAAACCTTAATATACATAGGCTTCCAATACATGGGGATAAAGGGAAATACGCTAACCAATTAATAACTACCCCCAACAAATATAACAAATCCTCTAACAGCCTAACCAACTATAACACCCTATAACTAACTCCCAACTAACATAACTAATAGGAGTTGAAGGCAACAAACTACCTAACCAACTAATATGAATTTACAAGGAATCAAAATTTTCTCCTTTCTCTTCAAAGCTAAAGACAGAAGTTACTACAAAAGGTCACAGGAAAAGCACCAAAGAGACCATTTCAAAATGGCTACCATGTCACTTTATAAAGGATTATAGTACAGGTAGGTTTTTTCTAAAAAACAAAATCATCTTTTTTGTATGACGGGGGGAGATAGAGAGGATGAAGGAAGACGTAGGGAGAGTGGAGGCAAAGAATCCAAAGTCTACATTTTTAATCTCACAATGGAAAAAAGACCATTTATGTCACAATGAGATTACAGCCAAGTATAAATAGACAACACGTTATCATTGTCCTAAAGTTAAGATTTTGAGAAAATAAGCAGTCATGATTTGAAATGAAGTTTGGACCATCTTTCCATATCAAAAAATCCTTTCCTACCCACTTTGAGCCGAAAAACCAAAAATCTCTCAACCACCCTAGACAAGGATCAATTCCACATCTAAAAATGGTGTATCACTTTTATCAGCTCACTCAGCTCAAAAAAGAGAAAGAAAAGTCACAAAAAAAAGAGAAAGAAATTTCAAAAAAGAAGAATGAAAAAAAAAACCTGAAACAAGCAAAAAGGCAAAAGTAGTTGAAATTGTGAGCTGATACTTCCTACCATTAATCACATAAGAGATCCTTGTCTCAATGAACCCTCAAACCCTTCTTTTGGCCTACATTTCCTATCCTCCATAAACCCCTGGCTGCGTTACAAATCTAAATAGATTCATTCTACCATGAGGCGCATAAGAGATCCTCAGCTCAATAAACCATCAAACACCTCATTGGGCCTAATTATCCCTCAATTCATAAACCCTCAAACACTTCCTTGGGCCCAATTATCCCTCCTTTCATAAACCCTTAAACACCCATTTGCACCTAATTATCCTATCCTTCACAAACTCATAACCATCAACCACATTACAACCTCTTTCTTTCATAAACCTCTAACCATCAGCCATACTACAAAGCCATTTCTTTCATAAACCCCTAACCATTGGCCGCATTACAACCCTAAAAAGTCCATTCTGATCAATGACTGATTGCTTTCATTTTCTCAAAGTTTTAATTTTAGGACAAATAAGTTTATATATTTACAACCCCCACAAAAGCCTCTTTTACGAATGCAGACCAGTTCACGAAAATGAACTAGGCTCTGCTTTACGCACCACCCTGTTAATAATACAACCCCTGCAGTTAATTACACCCCATTTTACTACTGCACCCCCTTTTGTTTCCTTTTAATTTTTCTCTACAATAAACAATTTCTTTCACAAACTTATCTTTTCCTATAAAATAAATAATTTCTCTTCAAAAATATGAATAGGGGATTACGTCGACTGTACAGTCGGGTTATTCTTATTTTTGGGACTACTAATGAACCGTGACGGATCAGGTCCTAAAATCCCTATTCAAAATAAACAATTTCAAAATAAAAAACACAAACACAACATTTTTCTCCAACAAAAACAAATTTTCAAAAAGGGGATTAAGGACAAATGAACACTCAAGAGTCTTAAAATCCCTAATTAAAAAACATCAAACAAACAAATATTTTCTACCAAAAACTACGTAGCCTTTGATTCTCTACCCAGAGATACGTAGGAGCAGAGGGCGGGCCCACCTCTGTCAAGTGCACTAATAAAAAACATTTTTTAGTCTTTTTTCTAATTAATCCTTTTCTCAAAATTCAAAAATATCAAAGTCCTTTCTTTTAAATTTCTTTTAGCTAACAATAAAAAGGGGTAAAATTAAATATTTTAAAAATTAACTCTCTCTCTCTCCTACGACTAATTAGCAGGTAACCTTCCTTAGGAAGGATGTCGTGGGGTGCTAACACCTTCCCCATGCATAACCGACTCCCGAACCCAAATCTGGTCTCAAGGACCCTTATCCATTCCAAAGGGGATTTTCCAATATTTGCCCTAAAACTAAAATTTTGTGGCGGCTTCATCTTTCGAACTTCGAAGAATCCTTTCCCGGATTTTTCGGTTCCTACAATATGTAATCCCTTTGAAACAAAGAGACCGAACGTAACAATTAAAGTTGATAATGAATTAGTATAAATCCTCATGTCTGCTCCTTTATCCTTAAGCAAGTTTTTCAAAGTATTTGTAAATTATTATTTGTCATATTAACTAAAAATTATTTCTTTTGTAGATATTTCCAACACGTGACAGTGTGGCTATTATCCTTCTTAGATCAGATACAACAATCGGTAAAAGGGGGAGGAAATAAAAAAATTATTTTTGGTTGCCAGAAGAGTGGAAGATACGCTGGAGTAGACACCGGTTGTTGTAGAGTGAGGTCTTCAAAGAATAATAATTGTGCTTTCTGGCTGAGAGCTACACCATTGACTTATGTTGGGGATTGGAGAGTCAAGGTTACATGTGGACTAAACAATCATGAGCCGCTTAAAACTGTAACCAGACTTACATTTTTTGGGCGGTTCACTAAGCAGGAGCGGTCTATGGTGCATGAACATACCATGTTAAATGTTAAACCAATGAAGAGTCTGGAGCCATTGAAGAAGAGATCTACGAGCAATTTGAGTAGTATCACCCAACTTTATAGACAACGCAGAATGTTTCGATCGAGTCGGAGAGGTCCTAAAATAGAGATACATGAACTTATGAGACTGATAGACTCTGAACACTATTTGTGTTAGAGTAGAAGAGTTGAGAACACAGATGTTGTTAGTGACATCATGTGAGCACACCACGAGTCTATCAACTTATTGAGGATGTTCCCCAAGATTTTGATTATGGACAACACATACAAAACCAACAAATACAGACTGCCTCTCTTGGAGATTTTTGGTGTCACTTCCACCAAGTTGACATTCTCGGTATCATTTGCATACTTGACGAATGAGCGTTATGACCATTTTAGATGGTATTGCTAATGTTGAGAGATTTTATGGTGGTAGATATTGCACTTCCTTAGTTGTTCATCACTGACGGAGATGTGGGCAGTTTAAATTATTCTTTGCCGGTAAAAGGGGGAGGAAAGAAAAAATTATTCTCGTGTTTCTGGACAGTTTGAATTTGCTTTTCTGGTATCACATAAGCAAGAACGTGAGTGCTAAGTGTAAACAGTTGGTGATGAGGGATAAGCAAAAGTCAGTGATGGATCTCTGAATGAGTATAGTTGACTCAACTGGCGAGGAAGAGTTTTATCAGCAGTTGCAGGAATTCGATCAATCATGTTTCAATATACTCCAATTTGTGAGTTACGTGAACGACATATGTTTGATTCCTCACAAGGAGAAAATTTTTCTTGGCGTGGATTGATAGGGCGAGATACTTTGGAATTACAACTACAAAAGGTACTTCATTTAATTTGCAATTATCTTTCATTGACAAACTTTTTATTTGTTTTGCTTTTAAATACTTACGAGGTGGGTTTATTTTTCTTTGGTTTCATATTAGGGTTGAGTCAGCCAACTGAGCTTTGAATAGTGCCTTGGGCTTTGGTGGAGGAAACTTGTGCAGATGCTGGGAGGGAATGAGCGGTATGCTGAATGCACAAATTGATAAGATTGTGGAGTCTTTTCAAACAAGTATCAACCGCGTGGATGTCCGGCACAACACTCCATTTTTCAAGACGCTAAGTGGTTTGGTCTCGGTAACGCACTGAATCATTTTGCTAATGATTTTGATAAGACCACTTCTTCTGTGGGTACCGATAAAAATTGACGTGGGTGCACTTAGGGTTAGTCATGGGTTACCCTATGCTTGTGAACTTGGTTATATTCACCTTGGAGGTGGTCCAATCCCATTGGACTTGGTTGGAATGCATTGAATGAAGCTCAGTTTGGAGGGTATGATGAGGATCACATGAATCAAGCATATGCCGATTGTGACATCAGTTATTCGATGGAGATGATCTGGACGCATTTTAATGGTATGGATATTACCGACAGGGTTGTATACAAGAAATAGATAGACGAATATGCATTTCCTTCCACAACATCTATGGTTCCACCACTCTCAAAAAGAAGACAAAGGGTGCACCAAAGAAGCGGAAACAATATGATATGAAACGAGACCCTTCCTTTTTTGAGCACGTGGATGAGGCAATATTGAAGAATGGCACCCAATACTTTGTCAGACAACCAACATAGCGACCATCACAACAATCATCCTCACAGCCGGCATCTCACAACAAACATCCTCACAAAGGTCAAGAAAGCAACTATTACAACATGACATGCATTTTATAGAGTGGTTTCCTCCATGTATCCACCACTACATTGATGACATTATTAATGTAGTTGGGGGATGGAAATTGTGGTTATCGATTTGTTGCTGCCTCACTTAATCTTGGAGAGGAGAGTTGGAGTTTAATCAAGTAAAACCTAATTTATGAAATAAACGAACCTCTTCCGTAATATGCTGAATTGTTTGGTGACTCACTACAAAGAATGGGGGAATCATTATATGCTACTAGTGGGCTCCAGTTGGTAGATAAGTGGATGACGATGTCTGATATGGGGTACTTATAACGACCAGATATAACATCACCCTAGTTGCGTTAGGCTTGGGGGATGGAGGCTCATTTATCTTTTAAGCGTTGAGGGGCTCATATTTGGCTTGTCACAGGAGTACCAACTTGATCGGTATTGGGTTTGTGAATGAGAATCACTTGGTGCAGGTAATTACATTATTTTCTATTTTGAGTATTATATTTATAATTAAGATGGACTTATAATATGTTCTAACATTTTTTAAATACAAGGTAAATTGAATCAGACATGTCCATTACCTCGTGGGATCGTTTTGTATCAAAAGAGGCTAGACCATGGATTTTTCCATATGTTGGACGTCTCCAACTATGGACTGCTTTAGCTTCGGTTCCCATGGAATACACCAATCCCATTCCCGTTGTAGACTTATAATCTCAAGGCTTAAATGCTGAATGATGTTATTATTAAACGTTTTAATTATTGTGTTAACAATTAAATGTACATATTTTTTTATCATTTTTTTACAATTGACCATTAATTTACGTAATTAATTACTAAACGCCTTGTCGTCTCTCGACATACTATTTTCGGTGAGAAGCGTGACCTGCCTCTCTCACCAGAGTGGCTTCACGAGCAGTTGAGCGTGATGACTCCCCTCGATGTCCTTGTTGGAATAAGAATCTCACTCTAAGTTTTAATGATAACAAACTAAGTAAGATTTAGGTTTTCTAATGAAGTGTGATCTAACATGTTTGCCAAGTGATAAGAACAAGTGTCCTAACATAGCAAAATAAGGCTCTACCTTAGTTCAACAACTTGGTAAAATACAAGGGTAGAAAAAGCCTTGAGAAGGTTAAAATACGATAAGCTTAAAATAAGTCAAAAGAATGTTTGACCAATTTATAGAATGTTGACCAAAGTCAATAGAAGGTTGACCAAAAGTCAACAAAAGGTTGACCAAAAGTCAACAGAAGGTTTGACCAGAAGTCAAAAGAAGGTTGACTCAACAAACACCTTAGAAGCATAAGTTCATGCTTGAGAAGGTTGATGTGAAGGAAGATTAAATGTTGAGAAGGTTACTGGAAACCGTAACCAATTTATTACAAACACATTAACTTCTGTTGAATGATATTCAGTTGCATTAAATGAACATCTCTTGCAATAAATGTGCTGGAATGTTTCAAGCCATAAAGAGGAAATGCTTGATTATTCCCTCTGTACATTTGGAGTGTTTGTTCATACTAGGAAGCTCGAGAAGGTTCGTCTAAATCAGTTCCAGGCTGGCCAACAGTAGCAACTCAAGTCATAGCTGTTGAGTAAAATACTAAGAGAGTACATGTCCAACTAAAGAAGGTTCTGTGATTCAGATAAAACATAAAGCAAGTCTTGAGAAGGTTCAAACGTTGTCAACTTTTGTACCTTACTTCACATCACTCTTATGGACCAATGAATATTCCAAACAACCTTCTTCAAGTTTCTAACGGCTATATTAATCTTTCTTGGCTATTTAAAGAGTTCATTCTGAAGATCCAAAGTATGAGAGGTAATTCCAACCTACACAAAGTCAAGCTTCTCAAAGCAATCAACCTTCTCATCCCACACTCAAAGCTTCTTCAAGTTCAGATCTGGGATCTCTTTCTTGAGTGTGTGCTAGCTTATTAGTATCATTGTTTTCACAATGTATCTACTTTGTATCAAGCTCTTAAATATCCCAAAACTCCAAAACCATTGTTGTAATTGTGTGTTGTAAACATTTCATCAAACTACCTAGATTGTGAGGTGAGTGTTGGTGAGAGTTGAAAAGAAATACCTTTAGAAAACTAGGAGAGAGTTTCTTAGTAGGTAAATACAGCTTGGTGAAGCTGTGCAAGAGTGCACTTGTCTTTTGTGTGGTGATCAAAAGAAAGTGGTTGTTGAAAGTCTAAAGTGGTTGTTGTAAGTCTTTTGTAGTTGAGCAAAAGCAAGTGTAATAGCTATTTGGAGAATAGTGGAAATACTCACTTGGACGTGAGGAGAGGACGTAGCCTATATTGTGCGAACCTCTATAACTCCTCAGTGTTCTTTAAACCGCTTTCCTTAACTATTGTTTAAACTGCTTTGCACTTAAGACTGTTTTCAAACCAAGAGAAGGTTAAATCCATCAACCTTCTCAAGACTGGTTTTAAACCAATACTATATCTTTCAACCTACTCATCTTTGTTTGAAAACTACGTACTTCTCTTGCATAGTTTATATTTGTCCTACTTTCAGTATAAGTATTCATTTTTAATGGTTTATACGTGTTGATTGTTTTAACAACTAATCCTAACCTTCTCATCTCCAAGTTAAATTTGAGAACAATTTGTTGAGAGTGTTTCAGGTTTGAGAAGTTAAAAAAAGGGGTACACAACTGAAACCCCCATTTCTTGTGTAACTTAGTCACTTCAGTCCTTGTGGGATTTTGGATTAATATAAAAAATTAATCAAAAAATAAAATGCCTTTCGGATTTATGTCTAGGTATATATTCGTTCCAGATTTAAAAAATAAAATGTCTTCCGGAAGACATTTTTTTAAGAATTTCCGAAGTGACTTTGTGTTCTGGATTTATCTCCTAGGTATATATTCGAAACAAAGTTAATTCCAGACTTATCTATTGTGAGATAATTTTGGAAATATGCAATGTTTTTTTTTTGTAAATGGTCAGGGATAAATTTGAAAGATTGGGAATTGCACATTTTTTTTTTGAAAGATTGAGGTTTTGTGAGGCTAAGTAGGTCAATGGGGGGTTATAAAAATCAAAACCCTTCCATAAATGGCAATGACCAACCAGTAAAAAATACCCAACTAAAAAAAACAACTCCTTTGTTGTTCGTTTCCGAGCCTTGCAGGTTGCAGGAAAACCCAAACTTCAATTCACTTTCCTTTTTCTCTAGCCGGCCCTAGTTTTGCTTCATATTCTTTCTAACTTTTCTTCTTTATCCATTGGAGAGGGGTGATTTTGGATCATTTTTCGACCTGGAATCACCCGTCTACATTGTTTTTTTCTTCTATTTTCATCTAAATCAGTGTTATTCACATAGTTTTGAGTTTTTTTTTTGTGATTTCGTCGTCTAAGTGCGACACTGTTTTGTTCGTCGTCTTATGTGGTGGCACCGTTGTTTTGTTCGTCGTCTTGTGCGACGTTGTTTGGTTATCCCATCTTGTTACGGTATTTGTTCCATTAGGATAGATAGATCCACTTCGACTCGATTCAACTAATGAAAACTTGGTTGTCAATGTTAGGAGGCATAGATACTACTTCCACCGGAACCATACCCTTTAAATTGCTCAAAATTACTACCTGCCCTTATTTCTTATTCATATTCTTCGTTCTTTCATTTTCAGTAGCTAATGGAAGACCGCAACGACCACGATACCGGTTCGGTCCTATCTCAGCGACTCGACTCATTTGGCCGGTTCGGCCGGTTTGGCGGCAAGTATGTCCCTGAAACTCTCATTCATGCTCTCACCGAGCTAGAAGCCGCTTTCCATTCCCTTGCTTCCGACGAAAACTTCCAGGTTCTCTTTTTCCTTCATCTTCTCATTTTCCATTATTTTCTTACTTTTTAATCCCATAATTGTTTAGCTTTTTGGAAGAATAAACAAATGGGCATTTTCAGAAACCAAAAAAGTTTCTGAATTTTGCAGAAAGAGGCTGGTACAGTTCTGAGGAACTATGTGGGTAGGTATAGGGACTAGGGAGTGTTCTATTCTTTCATTTTTTTTTCAATTTCTATTGTTTTGTTACCTTCGAAATCTGAAACCCACTTGGATGATTCCGGCATGTTTGGATAAATAGTTCATTACTTCAATTGAGTGCTTATAGTATAATTGCTTATTATATAAATGCTTATGTATAAGTTATTTTTGTAATAAAAGATAAAATAAAGTCAAACGGTTTTCCTATAAACTATAAGTTGTTTTCGTAAGCTAGCTTTGAGAGCAACATATGAAATATGAAAATACAACACTGTTATGAACATGTCATAAGCTATTTTCATAGGCTCGCTTACACGGTCTGACAAGTGCTTATGGCAGTTGATAAGTTGAAATAAGCCAATCCAAACACGCACTCAGTTTTTGTGAAGAAAACGCAAATCGTATCTTCAGGGACTTAAAAAGTTACTGAATTTTGCAGAAAGAGCTTGGTGAGATTCTGAGGGACTATGTGGGTAGGGAGAGTCCTCTTTACTTTGCTGAGAGACTTACGGAGCATTACAAGGGTGAAAACGGTGAAGGGCCTTTGGTGTATTTAAAGAGGGAGGATCTCAACCACACCGGTGCTCACAAGATCAACAATGCTGTTGCTCAGGCTTTGCTTGCTAAGAGATTGGGGAAGAAAAGGGTTATTGCTGAGACTGGTGCTGGTCAGCATGGGGTTGCCACTGCCACTGTGTGTGCTCGGTTTGGTTTGGAATGTGTTGTTTATATGGGTGCTCAAGATATGGAAAGGCAGTCCCTTAATGTGTTCAGAATGCGCCTTCTTGGTGCTGAGGTATGTTTGTTGGCCAATGGCTACTGCCTACTTGTTTGTTCTTTGTTTTATTAGGACCATACATTTTGTGCTGTAGTCTCTTTGGAGTATGATAAATCGCTCTTATGTTGAAAACATTGATACCAATTGTTCATGTAATAGATGAATGAGTGATCTTCTAAGTTCATTTGCCTGATGTCTTTTAACAGTTAGTGTCTATTAGAAATTTTCCTTATGCTGGATACTTCTTGTTCACATAAACTTTTGTTTATTTGACTGATCTAAATTGGCATCAAAGATCAGCAGTTGGCAACTTAGTATTTAAAGTTTAAACTAACTTTAGTCCCCGTTTGGATATACAACTTAATTAAGTACTTATAGCATATGAGCTTATCATATAAGTCTTATGTATAAGCTAATTTGTGTTCACCAAAAAAAAGCTAATTCGATAATAAAAGATAAAATAAAGTTAAACTATTTTCTATAAGTTGCTTTTATAAGCTATTATAGAGAGTATGAAAATTAGCTAAAAACTGTTTATTGGATGTCATAAGCTGTTTGCATAAACTCTCCCAAATAGTCTTATAAATGCTTATGCTAGTAGATTTATTCAAATAAGTCAATTCAAACAGTCTCATTAACATTGGAAATAGGCACGGGAAAATGCATCTTATTTTGAATGCCGGTATTGCTAGATGTTGACTTCAAAATATGTTTGGCTATTTTAGTAGACATCTGGTTTTTCATATAGCCTAGTGGCGCTGTCTTATTCATGTAGTTGACCACAAGTTTCACCGGTTGTTACTTCATAAGTTTATCAATGTGTTTTTTGATGGGCATGACGGTTAGGTAATTCTGTGATGTAGGTGAGAGCCGTACATTCAGGAACTGCTACGCTGAAAGATGCTACGTCAGAAGCTATAAGGGATTGGGTGACTAACGTGGAAACAACACATTATATTTTGGGTTCTGTTTGCGGGCCACATCCGTATCCTATGATGGTAAGAGAGTTTCAAGCAGTAATTGGAAAAGAAACAAGAAAACAAGCATTGGAAAAGTGGGGAGGGAAGCCAGATATTTTGGTTGCATGTGTCGGTGGCGGTTCAAATGCCATGGGACTTTTCCATGAATTTATTGATGACAAAGATGTTAGGATGATTGGAGTAGAAGCCGCTGGGTTGGGCTTAGAAAGTAGTAAGCATGCCGCTACATTAACAAAAGGAGAAATTGGTGTTTTGCATGGAGCTATGAGCTATCTTTTGCAGGATGATGATGGGCAAATAATTGAGCCTCACTCTATCAGTGCAGGGTAATTCATCTGGTTTATATTTGGTTACCCTTTTTCTTGTGTCTATCCACTATTTATATTCCAGTTTTCATTGTATAGATTGGACTACCCAGGAGTTGGACCAGAGCATAGTTTCTTGAAAGATGCGGGGCGTGCTGAATACTACAGTGTTACAGATGAAGAAGCACTGGAAGGTAGGGCTCCCCTATATTTATTGCTCTGTCAAATGTTTAATGATATGCTTAGGAGATAATGAGGAGTGAATTTTAGTTGTACAACAACAGCCATGCCTTATCTTACTAGGTGGTCTGCTACATAGATCATACGAGATCATAATTCACCATATTTCTTTTTATCTTTTCTTTGCTTTTGTACCACTTGACACTCTCTTTATAAATCTCTAAATTTATAAGATAAAGATGTAAGTGGAACATATAAAATGAAGATAAGCGTCTAAGAGTAAAACAGATTTACAGCAAGTGACCACTTCTAAGTTCTAAATGGTATAACTATATCTCACCTTTATACTGGTGGCTTATTGTTAGTTTCTATAGTTATGTTATGAATCACAATTCCATGTTCCATATCTATTTCGTGAATGCCATTCCATTATTCTTAATGTGGTGCTTAATCTATTTGTTTGAATTCTATATATTCAACATCCAATTCTTTTTGCACCATTGCAGTTTGAAGAGATATCTTGCTCTGATGTTACTAGAGCACATATTTGCCTGTACATTCATTGTTTCAGAACATTTAAGTGAGGAATCTTAAGTGTGAGCACCTCAAACATTATTGTTAGTCATCTGTCCAAAAATAAAATTTCCTGCAATAAAATCTTGTAAGATCAAGTTTCACAATGTTACCCACCATTTACTGCCACGAAGCAAGACCTTATGGCGTTATCAAAGTGTGACTAATTCCCTCTTTCTATTAGCTGTGTGTGCATGGTTTTATAACCCTTCAATAGTTACTTTTTGTCTCATATATATTTGGGTGCTTTTGTATGTGCAGCTTTTAGGAGAGTATCTCAGTTGGAAGGAATAATTCCAGCATTGGAGACATCTCATGCTCTGGCGTATTTAGAGAAGCTATGTCCGACCCTTCCGAATGGAACCAAGATTGTGGTTAACTGCAGTGGTAGAGGTGATAAGGACGTTCAAACTGCTACCAAGTACTTACAAGTTTGAAACTAGGTGGGAGTCATCTTCTGCTACTACACTTCTATGATGTCATTATTGAGTCTTCATCATAGTTGAACATCTAGGCTCTTGATTGTGTTCATTCTTTTTTGAAACTGCGTACATTCTTATATGAAAGAACTAGCCGTTAACCCGTGCATACGCATGGGTACTGACGTGTTTTTTGTATAAATAAACTTAGGCGGAATTTAATTAGTCCAAACATTAACTCGTGAAAATCAAGATAAATTTAAAGTAGACGAATTAAATTAGTTCCAACCTTACCCCGTCAGTGAATATTATTGACGAATTTAATTAGTCTAAATCTTACCATGTGACAACATTATGACTACCCAATCCCATATTCAACAATCATTGCCTTAAGTTTGCTTAGGAATCAAAATAGTATGAAAAAATAGTTAGGAAAAAATAACCAAATATTAAAAATGTGTAGTTAGGACATTTTAAACCCCTAAAACTTCCCCATTTAGAACTGCACAATTACATAAAACAAACACTGGTTTTAAACAAAATATAAGCTCTATATGCATCTCCAACATGAATAAAGTAAAATTTCCAATTTCTTCAATCTCTTTTGCTTGTTCAAACATCTCCTTTATTACACATTAAAAGGAGATGTTGGAACATGCAAAAGAGATTGAAGAAATTGGAAATTTTACTTTAACCCTGTTGGAGATGCATATAGAGCTTATATTTTCAACAAAACAAACTTGCCGGTTGCTTTTGCATGTTCCAACTCACTCAAGTTCCAACACTGCAAAACCAAAGATCCGAAGACTTGTAAAAGAATGAAGCATAACAGAATCTCACAAAGTGATCAAATAAACTTAATAGTTAAATGCTTACAACTACAAAAATGTTAAAAAAGAGATACAAACTCTTGGGAAAAAAGAATGAAGAAAAGATCACATATTAAAAAAAGATATAGGCATCTTAATTTTTTTGTCCCTTTTGAAATTAAAGTTAATAGGGTTAGATAAAAAATATATCTTAGAAAAAAATAAACGTAAAATAAGAGTTTACAAAAAAGAATGATAGCTGCCAAAAAAAATTCCACAAACATGAGTTTCCTGCTAAATCAAAAAATGAGAAAGATAGAGCTCTAACAATAGGGGTTTCAAACTTGTGATGTCTTGGAAAAAAATGAGATGGTAGCTTGACAACTCTCCCATTTTGAAAAAATCATGGAATCAGGAAGTTAAAATAAATACTGAACACGAGTTTGAAAAAAAAAACATAAAGAAGATGAATGCAAAATTGGAAGATTGAAAAGAGTAAAAGAAAGAACAAGGGGAAATGGCGATAGAAGAATGAATGTTTGATAACTTGCAGCAAGTTAAATGTTATAAGAGAAAATACTATTCTCAAGAAACATTCGCTAATGTTAAAACACTAAAGGAAGTAGTATAATATGGTTTCAAACAAATAATTGAACGAATATATCATATTTGATGAAGGAAAAGATGATCATTTCCACATTCAACGTACCTTGAAAATCTCTAGTGATCTTGAAATCTGGAAAAGTAGCGATAACAGTTTTCCTTTTGATCACTATTTTCCTTTTGATCCTAGTTACGCTTAGGTGTTACATAACTTCATTAATCACAATTTTCCTTTTGATCCTAGTGGGACCTAAATATTTCTTTACACAAATAAGTGATTAGTGTCCGTCTTTGATGTAAGCATACAAGAGGGGAAACTCACTTGAGGACAAGTAATATTTCAAGAGAGGGGTGGGGGGGGATGATGTGATCCAGCAATGATTCAACCTACTCAAAGGAGCATGGGGAGAGTCACAGAGAAAACACCAAAAATATCAATCATCAATGAGAATACTCGTCAAAGTTCTCAACACAATAATTGACAAGAAATGAAGATGACCACTTTAATTATCCTATGTCATTTGATTAGAAAATGTAACTAGAACTTCAATTGGATTTGTATTGTTTTAATTGTACAATAGGCTACGACCTTACGTGCCTTTAGGAGGCCGAGAGCATACTAGTAGTGTAAATCATTGAATTGAGCCTAGTTGTGTTTAGTGAGTTGGGCTTATGAACTTAAGTTGCCCAACCTATAAACAGATTTGTGTCATGTGTAATTCTTAGACTTTGATGAATGAACACTTCATTTTCTCAATTAAGCGATACCTAAGTAAGTTCATCTTGTCTCCTAAATTCTTGTTAATAGAATTTAGAGCACTAATCCTTGGGGCTAGGAGCATCCATGGTGACGTGAAGGGCCTTATCACCTTCTAAGAAGGAATGGCGACTCATCTAGCTTCTATTGTATTTTCTTCCTTTTTCTTGAATGCTTGAATGTATCATCATCACTTTCTTGAATTTTTGGTCATATGCACATCTAATTATTGTTGAATTCAGAATAAGTTGGCCCGAACGCGAGTATTAAACACAAACCTTAAGGGTCCGTTTGACGGTCTCGATAAGGAGATATATGATATGATAAGTCTATCATATCCTATGTTAGTCTAACATTTGTTGAGCCAACAATATATAATAACTTAAACATGTGACTTATCCTATCATGTTTCTCTAATTAAAATTGTATCCCGAATTTGAGTAGTTGGGTAGAAAACCAACAGTATAGGATGAGGAAATAATTTATTCATTTATATTTCTAAAATATATTTTAAAAGATAAAAATATAGAATCTAATAAAAAATAAATATATATATATATATATTAAAAACAAAAAATATAAAATTTGATGTTAAATTTAAAATAAAAAAAATTAGTAATTAATTTAAATTTGGAGTATTAAGTTTAGATGCGGTGTCTATAAAAAAATGCTGAAAATTGAATATAAAAATTCTAGTCAAAGACTCAAACTTACGATTTGAGAAAAGTCAACTGGTTAACTGTGGAGCCGGTTAGCTAACGTGGCGATTTCTGGTTCGATTCATGGACGTGTCAGCTACAGAATTTTGAATGACGGAAATAACCTCCACTTAGTTGTGGTGATTTTGTATCTTTATAATAACCTCCACCGAGTTAACATTGAGATGAAGAGTGTCAAAACCGTAAAAGGGAATAACTTCCGTATTGTCGAAACCGTTGGGAGGGAAACCAGAAACTGTTCTTCCCCTTTCCTTCTCCATAACCAACAACAATGGAATCATCATCTTCTCACTAAGAACACAAACACACAGAGAGAGAAAGAGATTTTGTATTGACAATGATCGCATGGGCGAAGCAGTTGAATGCTGCATTTGGGGTCTCGTTCCTTTGGCTGATTTGTTTGATTTACTTCACCCAGGTTTCATTTCTTCACTTTTTTCTTATTTTTAAATTTTGTTGTAAATTTGGAACCTTTCCGTGGAATTCATTGTGGGTTTTTGCTTTTCTTCGAGATCTTTTGGTTTTAGAGTAGATATCCGATTTTGTCTGTGACACTAGAACACATTAGAAATGAAGAGTACCAATATGTCGCTTTGTGATTTTTGAGGACCAAATTGATATTTTTCAATTCTTATAGATTAAATTACTCTCCACATTTTTTGTTTGGGACCAATTTGGGTATTCCTCTCTTGGTTTTATGATATTGGGTGTTGGCCAATTCACGTGTTTAGTCTTTTTTTTATATATAACATTTATATATAACATTTATAATAACATTTATCTATGAAGGAATTTTTTTATTTTGATTTTATGATTAGTGAATAGATGATTTTTTGTTTATCAACTGCTGATAAATTTCATTAGTGACATGCTTAATGACATTTTATAACCATAGGTTATACATTGTCTTTTTGATTTGTTCTCACATTTAACTCCATTGATGCAGGGTTTTAGGTCTTTTGTATGGACAGCAGTTTCTTACCAGCTTAAAGATAATCTTAATTTGTCACCCTCGGCTTCCCAATTTGTGTTTTCAGTAGCATTTTTCCCTTGGAGCATTAAACCATTATATGGGTATGGATCATTGGATCTTTTTTTCTTCCCAATTGAATATTCTGTATTTTCTTACAAAAAACACTTAGCATGTATGCATCTAAACAAAAACTAATATAATTCATAATAAATGTAGATTTTCAAATTATATACAACATGAATATTTTATTTTATTCTGAATTTCTGTGCTTATGTTTCTTAGTTTTGAAAACGGCTCATCACTAAAAAAAATCAACAAAAATGGCAAAGATTCTATCATCTATCATCTATTGTTAGCTTTCTTCACACCTACCTAGAACATGCCTTAGAATGATAGATTTTTATTATTCTGCGTAATAAGAAAGGGAAAGTTTAGCGATTAGTATATATGAGTTAACACACACACACTTAAAATGGTATGCATATTTCTATCAATGGGATAAGAAAAGAACAAAATTGCATGAGAATGCAAGGTCTTAAGGAAACTTTGAATGGTTAAATGACTTTTTATTTTCAGCATGAAGATGAAAATTAAATAAACAGAAATTTTACTAGTTCTTTTCAATATCCCCCATCTAATTATCTGCGTTGAGAATTGATGCTGCAGCTTACTTTTTTGTAGTTTTTATTTTATGTGTATCTGTTTGTCTACTAAATCAATTTCACACTGCTTCCTTGCAATTTGATTTGGTCGCGCCGGTGAACAGAATAATTTCTGATTGTATCCCAATTAAAGGAAGAAAACGGATTCCGTACTTGGTGATTTCCACTGTGCTCTCCCTTGTGCCATGGTTTATTTTAGGCTTAAGTTCAAGCTTGAGGGACTCAACATGGCACCTGATGGTATTCTTAACCGTGCAAAACTTGGGCTCAGCTATGGCAGATGTTGTTGTTGATGCAATGATAGCTGAGGCAGTGAGACATGACAAGTACGTTTCCATCTTGAATTCTTTTATCGTTTTCTACAGAAAACTTGTGCATAATAATATGCTTTACCAGCATCTAAATATTGTTGATATTCCAAAAATATGGGATCATACATTGGAAAAGTAGTAAATTAAGAAAATCTAAAGAAAATGCAGAAACAAAAACAACAAAGAATAATGCAATTGTAGTTACATTTTTTTGATATACTCAAAAGGTTTGAACTCAGATACTGGGCATCCATCCAATTGTATACATATTTATTCTTGCTCGCTAAAAAAGAGAAGCAAAAAATTTGAGAAAGGATAGGGAATAGAGCTGAGTATGTCATTCAAAGCTCGTTCTATGTAGGTTTTATATTTTGAGACTCCTTTACTAATTTTATGCTATGTTTTTCGTGTTTGCATCAACTAGACTTTTTAAGATACTTTCGATTTGAATGTGATACTAACATGCCATCCTTCTTACTAGTTGAACTAAATTGAATTTGTTCATATATATGGCCTTCCAACCTCGATCTCAATATAATGGATAAATGAGGCCAAAGGACTTTCCAATACTGGTTTGGTTAAATTTATGACTTTTATTGATAACCTTGGTAATTTACCCTTATTTCTGTTATTAAATAGATCCACATATAAGTTTTGACCCTGATGGAGTTTACTTATTCTATCTTCTATGATGGATATCTTTCTTTGCATCGTAACCAATGGCTCTACCTTATATCCATGTATGTAGTTCAAGCAATCTTTGTAAAATGCTATTTTATGCTCTGTGATTAAGTACGTGCTTTTGTTGGACAGGGCTTCATATGCAGGAGACCTCCAGTCAATATCTTGGACTGCAATGGCTTTTGGAGGAATATGTGGGAGTTTGTTAGGGGGATTTGCACTATCCACTTTACAGATGGATTCTATTTTTCTTCTATTTTCTGTACTACCATGCATACAGTTAATATCATGCTGTTTTGTGAATGAGGACTCTGTAAATACAAAAGGTTTAGTAGAAGATTGTATTGCAAGGGATTCACATACAAATGGTGATAGTAGTAGTAGGACCCTAAATGAAGATAGTCCTGTAGCCAAAAAATCCCACAGCAGTACACGAAAAAGAAAGAAGGGAAAAAAAAACACGAAAAATAGAGCGGTTAACACGAGCAAAACGAAGGTTCTTGAGAAAGGAGATTCCCTGGTATCAAAGTGGTATCATTCATTGAAAAATGCAAGTTTTGATTTGTGTCGTGCATTTGGACAGCCAATGATTTTGAGGTAACTATTCTTTAAAGATATTTTGAGGTATCATTCATTGAAAAATGCAAGTTTTGATATTTTCAAATTTGGCCATATACTTTTAGAATTATGTATCATTCCTTCTCAAGAGAACTTAAAGGGCCCATTTACTTTGTTTCCTTGTTTTTTGTTTTCATTTCCACTGATTTCCACTTAAACTAAGAAACACTAGAGAAAACAAATCCAGAAATTTTGAAAATGCTAAGACATTGATAATTGTTTCCCAAAATCCATGCTCCCTGGCTAGCCTTTCATCATCTTTTATCACAATTGTGTACTATATGATTCTTTCATCTCCTTGTTGGGAATATAAATTTAATACAGATTTTAGAAAATGAACACAAAATGTTATAAAATGTGCGTGTGCTTTTCACAAAGTGAAGCTAATTCAACTTGTACTATGCTATAAATGTTCAGTAATAATCTTTGTTCTGTGTTGGGGAGCGCAGACCAATGTCTTGGTTTTTCCTTGCCCATATCACCGTTCCCAATCTTGCAACAGTCATCTTCTACTACGAAACAGAGGTTCTGAAGCTGGAAGCATCTTTCCTCGGGACTGCACGAGTTGTTGGGTGGTTAGGACTTATGCTGGGAACATTCGTTTATAACCGATATCTAAAGCATATGACCCTAAGAAGAATTCTCATGTAAGCAACTAAGGGTTATTTTCATTGGTGGATGTAACTTATGCATATTTAACCCACTGATTTGCTTTTTCCTCATTTCAGGTTTGCCCATATTGGGTTGGCCTTCTTGAATCTGCTTCAGATTGTTGTAGTGTCTAGGACAAATCTTGCCTTTGGAATATCAGACAGGATTATGGTGCTCTTTGGCTCAGCTCTTGTTGATGGAATCAATCAATTCAAGTATGTTATTGCTTATCTTTTTAGCTTTTGTTCTTTACTTATTTTTTGTGAAGAGTGTACATGGTAGGGTAGGTGGAAAATATTTCTTAGTCATTAAAATATGCATGAAAATATGTTATTTTATCAAATCTCCATTCTCCATTACATCTTCATCTTAAAATTTAAGATGAAAACATATGGTATGGATGCCATGCAAATATGTCATAACATAGTTAACAGATGTCATTCCTTATATTATCATTTTCCCCACTTTCAACTTTATCAAGCACACCTAGCTTGTCCCCAAAGGAGTAGCCCCGTGGTATGGATTGGGACAGTGAACGAGTGCTTAGTAAGAGGTACAAGATCCTGCAATTGACAATTTCTCTTCCCCCCTAACTAATTAACTACTAACATTTACTTATAGTAAAAAGCACACCTAGTTAAACATTAGAAGATGAGAAGATAAGGAGTCAAGACATATATCAGTTAGTAGTTTATGATTATGCCTATTTCCATTGCATTTTGGCTTCTCACAGGGTTATCTGCATCGTTGTTTGTGAGCTTTTGTTGCCGGAAGCATAATGATTCGATTTGAAACATGTTTTTTTGTTACTTAGTTCTAATTCATATCTGATTTTTCTGTTGGAAAAAAAAAACTGCAGGTTTATGCCTTTCTTGATCTTATCTGGAAAACTATGTCCTCCAGGAATTGAAGGGACTTTGTTTGCTCTTTTTATGTCAATAAACAATTTGGGAACAACAGTGGGTTCTTTTGTAGGTGCTGGATTGGCTTCTATATTGAACATTGATTCAGGATCTTTTGACAATCTTCTCTTGGGGATTGTCATTCACGCTTTGTGCAATTTCATTCCAATTGCTTTTCTGTTTCTGATACCAAAGGAAGCAACAGGCTCATCAGCATAGATAATAAGTTTTGACTACCACCGAGATTGGTTATAGACTTGATTAGTTTCTTCTAGATCTTTTGACAGTTGATATTTTATACTTGTAAACTGAAAAAAAAATATTAGAGGAAATGAGGAACATGTTAATTGAATTATACAATTCTCCTTGAGAATAACAATGATTATACTTATTATTGTATATACACTTGTATAACAATTTTGGTCAGCAGGTCTGTTCTACAAGAATAAAATGTGTGGTAGGCACATGTTCATTAGTTATAAGGGCTTGGTTTTAGCTTTTTAAACGACGTTTGGCTAATAAGCATTTATCAAGAAGCTTTTGAGCATGTATCTAGTGCATTTTATCAAAACAAACTTGCCGGTTGCTTTTGATACACTTGGTACAGGACATGGAGAACAACACAACACAACACAACATTCTCAGGAACCAACCACCATATACGCTCAAACTTGTGATAATTTTTGCATCTCTTGCATAAATCTTCCATTTCGAAAATTCCCCCTAATACTCCGTGTTAACATTATCAAAATGTATGATTATTGATTTTTTTTTTACCAAAAGAAACTTATATCATTTCATT
The DNA here is from genome assembly GCA_963573325.1 of Astragalus glycyphyllos. Classification (NCBI taxonomy): domain Eukaryota; kingdom Viridiplantae; phylum Streptophyta; class Magnoliopsida; order Fabales; family Fabaceae; genus Astragalus; species Astragalus glycyphyllos. The sequence goes on from OY754307.1 coordinate 39,325,435, forward strand.
CATAAGCAAAGTTGCAATACAAGGTGGAATACAATCAAAGACATGGGAGCTAGCTTGAAGTCTTGAGGCTCTAGCCAAGGTGTGAGCCACAAGGTTCGCTTGCCTCCGGATAAAACTAACCACATAGTTTTGTAAATTAGATAGATGTTGCTGACACTCTTTTCAAATGGATCCATACTCGGTAATACAAGAGACAACACCGCTAACGCCATCTACTACCGCTTTGCAATCAAGCTCGATGGTAATTCTTTGGAAGTTGAAATTTTGTAACCAAGTAATGGCCTCTAATAAGCCCAAAGCTTTGGCTTCCCGAGGTTGAGGTGCACCATAGTACCAAACAGTCTTAGCTTTCACAAAAGCTCCATCCTCATTTCTTCAAAGACCAATTCCATATCTACCGTCGTTACTACGAGGCGAGATTGCTACCCTCGAGTTCAACAGCTTCGACTTTCGGATTTCTTGCCAACAAAATAATAAGTCCGATGCACCTTGAATCGACAATTGGATTGGCTTAATTACATTGTCCCAGACCTTATCATTCCTTCTTTTCCACAAACTCCAAATCATCATGACAAAATAATTCCTAGATGTTTCTCGAAGCAAATATAGGATCTCAAAGAAAGAAGATTTATAATTAACAACATTATTGATTACCGACCTGATATCATGCCACAAACTGGAGGCTCTCCATACTTCCTCTGCATGTTTGCACCGAAAGAAAAGGTGCAGTTCATCCTCGTCCTCCACTTCACACATCGGGCATACCGTTGAACAAGGTATGTGCCGACGACAAAGATTATACCTGCAAGGCAAAACACATCTCGCAACACGCCAAAGATGGAGTTTAACTTTAGGAGGAACCTTCAATTTCCAGATTTGTATCCAATTGCCATCCACACGGAAACCAGTAGTATCAATAAGCTCGTTCATTGCAGAATAATAAGCTGACTTCACGGAGTAATGGCCATCACGGCTACACTTCCAAATCAGCATGTGCTCCTGCTCCCTACACCGTAGCCCCATCCCTTGGATACGGGTCCTATCCTCAGCGTTGAAAAGAATATCAAGTAAGTGTGTGTGCCAACTACCATCAATGGGATTGAAGAGGTCACTTACTGTCAAATTTTCATATCCAGGAACCACCACCGAAGAAACAAAAGAATTAGGGCCTCCCCTTAACCACGGATCTTGGCAAATATTTATCTTCGTACCCTCTGATAACTCTATTTTATATAGAGTTATTTACGCATCTAAACCTAATAATTGCTTAGTTCTAAGTTAGAATAAATAGTAATTATAGCTAAATAAATAAAATAACAACATTCAAAGTTTGAAGAAGGGTTATGTTTATGTTTAAGCATTTTGCATATATTTTGGTATTTTTGATGTGTTTGTTCAGTGCACTTGCCGTTGATGCTCCTGCATCAGAATACAACAATGCACCTGCACTGGAAACAGACTACAATGCTTGAAGCAATCTTAGACTATCAAAATGCACCAACACTTAATTGATGACATCATGCTTAGTCATAAAGGCACATGCAACTTGCAAATTTCGGCGCCTACCATAAAAGATAGCCTTGAAAAGTTACTCACCTAGGGACACATGTTCATCCATTAGTGGACCTCCCTTCTTGGTTGAGTGATGGATTTGAATTACTTTATGGGCTGGAATGATAAAGGCAACCCTATCTTCATCTTCAAGTAAACTTGGCCACCAAGGAAGTTCACTTTTGAAGCCTATATAAAGACCTTCACACTTCAATTCCATAACACTTTCATTCCATACCTTAGACTAGTTTTAATTTTCGTTTTTCATTCTCTTGTAAGAAGACGAGAAAGGAATTGACAACTTCTTTCTTTACTTCCACACAATTAAGTAGTGCTAGCTGAATGCAGTGAAGCTAATGCACCTGCATTGCTTGGAGATTTCATGCAAAGTTACTTCAACATGTGTAACTTTTACCTTGTTGTTTTCTTTTGTTGTGATTTCAATTATATGAATATGATCCATTCAGTTTATATATGTCTTGCAATGTCTAACATGAGCTAAACTCTTTTGTTTGGGATGTTTTTAGCCTTATAATGATCTTTTAATTAAGTTATTGTGTTCATATGTGATGTGTGCATTTTAGTTCTTGTTTTATACTTCTTTCAACACTTATTTTGAGGTTGATCACTTAGAATAAGTAGAGTTATAAATACAGACATGATTTATAAATAGAACTCAAGAACTAATATGGGTAAGTGTTTTAATTAAGGAAACTTTGTTAAAACCATGCTAAGACTTAGACATAGGACTGCATAGTGCATAGGGTGATACTGTGGGTACTTCAAATACAGAGTGAACTTATTTAACATCTTAGACATAAGAGCTTGTAATGAAACTCTGAAGACAGTGACTGAAAAACACATTTCTAATGCAACAACATTCAGTGCACCTGCATCACATGTAAACACAAACCTATTAAATGTGACTTATTTGGCAAAAACATCCCAACTATCATTCTCCACTGATTTCAAGTTATTTTATAACTTGTTTACATTCTGTTTTCACATCACTCTCCTTTGTTTATTACTTGGTTACTTCACACTAATCTTTCTATATACTTAAAAATTAATCCAATCCCTGTGGGTACGATCTCATCTTCTCTATATTACTTGTTGTAGACTGTGTATACTTGCACATCATATTTTTCTCACACCACCCTCCCCAATTTTCCATCGAGCTCCAAAATTAACCAACACCTGTGAAACATGGATGCTACGCCAAACATAGCTGGGATTATGGCCAAGCGAGCCCCCAAGAAATTCCCATGAGAAGAATATTTAGATTTGAAGACACGAGTAACGATAGCATCTTTGTTGGTGCATAAACGCCAACCTTGCTTCCCTAGCATGGCTAAGTTGAAACCATAGAAATGACGAAAGCCCATTCCTCCAAACTCCTTCTGCATTGTTAACTTATCCCAATTAAGCCAATTAATGCCTATTCGATCACCACGATTAGTCCCCCACCAAAAAGAATTGATCATGCGCTTCATCTCCTCTCCTAGTGTTTTAGAAAGAAGAATAGTGCTCATGCAATACGCCGGGATAGATTGAGCCACAGACTTCACAAGGACCTCCCTGCCTGCCTTAGATAAATGTCTGCCTGACCATTGTTGAACTCTACGCCATACTCTGTCTCTAAGATACCCAAACAACTGCTTCTTGCTACAACCCACCATAGAGGGCAGACCCAAGTATTTACTTGTTCCTAGACATTTAGAGACCCCCCAGATTAGAAACAACACGCTCCTTAATATCAACACTTGTATTCCTGCTAAAGTAGACTTCAGATTTTTGAAGGTTGATAGATTGTCCTGATGCTTGTTCATAGAGTATCAGCAGCTCCTTTAGTTTTCTGCTCTCTTGATCATCAACCCTACAAAACAAGAAGCAATCATCTGCAAATAATAAGTGTGTTAGGATAGGGGCTCCCCAACACACTTTAACACCATGAATCTCCCCTCTAGCCTCATATTTTTTAGGCAAAATATCTCCCTAGGTCCCTTAACTTATTTATTTGTAACGAATAGGTCCCTTAACTTTTTTTTGTAATGCATAGGTCCCTTAACTTTTAAAAATGTTGCACGCTAGTCCCTTTTAACGTTTTTTTGTTAACACCGTTACAAAAACGCCTAACTGGCTTTTAGAATGATTATGTGGCTTTTTTTTTATGCTTATGTGGAAATTTATATGCTGACTTGTTATTTTCAATTATTTTTTAATTGAAATTTAAAGAAAACCCAGAAACATGAAATCTTCTTACCCTCTTCTTTTTCTTATTTTGTCTTGTGAAGTGCTGGAACTACTAAATGGGAACATGTAATCCCTATTCGTAATCTCTAAATCATAAATCATGAAAAGAAATAAAAAATGGAACCGTCGATTCCGTTTCCAAGTTTTCAACTCATCATTTCATGTTCATTTTCGTTTTCAATCGGCCCCTCTTCATCTTCGTTTTCATTTCATCCGTTTTTGTTTTCTCAGTTTTTTTTCCAAATCCGTTTCAGATCCGTTTTTGTTTTCTCAGTTATCTTCTATTTAAGCTTTAATATGATTTTTCCAGACCTGTTCCTGGTCATGACAGATCTAGGGTTCAAAGAAAACGACACGAAACGAACACAAATTGGGTTATGATTTTCTGGGTTATGGGTTATATTGTTCTTGCTTTCTGGGTTCTGATTTTAATGTTAGGAGATGTTATGTTGTTCAACACATGAACGATTTTGACTTTCTCTTGTTGAACTGTTGTTTAGTTATAGTTCTTATTTTAATTTTAATATGGATTATGTTGTTCTTGCTTTCTGGGTTATGAGATGAACTATGTTAATGTTCAGATCTGCGTTTGTTATTTGTTATTGAAGAAGAAGATGAGATGAACAATGTTAGTACATGGATTTGTTATTAAATTTGTTATTAAAGAAGAAAGAAGAGGACGCGGACAGATGAATTTATTTTTTGTTCTCTGCGTTTTCAATTTCTCATTTTTGTAGCTCTTCAGTTTCACATTTTTTTTAATTTTTTAATTAAAATAATTAAAAAATAATGAGTCAGCAAACAAAATTGCCACATAAGCATAAAAAAAGTCACATAATCATTTTAAAAGCCAGTTAGGCGTTTTTGTAACAGTGTTAACAAAAAAACGTTAAAAGGGACTAAAGTGCAAAATTTTTAAAAGTTAAGGGACCTATGCGTTACAAAAAAAAGTTAAAGGACCTATTCGTTACAAATAAATAAGTTAAGGGACCCCGAGATATATTTTGCCTATTTTTTAAGTAAAGTTGTAAGATCCTTTGCACACAATATAAAAAGGCAAGGTGACAATGGGTCACCTTGCTTGAGTCCTCTCCCTGGTGAGATTGAGCCAGTTTTCTCACCATTCATAAGCACTAAGTAGTTAACCGTTTTTACACACATCACCATCCACTGAACCCACTTCTCATGAAACCCCAACTTCAACAACACACCTCTCAAGTACCCCCAATCCACCCTATCATAGGCCTTACTGATATCAATCTTCAATGCCACTTCTATCACCTTCCCCTGCACCTTGCACTTCATATGATGAATCACTTCGATGGCAACCATCACATTACCTAAAATAGAGCGATCAGCAACAAAAGTGGATGATTTTATAAAAGCGGATGATTTCAAAAATACATTTATGAAGCACCCTCTTCAATCTATTTGCAAGAGCTTTGTAGATGATTTTATAAAGAACATTACAAAGGGCAATGAGCCTCAAGTCATTCACCGTCATTAAGCTAAGACACTCCTGAGTGAAATAATTTCGAGCCACAGAGATTCCAAACGCGTTTATAGAAAGCCGGATTTAAACCATCAGGCCCAGGGGCTCTGTCAAAGTGCATAGAAAATAAAGTATCCTTAAATTCACCAATTTCAAAAGGAGTTAGCAAAGTATCATTATCCAAATCAGTAATCTTGGAGTTCAAACAATTAATAACAGGCTCATAATTGCCCAAACCTTCTTCAAATAAATTTGTAAAATAAGCATGAGCTACACCATTTAATTCAATTTGAGAATCTGCCACTGTACCTTCATCACGTGTTAAGGAAGAGATAGAATTACACCGTCGTCTCGCACTCGTCATGGCATGAAAAAATTTGGAATTAGTATCACCATCCGGAAGCCAATGAACTTTAGCTCGTTGCCTCCAGAACGCATCTTCTTGAGCTAAAAGGGTGCTTAGTCGAACATTCACTTCCTTATATTGAGAACTAGCATTAGTATCACTAGAACTCCTCAAAACTTTTAAATCCTCCCTGCATTTGGGATATCTCCAATCTGTACCTGGATTGCAATTTTCTCCCCTAAGAATCCACGACAACCGTGCAATCCTCCATTTTCGCCATAAAGTCCCTATCGCCACTTCTCACCCAACTATCGTTAACAACCACCGGGAGATCCGCTTCTTCAAGCCAAGTATTTTCAAAACGAAATGGCCGTGGAGGCCCTCTCCATCTCCTCTCCCAAAGATTTAACCATAAAAGAGTATGATCTAATCTATCAGCAATACCATTAATCAAACAATTATTTGGAAAAAAAATCGAACCAATCCCGTGTAGCAAGCATACGATCAAGGCGCTCCTCCTTAAAATTTTTCGTTCCTCTCCCCCTACTCCATGTGAACGGGTGGCCTTGCATGGGAATATCATGAAGAGAACAATCTTGCACCGCTTCTCTAAAGCCTCTAATGAGCCAAGGTGCTCTATCCGCACTACCTCATTTTTCCTCATTTGACAAGATATCATTATAGTCACCAACACACACCATGGCAAAGAATTATCACGAGCTAAGTAACGCAGGAGATCCCAAGATTCACGTCTACGACCACTCTCCGGATACCCATAAAAACCTGTAAGCCTCCAAGAACGACCATGAACACTAACTACTTCCGCATCAATGTAATTAGAAGAGTAGGCAGTCACGGTACAATCAAACGGATGACGCCAAAACAAAGCCAAACCTCCACTCCTACCCTTACTATCCACCGCAAACGCCAAGTCAAAACCAAGACGAGCACAGATTTCTACGATTTTATTAGCATGTACCAAAGTTTCACACAAGAAAAGTACGTCCAGTTGGTACGTCCGAACGAGGTCGTGCAAGGACGAAACTGCTCGTGGGTTACCCAGGCCCAAACAGTCCCAACTTATGATACTCATTTCTCTTGGCAAGCCTGTCTGCCAGAGCTTGCCCATAAAAGAGTCCCTACATTGTTGTTGTTGCCGTTGGTTTCCATCTCACTAATTGTACCGCAAGTATTACTAGCAGCACCCCCAGATTCACTAGCGCTAGAATTTTCTTTCACGCCCTCCACTTCAACACGTGTTCTTTTGCGATCCCCATCAATCGACACCTGAGCCTCCATATCATCTTCATTAATCCACCAATTGCTCCACATTTTTATGACTAGCATTACCACCTTCCTTTCTTGTACCAGACGTTCCCTCTCCAACAATATCATTAAAAGCAATGTTATTAAAGCCGGACCGGTCATCGAGCCGGTCAAGACACTGGGTCACTGGTTCTTTGGTCGGGCCGGTGGGTCTTTGGTCGGACCGCATGAGCCGGTCTATATTAAATAAATTCAAAAATTATAATATATACTAATAAAGTATTTGTATTTATAATTGTAATTAAGTAAAATGATAAAATATTTAAATTTAATAAGAATAAAATATCCACAAAATCATAAATATGTCATAATGACCGGTCCGACCGGCATGATGACCGGCCCGATGACGTCATAGCCGGCCCAAATGCAGAACCGGACTAACATGCTGGCAGAGCCGGGTGGGGCACCGGAACCCGGTCCGACAGGTCCGGTCCGGCTTTAATAACACTGACTAAAAGCACCATTATTTTCATTAAAAGCACCATTATTGCCATGCATAGATTGAGCCTTGCACGTCCCTTGATTGTGGATCACATTGAATGCTTGATTTGGTGAGGTCCAAGTCTGACCCTCCTCACGCAACCATCGTGCTCCGCCGCTTCCCCTACCACGATGTATCTCTGCTTTGATATCCGAACCCCAGTTACGTACACCATCATCTCTAACCATTTCGAAGAGCTTATCCCAAGAACCTTCCATGTGCCCTAACATCCTACAAACATAACAGAAGATCTCAAGCCTCTCGTATTTTAAGAGGACCTCTTTCGCTTCACAACCTGGTTTGCGAAGTTTGAGCTTTTTCATTAGAGGTTTACGCACATCTAGAAGAACTCGAACACACATGTACAGTCTCCAAAATTCAGAAGTGTTTTTAGGATCATACTCCAAGAAACATCCTAATGTGTTACCAACATGCTTTCCAACTGATTCATACATATAACCGATCGGAATGTTGTGGATTTGCACCCAAAAAGGAATCTGAAACAACAGGACGTCACATGGTGCAACGCCATTCGGAATAGTGCTTAGGATCAGAAGATGCTTATCGAACGACCATGGCCCTTGCTTGAGAACCCTTTCAATATGAAGAGGATGAAAGAATTGAAATAGAAAGACACCCGGACTAGCTTCTCTGATGTTCACTCCCCTACCCGGTCTCCAAACGCATGCCATTCTTTCTTTCATAATATGGGATCTGATGGGACGATCGTGAGAAACCTCCCCACCAAAAAGTCAAAGAAGAATCTGCCCTAACCTGCTCTTCCTCCTCCCCTTCAACTGCTACCTCCACCGTGATATCAATGCCTTCCAACGCCATCAGAATCAATGAAACGGGAACTGTAGAAACTAGTAACAAGAAACGATGAACTAACTCAGTGCGAAGAAAGCAAAACCGAAAGCTGGAACCTTCTCACTAGGAGAGAACTCTTCTCACAAAGGAGGAAACCCTAGGAGAGAAATTTTTGATTATTGATTAACGTTATCATACTTTATGTTAATATTACGATTAAACACAAATTTCAATAATTGATTAAACATTTTTTTAATTATGGGGTCATTTTCACAATTTTAATATATAGGGGTTAAAATTAAGGAGTAACTTTTCTATCACACCAAAACTACTATGCTTGTGTAGGATAAAGCACAAGACCTTCAGTTTACTACTATCTGCCCAATAGAAGGTTAAGTACCTATCATACTGCCAAGGTGGCATCGACTAACATAACATCAATGGAGCAAGTATTACCATCCTTTACCCTAAAAAATTGTCTTGAGTGCTACAATGAATTTCATTTATCAACCCAAAAATGAATGCTAGACTAAAGAGAAAACTCCCTAATTTTAGATGGACTAAAATCAATAATTTGGTATTTTACAGAGGTAAAAAGAAAAGAAATGAAGCTATATGCTTACAAAAATAAGTGGAAAACAAAATCAATTTAAGCAACATTGTTAGGTGATTTATCCTTTCTAAGTCTAGAGGCGGCTCCCTTTGATCGATTCGGTGTGTCATGGTAGTCAATAACTTTTACAATATATAAATATAGTTAAATAACATAATCAGAGTGGCGCAGCGGAAGCGTGGTGGGCCCATAACCCACAGGTCCCAGGATCGAAACCTGGCTCTGATATAAAACGTTTTTAATTTACATTTTTCATTCACTTAGCGAAGCTCAAGGTTACCATTTTCCCCTCCTGTTTTTGCTTTGTAAATCGTCGGGCGAAAAACGAAATAGATCGAAGAAACTGTGGTGTTTGAACTGATCTGAATTGAACAAACGAACCCTATCACGCGGTTGAATATCCAATTCCCAGAGTTTCTGTATTAGAAAAAAAATACTATTGTTTTTCAAAACCCTTTTTGTTTCGTATAAAAAATACTATTTTTTATTAAATTCCTTTCAACAAATACACCGCTTTGCTTTAATTTTCTATCAAGAAAAGCACTACCCAGAAAACCCAATTTCCAAAAGCTGTATTTGGAATAGAAGGTTTTGGTGGAAGGCAAAATGAGAAGGAGACCTGGAATTGGAGGGTTACAGACAGCTGCTGCTGCAAGGGATCAATATCGTTTGCTGGGTGAGAATGTAGCAAAGATCAGAACTGATATGATGAAGGAGCAGCTTGCTACCTTTCGCTCTCAGCTTGAAGATTTTGCTCGTAAGCACAAGGTTGGTCTTTCTCTTCACCACTCCCTTTAACTTTGTGATTGATTTTAGCTTTGTTGTGGAAATCAAGTTTCTGGTGCTAAGAAATAGTGGATTTTTAATTATGGGGTGTTGGTAAAACTCATCTGGGTTGTCAAAATGTTGATGTTTTTTTTGAATGCAAAATATGTTCTTTTTTATTATAGTTTTTAACACTTGGTTTTGCCTGTGTTTGAGTAAGAATCAATGAAAGTTTGTAACTTCAAAATGAGTTTGGTTCTGTGGTGCTTACAAACTTTATGGTGCTAAGAAAGAGTTCATTTTGAATTATGGGTGTTGGTAAAACTCATCTTGGTTGCCAAAAGTTGATTTTTGATTGCAAGATAAGTTTTTTTTATTAGTTTTGGCACTTGGGTTTGCCATTACTTTTAGTGAGAATTAATGAAAGTTTGTAGCTCCGAAATGAGTTTGGTTCTGTGATCCTTACAAACTTTTGGTTAGGCATCGATTATGAGGTTACTTGCAGAAGCCATGGCTGTAATTATTCCTGTTTCTGATAGTTAACTCTGGAATTGCAATCATTGCGTGGGAAGGAGATGAGCTTGATGTTTTTTTTTTTTTTGCAATGAATGATGCTGGTTACTGATTTGTGGAATGGCTGTAATGTTTAGGATGCTACTATCTGAAATCAATTATATGCAGACAACATTTCTTGCACTGCAGTTGTTATCTAAGCTTAAAGATCAGATTGTTATGATTTAATTTGTTTTTTAATTCAGATTTGATTAAGTTAAGAAAAAGACTGTCTGATCTCTATCTAATGAATGACATTTACCGACTGTTCGCAGTCAATCTGAATCCGTTATTATCAGCTTTTTCATGTCAACTAGTTCTGTTCCATGGCATGCTTGAATATTTTGAAGGCCTTGAAACTTCAGGGGCATGCTTGATTAACAACTTACTTTGTTTATGCCTTGTGAATTTCTTTTATTTGGCCTTTTTTATTTTCTTTTGCAACTAATGATTAAACTGAATCACACTAATGGTTAATACCACTGATTCAGAATGACATCCGCAAGAACCCTGCATTCAGATCACAGTTTCATGAGATGTGTGCTAAAGTTGGAGTAGATCCCTTGGCCTCAAATAAAGGTTTCTGGGCAGAACTGTTGGGAATTGGTGACTTCTATTATGAACTTGGTTGGTAATTTCTTTCTTACAGTTGATTACTTTCCCAACAATCTTAAAGTTGATTACTTGCCCAACAAATGATTTTCTAATGCATGTATGAACAAAATCTATGATAAGACAAACAATGCTAGAATTTCTAGTGTCTGAATTATTAATGATAGTCTTGGATTAACTAGAATTATTAATGATAGTCTTGGACAAACAATGCTAGAATTTCATGAACATGGCTTGGATTTACTAGTGCATATTTTATCGCAGTAAAAATTTCTAATCTATAGAAGAGGAGAGTGAAGTCTATTACCTTTAGATAAAAGCAGTTTTATATTAATAGAAACAAAATTAAAGAGGAGTACAAGTTTTAATGCAAATAAATTTCATAGAAATGGCAAAAAATAATAAAGCAAAAGTGCATATATATATATAATAGCGTCTTATATTGCAATCTTTCTGGTTTTGGCTGTCGGATGTCATAAAAATGCGATGTCAGTGTTTTCGTCCTCTTAACAACACTGAAATCTTGTTCCTTCCTCAGTTCTTAACTATTACCCAACAATACACATTACCCCCTCATCCCGTAGAATCTCCCGTAGAGTCTATACTATTAATGTTCTCCTCACTGTGAATCGACATTTTTCCTTCCCTTTCAAAGGCACCACTAGAAGTTTCAACAGAAGTCTCTTCCTCTCGTCGATTTTTCTCACCACAACGCTATTGCATTTGCCAACCTTATTATTATGTTAATTAAAAGCTCTTCTTTTCTCTTTATTCTTATCACTCTCGACCTTCCTTTCTCTTTATTCTCTTCCTTTCCAACCCTTGCCTTTTTCATGTCTTTTTGGAAGATTTATCCATAAAAAGACATGAAAAGACGAAGTTGCAGGGGGAAAAAGAAAAGAAAAAAAGGAATAGAAATTAGAAAAGGAAGGGAGTAAACATGGTTGAGAGTGATGATATGAATAAAGGGAAAATCAGAGCTTTTAACATCATAAAGATGGTGATTCCAATAGTGTTGTGTTGAGCAAATGTGATGAGAGAAGTCGTTGAAACTTCTAGTGGCACCTTTTAAAGGAAATGAAATCTTCCAATTCAAATGAGGAGAATAGAAAGCATTAATACTATTAGTATAGGTTCTGCGGGGTGAAGGGCGGTGTGTGTTGCTTGAGTCACTGAATGGGTAATAGCTAAGAAGTAAAAACTGAGTATGGAGCAAGAGTTTAGTGTTGTTGAGAGCACCAAAACAAGGATATTGTGTAGTTTTAACATTCAACAGCCAAAATGGGAAAGATTGAAATATCTTGCCCTATTAAATAAATATATATAAATACTTTTCTTTTATTGTTTTTTACCGTTTCTATAAAATTTATTTGCGTCAAAATTTTATCCTCTTCAAAACTATTATGGATAAGACAGGGTTATCCAAAATTTGAACTAAAGAAGCATGGCTTGGGTTTACTATTACAGTAGACATTTCTTATTAGAGAAGAGGAATAGTAAAATGTCACAATGAGCTGTATAGAGAGAGAGAGAGAGAGAGAGAGAGATAAAAGGCCCCCATTACTTGCTTTTAACACTGTACACCTTCCGTAAATATAAGCAAAAAAGTGAATGTATTTATAGACCGAATATGTTAGGAACTGTGATTCTGAAACTGAAGAAAGGCCAATGTGTCCCAAATTTTATTGAATTGAATGAAAAGTACACAAAGAAGATTACTCCTTTCTGATGTAACAGATATAATTGATCCTAAACACTAACTAGAAGAGTTATAAGTATTTCCCATTCTGCCCTTCCTCCTCACATAGACCTTCCAAGGCTTGGGCATATCAGTAGGTGAGTTCTCGCTTTCTCTAGGTCTAACAAAATACTTCCAATTTTTGCTTATATTTTGTTAGAGACAGTGTACTTCTCATGAACAGGATACCGAAGTCAATCTTAATTAATACTCCCTATGGTCTCTTTTATAAGCAAAAGTTGGTCAGCGGAAATTGATGTATTTGGTGGAACTTAATTAATAGTATATATGTAGCATCCATCCTCTATCACCAAGTACTAACAATACATAGTTATAGATGATCCTATGTAGTTGAATCTTTATGCTGCATTCGTTCCCGTGCACGTTACTGACAAGTGATATCCATTTCCATTTAAGTACTGTCGGTGGCTTACATTCAGAGTAACATTTTTAGCTCTTGTATCCTTTTTCAATTAATAAATCTTTAGTTTTGTAGTTGCTGCAGATGCTGCTCCACTTTAAATTTATCATGAATATTATCTTTCAAAAAATATAGATTTACTCATGATTATTCTCATACTCGAAGCTGGCTTAACATTACCAAAATGATGACAGGTGTGGTGGTAGTTCTCTATTACCCTTGTTGGTTTTGGAAAGTAAAATGATGAGTTAGAGTTGGGTAGATTGTCAAGGAGCAAACAGATATTTAATGTATTGGCAACTAATGTTAAGTTCCAGAAATAGATGCAGGTAAAACAACTGTGGTTTGTGGAAAAGCAGAGACCCTGGTTAAGATAAACCAATGAACTCTTAACATTCTGAAGAAGAACATCTGCGATACTATACCCTTAAAATAACTAATGTGGCATTCTATTAATTAAATGTGGGACTGTCAAAGGGGGTCCTTACAGGATCGACTAGGCTTTTATCCTCTTCAATAAGACGTTCCTTATAACATAGTTGACCCTCGTTATGGTTCCATTCACATTACATTATAAATATATGTTACAACTGTTAAACTCTGGGTCTTTTAATTTAATAAATAATTCCTGATTTATTTATTATTAATTAAATTAAAGCTGTTTAATTTCACAGTTTTCTAAACATATTTGCTAAGATGAGCTACTTGGCTAGACAGGAGTACAAATAGTGGACATTTGCTTGGCCACCAGACCCCTCAATGGAGGACTGATAAACCTGCAGGAACTATGTCATCTCCTTCGTCAGAGACGAAAAAGTGATCGTGGTGTTGTTTCTGAGGATGATTGCCTGCGTGCTATCAGTAAGCTGAAGGTCTTAATTCTAAGCTTATGACTATTACTGGTTGTGAATTTGGTGTAAATAAAATATGCTTGACTCAGGAAACCTCAAATTAAGGCCAAAGGCAATCTGAGACAGTTGTGTTTATTTGTGGGAGGAGTCCTCTTTGGACAGTTTTGGAGTTGGACTTGCTTGGATTCCAGCCTTTGAGTTGTAGGAAAACTTTTCATCAGTCTCTGAACTGTACATGCATAGATTAATAATTTTTTATAGATCTATTATGTTTTGAAGTTCATATAAATAACTATAACCTATAATGGAAAAAGATAAGCACTACATCGACTGGGCGCTAGTCTCTGTGCTACCACTAATGCGTGAATATTAAATAATGAATCCCTATGCTTAACTAAAGGTGATAGTGCTATTATCATTAACCAATGTTTATCTTTTTTGCATGTTTTAATAAAAGGATGGCTACTTACGGTTGAATCAACTAAAGGACATGATGAATCCATTTTTATGTATTTTTGAAGAGCATGTGGAGTGCATGAGTGTGTGTGGTTACTGCATTTTCCCTTTGTTACTATTTTTCTTTTTGGATCATACATTTTTTTCTTGAGTTGTTGAAAGATTTGTTACATGCATTCTTGTTGACCCTGTAGTGCTGCATGCTCATTGCTCAAAAATGTCAGGTGCTGGGTAGTGAGTTTGAAATTTTTTATAGATCTATTATGTTTTGAAGTTCATATAAATAACTATAACCTATAATGGAAAAAGATAAGCACTACATCGACTGGGCGCTAGTCTCTGTGCTACCACTAATGCGTGAATATTAAATAATGAATCCCTATGCTTAACTAAAGGTGATAGTGCTATTATCATTAACCAATGTTTATCTTTTTTGCATGTTTTAATAAAAGGATGGCTACTTACGGTTGAATCAACTAAAGGACATGATGAATCCATTTTTATGTATTTTTGAAGAGCATGTGGAGTGCATGAGTGTGTGTGGTTACTGCATTTTCCCTTTGTTACTATTTTTCTTTTTGGATCATACATTTTTTTCTTGAGTTGTTGAAAGATTTGTTACATGCATTCTTGTTGACCCTGTAGTGCTGCATGCTCATTGCTCAAAAATGTCAGGTGCTGGGTAGTGAGTTTGAAATTTTTTATAGATCTATTATGTTTTGAAGTTCATATAAATAACTATAACCTATAATGGAAAAAGATAAGCACTACATCGACTGGGCGCTAGTCTCTGTGCTACCACTAATGCGTGAATATTAAATAATGAATCCCTATGCTTAACTAAAGGTGATAGTGCTATTATCATTAACCAATGTTTATCTTTTTTGCATGTTTTAATAAAAGGATGGCTACTTACGGTTGAATCAACTAAAGGACATGATGAATCCATTTTTATGTATTTTTGAAGAGCATGTGGAGTGCATGAGTGTGTGTGGTTACTGCATTTTCCCTTTGTTACTATTTTTCTTTTTGGATCATACATTTTTTTCTTGAGTTGTTGAAAGATTTGTTACATGCATTCTTGTTGACCCTGTAGTGCTGCATGCTCATTGCTCAAAAATGTCAGGTGCTGGGTAGTGAGTTTGAAATTTTTTATAGATCTATTATGTTTTGAAGTTCATATAAATAACTATAACCTATAATGGAAAAAGATAAGCACTACATCGACTGGGCGCTAGTCTCTGTGCTACCACTAATGCGTGAATATTAAATAATGAATCCCTATCCTTAACTAAAGGTGATAGTGCTATTATCATTAACCAATGTTTATCTTTTTTGCATGTTTTAATAAAAGGATGGCTACTTACGGTTGAATCAACTAAAGGACATGATGAATCCATTTTTATGTATTTTTGAAGAGCATGTGGAGTGCATGAGTGTGTGTGGTTACTGCATTTTCCCTTTGTTACTATTTTTCTTTTTGGATCATACATTTTTTTCTTGAGTTGTTGAAAGATTTGTTACATGCATTCTTGTTGACCCTGTAGTGCTGCATGCTCATTGCTCAAAAATGTCAGGTGCTGGGTAGTGAGTTTGAAATTTGTTCTGTACTTCTGTTGGAACATTCTTGTTGACCCTGTGGTGTTGCATACTGACGTGTCACACAAATTTCAGGTTCTGGGTAGTGGGTTTGAAGTAATTTCTGTTGGAAAGAGAAAACTTGTCCGTTCGGTTCCAACTGAGCTGAACAAAGACCACAATGAAATTCTAGAACTTGCACAGGTAAGAGTTATTTACCATTTTCTGGATATGCTAATAAGCTATTTCTTCTTTTTTGGACATACTAATGTATACAGGCGTTTATTTGTGAATTGTGTTTCCCGTTTTTCTGCTTATTAAGAGTCACAGGCTCGTGATCTTTCTCGGGCATGCCTTGTGATTGCTTGATAAGCATAAATCTGCATTTTTCAAGTCATTGATAAATAGATTGTTTAAGAAATATTAGTCTTTTAACATGTACATAGCATTGTGTTTACGTCAGGCTCAAGGATTTGTGACGGTCGATGAAGTAGAAAGGAGGCTATCTTGGACTTCAGGTCGCGCCATCGATGCACTTGATACATTACTTGATGTAAGATAAATAAATATTCTTCTCCTTATCTAATAAGACAGACATAAATATTAATCTCAAATCACATGGATACTGAGCACTGTTGGCCCATGCAGGAGGGACTTGCAATGATTGATGACGGCCACAGAGATGGTAAACGACGGTACTGGTTTCTGTGTGTATCTCCTATCTCGTCTTTAACAGGAATTGATTCCTTGTAAATTTGTTAGAAAGGAGTAATCTGAGGTCAGATTTTTTAAGACCTTTGTTTAGATTGTTGCAAGCTTGCCAATGGTTATATCCCTTTACATTCTTGTTTGTTTCTGTTTGTGTAGTTTAAAACGTGTGATTAATGTAGTTTACACAAGTGTATGGTAATTCAGAACTGTACATGTATACTGTCATTACTGTGTCCTTCTCACTTCTGTTTGTGACTTAAATTACGTTGGCTATTATTTTGCTGCCTATTTTAGTGTTTCAATTATTGTAAGAGCATTGCTATTTGGTACGAACCTCCATTTTTTGTCAAAAATATACGAATAGATATTTGACTATTCACAACCTTATTAACAGAGGTGTGATGAAAAGCAACCAATTATTAGCATTTGATATTTTCATTCAATATTTTCTAGTACCAAGTTAATCAAAACCAGATTAGAAATAAGTCCGTGTAGCTTTGTTCAAAGTTTAAGGAATTGGTAGGTCAAATTGGAAATAATATTTTTTTTGTGGCTAAATTGCACTTTTGGTCATTTATCTTTGACCAAAATTCCAGTTTGACCCTTTATCTTTTTTCCCACTTTGGTCCTTTATCTTTCATATTCGTGTCACTTTGGTCCTTTATCTTTCATATCCGTATCAACTTGGTTCTTTATATTTCATATCCTGTCAATTTGGTCCTTCATTTTTCTGTGTTTTAAAGGATCAAATAGAAACATATATGAAAGATAAATGACCAAAGTGAGGAAAAAAAGGATAAATGGCGAAACTGACACAAATATGAAAGAGAAAAAACGACAATGGGAAAAAAAGATAAGGACTAAATTGAAATTTTGGTCAAAGATAAAACACCAAAACTAAAGTGCAATTTAACCTATTTTTTATAAAGGGTTACGGGAGTCACAAAAATTCATAACAATCCCTTATGATGATGCATCATGGATTCATCATGCTAGCCACGTCTAGGGAAAACTTGGGAAAGTGGTGTCGGATTCTTTCTTCATTAGTTACACATGGATAGTGATTTAGCTTCCACAAGGAGGCACGAAAATGTTGAGGACCATGCCAACTCCAAACTAAGCTTAAGAGAGGTTCATAAACACTTTTAATTCAAAATGTTTCATCATTAGAAAGACCCCCAATAACGGTAGTCGGCAAGCGGTCTAAGGGTGTTTGGAAAGCTTAGACCGCTTAGACCGCTTCTGTAAATTCTTGTCATGTTTGGATAACTTTATTTCAAGGGATAACTTTTCTAAGCGGAAGCTACAATGTGTAGTTTTTTATTTCCACGACAAAAATTTACAGAATCGTGTGTTAGCCGTAGTCCACAGCTCTCTCAAACATATACTAATGCTCATAATACTGGAGCAAATTTTACCAGAAAAGATATCATTGAGCTTATCCCATTTCCAAGCTCCACTGTTGGCATCATACATACATGACCGAGGGTATAGAAGAGATGTGGTCATTTTGATAGCCAACCCAAGAATCCAGTGATCAAGCCATTAAATAAACAGAAATATATACAAGCTATTAAATGTTGTTCTGGATCCAAAATATAAAACCTATTCATATTTTTCGGAAAGAAATAAACAGAGAGAAAGAGATAACAACCATAAATATAATAAATCCATATACATCTGTGGGTGATAAATAAAATAAATATTATATCCATATCCAATTCTCTTATAAAGAAAATAAAAAGCAACAAAGAAGGTCATTGGGCTTGGACTTGAGAAGGAATCTCAATCTCCTCAATCCACTCAGAATCAGGCTCACTCCATGACCTGGGCCTAACTCCCACTTTAAAATACAACATCATCTCCAAGGCTTCAAAAACTTTATTTTTATCCAAAAACTCATTCCACACTCCACTTACTATGCAATAATTATTATTATATGGTGGCCGGTGGTGCGCCGCATGTTGTGACCGCGACACGAGCACTCCAACCTCTTGTAATGCGACCACAACCGGCGGAAGCCGGCTCTTTGTTCCATGTGCCCATGCATGAAATTGTTGACTAAACATAATGCAACCAGCGAACATCCCAACAAACCCTTGAAAAATAGGGTCGTGAAAAACTAGGTTTATAGGAAGCACTATGAATGTTATCACACGTGCAAGTGCTTGCAAGTTGTTTGCAAATTGGCGCTTAGTAATGGTCCATGGCCACTTATGATGACCTTGGAAAGCTTCTATTTGGGCTCCAACCAATGCGGTTGATCCATCCCCATAATTATCAATGGCCCAATGGTAAACCCCTGACCCAAGATCAGCTAAGATGTAACCAACCCAACCTGCCAAAATAGGCTCAACCCATATATTCATATCAACGGCGCCCTTTATAGACTCTCCTAAAGAAATGAGCAAAGTTGTGCACCCGGCCGTCACCCACGCGCGGTGTGACCATGTTGATTTCAAACTCGGATCATTGTCTATAGGTCGGTTAGTGGGGGTTACCACTTTTGGTGGTTGCTGTACTAGCCCAGGCTCAATGACCAATTGTTTAGCATCGGGCTTGGGCTTGGGCTTGAGCTTATCGGTGGTAGTGGTGGTGGTTGTAGTGGAGCAATACACGCGAATTGGGTGGATGATCTTGCTCCTATGGCAAACTTGGTGGTGGAAGCTTGGTAGATTCTTGAGTTGGGTTAGGGAAGACATTGGAAAAATTGAAGAGGAATCAAATGCTTATGTGAGAAGGGAATGTTGTTATATAAAATTTAGAGCTACAATAGTAGTGGTTGTGGGAAGAAATGCTAAGTTTTTGTGGAAGTAGGAGAGTACATGGTGTGGTAAGGAAGTAAGATGCGTGGTGTTATTGAATTCTCAAATAACGTTAGAGGATTTATTTGAATTGAATTTGCGTCACATATTTGGTTAGAGATTTCCTTATACTTTTCTTATGACGATTTATTTCAACAAAAATAATAAATCTCGATGGTTTGCTTGGACAAAAAAATTGCTAGTATATTTTTTTGTGGTCCCGTAAGCATGTTTCATTTGATTGGATGGTGTGGCTGCAGTCTTGCAAGTCATGTGTCAAAACTCTAAAGAAATGAATGGAAATAGAAAGGGTGTAATCTTTTTGTACACTTTTTCTGTCCACCTACCAAATGTAGAGATAGACATTAATATGTATGGATGTGTTTCTCGTCCACCAACTACAATTATAGTAGAAGCCGCAAAGACTTATGAATAATCAAATAAAAAGAAAATAGTAGGAATATTGCGGTATTAGGCATGACAATAAAACCCGAAATCGTGGGTACCCATCCGATGTTGACTCCATTTTGATGGGAAAAACTCGCTTTGACTGAAGGCATGACGAGTTTTGAAATTTTGATATCTACCTTGCCCCCGCTTGACTAAACATTAAATGTTATTTTTTATTTTATGCCCACATATATATATATATATATATATATATATATATATATATATTCATTTTGCCATATGTATTTTATTTATTCTTAGTTTTGACCTTTTTTTAATAGAAAACTTTATTTGATACTTTTAACCTTATTTTATCATTGTATAACAATAATGATAAGGGCGTGGAACAGGGCTGAGGAGGCAAAACTGGGACGAGGGAGGCAAAAGCCAGCCCCGCTAGAGATAGGGGTGTGGACGGGGAGGCAAACCCACCTTGACTCGTCCTGTTGCCATCCTATGCAATCTTGAGAGCAACTTAGATAAAGGAATTGGACTGTCAACTTGGTTCAGTTCATAAGGATATAACTCATATTTTATAAAAGCATGAGATGCAGTCACACTATCTAAGTAGTAAGTACTACCTCCGGTCTCTTTTATAAGAAAAAGTTGGTCAACAGAGGTTGATATATCTGGTCTAGAATTTGGACCAAATACATCAATCTCCATTGACCAAATTTTGCTTATAAAAGAGACCAGAAGGAGTACATCTATCAGCTTATTTTGAACTTAGTGGCTTTCGTCACTTGTTATTTACTTTTACAAATTTTTTTATATAAATATTATAAATTATGAAAAATATTTTATTCAAAGTGTTTTTTTTTCCTAAAAACATAGAAACCCACACTTAATTTCTTTTCAAAACGTACTAGCACTTTTATTCGTGTGATGCACGAGACAAAAGCTTTGTTTAATACATAGATACTGTAGTATTGCATGTGTGAAGATAAAATTAAATATATCTTGTAGAAGCATGTGATAATGTAAACTATAGTTAAAAATATCATTTTTAATTAACAAACACATTAAAATTTAACATCCATAGATAGTAAGAAGAAAGAGTCTACATAATTTTAATAACATAATCCATATTCATCAAATATAAATATAAAAACTTAATTTATAATTAGAAAGAAAAGAAGACAACATTATTAGAAAGTGAACACGTGAGTATCATGTAGGATTGGATGAAAACCACATGAGAGTTCTATTATAAATGTGGCTGAAGTTATCCCAGGAGTAAATGCTGCAACACATACTCGAATATAAAAGAAAGATAAAAATATAAACACCAATTTAGTATGACCCTAATACCTGTTGGTGCGAAATGATGAAAATAAAGAAGACAACACAAATAGAAAGTGATACACGTGGGTATTATGCATGGTTGGATGAAAACCACCAATAAAATAGAAACACCTATACAAAATTGAAAAAAATATGATAGGTAGAGTTGGAAAAATGGACGGGTCCGTTGGGCCGGCCTGAAAAGCCCAAAAAACATAGGGCTTGGGCCTTAAAATCTGAATTCGTTTTTAAAAGTCGGGCTTTTTAACCCAACCCAAAAAGCTCGATCTTTCCCTGGGCTAGCCCGATCGGGGCCTCGAGCAACCCTTAGGGCCGCAGTCAGCTTTGTATTTTCTTAGAGCTGTATTTTGATAAAGTGGTAGCCATTATTACGGAACAACACTAGCCATTAGTAAGTTTGGCCACTAATTCATTATCCATCAGTTCCATATTGCATAAAAAAGTTAAGGGACCTATGCGTTAGAAAAAAAAGTTAAGGGACCTATTCGTTACAAATAAATAAGTTAAGCGACCTATGCGTTACAAAAAAAAGTTAATGGACATATTCGTTACAAATAAATAAGTTAAGGGACTCCGGGAGATATTTTTCCTAAAGAAAAAAATGCTAAAAAGAAAGAGAAATTGAGAGAAATAGAAGAAAGTGAGGAAAAATAAAAAGAGAGTAAAAAGAAAGTTGAATCGAGAGAAAAAGAAATTGAGAATAAGCATGTCATTTTTGATTCTTGTTATAATTCTAACCTTTTTCCTAGTTGTGATGATTTCATTATCAAGAAGGTTGTGGATGATATTCCAAAAGAAGAAGCTTGCAAGAAGGAAGATGAAGAAGTGCTTCCAAAGACACAATGTAGTGTTTCCACCGAATTGCAAGAGATA
Organism: Astragalus glycyphyllos; assembly: GCA_963573325.1. Classification (NCBI taxonomy): domain Eukaryota; kingdom Viridiplantae; phylum Streptophyta; class Magnoliopsida; order Fabales; family Fabaceae; genus Astragalus; species Astragalus glycyphyllos. Next base: position 39,347,423 of record OY754307.1, read on the forward strand.
AACATTAGGAAGTCGTGGAAAACTACTACACTAATACCTTCCTCAAAGTTGGTTTGTGTAGTCAAGTGTTGGGATTCATCAAATTCTATTCACTTGCCTAACACTTCTTTCTTAGGTCATGATAACAACAAAGTGAATGAAGGAGAATGTTCTCTAGGAGTGGCTGCCTTTTGTGAGCTCGGGAAATATAATTACGCTTTGGAATCCAAAGGTCAAGCAAATCTTTTCCATGAACTCGCAAATTTCTCGAATGTAAAAGTTACATGCGATGAATTTTTTAGACTTACCTTTGACCCTGGATTAAAGCTAAGAATTCGAGGTCGAATTCTCTCGAAGAAAGAGGGAATGATGACAACCTAGAATGGATGCTTCTAACATTAATAAAATCAAGCACGAAATGGAAATGTGGGCATTGTTCAAAATAACACATCTGTCTTGTTTTCGTAATATATAAAGATCCAGCAGTCCGATTAGTATGATTCTTGATCCGTTGGAAAGCTCAAAAAACATAGGGCTTGGGCCTTAAAATCTGAATTCGTTTTTAAAAGTCGGGCTTTTTAACCCAACCCAAAAAGCTCGATCCTACCCTGGGCTAGCCCGATCGGGGCCTCGAGCAACCCTTAGGGCCGCAGTCAACTTTGTATTTTCTTAGAGCTGTATTTTGATAAAGTGGTAGCCATTATTACGAAACAACACTAGCCATTAGTAAGTTTGGCCACTTATTCATTATCCATCAGTTCCATATTGCATAAAATTTAGGCAAAATATCTCCCGGGGTCCCTTAACTTATTTATTTGTAACGAATAGGTCCCTTAACTTTTTTTCTAACGCATAGGTCCCTTAACTTATTTATTTGTAACGAATAGGTCCTTTAACTGTTTTTTGTAACGCATATATAGGTCTCTTAACTTTATATTTTGTAACACATAGGTCCCTTAACTTTTAAAAACGTAACACCGTTGCTCCTTAAAATCTCTCTCTTAAATAAGTTAAGGGACCTGGAGAGATATTTTGCCTAAAATTTATAGCTAATGAGGGAACACTATTTATCTTTTTATGATGCTCGTGGATAAGAATGAAAAAAATGTTGTCTTGCGCATAATCGGCACTTAGAGCAGCTGCAGAATTCATGGCTTCTCGTGGTTCAAAATGAATAAACATAATAATATAATTCATTGCTGTAGAATTTATAGCTTCTAATTGGATTGAAGAAGCTTTGGGCCTATTATTCATTAAAGCAACGGCATGAGCTTTTTAACTATTTTAGTATGGAAAATGAATTTGCACCCTAAGCCTTTTTCGTTTGTATTGGAGTTGTATCACTTAGTGTGTGCATAGGTGCTGTTGGTTGAAAAATTAACATAACACTACTTTTTTTGTTATTTTATATAAAAATTTAATCTTTTAATTAGCTTTTCATTTAATGCAGGTAGGCATGACAAGGTAACCCAAACCCGCGGTACCCTCCCGACCCAGTCCCGAGTTTGACGGGGAAAACCCGCATTGATCGGGGATAAAACATAAATTGATTATTTTATTTTATTTTATGCATATTTACTCATTCATTTTGTTTCATAAGTTTTATTTATTTATAATTTTGATCTATTTCCTAATACTTTTAACTTTATTTTATCATTGTATAATTATAATTATTTTATTTTATTAATTATTATAAATACATTTTTTGTATTTTTCCTATAAATTTGTGGCGGAAACGGGTACCCGCGGGGAACCCGTCCTCGTTTGGGACGGGGTTGGGGGATGCAAAACCCGACCCTAATAGAGATAGGGGCGTGGTCGGGGATACAAAACCCGCCTACGCCCCACCCCGTTGCCATGCCTAAATGCAGGAAGGCCCAAAAAGACTGCATAGGGCGGGGCTTGGGCTACAAAGTTCAAGCCCGAGGTGGGCAGGGTAGCCCATTTTGCCAGCTCAAATGGTGTGGGGTTCTATTATAAATGTGGCTGAAGTTCCCATGAGTAAAAATTAAATTATACCTATAAACCAAATAAGAAGTTTATAAAATTAAAAAGAAACATTAACATAGACATTGTGATCCTAAAATAACAAAGAGAAGAAGTATAAAAAGAAACTACACTTTTAAAATGGTGGAATCAGTAAAAGAGTGAGTTGCATGGGTTAGTGTTAAGAATCTTTTTAACCAATTATTGTGGAACAGAATCAGTGTATTTGTACATGTAATATTTTTTTATGAATCCTAAAGTACCCCAAAACACATTGCTTAGTATCACACTTTACATATTTTGTTGTAATTAAATTTTTTCAACGAAATTGGTTATTGAAGAACAAATTTCGCGTATTTGAACAAATTAAAACTTTTTTGAACCCTAAAGTACCTAAACCCAACCCAATTGCGTATTTGAACAAACTTCTAATGATTGGAGGGTTGGGTATGGTACACTTTTACCCAGCCCAACCCGCAACCCAAACCAGCCCAACCCCCAAAATCCGGGTTGGTTCAGGTAACCGGGTTGGGTTGGTTTCAAAATAGGCAAACCCATAGTGTATGGGTTGGGAGGTGGGTCTGAAAATCGAGAACCCATCAAACACAAACCAACTCATAAAATTTTTTATCCTAGATATGTCAAGCCAAAGTCTAGGACCATTACAAGATATATCATGCAATAATTTATCGAAGAAAAAAATAATATTGAAGTCTTTATTTTCATTGAATTGTCAAATAATTTCACTAACAACTGATACTTGGACATCAATCTAAAATTTGAATTATATGTGTATCGTTGCTCATTAAGTTGACGTTGAATGATAATAATTCAATAATACAAATACTAAGTTTTGGTTTGAATTCTAAACTTGTTATATTGATGTTAAAATATTGATTTTGATGCTGGTTTATTTTTCTTATTTCTAAACTTATTGTTCTATTGTTTTTATTTTTTCAAAAAAAATGATATTTTAGTAATAAACCCACCACTTAATCCAACCCATTTGAGATCTGGTTAGGTTGGTTCGGGTGACATGAAAAATTGGGTCTAATCTTACCGAACCCAACCCATAAAATTTTTACTAGGTTGGGTTTTTAAATGCATCAAAACCCACCCAACCCAACCCACACCACCCCAATATTGGATTATGTATTTATAGGGTACCATGCCAGCTGATGTAGTGTCACCTTTTAGGCGGGTGCGAGCGCGTGAAGAATCCGACACGGCAAAGCAGTTACAAGCTGATGATCGCAACCAAGGTCATCTCTTGACCATACAATGAGATCTAGGATGATCTCGATAGTTGCTTACTACTGGGGTGTGTGGGTCTTGCCTTGATAGAAGAAATGTGCCTTTAGGCCGACCCAAATCTTGAATGGGCTGCAGTCTAGTCCTAAAAACTTTCCCCCAAGCCGAAGTCACTTCGATGAGAATGGCTTTGGCTTGATAACCGAATTGCTCGTCATGGTACCAAACCCAGATGTCGAGGTTTGAGACGAATTAACCGGCTTACCTCCTGGGTTGCCGGGGAGTGCCACCGACTTTGGCCACCACCTCCTCAGTCATGTTGATCGCCAGGGTCATGACTTTTTATTTTTGTTTAAGTCATCACCCTTGATCTTGTGGTGTTTAAATTGGCACTTGTTGATTGATGACATTTAATTTCACACTGATTGATGGAAAGGCCATGTCATCACTTCAATTTCTGCGGTTCCTTGATAGTTGTGTAGAGGAAATTACTACCCCAAGGGTTGCAACTATTGCACTTCTGCCCGTTGGGTAGGGCTGTTCATGGTTCAGTTCAGAGGGAAAACTGGACCGAACTGAACTGAACCAGGTGAAACAGTTCGGCGAACTGAATTGAACTGCAATAACAATTCGCCGAACTGAACTGAACTATATTAACAGTTCAGTTCACAGTTTAATTCTGAACTGAACTGTTTAACTTTATTAATTATTTTATGCGAACTTTTAACCGAACTGTTAGGCCCTATCCGATCTGAACTGTTAACCGAACTGTTAACAGAACAGTTTTTTTATTGATACTGAGCATTTTTTTTACTGAACTTTTTTGTTAACAGTTTTTTTATCGAACACGTTTTTTTACCGAACTGTTAACCGAACAGTTTTTTCATGAACTGTCAATAGGATTAGTAGTTTTTGTAACCTGTCAAAAGGTAATAACCAAGTCTAAAAGTAAAACTGTCTTAGAACTATTACAACATTTAAAACCAAAATGAACCAAATACAATCAAAGTCTAAGATTCCACTGTCTTAAAACCCATCATTGTCTTAAAACCCATCATTGTTGAATCCCATGAGACCTTCTCACCAACTTCATCTAGAGAACTTGAGCAAGTTACATTCCACTGAAATCAAATCAACACACATTCTATCATCAATAAAAAATACTCAATTGAGAACACCAAAACAATAAGGACAAGTAGAGCATAGATTACTTACAAAATCAAGTGGTAGCCCACCAAAGATCACCCAAAGCCAGTCAGTAGTAAATAAATTCTAGACATCAATACAGAATAGTTAAAATTAAGCAAATAATCATGCACTACTGTCAAATACTACTATAACCAATGGTTATAACCAATGGAATTAATTAACAGTAACAAAGAATTTTGAAAACATGCATTGTATAATGTTACTATAACCAATGCACTACTACTGTTGTTATTAACCATGCATTGTATAATGTTACTGCTTGCTTCCTGTTCAAATAATCATGCATTGGCAGAGGTACTAACTAGACTGTGATTCATCACCATAAGATTATAAACATAGGAATTCAAATGCAAATTAGATTCATCACCACAGGAACATTGAACTACTTTGCAAATTAACCACAAAAGTAACAAAGAGAGTCAGTCAAACCTAATATTAGTTGTTGCTAAATAAAGTCCTCAGTCATCCAAATTAACCCCACGATCTTGAGAAGATATTTCTGCAAAATCAAAATTATTTCATCAACAAATGACAATATGAACCAAATAAATAAAATGTGGTTATAACTTTACCTTGATCTAAGGATCTCCTCGGGATCCTCATCGTTAAATAGATAGTGAGGTTGCCCTTTCAACCAATCTTGCAAGCAAACAAGCCCTTCTAACATCGTGTGTTTTAAGCAGCAACGATGGTCGCCGAGTACTCTTCCTCCTGTGCTGAATGCACATTCAGATGCTACTGTTGAGACAGGAATTGCCAACACCTCTCGAGCTATGCTTGAAAGGATGGGGAACCTTGTGGAGTTGATTTTCCACCAACCCAAGATATCAAAACTTACATGTTTGTTGTAAGTTTCAGGTGCTTCATTAAAATACTTGTCGATCTCTGATTGTGGATCAGTTGTACGCCCAGTTTTTCTTAGATAGATGTACATCGGATCCTCTTCATCATCATCATCCAGCTGTGAGTCTGGTTGGCTAGTAAGCTCTATACCTTGATATTGAGCATAAAGTGATTTTAGGGAACTCGTTACTTTTAGCTTCAATTCGGTGGCCGATACATCATCAACACATAAAAGACCAATATGATACTCCACAAATGAATACTTCATCCTAGGATCAAGTATGACAGCAATCCATAGCAAAATGTTGATTGAGCCGGGATCTCCCCAGTATTTGTCGAATTTGGTTTTCATACCCTCTGCCATTTTCTTTATGCTCTGGTTGCTATTCTCCATATATTTCTTGATCTTTGTCCCAATACCAATAACCTCTTTCATGTAGAGGTTACTAGTGACATAAGATGTTCCGGACATACTTTTAGTAGATTCCATAAACATTTCTAGAAATGGTAGCACGGCTCTAGCTTGATCCCAATCTTCCTTTTCAAGTAGGCCCTTGTTTTTCTTTTCCATATCATGTTTAAATGCCTTGTCTCTCAATTGCAACAAGGAAAAGGCACTATGATACTTTACTGCGGACCGTAGCATGAAGAACGTCGAATTCCACCGTGTATCAACATCTAAGATAAGAGCACTTTTTTCGGTAATCCTCTCACTCTTTGCACATTCCATGAACTTTCTTTCTCTTGCGGGCGTAACCTTGACAAATTTAACCGCAGCCCGAATTCTCATGATGGAGATGTCAATTTCTTTTAGCCCCTCCTTGACAACCAAGTTTAAGATGTGCGCACAGCAACGCATATGAATATAATTTCCTTCTAGGACAAGGTTGCCCCAAGACTCCATCCTGTTTTTCAAGTATCTCAACCCTGCGTCATTTGCTGAAGCATTGTCAACAGTTATGGTCAAAACACGTTTTAACTCCCACTCATTCAGAAATGCTTCAATGTACCTTGCAATAGCTTCTCCCGAATGCCCCGTAATTTGACAGAAGTTAATGATTTTCTTTTGAAGCTTCCATTCACAATCAACATAATGAGCAGTCAAGCTCATGTAAGTGAGATTTTGAGCCGAAGTCCATGTGTCTGTGGTGAGACAAACCCTCCCACACTGTTTTGAGAAAATAGCTTTCAACTTATCTTTCTCTTCGAGGTAAAGAGCCCAAATGTCACGTCTCACCGTAGATCGTGATGGAATGTCAAAACGGGGCTGCAAGAGATTCAAGAACTTCTGAAAATCTTCGTTCTCCACAAAACGAAATGGGAGCTCCGCACTCACAATTGTCTTGGCAAGCTGAAGTCGGCATGCTACTTGGTCAAATTTCGAGTAGCTTGGCGAAGATGCTACTTGTCCTTCCGTAGCATTTGGCGGTGCTTTCCTTTGCCTTTTGTTTGGTGCATTTGTAGGATTCTTGTTGCATCTACTCAAATGATTCCACATTGCAGTTGTCCCACTTGCATACTTAATTAAGTCTTCGCAGTAGTTGCATTCGGCGTGCATACTATCACCGGGTTGCTTTGTAAAGTGTTTCCACACTTCGGACCGATGTCTACGCTTGGGACGAGGCGGTAATTCAGCTCCCGGGTCAACTGGTGTGGTGTGGACATTGTCTGGCTCTTCAAAATTGTCTGGCACTGTAAAGTCCATGATATAATCGTGTGCCGACATGAGTCCCCAAAGTAGCTACAGCCTACAATCAAGAGAAGATTAATTAATTAATCAATTAAGAGAAGATTAAATTAAACAAGTTACCCAATACCAATCAAATATGTATTCAAAAAGAATGCAGCAATGGTACATTACTTACATAGTTACATCATAATTGAGTTGGTCAAGGGGAGGTTCAAATGAGTAGAACAAACCAGAGCAGCCTCTAAGAGCATCAGTTAAGCTATGAAAATCAAATGGGTAAATCTTTAGCTTATTTGGATCAGCAGAAACCCCACTCAATAGATCATCTTCCCCTGCCATTTCGAAGAAGAAGATGAACAACCATTGAAGTAGATAAATAATTACATTTTATATGCAGTAAAATATAATTAAAAGAGCTGTCATTACTCATTCCATTAGGAAAGATCTAATCCTGTAGATAGAAAAATAAAAAATAACCTTGTCAACTCAAGTAAACACACATGTACATCTGGTAAGCAAATGAAAAGTGGTTGCCTTAAGAAAAAGTGGTCAAATCCCAAGGTATACACACATGTACATCTGGTAAGCAGAAGAGACCAACCTGCATACAAAAAAAACGAAACTCATGTTACACAACCGAAGGTGGTACATCATTTTCTAAACAGAGAAACAATCAAAATTTTCACTTTATGTCTTGCCTTACTGATTCTGCAGTATAGAAGGGACTCAATGATGTAAATTTAACAACCAAAGATTCATTGTTATAAATAGCTAGTAATCAATTAAAACCAGAACAGAATATCAACATTTATCTTAAAAGCTCATGTTTCACTGGAAATATATTAGTTTCTATGTTAGTTTCTATGCTTATTAAGTTACCAACAGAACATCAAGTATTTAAAATTATATAAACTAAGTTTAATGAATCATGAATGAATCAATGTATAGCATTAGAAATGAATCATGAACCAAGTTTAATGAAGAACAACTGTCAAATAAGCATAGAAACGAACATAGAAACCAAATTAATCCCATTATAAACAAGCACCTAAAGATACAGTCATACAGATCATCAATCCATCATATGATCAAAGTGAGAGAGTTTAACGAGAGTGAGAGAGTGAGAGACGAGTGACGAGATTGAGAGAGTTCTGATTTCTGAAGAAGTAGATCACAAAACGAAGATGTAGCCCCTTTGTTCGAAGAAGAAGAAGATCAGTTCGAAAACGAAACAGTGTTCGAAAACCCAAAATCACGAAAACGAAAACCCACAAAGAAAACCCAAATCACGAAAACGAAACAGTGTTCGAAAAAGAAGATCAGTTCTCTGCGATTTCGAAGAAGAAGATGAACAACCATTGAAGAAGAGTGAAGAAGCTTACCTGAATCTTCGATTCTGCCATTGCAATCTTCGATTCTGCCATTGCAATCTTCGAATAGGGTTATGCCATTGGAGAGGAAGAGATTGCAGATTTACAGATTTGGGGATTAGGGTTCTTGGTTGGAGGCGCTGAGTTTGGAGAGGAGAGGAAGGGTTTTAGGTTTAGTTTGGTTACTGAATGGAGGCGCTACAGAGTCAGTGACATAATAATTTGAAAATTAAGTGCTTAACAGTTCAGTTCAGTTACTGAACTGAACTTACCTAACAGTTCAGTTACTGAACTGAACTTAAAATAACAGTTCGGTTCTGAACTGTTTGAAATAGTTCGGTTAGTTTTGGTTCAATTCAGTTCGGTTCATCAGTTCAGTTCAGTTTTTTGAGAACTATGAACAGCCCTACCGTTGGGGAGCCCCCCCCCTCAATTGTCACTTTGCGCATTCTCAGCACTCTCAAATTCTCTAATTTTCTTTGAGTTTTTCCGGCGAGTACTCCGAGTTTTCCAATCAACATTCAAAGAATCCAGTTGATCTTCAAAGTTTCTGGAATAGCTTTGAAGTTTTTCTTGTTCCTGAGTTCTCAGTTCGACTTTATTTTCCAGAAACCGACTTCTTCCACCCACTAGGTATCTTCAAGTTCCTTTCTTTTTTCTTAAAATTCTCTTTTTTATTATGGACCCTGAACTAGTCTCCTCAGAGATTTCTTCTGCCGTGGCCTCGACTGGTCCCAAGGCGTTAAGGTCTTCCATGCCACCGCGTGAACACTATAACACCATAATTTTCATGTATGGAATTTCTTTTATATGTGGCTAATTTATATATTTTGTGATTTAAAAGTTCCATTATTTTAAGGTTTTATGTGTACTTGAATTACTAACATGTGTTAATTTTATATTTATTTACATTTTTAGAAATTATGTAATATGTTATTTTTTTATTTAATTATTTTAGTCTTATAAAATATTTGTAGATGATGGTTTTCATGTCAGGAATTTCAGGATGATGGTTTTCATAGTTTGCTCATAATGTGTGAAATAATTGTTTAATTCAAATGACATATAGAATTGAGAATGTTGATGAAATGTGTTGAACTGATATGAAATTATATGACTTAGTACGTTTATTAAAGATTGGGAAGGCTTGGATTATTAATTAAAAGAGTAAAATGCATAAAAATGTAATTTGGGGTTGCTGTCAAAATAGCATGGGCCGTGCTAAGGGCTGTGAAGAATTGGTTCCTGAGATATGCACAAGCACGGACCGTGCTCATTAGGCCCGAACAGTGCCACCTTGTTGGCACTCTTATATTGATGATTTGTTTGATTTCTTGGATGAAAATTTGATCTAATCCAACCCTTAAGATTATGAAATATCATATATTTTGACTTAATCACTTTACCATGATGAAATACTATGTTTAATAATGGCCCATGAATAACTTATGTGCAACTCATGAAAATACAATGAGGATGATATTGTATGTGTAACCTATGTACCCTTATGGATTATGAAGAGCATGGTTTGACAAATCATCACAAACAATACAGATTTCAATAGACAAATTTGGGTGATGTCTATTATAATGATTAATGATTGCGTATGACTGAGTAACGAGACAGAACCACATATATGGTATATTAAGATGTAAGTAGATTAAAGAATGATAATAATCACATTATGAGGAAAGTCACAATAGGTGTAAGGTATTGTGAGGAAAGTCACAATAGGTGAAATGTATTGAGAGAAAAGTCTCAATAGGCTTATTTAGGTTGAGAGGAAAGTTACAAAGTGTTGTGGAAAATATAGTGCAAGTGTATACCGTCCTACAAGTAGTAAAGTAGAAATAAGATTCGTTCCCACGAGGATTTAAAGTTCAATTTGATTAACAAATTAGTGATGGTAATAAAAGTAAAGACACAAGTTTTTGGGATAATTAACAACGGTAAATAGAAATGGGTATAAAGATCAGAGGTGAGAACAAGTTGAGATGCTATACTTCAGTAAATCTATTAAAATGCATTAATGCTATGTATGATGCTGCCGCATTAGGTGTTGTCGCAACAGTTACATTCTTTCAAATACTTCACACTAGGGTTGTCTTACAAGTGCTTATGTCTAAGCCCTAAATAAGTCCACCTTAGGCTGCTTAGGCTTCCACAATATTCACCTTATGGATTTTTCCCTCCTATGTCTAGGGTTAAAGCAAGGAGTATTAAAATGTCTATTAATACACACAATCCATATTATCTTTTGAGATAAATTTACAAACCATGTCTGAATTCATAAATGCTACTTGAAATTAGTTGGCCATTCCTAATCCAAGATGGAAATAGTTTCATACAAAAGTTAAAATGCGAAACATGAAACATATTTCATTAAATGCGTTAAAACTTCATTACATCAGTGTAAGCATCCCCACTATGAGTGATTAGCTCATGATGAGCGAACAACACAAGAAAAATAACTTAACCATAAAAGCTAAAGTCATAACTAAAAATACAAGAGAAGAAATTATACTAATAAGAGTAAACCGAAGGCGAGCTCCAAGGTATGAGTCATGGAGGTACAAAGTCAGCTCCCCAAAATAGAAATCTTCCAAGTATGACCAGCTCCTGTGATTGTTGCAGCAACGAACTCAACAATAGTGTTTTTGTTTGATAATTTGAGGTAATTTGGTACAAAAATGGAGGAAAGTTATTTCTAAACCTACTCCTTCTGTCCATGTGTGTTAAATGAAGAGGAGAGGCTGCCTTAAATAGTGCTAGGGCACATGATCCTAGAAAAACCCTAATTTGGAGGCGCCCCTTGTCATGTTGTGTGCCCAAAAGTACATGTGCCCACAATAAAGTGGCATATTCGCATATTCCAGCGCTGACATTCTATGGCAGGTACTGTCCCTGCCAGATAGCTAGCACGCTCCTTTCTTTTAGCGTCTTTCTTCTTTCTCTCTCATCTGCCGCATTTGGGCAATGCTGTGACAACTAATGCTGCAGCAATGAAATACACAAATCAAAGCACAAACGAGGCACCTAAGTGCCAAATAACACTATTCCAGGAATTTACCTTATACTCTTCTAGAACATGATATTTACAACATAATTCACTACTTTGCTTAAGAACTCACAATGATTTAGGCTTAGGAATACCTTAATAACTATCATAAATGAGAGTTATCACAAAGCTAATAGTCAATTCAAAAGGAATTGAGTCACTGTTTGATACCAAATTGTATCATTATGGGTGCGTCGTTGGTAAAAGAAACTAAAAGACACCGTAAGACATATTGGTGAGGTGCATGCTAGGAACTCATTGAGATTTCATTGAAATATCATCCTTTATATATTTTGTGGTTTTCAAATTAGCAGGGAAAGCTAGATTACCTGAAGTTATGGATTCACAGACTTCATTTATGGATTTTGAGACATGAAGAGAACTATGTCATGGTTTTGTGTATCAAAAAGGAAATGTCTAATTTCATATGATGTATTTCAAACTTAAAGAATCCTATGGTATTTTGTATTTTGACACACAAGTAAGGATCATGTATTTAAAAGGGTTATATGTTTATGGTTATGTATTTTTTAAAGAAAGGGATACTTTTTTTTTTACAAAAGAAAGGGATATTTTTATATTATGTACAATGCCACAAAAGTAGCCAAAGTGTATTTTGAAGGTTTAGTAATATTAATGATTATGTATGTACCAAAAAAAAAAAATTAATGATTATGTAATTTGCTATAATATGTATGTACCAAAAAAAATTAAAGTTCATGATATGGAGGATTACAAGGTTATAATATTGTGTTTTATGATTAATAATCAACTAAAATTTTCATCCTGATTATGGTATCACCAGTTCTAGCTTCACAACTTTAGATTAAGTTCTAGGAGCTTTGAGGCTTATCTCAGACGACAACTTAACTTTTTTTTTTTGACAATAGACATCTTAACTTTCTTAACATGTAACACCCAATCATTCAATAACAACTTGAAGACAAGGTATTTAAACATTCAAAAAGATAGAATTAAATCATTATATAAAATGTCAAGTGTGTCAGTTTGAAATAACTTGTCTTAAACATTAAGAAACAATTGTTCATAGTGTTTTCAAGATAAAGTGTACCTAAAAGAAATGACAAAAGGGAAAACGAGATGAAATCTAGGAAATGGGGTGAGATAAAATTCCATTACAGATAATAAACATTATTACGCAATCTAGTTCATTTCGAATATAAAAATCAAAACTTAAAGTAGAATGTGCATATTACAAGAAACCAGAAACAATATGCATTCTTAAAAATCAAAAGATCATGCTTCAATCAATCATGAAACTTTACTAAAAAGGTGAATATGCATCCTGAAACATATCTAAAGTCATGTTAAACACACTCATCACCTTAATATTTCAACCGCAGAAGAAATAAAAGAGTATTAATAAATCATACAATCAGAGATGTAAACCTGCTTCGGAATTGGGACACAAAAATATCTTAGAGGGAATAATCCTCCAAAATAGTTCCTTAGGGTACAATTAACAAAATCAGAACCAAATGACATGGTGAATGATATCATATTACAATCATTATACCATAGATGTCCAAGTCAAAAGTAGAGTTTACATTACATAATAACTTTGATTACAACATCAAAGATTTCAGTCATAGAGTAAGACTCAAATACATCTAGGAAAAAGACTAAGCAAACATAATAAAATTGATCCTAAAGGATCCCTCAATAATATAAGCAACTGCATCCGCATCTACTTCTCCTCGGTTTGCTTCACCTTGCCCTGTCCATTTGAAAACACAACATAAATAACAATGAGATTACAATCTCAATGAGTTCCTTTTTGACCCCTCACCATTAATCTCTCGGTGTTATCTTATATTATCCTTTCCTTTATATCCTCTTAGCATAACCGGAGAGATTAATTAGCTTAATCTCAACGGAAAACCCAACTCATGATAGCTATACTGAGTAATGCTAGGCCTTGGCTGGGCGCATGACCTCCCTACACCAAGTGTGCTATTAACCTCTCACGATCGCCATCCCCCTCATATATTATGCATTAAGTAACCTCTTTAATTATTCTCTCTCGATCAATGCATAGTTCAACAACGTATATAATTATTTTTAATTTCAACTTAGATATTATATATATATATATATATATATATATATATATATATATATCTCACAAATTTCATGCCAATTCAGTCCATTTCCATTGATAATAACTTAAATTAGTGTAAGAATAGGATTGGGTAAGCATTGGCATCAATTTGGAATGGTTTTGATAAAGTTTAAAAGGGGGTGGCAGAAACATTGGCACGGTCCGGGCCTCCCAGGCGCATGGACCGAGCCTTGTGCCAGTGAAACTATTTGGCCCATGTTTTTCCCACATCCCTCCCTACTCACCCACACCCCCTAACTCCAAATATTCCAAAAATACCCTTAATGAGAGGACGTGTTTACGTGCCATTCGGTTGAGGCCAATCGAATATATTCGGCTAAGGCCAACCGAACGCCTTCAGTTGATGTCGACCGGACGTTATAAAAAACAACAAGGGGTGTGCTATTAAGTTTTGTTCGCTCGGGGAAGGGGAACCAAAACGATTCAGTTGATCCCAACCGAATGCACTTGTTACTGAACAGACATAATGAAAACCAGAATTGTTCCTATTTATGTTTCAAATTTCAAATGCAGACTAATATTACTAACTCAAATTGGTTTTTATTTAACAAAGTACATAACATATAAAAGTCATAACAATAATACGTGGGAGATTCGTTGTCTTAATACAAATTGGAAAACAACAATTAATCAACTAATCACTATCTTTACTTAAATCTACATAAGCCGGTGGTTGGTCCTCAGAGACCAAGGCATTCCACTTTTGCATACGATCAGTAAACAACAACTCCCAACCCTTTGCTGCGGGTCTCCTGTTAACATTCCAAAGCGCATCGGGCGGGGGCATTGGACTTCCATTCTTCAAAAAATCCTTACAAAGACAAAAACAACATAATGTTAACTAATGTTTGACAAATTAAAATTGATTTCTAAATAAAAGTCGATATACCTGTACAAAGTGTTTATCCGTGAAGCATATGTTGAACTGACAGACAGTTCTGAATGGGGCAATATGAAATGGGTAAATCGTGAAAGACTCGTGAACAAACCAACAAGTCAATACAACTTTGTATTTTGTTAACGATGAGATACCCTATATCTGGTACAGTCATCCAATTGTCTTCACCAGTGTTTGACTGCATCAACAATTTCATCAGAAATGTGACTTTTCCCATACCACCATATACGCAAAGGTAAAAGTCAATGTATTGCCTAACACCTCCAAAAGATCATTTTTCACAGAAAGCCAAACATCCTCACCTCGTCCAAGTAATGCTGCAATACACCGGAATCCACAGTGCCCATCACCCTCAACATTAACAATATTCTCAACATTAGGATGAATGATTGATGGCAAGCCGTTTATGAATTCATAATAAGCTTCTGTATGAGTAATAGTAGGAGCTGGAGTAAGAGTCAGATTTGGAGTAGGAGCTGGTGTAACAGTTGGAGTAGGAGCTGGCGTGGGTGTTTGACTCTTAGGTAGAGGAGAAGTAGGTGTAGTAGTTGAACTGTCAGCTTTAGTTCTCTTTTTGCTTAGTGATGAAGTATGTGCCAGACACTTTGAATTTGGTATAGGTGGAGTGCTAGTGGAACTCTTACTATGGTCAGGAGTAGGTCATTTTCGAGACTGAGCAAAAGATGGGGTATCTTCTCTGGAGTCAAATTTGTCATCCACGTGTTCCCAATATGACTTTGCTCACTTTGTAGAGAATGCATAACTCTACTTCTTGGGTTTTTTAGGTGCTCCCTTTGTGATGATCGGTTCCGGAGGGGCACACATGGAAGTAGTGTCTGGGAAGGCCAACTCACGTGCTTTTGCCTTTAATATAATTTTACCCACATGATCAGATGCACCAAATCTTCACCGTATAGCCTCAATTTTCATTACTAGATTCAACTCATCATTTGGCAAATCATCTTGGTAAGATACTTTGAAATTTTATCTTAGCCAATGTTTATGAATCAGACGCAATGGTATTGGGGAGCAGTCCATCATACATCTACAAAACATAATTGTATTTTTAGTGACAATTAAAGTTACAAATCGAATAAAACATATGAGAAAAATTGGAATACATACATATTGAGTTCACATGCACATGGTAGTCCGTGTGTGGTTCTAATCAAACAGCCACATAATGTTGGATCAATACTAACGGCTCCAGTCCGCTGCAACTCATCGGCAATATGATCTATAGCATTGGAAGAAACTACACCCCTAAGTTCTTCATAGATCTTCTTCAAGTGAGAAATTTTTGGCCTACTTAGACTATGCTCAAAACTCATCTTGAGATCATTAAATTGAATTCTAAACATCATACAGATTGAATCCCAAGACTTACACAAATCTCCCGTGCTGTCACCCAAAATTTTCTTTAACCAAGAGTGTGCAGACTCAACTCTGTTAGTGCTAGTGTTGCCAAGGTGCATATACTGATTAATCCATGCATCAATAAATATCTCTTTGTATGGGACTAACCATTGTTTGTTGACATAATCTATGAAGCTGGTATAGGGTGCTGACATAATGTAGAAAAGTGCCAATTCCATATCATACACATCAATAGTTTTTGCATGGACAAGCCGTGTCTTTGATGATCAACCTAGCTCTGGCCCTCAGATTCCTTTTAGGTTTAAATATGTATTTAATCCCTGCAAATGTCCCTGTTTTTCGATTTAGTCCCTGCAAATTTTTTTTTAAATACGTCCCTGCAAAATAACTTTTTTTTAAATACGTCCCTACAAAATAAAATTTTTAAAAACGTCCCTGCAAAATAGCTTTTTTTTTTAAATACGTCCCTACAAAATAACTTTTTTTTTAAATACGTCCCTGCAAAATATCACAAATTTTTTTTGTTGGGACGTATTTAAAAAAAAAGGTTATTTTGCAGGGACGTATTTAAAAAAAAGTTATTTTGTAGGGACGTATTTAAAATTCCAACTTTCGGAAGGGCATATTCAAAAAAAAAATTATTTTGCAGGGACGTATTTAAAAAAAAAAATTGCAGGGACTAAATCGAAAAACAGGGACATTTGCAGGGACTAAATACATATTTAAACCTTCCTTTTAATATGAAATTGACACAACAAATTTGTAGATGATGGAAATACAGCTGATAGAGCATTCATCAAACCTTCCTCGTTATCAGTAAGTATAACCTTTGGCAATTCATCCTGTCTCCTAAATAACCCTTTTAATTTCTCACAAATCCATGCATAGTTATCCAACCTATCAAAATTCACATAAGCAAATGCAACCGAAGAAGTCTTCTCGGTTGAGGTTACAACAACGATCTCAACCAACAGATACCTACACTGATTGGTCTTATACATGGAATCAATCAATAATACAATTGGGAATGTGTTGAGAAGCTCAATGGAATCCGGATGTGCCCAAAACATGTCTTTGACAACATTAGTGCCTCCTGCAACTCGGGACCAGTAAACATATTTATCACGCTCAAGCAAATTCCTCAATTGTTGGAGCTCAGTCCTACCCTCATGCATACTTGATTGTTGCCTTGAACGACAGTTATTTATTTGCTTTAAAGTGGTACAACTATCTTTAGGCATCATGGTCTTGAGTTCATTAAGTATGAGATTAGGCGGAATATGATTCTTAGTCATTCTATTCACCACTTCATTCTCTTCCTCAGTTAACCTACCACTGTACGGATGACCTTCACCATAAGTCTCCACTTCATGGTTATGTGTTCCACACATAATCCTCAAAATCCATCCTCCGAGCTTCTTGATAAATTTTCCTCTCCATCCTTCGGTGTCGAATCTAGATATCACAATCACCATGCCAAGAGACTTGCCGACGCTACGTCCCCATGTCAACAACTCTTCAAAGTTTGCAAACAACTGAAAGTGGGAAAAATGAATAAATGTCAATGTCTTGTTAGGCAAATCAAACATAATGAAAAGAATGAATGTTCCGTACCTTATCCGTTGTGAACAAACTCGTAAAGTTTAGTACCATCAACACATCATTTGATGCCATTTATATAATCCTGTAATAAAAATAAAAATTCATTAAGAAGCTACTGGAGTTGCTGTAATTACGTCTATTCGGCTCCCTAAACCGAACACATTCGGTTCCCCTTGACCGAGTGACTAATTGAAAAACACCCCCCAAATGAGATTTTTGTTCGTTTGGTTGGGCCTAACCGAAATATTTCGGCTGAGGTCAACCGAACTGAGTGCGATTTCAGGAAAAAAAACAAGTCAAAAATGGTAGGGATAATACTTATGATTTTTGCCAATGTTGAGAAGATGATTAGAAAGGGTAATGATGTAGAAATGGTGGATAGGGAGAGGAGTGGAAGAGATGGGAGGTTTGGGGTTTAGGGGTGGGGGTGGGTGTGTAGGAGATGGAGAAGAAGAAGAGGGATGGAGAATATAGTTGGAATTTTTTTGAGTGTTAAGGTTAATTTGGTAATTTCATAGAGTCAAGGAGTGTAGGGTGAGTAGGGAGGGGTGTGGGATAAGCCACGGCCAACAATTTCATCACAAGTGGCCTGCGCACAGACTGACCCCCAGGGCACAGGGACTGGGCCACCTGTGCAGTTGACAAAACTCTGTTTTTTGTTGAGAAATTCCCATTCCTTTGGTTTCAATAGTTATTCAAATGTTTCCTTAACTTAAATATATCAATAACAGCCCCAATAATAGTCTAAACCACATCTCAATCATCAACAGCAAATTGAATTCAAACATAACAAGCATTTGGAATATGCAATTTCATAGAAACGACCTCTAATTTATCATTTCAGAATTTCAAGAATTCCAATCCACAATCTAAGCACAGCAAGTTCTGTAAATCAGAATAGCACACACTTTATCAACATAATTTTTCACAAAACACAAAAACGAAGTAAGGAACTCACCTTTTTTTTGACAAAAATAAGGAACTCACCTTAAAAGCTGAAATTAACTCCCAAAACAAGCAAAATGGAAGTCCCTAGTATACCACAAGATCCTAGTGCTTCAAATTCGACCCCAACCCTCAAACATTCTACTTGAATTTTAATCAACAATGCAACTCGAAATCTACTAGAATCGGGCCTCTACTTGAACATGCAACCCAGAAAAACAGCAATCACCAACATTCTAACTTTAGATTTTTCCAAAATGGTGAGAAGAAGGGAGAATGAAGATGGACCAGCTGAGTACTTGTGTTTTCAACTCTTCAAAAGTGATGAAATCACAGAAAAGAAGAGATTGTGGAGAATTTTCAGTTGAGACACTGATGATGAGATGAGGGTTTTGAAGTTTCTCTCTCTCTCTCTCCCTCCCTCCCTCTCTCACTTCTAGGGTTGTTGTTTCTTTTTGAAAAATAAGGAAATAAGTGTGTGTGTGTGTGCTGGGGTAAGTGAGTGTGAGGGAGTGTTTTGTTGTGAATTGCCCATTTTGCCCTTACACTACTAATAACACCCTTAATAAATTAACTAATAACCTAGTTTTTTTATCATTCAAGTTCACAAAATTCATTTAATCATAAAATTAACAATACAATCAACCAATATTTATTTCACTTAGCAAACAAAGTATCTAAACTATTTTGGGGCGTTACAAGGATTCAATATAGAATCAACCTAGTACGAGACTTATAGTTTACCATGATTTAAACCACATTACTTAAAAGAACCTTTAGGAAGGGTTTTTTTTTACAAGTGGTTGGTTCTTGAGTAAAGGAGTGGGAGAGAAGATGGTCTTAGTTGGTTTAGTAGAGTGCATCAGTTTTGATAGGTGGAGGTCGAATGGGACAAAAGGAAAATAGGGTATGGGCTACTCATCTCCTTGGAATGGTCATCATTACCCTTATTATTTTTCGTAAATTATCTTTAATATCTTATACTGTCATCTTATTACTAGCGAAATGCTCAACACTAAGCCAACATAAAATATGGCATATCAAGGAAGATTTCATACATAGAAACACTTAAACTTATCATACATATTAGAATCAAGGACCAACCAAAATACATATTACAAACAAGTGTGTTCACATACAATACTTGTTTAGGAGAGATGTTACATACTCTCCCCCTTTTTACAATTTTTGTACAAAAAAAATGTAACACAACATACCTATTTAAACAATGATACTTGGATTGTAACTCAACCTCGAGTTCCCTAATGTCCTCTTCCAAAGTGGCTCATCCCAAAATGATATGGACTAAGGGCTAAGGGAATAGTTTTGTTCCTTAGTGTCTTAAGACTCTAGTCCATAATCAGAACCAACATGGGGTCATAGGTAAATTAATACCGTAGTTGGACCAACTCACGATTCAATGGTTGAAAAGGATTGAGAGTTTACTTTTAAAGTTAAGACTCAAGGAAAACATCATGCATATTGGTAAATCAATTTGGTAAGTAAAAAAGGCAGATTCAAAGAATTTGAAAAGGGCTAAGGATGCGAGAATTAAGGTTTTTGGCCCGAAGGGCTTTTCCAATGAGAAATATAGAGGCGGCTCTTAGAAATACATGGTTGCCTTCTGTGATTAACTCATCAAGCAAATTTAGTCTATTGTTTCCTGAACTAGATACCTAGCAAGCTCCTCTCGCCCACTACAAGCCAACATAATCTTGTTCTACACTTACGACCGTAAAGTTCCTCACCATACCAATACTTGAATGGTAGGTTTTATTATAAGATGGGAAAGGATTCCCTCCAGTGACATTATTGTCCTGTGGAATCTCCACCTTTGATTAAGAATGAAAAGAAAGAGACTTTTTACATGAAAAAAAATGAGAGAGAGGGTGCTGAATGGACAAGATCCAATACTGGATAGCCTCTAGTGACATTCTCAATGGAGAGAATCCACTCCCTAGTAAAATACTATCAAATAGAGATGCCCATCCCATCTTCCACCATCCTCTAATTCACAAGCTCTAAGCACTTCTTCAAAGTTTTGTATGGTTATCTTTGTTGGGGCCATCATTCTGCAGATGATAGGTATTTCCTAGAGTTAATCTAGTCTCTCAAGATTGGTGAAGAGCAGTCCAAATTCTATAGGTAAACTTAGGATCTCTATCATACACAATACTTAAGATCTCTATCATACACAATACTTAGGATCTCAGATGCCTATTCAAAAATAAGTTTTAGGAACAATGATGAGAACATATTTATATATAAGTTTGAGTTCTTTTTGCACTCTATTCTTAGAATATTACCTTTTGCAGTAAGAGGACTTAAAATAAACATGTTGACTAGTGATAAAAATGAACAGTAAAATATGCATACACTGCAACTTGCTCATCTAATCCACTAATTTGGACGTACCAGATTTATGGAACGAAAGTCTTTTGTTGGATAAAATGATAATAATGAAGACCGTACTCTACATCACATTGTCACAGTAAATTGCTTACAGTAATTTAGTTTTACCTTGTCCATTTAATTGACAGCATGCGAATTGTCCTTTTGCTAGCTGTAGAGATTCCTAAGAACTGTTTTCTTCTAGCCAATCATACCTTTACTGCAGTCTTATAAATGAAGCAAGCCATTTTTTAAAGAAATTACCTCTCATTCTCTAATACTCAAAAACTTTATCTTTGAGCTCATCTACCTTTGAGCTCCTTCTCTATTCACAAAAAAGATTTGCCACTTGTTCTCCCAAGATGCATAACCTTGTTGAAGGTAGTTCCAGCCGTGACTTACCTCAAGAGCCTGTTTTGTGGAGCAAAAGCCTAGAGAGCTATCACCGTGGACACTTTTCAATGTCAACTGCAAAAGGGAATTGTAAATTGCAGGATTTTCTCCAAGTTGTTACAAGCTCTGATAAACTTTTTTTGGCCTTTATTATGGCCATGGAGGCCAGGATGCGGTTGCGCAAATTGCCACTCATTTGCTCAAGATTATATTCCGTAAGTTGATTTTTATTATTGACATTTGCTTTTAGTGTATTCTCATTCTTGCCTATTATTCTTGAATGTCAAAATAGAATCTACCATTGTTGTTTAGTTAATTAACAATCTGTCATTGCTTTTGATGAAGCCACTATGAAGAAGACTTTTGGTCACTTTGCTAGAGTCCTTATTGATGTTGATCTAACTGATAAGCTACATGATCAATTGTTAGTAGAAAGAAAGGGATACGCTTTTCGCATTGGAGTGGAATAAGAGCGTGTGCCTCTATTTTGCAAATTTTGTCAATGCATTGGTCACTCACTGCAAAATTTTAAGAATTCCATCGAAGCAGGGAAGACTTGAGGAATCGAGGAGAAGCCTCAAAAGGTGAGCCATGGTACTGTGGTTATCTCAGTAGAGGAAGATAATGATCCTAACCGCTTCAAGGGTATCAATAACATTGTTATACCACCCGAGGAGAGCGTAGAGAGTTCAAACCCTCTTTTGGGAGTAGCAAAAAATATTCCTTCAAATGGTAATGTTACGAAAAAAAGATTCTTCGCCATTGCCGGCCCCTCATTGTGAAACCTCTTTTGAGAAATCTGCATCTGGTCGAAGTTCTCCCGTGAATGTCCAAGCTTCAGGGGTGGCGGTTCCTTCTTCATCAATTAAATCTTCGACTTCGAATTTGCAGGATGTCGATGTATCCTCCACTCAATCACCCACGACAAGGCTTGATTCGCTAAATGTATGATGCTACTTCCAACCTAGTGGTAGCATCTGACATGAGAATAGTAGAGAAACTTTGGGGGGTTGTTTTAGGTGATGAGACTGATACTAATGCCCAAGTTTTTCTTAACGCCTCAGAGTCTGTTGCTACTTCTAATCAAGTAGTAGCATCGGACATGAGAGATTTAGGTAAGCTTTGGGGTGGGATTTCTGATGATGTTGGTAATCCAGTGGTTTTCGATTCTCATGGTTCAGTTGAGCGATTTGATTACTTTGAATCGGTTGTTACCAAGATCCAAAAGAAGAAATTGAAGCAAAAAATGAATTTGGTGGTTGGTTACAATACCCGTTCAAAGGCAAATTCTGTTTCTGTCTCTTTTTGACTTGGTTTTGTAATTTAATCTTTTAATCTGTCTTTTTTTTTTCTCTCGTTTGGTTTTGGGGGTCTTTAGCTTAGTGCTACCTTTGACCGCTTTGTTTTTTGTTTTTTCTCGTCAAGAATCTTGGTCTAGTCCCTGAAGTCAATAATGTCACAAGGAAGGGGGCGTTGGAATTGTGACCATTTTAAAATTGACCTGAAATAAAAGAACTTATCTTCACAAATATGATGTACATATAAGAAGGTAAGTGATATGTGTTAAGAAGGGTGAGTCAAAAGCAAGTCTTCATAACTAAAATAGAAGACCAAGAAGGGTGATTGTTCTGTCTTCTCAACTATATGAAGGAGTTGAGAAGAGTCAGATAATTCTTCCCTTTATGCTTCTCTTAATAAATCCTCTTGACAGTGTTAATAAGGATTAAGCTAATGCTGAAAACATAATTTATCAATATAATATTATCAAGAGTTTTCTTAGTGATTCATGCCTAGGAATAGGAGTGAGAAGGGTTAAAACATAGTTTTCTACAAAACAGTTTATTAGCAGAGAAGGGTCATAACTGACTCTTCTCAGTTTTCATAAACCTTCTCCTTTCGGAGATTTTTCTTACTAGGTGTAATCTAATGATGTATAAAGCAATAAATAACACAGAGATTTATAGTGGTTCACCCCACTTCAGGGCTACATCCACTCCTCACAATCAGTGAGAGTTTCCACTATTTTTCCAAAATAGATTACACCTTTTACACCTCCCTAGGTTAAAAGAACTCTTGGTAGTTTTCTTCACACATCTCTACCTACTGTAAACACCTCTAATAGACTTCTCCTAATCTATTAGACTGCTTCTAACACAGAAGCACTCACTTCTCAAGTCCTACAGCAACACATGCCACTTGAGAAGGTTCTCTATAAGGTATCTGTTTGATTGGTAGGGTTTGTGGGATTTCTAGAGCTTGGTTGATACAAATGGATTGTTCAATAATTACAACAACTCAAGAGTTAATACATACTCAGAGATCAAATGAATCCCTTCTGGTTTGGAGCAGCTGAGTATGGAAGAGAGAAAACTTTGATACTTGAGAAGGTTGGAAGTTAAGAACTCAATGCACTCTCTTGAAGATTAATGGTGACCAGGAGTGTTGTTTTATAGATCAAATTATGTGTATTAACTGCTGGTCCAAGATTTGTAGCCGTTGAAGAAGAAACTAGCTATTTATAGCCGTTGGAATGGGCTGTCTGCACAACACAGCTGTGTTTCTGCTTTTCTGCAGAAGACAACTGTTTCCAGTTGTTCACGACTCTTCTTACAATGACTCTTCTCAAATCGGGCAGATGAAGATGCTTCTCAAGTTGATACTTCTTATGTTTATGCTTCTCATGTTTAAGATCCTGAAGATGGTTCATAGTATGACCCTTCTCAGGATTGTGGCTCTTCTCAACTTGACTCTTCTCATTTGATGCTTCTCATATTCTTCTTTATGGTTCTGTCTTAACTCTTCTTGGCTTGATCATTGTTGTCTACTCTTCTCATATTGCCACATTAATAAATAAAGCTTCTCATGATGATCTTTCTCAAGTTTACCATGTGGTCTTGACTTTTGAATCTTGTCAAGAGAAGACTTTCTTCTTAGGACATTGTGGACATTATTTTTCTTAAGTTTTCTCATAAATGATGCTTCTCATAAGCATATACCTTCTTGAGATTTATTTGATTGAACCCGTTCTTATATAACACTCAAGAAGAACATAAGTAGCACATGAAATCAGAAACCTTAAGCTTCTCATACTTGAGGATTGTTAATCATCAAAACTTAATTAGGGATTTTGTCTCAAGAGTCCCCTCTTGGCCTCTTTTTTTTTCCCTTTTTTAATAAAATCAGTTTCTTTTGCTTAAAAAAAATTAACAATCTGCCATTGCTTGTCAAAATTTCTCTCTTTCAATGTGCGGTTTAGGTGTCCTCTCATTCTTGCATGTCTAAATAGAATCTGACATTGTTGTTTAGTTAACTTACAATTGTCATTGCAAGATTGTTTCAAGAACTACAAGTTAGGGGCCATTCATAATATGCTTCTATCATTTTATTTGAACAAGTAATTTTAAAAATATGATTGTTCCTTGTGATTTCAAGATGCTACATGAGATGCCAAACAATTTCATCTAGATTAATTCCATAAATCTTTTAAAAAATTCCAACATTGTCAATTAATGTGTACTAGACCCAGGACCCGTGCTACGCACGCATTGGCGAAGGGAGAGGTGGAATATCGTTATTGATATTTAGCACACGAAGAAATCGCAAATAATTATTACGTATAATAATGATAATAATGGAAAATAAGAATATGTTTTCCTCGAAAGTAGTGTGGTCCATGTTGGGCCTGCCAGCCCACTGAATTATCCTGGAAGCCGATCTCGGTTGAGAGAGTTGGGTCGAGATGCTATCGAGGTGTAATGTCAGAGAAAAAGTGTCAAGCAGTAATAAATGTGTACTGATGCATTGAATGAAGAGCATATTTAAATCCTGACCATTCGATGATATACTAATTGATCTCCATTGTGGATATTATGGAGGGGAAGGATGAACCCCTTTGAATGGTGGAAATGGGTTGTGGGCACTGGCCCAAAATTGGACTGGGATCAGTCCAATCCAAAACAGTTCCCCCCCCCCCCAATTCGAAGGCACCTCTGACGAAGTGACCTCGGCTTGAGATTTGACTATTCTTCCTTGAGTGGTGAAGCCGACTTGCCCGACTTTCTCCCCAGTGTTGCCCGGGCGGTTCGTCATTGTGGGCCATCTGGTACGTTCATTTCATTACCCGAGGTGCCACGTCTGCTAGACCATGCTATCTCCCAAGCATCTCGGGAGGATTCACAAAGTTGGCCACGTAGTGTTCATAGGTCTAACCCGTATTTGTCGTTGCTTTTAGATTATTGGTTCTGGTTTGTTGATTGGGATTTACGCTTTTGACCTGTTTAGGCAACTTCTTAAGTTGTGCCAGTGTCATTATTACACTTTAGGTTGTGACAGTTGGACTTGAATCTGTCGCGTTCTTGGGTTTGCTAGAAATAAAAGGAGCCTCCCTCTCATTAATCTCTTTGCAATATATGTACTTTTTTTGTGAATATTCGATCGTTTTCTGTTCAGTAAAGGTTATTGGAAATCCACTGGGAACAGTTTCTCATTCCCATGCCTCAGTCTCCCTCATCTCCGATTCTCTCACCTTCCCCTTACTTCATCTCCCTCACATGTACATACAAACCTCTCATCTCCCACCTCCTCTCAAAATGTTCTCACCTCACTCATATCGTCTTCTTTTTGCTCCTCCCTCTAAGAACATCGTACCATCTCTCTCTTTTTGCTCCAGATTTCCTCATCAAAGTTTTAGATATGCACCAACTTCTGATTTCATTTTGAAACCTGAAGTTGGTGCATATCTTTATTTTGCTTCAAATTTCCTCGTCAAAGTTTCAGATCTCCTCCACACACCTTCAAATCGCTCCTCACAACTTTAGATTAGACATGCAATGGCACTATTTCACACTATAACTTTTTTCAGTTTAGTTTAAGCGTGTAGATGAACATGTGCCATTTTTTGCTCCTCAGATTTAATTTTCGGTGCTAAGTCTTGTAATTTTTAATTGTCCGTAATTTTAATGAATAGGCGAAGTTTCAGATCTCCTCCGCACACCTTCAAATCGCCACTAACAACTTCATATTGGCCATGCAATGGCGCTATTTCACACCATAATTTTTTTCAGTTCAGTTTAAGCGTGTAGATGAATATGTGCCATTTTTTCTCATCACTTTTAATTTTCGGTGCTAGATCTTGTATTTTTTAAATTTCTGTAATTTTAATGAATAGGGCTACTGGTAAAGGTTATTGGAAAATCACTAGGAATGGTTTCATTTTGAAATGATGATTTTTTTGAAATGATTTCATTTCTTGATTTGTTTTGAAACGTACATAGAAATCTCTCATTTCCCACCTCCTCTCAGAATGTTCTCACCTCACTCATATCCTCTTCTTTTTGCCCCTCCCTCTAAGAACGTCGTATCATCTCTCTCTTTTTGCTTCGGATTTCCTCATCAAAGTTTCAAAACTCCTCCCCACACCTTCAAATCGCTCGTCACAACTTCAGATTGGCCATGCAATGGCGCTATTTCACACTATAATTTTTTTTTCAGATTAGTTTAACCGTGTAGATGAACATGTGTCATTTTTTGGTCCTCAGTTTTAATTTTCGGTGCTAAATCTTGTAATTTTCAATTGTCTGTAATTTTAATGAATAGGCAAAGTTTCAGATCTCTTCCCCACACCTTCAAATCGCTCCTCAAAACTTTAGATTGGCCATGCAATGGCCCTATTTCACAATATAATTTTTTTCAGTTCAGTTTAAGTGTGTAGATGAACATGTGTCGTTTTTTGCTCCTCACTTTAATTTTTGGTGCTAGATCTTCTAATTTTTAAATTTCTGTTGTTTTTATGAATAGGGCTACTAGTAAAGGTTATTGGAAAACCCTTGGGAATGGTTTCATTTTGAAATGATGATTTCTTTTGAAATTATTTCATTTCTTGATTTTTTTTTGAAATGTACATACAAATATCTCATCTCCCACCTCCTCTCAAAATATTCTCACCTCACTCGTATCCTCTTCTTTTTGCTCCTCCTTCTAAGAAAGTCGTATCATCTCTCTCTTTTTGCTCTAGATTTCCTCATCAAAGTTTCAGAACTCCTCCCCACACCTTCAAATCGCTCTTCAAAACTTCAGATTGGCGATGCTATGGCGCTATTTCACACTATCATTTTTTTTCGAGTTTAGTTTAAGTGTGTAGATGAACATGTGTCATTTTTTGGTCTTCAGTTGTAATTTTTGGTGCTAGATCTTGTAATTTTTAATTGTCCGTAATTTTAAGGAATAGGCCAAGTTTCAGATCTCTTCCTCACACCTTTAAATCGCTCCTCACAACTTCAGATTGGCCATGCAATGACGCTATTTCACACTATAATTTTTTTTCAATTCAGTTTAAGCGTGTAAACATGTGCCATTTTCTTCTTCTCACTTTTATTTTTGGTGCTAGATCTTGTAATTTTTAAATTTCTGTAATTTTAATGAATAAGGCTACTGGTAAAGGTTATTGAAAAACCACTGGGAATGGTTTCATTTTGAAATGATGATTATTTTGAAATGATTTCATTTTCTGATTTTTTTTGAAACGTACATACAAATCTCTCATCTCCCACCTCCTCTCAAAATGTTCTCACCTCACTCGTATCCTCTTCGTTTTGCTCCTCACTTTAATTTTTGTGCTAGATCTTCTAATTTTTAAATTTCTGTAATTTTAATGAATAGGGCTATTGGTAAAGGTTATTGGAAAATCCTTGGGAATGGTTTCATTTTGAAATGATGATTCTTTTTGAAATGATTTCAATTCTTGATTTATTTTTTTGAAATGTACATACAAACTCTCATCTCCCACCTCCTCTCTAAATGTTCTCATCTCACTCATATCCTCTTCTTTTTGCTCCTCCCTCTAAGAACGTCGTATCATGACTCTCTTTTTGCTCCAGATTTCCTCATCAAAGTTTCAGAACTCCTCCGCACACCTTCAAATCGCTACTCACAACTTCAGATTGGCCATGCAATGGCGCTATTTCACACTGTAATTTTTTTCAGCTCAGTTTAAGCGTGTAGATGAACATGTGCCATTTTTTGCTCCTCACTTTTAATTTCAATGCTAGATCTTGTAATTTTTAATTTTCTGTAATTTTAATGAATATGGCTACTGGTAAAGGTTATTGAAAAGCCACTGGGAATGGTTTCATTTTGAAATGAAGATTTTTTTTTAAATGATTTCATTTCTTGATTTTTTTTTGAAATGTACGTACATATCTCTCATCTCGCACCTCCTCTGAAAATGTTCTCATCTCGCTCATATCCTCTTCTTTTTACTCCCCCCCTTTAAGAACGTCGTATCATCTCTCTTTTTTGCTTTAGATTTTCTCATCAAAGTTTCAGAACTCCTCCCCACACCTTCAAATCGCTCCTCACAACTTCAGATTGGCCATGCAATGGCGCTATTTCACACTATAACTTTTTTTCCAATCATTCATCATTGAATGAAATACACTTTCAATCATTCATCATTTCCTTTGTTATGCTTAATTTGTGAGCTTTTGTTTTTAGCTCAGTTGAGCTTTCGTATTCATTGAATTGATTCAGTTTATGATATGGCATATCAAAGGATTAAAATTTTAAATTTAGTAATTTGGTAAACCTTGACAGATAAATATGTTTAAAACACTCTATAAATAAGCGATAATAAAAAAAATGTGAATCAATATATAGATTAGAAAACAAAACTTGAAACTTACATGTGTCAATGTGCTAATAAAAATTTAAGGAGATAGTGAATAAAAAATTAGTTGGCAGAGTTTGAAACAGGTATCAATAGTTGAAGGTAAAGAGGTTTTTTTAAAAAAGGCAGCAATTGTGTCGGAAAAATATATTTTTAAAAAGCTATAGCCCTATTTATGCTTAATAAGTTGGAAGACACTGTTTATAAAAAAAATGGAAATTAATTAGTCATCCAGTTTATTAGTTAACATATGAATACATGTAAAACATGTCTAAACAATAGTAAAAATAAATTAAAATTTGTAATAGAAAATATTAGACAAACATATAAGTATGGAAAATTAGAATTATTATTCTGGCTATTTTAGTGTATGTATGTAAAATGTGTTTAAATATTAGACCTTCAATGGCTAAACTTATGTACAAATTTGGGATAATAATATGGATCATAAGTTTGATACTCTAAAAAAAGAACACATGTAATACTTGTGTCACTTATGTAGATTATAGATACTAATGTTTAACAATAATGAAATAAATTTGTATTGTAAAAAACATGGATACCTATGAAAAAAATAAATATATGTTACTTTTATATTGTATGTGGCATCATTAAGTCAGGGTATTGATATAAGTATTGCATGAAATAAAATAATCAAGTAATAAATAATAGAGAAATATTTATAGATGTAGATAAAGATTTAGTACATATTTGTTGATTAAGCAATATCTATACATGTAGACAATTATTCAGAATATATTTTTGTACATATTATAGATGAGCTACATTTGTTCAAACATATAAGAGTGGATAGATAGGTAGATATGGTTATTAATTGTTGTTATGAGAGTGGAGAGAATTACATTATTAGTTGGCCTCTAATAGTATTGCCACGTGTATATATATTTTGTTAGTGGCATTACGTTTGTTTCCATTCTTATTTATGGACACCTGTTTTTTAACATCATCAAATTATTGACATTTGTTTTTTTAACATCATGAAATCATTGTATTACGTGTAACGACAATAATATAAGGAAAGTAAAAAGTGATAGGGAAAACCAAGTGCATTACCAAGTATCTTGATGATGTTGTTGAGCAAAAGAAATTGGTGCCTAGCAACACCGAAGTTACAATTGATTGTAAAATTAATTATAGCTTCTAATTGTAAAGCATAAAGTGCTTAGTGACGTGGCAGCTATTGCTGACTCACTCAGTGTTCTCATTGTATAAATACTCAAATGTATAGGAAAGTAAAAAATGATAGGGAACGCCAAGTGCATTCCCAAGTCTAATGATGATGTTGCTGAGCAAGAGAACTTGGTTCCCAGCAACACCGAAGTTAGAACTGATTATAAAACTATAGCTTCTAATTGTAAAGCAAATAATGAAATTAACCAACTAATAATAAAAAAAATTAACCAACTAATGAAAAATTGACAAAGGACTATGTATGGATATTAATCAATTGTTATTATAAAAGCCAAAAGAATTGATTTTTTCTTTGTGAAATGCGAAATTGACTTATTTTACACTGTTTAAGTAACAACATGTTTCTAAAACACCCTAGAATCCAACTAAATAACAAAACATTGGCAACAAAAGGCATACATAATACAGTAGTCTAGCAACCTCATATCTGATACTGATATTTTACACTACAAAATAGATGTTGCTCCTACCACCTAAGATACACAAAACGGGTTCATCTCCAATCAAATAAGACCATGTTGATTGGAAAGACATATACTCTTCAATATCATACACTCATTACTCTTCACAGGTGCCTTCTCCTATAGCTAGAGGGAAACAAAGAGGATGACAACCAATGACATGATTTAGCAAAATGTCGTAAAAACAGTAAGCCAAAGACTTGGTTGGATAGGCTATGTGGAACAGCTGTCTTGCAAAATGATCAATGTAGATGCTGTGAAAACAATAGAAAAGCGTGTGTTAACAATTAAACATAAAAGCCTTAAGCAAAGTTTAAAACGCATCCACTTTGCATGTTACACAGTTGGTAGTGTAACATGTGTTAACCATTAAGAGGAATGCATGCATGATTTTAGTTTTTTTTTTAGACCAAAGTTTTGCTAGAAAGGTTAAATTCGTTGCATGTGAGATTAAAAAAATGTTGATCAAAAGTTTTCTTAAAAAGGTCAACATTTTTAGATGATTAAGGCATGCAGAAATGCTAATTGGATTGTTCTTTAATTATGCAAGCTAGATAAAGTTTGAGTGCTTTACATGTACAAAAGAAAACAACCTTAGAAGATTATAAGGCATGTAGGAAAACTGTTCTAGGGTGGGCCGAAGACCAATCCAACGCTTCAGCATTAGAACGACTCAACAACAATGGGCAAGAGAGCAAGGAACCAGATCAACGACCCTGATCGGTCCGTACAGTAATCCAACGGCCACATGCAAACCACTGGCACTATATAAGGATTCAATACGTCAGTTGTCAGGTACACACTATTCACTAGTACAGTTACTCTACTCGTTCGCTTCTGACTTGGGCGTTGGAGTCTCATTGCAGGTACACCCGCCCTCTTTTCCTTGACGTGGAGCACGACTAGCAGAGCAAGCAAGTAAGGTCTGGCATCCTAAGCATTCATCATCTCACGGGCTCAAGTACAAATCAGTTGGCGACCACAGTGGTAGCCCGCGCGCTATCCCACCCGCTTTTCAAATGCCTCCGAAGGCAACTCGAGGCCGACCGAAGGCTACCCGCCTACAAAGTGTGGCCGAGATTCCCGCTCGGCCGCCACCAATACTTGAAGGGGCTGTGGCAGGTGGGGCGGGCACCAGTGCCATCCCTCAGTCGAATGCAGCACAACAGGTCACAGTAGCACTTTCTGCAGATCTGGTCCAGGAACTGCGAGAGCTATTACATGACCGCAATCAAACTCCGAATCGCAACAATGACCGCTTGACCCACCTGGAAGATGAAGTCGCTTCAAGACGAGCTAATACCGCTCCCGAGCAGCGGCGTCGCAAAGACTATGTACCCGTTCCACGTGCAAACCCAAGAGTTCACCGGTCGCCTCCGCGAAGGCAGCTGGTCCATAGATCTCCGCCCCGGAGGAGAGGAGGAGGAGGAGGACTCACACCACCAAGAACGACTCTATCCACCACCGACTACACCTACTTACCTGAGGAATCTTCACACCAGGAATCTTCTTATTGGTCAACCAGTTCACCCACCCGTTCGAGTAGCCGATCGAACGAGCGGTACACCTATCAGTCAAAGGAATATTCCGATAACAAGAGGCGCGGCCATGGAACGCGCTACCTCGAGGAGCGGCCACGCCGCAGGGACAGAGGTGATACTAGTTTGGGACCATATACAAGGGAAATAGATGATTACCGCATTCCTCGTTCCTTAGAGAAACCCCCCTCTGATCTCAAGATCTATAATGGGGTCAAGGACCCAGATGCTCACCGACTCAGATGCTCACCTAAAACATTTTGATTTGATGATGAAGTATAGAGGAGCTTCCGAACCAGTGAAGTGTAAAATCTTCCCTCTCACCCTGGAGGGATCAGCGTTAGAATGGTTCACCAAGTTGAGACCTAACACCATATCATCATGGGAGCAAATGGCTAGAGCATTCACCGCTCATTTCACGACCTCCAGGATCAAACCAAAGTCCCAAGATGTTCTGATCGCTATCAGACAAGGACCAAACGAGTCTCTGCGCAGTTATGTGGAAAGGTTCAATCGCAAAGCCGACCAAGTCAGGAACCTAGACGACAACCAGAGGTTATTTTTCTTAAGAACGGGTCTCCTCAGGGGAATTCATTTTGCGGTAGAAGTAGGCCTCCATCTCCCTAGAGACTTGGAGACGCTCCTTCGACGGTCGCAAAGATTCATGAATTACAAAGAAAGAACTATGGCTATTGAAGCTGCTGAAGCGGGCATAACCCAGCGACCGCGAGCAGAGAGAGATCAAAGGGCGAAAGAGGAATATGTTAGACCAGGTAAGGATCACAAAGTAAAGAGGTTTTCTGAGCGTACGAAGTTGAATACCTCATATGCGAACATACTGGCGGAATGCGCGAACACGGAATTCAGAGATATCAAACCACCAGAACCCCTCGTTCTCAAGGATGGGCAGCGCCCTTCCAAGAAGTACTGCCGGTATCACAAAAGTAACGGGCATGACACCAATAATTGTATGGCCCTCAAAGATGATGTGGAAGCGTTGATCAAAAGAGGAAAATTAACTCAATATGTGAAGAAGGATCAGGCTGAAGGCCGAGGAGAAAAGCAGGTTGCTCGATCACCCAGAAAGGGGAAAGCTTGAAGAAGAAGACGACGATGAAGATGATATCGTGGACACCAGAAAGTCAAGGGGAAGGCCAGTCACCATAGTAATTTCTGGAGGTATTCCCACTGATGCCTTAACTAACAGATCGATCAAAAGAAGATGGGACGAAATCATCAGCATTGCCTCTATGTCCGCTCCAAGACCCCCTTCCAAGCGACCACCCATATCCTTTGGAGAAGAGGATCTCATCGATGGAATGCCCAACTACGAAGTACCACTTGTTGTAGTCGCTATAATGGCGAACATGGAAGTTAGGCGAATATTGGTTAATCAAGGGAGCTTGACAGATATAATTTTCGAAGACCTTTTGGATGTGCTGAAAATATCAAAAGACGATCTAAGACCGTACAGAGGCACGGTGTTAACGAGATTTAATGGAGCATCCACGACCCCTATAGGACGGATAGAGTTGATGGTCACCTTCGGGGACGATACGATTGATAAACCTCTCTGTCGAACGGTCAGAACAGACTTCATAGTGCAACCATGCAAGTCCGTCTATCAGTGCATCATTGGGCGACCAACCCTAGCTCGTCTAGAGGCAGTTCCATCCACTGTCCACTTGAAGATGAAATTTTATACCAAGGCTAGAGAGGTCGCCACCCTCCCAGCAGACCTGTTGTCCGCAAAGCGAGCTTTCCTTTTGGGATTGAAGGAGAAAGGCAAGAAGGTGGCAAAAGTGATAGAAGAGGCAATGAAAAGTGGCGAGCAGATGAACGTGGCTGATTTAGATGCCCGTTATGATCCAGATAGCGATGAAGAAGAGGGAGATGACCTCCTGACCAAAGAGCTTAAGAAAAAGATCAAACGACCTGAGCAAGACGGGAAGTTTTGCCATATACAATTGGGGAGCGACCCAAAGAAAACTGTCAAGATAGGGAGCGATCTCCCTCCTGAAGTTCAGAAAGAGCTTGTTCAATGCTTGAGAGAGCATGCAGATTTGTTTGCTTGGAGCGCTGCAGACATGCCAGGGATTCCGCCTGAAATAGTTTGTCATCATTTAGCAGTAAACCTAGGGGCGAAATGGGTCGTACAATGAAGAAGAGTTCAAAGGGAGGAAAAGGCACAAGCTGCAACCAAGGCCGTTGAAGACCTGCTTGAAGTAGGATTCATTAAAGAGATAAAGTACACGACGTGGTTGTCCAATGTCATCTTGGTTAAAAAAGCGAACGACAAATGGAGGATGTGCGTAGACTATACTGACCTCAACCGGGCGTGACCTAAAGACGTGACCTAAGTTTTGACCGTCTGGTCGACAGTGCCAGCGGATACAAGATCTTGTCATTTCTGGACGCTTATTCTGGGTACAACTAAATTGCTATGCATTCGCTCGATCAGGAGAAAACAACCTTTTATGACGGACAGGGGGAACTTCTGTTATCGAGTTATGCCTTTTGGTCTGAAGAATGCTGGGGCGACCTACCAACGAATGATGAACTAGGTCTTTCAGAACCAGATAGGGAAAATAGTTGAGGTCTACCTGGACGATATGATTATCAAAAGTAGACAAGATCCTGCCCATGTAAACGACCTAAGAGAGGTGTTCAAGGAGGCCAGGAAAAACTCACTTAGATTCAACTAGGAGAAATGCACCTTCGGAGTAAGAGCGGGCAAATTCCTTGGGTTCTATCTCACAGAAAGAGGTGTAGAGGCAAATCCAGATAAATGCCGGGCTGTCACAGAGATGAAGTCGCCCACAACCAAGGAAGAAATCCAGAAACTTAATGGCATGGTGGCCGCTCTCTCTCGTTTCATTGCAAAGGCAGCAAACAAGTCGTTGCCCTTATTCAAGCTGTTGAAGATAGATACCACATTTGAATGGACGCCCGAGTGCGACCAGGCTCTCGAACAGCTGAAAACGGTCTTAGCAGAGCCTCCAATTCTGACCACTCCGGAACTTGGAGAAACTTTATTTTTGTACTTATCCATAACAGACGAGGCTTTGGCCGCTGTACTGGTGCGAGAAGAAGGATTCAAGTAGAATCCAGGCTACTTTGTGAGCAAAGTCCTACAAGGCCCTGAGCTCAGATACCAAAAAATTGAGAAGTTAGCATTGGCTTTAGTTGTGGCCGCTCGGAGATTGAGGCCGTATATTGTGGCACACCAGATCGTACTTCGTACCGACCAACCCATCAGGCAAATCCTGCATAGACTGGACCTAGTGGGCAGAATGATCAAATGGGCGGTTGAGCTATCAAATTTTGGGATCAAGTATGAACCTAGATTAGTCGCTAAGGCACAGGTTTTGGCGGATTTTATTGCAGAGATGACACCAATGTCGGAGAGCCCGATCCATGGTATATGGACGCTGCATGTTGAAGGATCTTCCAATGGGAAAGGCAGTGGGGCAGGCATAATCCTTGTGAGCGGAGAAGGGACGACCATCGAAGTCTCACTGGCCTTCTTGTTCCCCACTTCAAACAATCAGGCTGAATATGAGGCATGCGTAGCTGGATTACTGCTCGCCCTAGAGTTTAATGTGAGAAGGGTAGAGTTACGATCAGATTCTCTGTTAGCAGTTTCCCAAATCAAAGAGGTCTTCTGTGCTATACAAACTGTTTATCTAAGAAACACGTAATTGAGTCCCTAGTAGAATTATAATTATCTGGTTGCAGGTATTCTAAAGAGTATCAACAGGAAGATGTCGGTGGATATTCTTAGGCAAGTAATCTTAGCTATGGATTCTAAGTTTTTGGGTTTTGTTGAGAAAATTCTCAGATTGGTACATCTTTGGACGATGGGGTCTTGCTGTCTCTGTGGATTCATTTGGAAAAATACCATTTATCTAAGCAATCTTGGAGATTCCCTGGAAGTACTCGGGTATAAAGAAAATAAAGAAATTCGGACTTTACAACTAACACAAGATCACAAATGTGATGAGGACATTGTTAAAACTGAACTGAAGCGCAACCATCCAATTGACGAAAAAATTTCTTATTGAAGATTGTGGATCGTGGATCGTGGATCATGGAGGATCATCGTGGATTCATTTGGAAAAAAAATCTCTTTGATCCTCCAAGATCCACGATCTTCAATAAGAAATTTTTCGTCAAGGGGATGGTTGCGCTTCAGTTCAGTTTTAACAATGTCCTCATCAAATTTGTGATCTTGTCTTAGTTGTAAAGCCCGAATCTCTTTATTTTCTTTATACCCGAATACTGCCTGGGAATCTCCAAGATTGCTTAAATAAATAGTATTTTTCCAAATGAATCCACAAAGACAGCAAGACCCCACTGTCTGATGATGTACCAATCTGGGAATTTTCTCAACAAAACCCAAAAACTTAGAATCCATAGCTGAGATTGCTTGCCTAAGAATGTCCACCGACATCTCCGTATTGCTACTCTTTAGAATACTTGCAACCAAATAATCATAAGGCTACTAGGGACCCAACTACGTGTTTCTATGATAGACAGTTTGCATGTGTTTCTGAATGAATTAAATGATAATCCTGAAGCACACACCAACATCTAACATTCAAAAAATTGCGTAAAAATAAGAAAAGTGGCAATAAATAATTGTTGCACCCGAGAAATCCAGAGGATCTCTCGCGTTCAATGAAGTTGCCATCAATGTTTAATTATAAGGGAAAATATTGAAAAATACCTTTTAAAATGAAAATTGTCTTGAAAGCCAGATTTTGAGTTCGAGAGTCGTTTATGTATGGAGAAGTATAAGCACCTCACAACATCATTTCGAAAAAGGTTACCTCTGATTAATTGTGCAAAACTATATTAACTTTGAAAATATTTATTTCCCTTTTATTATGAAATAAATTGGAAAAGACTTAACAAAAAATATTTATTTTTATGCTAGCAAAGAAACATTTTAGAATAGACTAAAAAAAGGTTTTTTATTATTGCACTTGATAGATGTGGGCCCCCATTTGCTCCTACGTATCTCTGGGTAGAGAATCAAACACTGCGTAGTTCTTGGGTAGAAAATATTTGGATGTTGGTGTTTTTTATTATTTGAATGTTTTTGAAATTTGTAGGGCGTTCGTAATGACCAAACAAGTAAACTCAGAGTGGTCATTACTAAGAGCTCATTTGAAAATATAAGATGTTCACAATAGCCAAATGAGTTCTACCCAGAGTGACTATTGCAAATAACCAATTTGTGATTGAGTGTTTAATTATTTAGAAATGTTTGCTTGGAAACATGATCTAGAAAAATGTTAAGATGTGTGAAAATGAGTTGGACTCATTAGTTTGTAAAAGGTGAAGATAGAAGAGCACATAAAACAAAAAGCTAATTACAAAAGTGAAAATAAAAATGAAAGAGGTTATAGTCATGAAAAATGGGGTGCAAAGTAGTAAATATCTATTAGTAAAAGGAAATGAAAAATGTGAGGGGTTAAATATATGAAACTGAGGGGTGTGTAGTAAGATTTAATCAATATGATAATGAAATGAAAGGAAAATATGCTAATGGACAATCAATAATAAATAATAATGAAACATAACACAAAATAGAGAAGGGGGTGTACGAGAGTATAAAAGAAAAAAAGAGTGAGAGTAAGTATATAAAGTAAAATAAATAACTTGTCAAAAAAAAAGTAAAATAAATAAATAAATAAATAAAAAGAAAGTGAATGTTTAAATAAAATGATAGAGGTGTAATTAGTAGAAATTTAGATTATAGATCCAAAACAAAATCAGCCCAAGCTTAAAAAGCAGTGGGCTTATAGACTAGAAATAGAGGGAGAGGCGCAGGATAAAAGAGGTGTATTTATAAATCAGTTTTTTAGTATTATTTATTTAAAAAGGAAAGATAAATAAAAATGAATAAAGAATCAGGGGAGGGGGTTACGATGGAAACAGGGGAGGTGCCATTAGTGACCTGGTATCTTGTTTTGTTTTCTTAAAAAAAAAAAACAAAAACTGATTATTAAACATAAAAAAAAAAAATAATAACAGTAAATTTAAATGTAAATAATATAAAAGGGAAAGGCTAAGAGTGAAACAGAGAGAGAAGAGCAACACAAACACAAAAATGGAGAAAGAGAGAGAGCCATGGTGGGTGCGGTTGAAGATGGTGGTGCGCCGGCCATTCGCGGTGGCAGAGGGAAATGGCCACGGCGGTGCTCCGGCGGGTTGTGGCGGGGCTCCGGCAGTGGTGAGCTTCTTTTGCTTTTTTTTTTTGTTTCTTTTCTATTTTGAATGATAGTGTATACGTGTTTGTGGTTGTTGGTTTGGGGTGAGTTTTATGGATTTGGTATGGAAAGGGAATGAGTTTCTGGAATAGTGAAGCTCCATGCTTCTACATCTTTTTATGTGTGTTGTGGCTTGTTTCATATTCTGGTGTATGCAGTGTTGTGTCTATTTGGTTTGCCATTTTGAAAGATTAGATACTCTGATCTATACATTTTAACTTCCCCAAATTTCTGTTGTTACACAAATTCAGTAATTTGGTTCTGTTGTGCTGCCCATTGATGCATATGGTATATAGGTTGCAGCTAGTCACTGATGTTAGCTAGACAGTTGGAGAGCTTACTTTTGTGTAAAAAAATTGGACAAGTTAAAAGAGATGTTGGAATGAAGCTCTAAATGGAATAGAGTAGGAATCTTGCAACCTCCCGTGTGGGAGAGAGAAGAATTGAAAGTTGACTCTTGTTTTTAATTTTGTTGTAAAAAAAAAAAAACTTTAATTTCAGATCTTGTATCTATTTTGTTTTCCATTTGTACTGTTTTCAAAAGTAACATGTGTAATTTGCAACATAAAAGAGTGAATAAACACAAGTATCATTTTTGGATTTTTTTTATTTTCAACTTTGATTGTCTTTTCATAAGATAAAAATAAATGTTAAATAAAGGCTTAAAAACTAAATTTAAAGATACAATATTTTTTTTGAAAGATTTATGGAATTAATCTGGATGCAAATGTTTGCCATCTCATGTAGCATCTTGAAATCACAAGGAACAATCATATTTTTAAAATTACTTGTTCAAATAAAATGATAGAAGAGAGAGAACTTTCCCAACACCGCATATATGTAACTCCAATCCACCCTTTTCCCCCTTTCTCTTATTTTTAAGATAATAAATAGCCTCAATATTAATCATGGCATTATCTAATACTGTTTTATCAGACACAAAAGCAGTCTGCTCAACCGACACACACTTAGAAAGGGCAAGTTTGAGATGGTTAGCAAGTACCTTAGAAACAATCTATAAATGACGTTGCAAAGAGCTATCAAATGCCAATCAGCCATAGATAAAGGATTGTTAATAAACTAAACAACAATGGTAGATTCTATTTTGACATTCAAGAATAATAGACAAGAATGAGAATACACTAAAAGCAAATGTCAATAATAAGAATCAATTTACGGAATATAATCTTGAGCAAATGAGTGGCAATTTGCGTAGCCGCATTTGGCCTCGATGGCCATCATAAAGGCCAAAAAAAAGTTTATCATAGCTTGTATCAACTTGGAGGAAATCCTGCTATTTACTATTCCCTTTTGCAGTTGACATGGAAAAGTGTCCACGGTGTAAGCTCCCCAGGTCTTTGCTCCACAAAACAGGCTCTTGAGATAAGTCACGGTTGGAACTACCTTCAACAAGGCTATGCATCTTGGGAGAACAAGTGGAAAATCTTTTTTGTGAATAGAGAAGGAGCTCAAAGGTAGATGAGCTCAAAGATAATGACTTCCTTAAACTTGTCTTCACAAGATGTTGAAATATGTTCTTGTACGGTATGTGTAGCTAGACAACTAAAACCTATAAGTAATGAGGTGAGTATCAGTTTCTTAAACTTGTGGAAGGAAATATACAAAGACAAATATTTAGCTCCTACATTCTAGAAAACTCAAATTTCCATAATCAAGATGCATTCTTGGGCTATCCAATTTTGGCTATTTTATTTTGAATTTTCGTAGTTTATTTTATTAATTTTTTCAGGTATCCTTTAGTCTTAGCTATGTTAGTTGATGGATTCTAAAGACTTTCTTAGTCATTATAATGTCTGCTTCAAAAAAAAAGTCATTATAATGACTAGTGGGAATTTATTCCTATATTTATGCTTGTTTTTTAAGTATTAATTTACATGCACTTCTCAATGTATTTGATTTTTTTTTTGTTTTTGATAAAAGGGGACTACTTCATTTCATTAATAATAATTTGGAAATACTTGCCGGAATATCAAAGACAGTTTGAGACGAAGCTGATAATAAGACTACCCCTACCAAAGTGTGAGCTACCTTATTAGCTTGTCTCCTAGAGAACTCCACATGAGAGGTGGAACCAAAAAAACTAAAAGTCTCCCTACAAGAGTGCAAAATACAACCATAATTGAATACAATAGGAGATTAAAATATCAACAACTACTTTTGCATCAAGTTCAAAAATCACGTCCTTGTAGTGAAGATCACAAACCCATTCCAAAGCCAACAAGAGACCAAGAGCTTCACCTTTGTACACTGCAATGACCGGATGAAAGCTATGCAATTTGGTAGCAATAAAAATACCAAGCTCATCTCGGAGACAAAGGCCAAACCCCACGTTGTTACCAACAACATCAAAGGGTGCATCAACATGACACTTGACAAAACCCGCAGAAGGAGGCTGCCAAACAGAATCAGCACCTGTAGACTCTGGAACAGTTGCTGCTGTTACTGGCCAAACCAGCAGAGAGGTAGCAGCAGACCGGTCCGAAAGGAGCCGACTGCCACAAACGATGATTGCAGCGATAGTGTCACGATCGTTGTTCCAAACCAAATTATTCCGGCTCGACCAAATACTCCAAAGAGTCATCCACTAAGCGAGCCTCGCATCACCTGCCAGCTATTCCAAAATAGTAAAAGACATATTGTTGGTCGAATGCACAGCAGTAGTGCATGTCGAAAGTATGTCTAAAAAACCAAGGGTACGCCAACAACTTTTTGCAACAGTACATGTACCGAACAAATGCAATGAAGTTTCCTCATAACCATCACAAAATGGACATAGAGAAGGTACCTCAATACCACGATGGAGAAGGGTGGAACGAGTTGGAATGCAATTTCTTCCCAATCGCCATAAGAAATTCTTGACTTTGGGTGGCAATTTTAACTTCCATAATATACTCCACTAGCCATCAACATACAAATGAGATTGATTTAGGACAGTTTGCTTTGCCAATCTATAAGCGCTACACAGGAATAAAGACCGGACTCCTCACCATTCCAACCCAAAGAGTCCATTGTAACAGATGTGTAAAGAGGGGTGTGTGCAATACCGCATTGGTTGAATTGTCATCTAGGAGAAAACGAACCAATCTCTCATTCCAAGCTTTCCGTTCATGGGCAATCGATTAATCAACTCGAAGGAGTGGGTTAAAGTGCTGGGTTTGCCGCGGTTGAATATTGACCATGGCCGAGTTCTACTTGTGATCAAACAATGGAATACAACTACCAATACCAATGCTCCACATAGGTCCTTCATTCAATAGTTTTTGAGACTCTATGAGACTATTCTACACAAAGCTACCACTACTCTTCTTTGTGGCATGGTAAATATCTCCATGAGAAAAATATTTGGCCCTATATAAACGAGATTCCAAAAGCTCTGGTTAGGTTTGAAGGCGCCAAGCTTGCTTACCCAAAAGAGCTAAATTGAATGCTTTTAGATTTCGGAAACCCATACTCATAAACCTTTGGAACACAAAGTTTGTCCCAAGACATCCGGATCCCTTTATTGTTAGCACCACCACCACCCCACCAATAGCCATTAAGCATGCGCTCAATCTCAACAATCAAAGTAGATGGAATTTGGAAAATAATCATAAAGTAAGTAGGAATGGATTGCAAAACCGATTTGATCATTTCCTCTTTACGGCTTTGGTAAGCATTCTATCACTACAAGAATTAATTTTATGCCACACACGATCATTAATAAACTTGAACAATGATTTCTTCCTTCTACCAACAATTGACGAGAGTCCCAAATACTTCTGAGTACCAAAATAAACATTCACACCAAGGTGACCTGCTAGACTATCTTTTTCACCGGACGACACACTCTTACTAAAGAAGATTTCAAATTTCTAGAAGTTAATTTTCTGCCCGGACGCCTTTCATACACCTCCAAAATAGACTTTACGCGCATGGCTTCACCCAAAGTAGTCTTGAAAACTAAAAAACAATCATCCACAAACAAAAGGTGAGAGATAATTGGCGCCCCTCAACATAGAGCAAGGCCATGAATACCTGCACTAGCAAGAGATTTATGCAAGAGAGCCGTAAGACCTTCGGAACAAAGGATAAATAAGTACGGAGACAAAGGATCCCCTTGCCGAAGATCCCTCCCCGGAGAAATAGGACCAACACGATCTTGGTTAACAAGCACACAGAGAGAGAGAGAGAGAGAGTCAATACAGATACACATCCATTGAATCCACTGAGCATAGAAACCCAACTTCCCCAACACCGCATATATGTAACCCCAATCCATGCTTTTTGTTGCTTGAAAACGTGAACGTTCTTTTGTGCAAGTGTACACAATCGTAACAAGTAATATAATGAAAGTAGAGATCGTTCCCACGAGGATTAATTTGCCAAACAAGAGTTTAATCAAAGTAACAATTAGTGATTTTAGTAACAAAAGTAAATGACACACAATTGGTTGGGTAACAAATAACAAACAACTAAAAAGGTATTAGGGTAGTGGAAATCAAATTTGGGACAAGTTGAGATGCAATACTTCAATAAATCCATTAAAATGCTCAAAATGCTATGTTAAGTGCTGCAGCACTAGGTGCTGCCGCAATTGTGCATTATGTCTAATGCTTAACACTAGGCTTTAGTCGCCCCAAATTATGTCTAATTCGGAAGAGATTATTTCCCTAGGCTACTGGAGAGCAAGCAGCATTACACCTAAGTGTTTTACCTCACGGCTTATGCCTCTCCTATGTCTAGGACTCAAGCAAGGAACAACTATATGTCTATAGTGAAACATACCATGTTATCTTGTGAGATATATATACAACCCATGTCTGTGAATGTATATCTACTTAGATTAGACGGCCAATCCTAATCTATGATGGAAATAGTAAAAACACACAAGATAAAGTGCTCAACACAATAACACAAGCATTAAGAACAAATTAACTTCATTAAATTCATAATAGCATCCCAACTACAGAGGTTTAGCTCATATTGAGCTTACACAACATTACAACTAAACTAAACATCAAGGGAAGTAAGAATTTCATACTAAAACCCGAGAAGAGAAGTTCAACTACAAGTCTTGATACTGGGACAGCTTCAATGGTGATCCACCAAGCAATTCCAGCTCTCAAAATGTAGCTCCTTCGAAGTTGAAGTAGATCTAACGTTGCTGCAGCAATCAATATCCTAGCAATTGACTCTAAGTAACAATGGAGGCTAAAAAACTTGAGGCTATGTCTATACCTCAGGAATTCGGCTTAACCTAGTTCTAGGGGTGAGTGCCTTTATATAGGGAAGGCCTTGGGATGAGAGAAACCCTAAATGGTGGAGGCACATTTTGTCCTTTTCAAGGCACAATGTCCTTTTTGCCCAAAACCCCAGGTCATTCACGCATCACCAATGATTGGCACGCACACCCACGCATGACACACGCTGACAGCTATCCTTGCCTTGATTTCCGTGTTTCTTGCTACATTCTCTCTCATGTTGCGTAAAATGGCAATGCTGCCACAACAGGTGCTGCAGCAATTAAACACACATATTAAACCACAATTGGGCACAAAAGTGCCCATTAATAACATAATTAAGCTTGCACCTTTAATTATTCTAAACTAACATATTTACAACATAATTCACTCAATTGCTTGAGAATTAACCATGATTTAAGCTTGAAATAAGAGATAATAACAATCATATTCGATTGTTATCACACCCCCAAACTTGAACCATTGCTTGTCCTCAAGCAATGACACTTGACACAGACAAGCAAAATAAAGGCACACAAAACAGAATATTAAGCTGAGCATAGAACTTTCAGATTGGCCACTCAACTTGCAAACCCACTGAATGATAAGTTCCCTAAATTACTCCTGCTCAGTAGTGTGTGTGTGTGACATTCAACTCAGTTCAAAACATAGCAAGGTTCAAAACTTCACTTAACTAAAGACTAGAGAGGTTTTCTTTTGAGATAGCCAAAGATGTTTCAAAACTAAGGGTAGACTAACAATTCAGCACAGAAAGGGGGGATAAGCATGACAAAGGGCTTTGATTTAGCAATTATAGGATTCTAGGCCAGTGCACTTATTACAACTGAAATTTTAATGCTGCAGCAACAGTTGCTGCAGCAATACAGACTAGAACAGAATTTTAAAAACACACAATACTTGACATTGATGTTGCATTGCCCTTATTCTATCCTCACTTTTCACACAGGCTGACTGCTGATTTCGATTGAAACCAAAGTGTGTCACCACAAATTGGCCTCCCTACTTCACAATCAACCTAACTACCATTTATCATCCTTTTGACTGAAATTATAATGTGTCTCCATAGAATAGCCTCCCTACTCAGTTCAAAATGGCAGCTTATTGCACTCTTTTCTTTTTCTTTTTCTCTTATTACTTACTTTTTTTTTTCAATGGGCAATGACAACAATTACACATATTTACAACACAATACAACGACTTGACTATGTGCACTTGACCTAAACCCATTCCTTCATGGTTTGCCTTAATATAACTTAAAGA
Organism: Astragalus glycyphyllos; assembly: GCA_963573325.1. NCBI lineage: Eukaryota > Viridiplantae > Streptophyta > Magnoliopsida > Fabales > Fabaceae > Astragalus > Astragalus glycyphyllos. Next base: position 39,392,231 of record OY754307.1, read on the forward strand.
ACCCCCAAACTTAGTTTCTTATGCTACCCTAAGTTTTTAATAAAAATTTGGCAAGTCTCTAGGTCTACCAACACTAGTCTAGCTTCAGATCATTTCTAACTTACTAAGTCATTCCTAAGTTTCATGCAAAGTGTAAAAACAGGAGCAATATAGTTCACTCATAAACAGGGGCACTAATCACTCAATTCTCACCAGTTCATCACTAAGTTTTGCTCAACTTAACAACTGAAATTAAAAATTTTCATTCAACTAACTAGGCATACTGATATATTACAATGACCATAGGTCCTCCCCCCCACTTAAGACCTTGCAGTGTCCCCACTGCTCATGAAATATAAGGGAGAGGCCTATTTTAAAGCAAAACAGAAATAAAAACAAACAAACACAACTATTGAATTCAAACACGAATCACGACACATTCAACAAATTTATTTAACTTGAAAGACTAACAAGACAGAATTTAAATGACAGAATTTAAAAGATAAAGGTGCAAGGAATCCTCATTTAGTTCTTGGGCTCTGCCTTGTTGCTGTTCCTCTATTGCTACAGCAACGTTTCTGGAAGCAATGCTGCAGCACCAACTGCTGTCACACCCTCAAACTTCAACTTGCTGAAATTTTAATTCCTGCAACAAACACCAAACAAACAAAACAACTAATTTATTAGATTAAAAACCCTGGGCTGCCTCCCAGTAGCGCTTGGTTTAAGAGTCCTCAGCCTGACTTCCTTCAAAGGTCATTGATCCTTAATCATAGTGGTGAATTTACTCCTCACCACTGATTCACCATAGTACTTCTTCACTCTTTGACCATTAACCTTGAAGGTTTTGTCACTTGCATCATCATACAAATCCACAGCTCCATGAGGGTACACCTTTGCCAATTTGAATGGCCCAGACCACCTAGACTTGAGTTTTCCAGGGAATAGTTTAAGTCTTGAGTTAAACAATAACACTTGGTCACCTTCCACTAATTCCCTTTTTTGAATCTTTTTATCATGCCATGCCTTGGTCTTGGCCTTGTACAATTCTGAGTTCTCATAGGCAAAGTGTCTCATCTCTTCCAATTCATTCAATTGTAATAGCCTAGCTTCCCCTGCCCTTGTGTGATCAAAATTGAGCTTTTTGATAGCCCAATGCGATTTGTATTGAAGCTCCAAAGGCAGATGGCAAGCCTTGCCATACACAAGTCTGTAGGGGGACATTCCCAAAGGAGTTTTGTAAGCAGTTCTATAAGCCCATAAAGCATCATCAAGATGATTTGTCCATTCCTTTCTGGTAGGCCCTACCATTTTCTCCAACATTCTCTTGATCTCTCTATTAGACAACTCTGCTTGACCACTTGTTTGAGGATGATATGCTGTTGCAATCTTGTGCTTAACCCCATACTTGGCCAAGAGATTTTTAATCAATTTGTTGCAAAAATGAGAACCTTCATCACTGATTATTGCTCTTGGAGTTCCAAACCTTGTAAAAATGTTTCTCAATAAGAACTTGCTAACAGACTTTGCATCATTGTTAGGTAAAGCCACTGCTTCAACCCACTTTGATACATAATCTACAGCAACAAGGATGTAAGAGTTGCCAAAAGAGGGAGGAAAAGGTCCCATGAAGTCCATACCCCAAACATCAAAGAGTTCAACCTCTAAGATGTTTGACAATGGCATTTCATTTTTGTGTGATATATTTCCACTCCTCTGGCATCTATCACATTTCTTAACAAACTCATGAGCATCCTTGAAAATTGTAGGCCAAAAATAACCAGATTGAAACACCTTTGCTGCTGTCCTTAAACCTCCAAAGTGTCCTCCATATGCTGCAGCATGGCATTGCTGCAGCACTCCTTGTTGTTCTTCATCAGCCACACATCTTCTTAGTAACTGATCAGGGCACTTCTTATACAGATAAGGTTCATCCCAGAAATACTGCTTGATTGTGTGGAAGAACCTCTTCTTTTGCTGATAATTTAAATTACATGGCACCACTTTGCTCACTAGGAAGTTAACAATGTCTGCATACCAAGGTGCTGCAGCAGCAACGGCTAACAACTGCTCATCAGGGAAGCTTTCCTTGATTTCTCCAAAATGATTACCTGCACTATCACCTTCCAATCTAGACAAATGATCAGCAACTTGGTTCTCCACCCCCTTTTTATCTTTTATTTCCAAATCAAACTCTTGGAGGAGGAGAACCCATCTTATTAGCCTAGGTTTTGCATCTTTCTTAGCAATCAAATACTTAATGGCAGAGTGATCAGTGAAAACAATTACTTTTGTGCCAACTAAGTATGATCTAAACTTATCAAATGCAAAAACCATAACTAATAATTCTTTTTCAGTGGTAGTGTAATTTAATTGAGCTTCAACAAGTGTTTTGCTAGCATAATAAATAGAATGAAAGACTTTATCATACCTTTGGCCAAGGACAGCACCTATGGCATAATCACTAGCGTCACACATGAGCTCAAAAGGCTTGCTCCAATCAGGAGTCACTATCACTGGGGCAGTAACTAGAGCATTTTGAAGTTTCTGGAATGCTACAGTACATGAGTCATCAAACACGAATGGAGTGTCATGCTGCAGCAATTGACATAATGGCTTTGAAATTTTAGAGAAGTCCTTGATGAACCTCCTATAGAATCCAGCATGTCCTAAGAAACTTCTAACACCTTTGACATTTGTTGGAGGATGCATCTTCTCAATCACCTCAACTTTAGCTTTGTCAACCTCAATTCCCTTCTTTGAGATTTTGTGTCCCAACACAATACCCTCTTGGACCATGAAGTGGCATTTCTCCCAATTCAAGACCAAGTTGGTTTCTTCACATCTATCCAGAATCTCTTCTAAGTTGTCAAGGCACAATTGGAATGTTTCTCCAAAGACAGAGAAATCATCCATAAACACCTCCATAGATTTTTCAATGAATTCAGAAAAGATTGACATCATACACCTTTGAAATGTTGCTGGGGCATTGCACAACCCAAATGGCATTCTCCTGAAAGCAAAAGTACCATAAGGACAAGTGAAAGTAGTCTTTTGTTGATCTTCAGGCACTATAACTATTTGATTGTAGCCAGAGTAACCGTCCAAAAAGCAATAGAACTCCTTGCCAGCAAGTCTATCAAGCATTTGGTCTATGAATGGTAGAGGGAAATGATCTTTTCTTGTAGCCTTGTTGAGTTTCCTATAATCCATACAAATCCTCCAACCAGTAACTGTTCTTGTGGGAATAAGTTCATTCTTCTCATTGGCTACCACTGTGACCCCTCCTTTCTTTGGAACACATTGCACAGGACTCACCCATGCACTATCAGTGATAGGATACACAATCTAACCATTTGATGATCTCCTTTTTCACCACTTCTTTCATGATAGGATTTAGTCTCCTCTGCCCTTCAATGCTATTCTTAGCATTTTCATCAAGAATGATCCTATGCATGCAGATGGTAGGACTAATCCCCTTTATGTCAGCCATTTGCCACCCAATTGCCTTCTTATGCCTCTTTAGGGTAGTAATGAGATCATGCTCTTGACTATTGGATAGGTCAGAAGCAATGATCACAGGCAATGTATCATTTTCCCCTAAATAGGCATATTTCAGGTGCTTGGGTAACTCTTTTAATTCAAGCACAGGAGATTTTTCAATAGAAGGCACATTCTGTTTGAGATTGGAATCCCCTAGATCAAGAGATTCATAATGTCTACTCCATAATTCTTTCACCTCAGCCTCCTTGTGCACAATACCTTCTTCCACAAGTTCACTCTTATCAATCTCAGAGAGAGCTTTCACCAGATGATCACTTTGCTTGTGGAAGTGTTGTTGAACCACAGAATCAAGAGACATTACAAAAGAGCACTCCTCAGTTCCTTGGTCAGGGAACTTGAGAGCATTCAACACATTGAACTTGATCTCTTGATCATTGACTCTCATAGTCAATTCTCCTTTTTGCACATCAATTAGAGTCTTTCCAGTAGCCAAGAAAGGTCTTCCAAGAATAATAGGTACCTCCTTATCTGCAACAAAATCTAAAATTACAAAGTCAGCAGGAAATACAAATTTATCAACCTTTATCAGAACATCCTCAATAATTCCTTCTGGATGAGCAACAGATCTATCAGCAAGCTGTAAGGTAACAGTTGTAGGTCTGGCAACACCTATACCAAGCTGATCAAAAATAGACTTAGGCATCAAATTGATGCTTGCACCTAAGTCACAAAGAGCTCTGCCAGTATAAGTTTCACCAATTGAGAATGGAATAGTAAAACTGCCTGGATCCTTCAACTTGCTTGGAAGCTTGTTCTGCATGATCATACTACACTCTTCTGACATAGCTACTGTTTCAAACTCCCCAAGTCTCTTCCTTTTGGAAAGCACATCTTTCATAAACTTTGCATAATTGGGCATTTGTTGAAGTGCTTCTACCAAAGGAACATTGATGTGAAGTTGTTTTAGCACCTCCAGAAATTTGCCAAATTGCTTATCTTGTTGAGCCTTTTTCAACCTTTGAGGATAAGGTGGATCAGGCAAAACTTGATCAGCAATCTTTGATGGAATTGCTGCAGCATCAGATGCTGCAGCATCAAATGTGACAGCATCTGGTGCGTTTTGTTTCTCTTTTTTGTCTTTTTCTTTTATTGCAGTTCCATTACTAAGATCAGTAGATGGTCCCTTCAAGTCCTTCCCACTCCTTAAAGATATAGCCTTGACTTGTTCCTTTCCCTTAGAAGATGTTGGTTCAGTAGTGGAAGGTAATGCTCCACTAGGTCTTTGGGTCAGGGCAGAGGCTATTTGACCAAGTTGATTCTCCAAGTTCTTGATTGCAGCTCCTTGGGTTTGATACTGAGTTTTAGTTTCATTCATGAAAGCCTTCAGCATAGTTTCCATAGAACTCTCTTCTTTTGCCTTGGATGGAGCAGGTGTTCCTGGTGGTGTTGCAGGAGCTGTAGCAGGTGTTGCAGTGTTGCTCCATTTAAAATTAGGATGGTTCTTCCACCCAGGATTGTAGGTACGAGAATAAGGATTATTGTTCTTGTCATACCCAACATAGTTGACTGAAATAGGGTTTGCAGGGCATTTTTCATACAAATGGCCCCCTCCACAGTACACACAACTAGCAGAACCCACTGGTACTTGTTCAATTGCTGCCACTTTAGTTTCTGGTACAGATTCAATTGCTGCAGCAGGTGTTGCACTCATATTTTTGATCATGTTGGACAAGGATGCAACCTGAGCAGATAAAGCAGTAACCTCACTCACTTCATGCATACCAGCAACTTTCTTTTGAGCATTAACCCTGGCTGTTGGCCATTGATAACTGTTTGCAGCAATAGTTTCAATAAGATCATAAACATCTTGGTAAGAGCCATTCAGCAAGACTCCACCAGAAGAAGCATCAAGCATCAGTCTAGTTTGAGGTTCCAACCCATTGTAAAAAGTTTCCATTTGAACAACCACAGGCAACCCATTATGTGGACATTTTCTTAACAATTCTTTGAATCTTTCCCATGCTTCAAACAATGTTTCAAATTCAGTTTGTCTAAAAGATGTAATTTCAGTTCTCATCCTGGCATTCTCGATAGGTGGAAAATATTTTGTCATAAATTTTTCAGCCATCTCATTCCAAGTAGTGATAGAGTTAGGTTCCAAGGAATTTAACCAAACCTTAGCTCTATCCTTCAAGGAATAAGGAAAAAGTTTAAGTTTAAAAGCATCATCACTTACACCAGGGAGAATGAAATTACTACAAACTTCTACAAATTGTTTTAAATGCAAATGTGGGTCCTCAGTAGGTCCTCCACCAAATTGCCCAACTGTTTGAAGCATTTGAAACATCATTGGCTTGAATTCAAAATGATTTGTGGCAAGTTCAGGCCTCACTATGCTAGTTTGCATAGTGTGAGGGTCAAAAATTGCATAATCCCTCATAGGTCTGTCCCTGTCATTAGCCATGCCAATGACTGTTTCATTCAAAACTTGTCTCACATGTTCAGGTTGCTCAGTGGCAACTATAGTATGTCTGTCAGAACCATGGTTGCTAGGAGGTGGTGTGTTTCCATGATTAGAAGGTGGTGGTGTAGCCATATTGACAGCTCTTCCCAAAGAAATGAGACCAGAATGGTCGTGTCCCCTTCTCGAAGCTCTAAACAGTCTTTCTATCTCAGGATGAAGTTGATATTCTGGTGATCTGCGTCTGTACATATGCTGCAGCAACAGTTGCTGCAGCAATTAACTTACTAAAACAACCAAAAACAGAGCACCAGAATTAGCAACAAAAGAAATCACTAAATTGCCAATTAATTAAACAGTGTTTAATCAATTTAATCCCCGGCAACGGCGCCAAAAACTTGTTGCTTGAAAACGTGAACGTTCTTTTGTGCAAGTGTACACAATCGTAACAAGTAATATAATGAAAGTAGAGATCGTTCCCACGAGGATTAATTTGCCAAACAAGAGTTTAATCAAAGTAACAATTAGTGATTTTAGTAACAAAAGTAAATGACACACAATTGGTTGGGTAACAAATAACAAACAACTAAAAAGGTATTAGGGTAGTGGAAATGAGATTTGGGACAAGTTGAGATGCAATACTTCAATAAATCCATTAAAATGCTCAAAATGCTATGTTAAGTGCTGCAGCACTAGGTGCTGCCGCAATTGTGCATTATGTCTAATGCTTAACACTAGGTTTTAGTCGCCCCAAATTATGTCTAATTCGGAAGAGATTATTTCCCTAGGCTACTGGAGAACAAGCAGCATTACACCTAAGTGTTTTACCTCATGGCTTATGCCTCTCCTATGTCTAGGACTCAAGCAAGGAACAACTATATGTCTATAGTGCAACATACCATGTTATCTTGTGAGATATATATACAACCCATGTCTGTGAATGTATATCTACTTAGATTAGACGGCCAATCCTAATCTATGATGGAAATAGTAAAAACACACAAGATAAAGTGCTCAACACAATAACACAAGCATTAAGAACAAATTAACTTCATTAAATTCATAATAGCATCCCAACTACAGAGGTTTAGCTCATATTGAGCTTACACAACATTACAACTAAACTAAACATCAAGGGAAGTAAGAATTTCATACTAAAACCCGAGAAGAGAAGTTCAACTACAAGTCTTGATACTGGGACAGCTTCAATGGTGATCCACCAAGCAATTCCAGCTCTCAAAATGTAGCTCCTTCGAAGTTGAAGTAGATCTAACGTTGCTGCAGCAATCAATATCCCAGCAATTGACTCTAAGTAACAATGGAGGCACAAAAACTTGAGGCTATGTCTATACCTCAGGAATTCGGCTTAACCTAGTTCTGGGGGTGAGTGCCTTTATATAGGGAAGGCCTTGGGATGAGAGAAACCCTAAATGGTGGAGGCACATTTTGTCCTTTTCAAGGCACAATGTCCTTTTTGCGCAAAACCCTAGGTCATTCACGCATCACCAATGATTGGCACGCACACCCACGCATGACACACGCTAACAGCTGTCCTTGCCTTGATTTCCGTGTTTCTTGCTACATTCTCTCTCATGTTGCGTAAAATGGCAATGCTGCCACAACAGGTGCTGCAGCAATTAAACACACATATTAAACCATAATTGGGCACAAAAGTGCCCATTAATAACATAATTAAGCTTGCACCTTTAATTATTCTAAACTAACATATTTACAACATAATTCACTCAATTGCTTGAGAATTAACCATGATTTAAGCTTGAAATAAGAGATAATAACAATCATATTCGATTGTTATCACTTTTCCCCCCTTTCTCTTATTTTTAAGATAATGAATAGCCTCAATATTAATCATGGCATTATCTAATACTGATCTATCAGACACAAAAGCAGTCTGCTCAACCGACACACACTTAGAAAGGGCAAGTTTGAGATGGTTAGCAAGTACCTTAGAAACAATCTATAAATGACGTTGCAGAGAGCTATCAGATGCCAATCAGCCATAGATAAAGGATTGTCATTCTTTGGAATTAACGCCAAGTTTGTATCATTAAGCTCATGTGGAAATCTCCCTGCCGCAGCCACGCTACACAGCGAGAGAAAATCTCATCACCATAAGAATTCCTATAGCGCTTAAAGAAAGCCGAGTTAAAGCCATCCGGACCCGGGGCTTTATCATCATCCATGACCATCAAAGCTTCCCAGAATTCCTTCTTCTCAAAGGCACAAGTCAACAAACCATTATCATCAGCAGATAACTTTGTCTCCAGGGCACTAATCACCGGTGCATACTCACTGAGTTGGCTAGTAAAAAAATTCTGAAAATAGTCACTTGCTACCCTCCTGATAGCCGCGGGTTCAGTGGCCAGGACACCATCATCACGCTGCAAACTATCAATCTTCTTCTTCTTGTACCTGTAAGTAGCACTAGCATGAAAATATTTTGTGTTCCGGCCTCCATCTTTATGCCAAAAAGATTTCGATCTTTGCTTCCAAAAAGCCTTTTCTTGGAGAATTAATTTACTCAGCTTTCGACTCATTCTCTGCAAGCGTTCCACCCTTTGAGTATCCCTGCAGTCACGCAACACCTGCATAGCATCCTTACAAGCACTAATATCTTCACGAAAGCGTTGGCGCAACGACCGACCCCAAGAAGAAAGGGTTATCGCACAACCACGTAAATACGACTGAACATCACCTACAACCCCAGTACTCCACCAACCACTAACCACATCATCCACCTCCGGCTCACACAACCATGCATTATCAAACCGAAAAGAATAATTGCAACCAGGCTGAGCTACAAGATCTTTTTGGAGAAGGAAAGGAGAGCGACCAGACTTAGGAATAAGATTCAACAACTTTGCTTGAGGGAAAAGATTGAGCCAGTCAGTCGTAGCAAAGGCCCTATCAAGTCTTTGCTCTATTGCAAAAGGAGTACCCCAGCGAAAGCGCCAAGTAAATTGGTAACCCGTTAGAGGTAGCTCACTGAGTTGAGCATCAGCAATTGCTTCTTGGAAACCTCTCATGAGGTAATTAGGGGGATCATAATAGCCTCGTTTATCCTCCAGAGACAACAAATCATTGAAATCCCTGATAATGCACCATGGAAGTCTCGACAACCCAGCTAGTCTCTGCAAAAGTGCCCAAGATTCTCTCCGCCTAGACCTGTCAGCATAACCATAATACCCTGTAATGCGCCACCTTTCTCGAACATCATCTTCAACCTCAACATCAAGAGAATGAGAAGAATAGCTAGTAACATGGCACCTCATTACATTTCGCCATAGAGCAGCTACACCACCACCTCTACCAACTCTATCCATCGACACACAACCATCATATCCCAAAATGCTCCGAATTGACTCCAATTTACTTCAAAAAGATAAAGTCTCAAACAGAAAAATAAGCTCTGGATGATTACTCCGGACAAGGTCTTTGAGCATAGGAATTGCCGAAAGATGACCCGGGCCTCGACAATTCAAACTAAGAATACTCATTGCTCCTGGCAGGCCTGGCTTCCAAGACCTGCCAATACAAAAGGATCAATTGTAGTCTGTTGTGTCTCTGTTGATGAACTAGTACCAGGCAACATAATAGGACTGCTACGTTTACGTTTCCTAGCATCCTCCATGGGGCTGTCCTCAATCTCCATGACAACACGCGCTACACTCCCTCCAAGAACACCGCGCCACCCCACCACCACTCACCAGCTGAGACCCCTCCCTACTTCGTCATGCAGACGTGCCATCACTTTCATTACAACTAGAGAATGTAAATGAATTACCATAATTGCTTGCATTAACAATAGGAGTGGTAACCGAAATACCATTAACTCTATTTTCATTGGGAGCGGTTATAGAATTAATGTCCCTCCCATGGTTGATGCCATGATTTGAATACCTCATTATTGGCCCATTACTCAAATTTAATTGCAGAAACTGCTCCTCATAATTGCGACAACCATCATTGCTCACCGGACCACCGTGTCTCCTCGCTCGACCCTCCCTTCTTGCCTCCTGTGCCGCCGGATCAGCACCCTCCCTTCGCAACCAAGAGTTGTTTTCTCCTGGATTGCGTCGCTCCACCTTCAACTCACGTCCCCAGCCCCAAACACCATCTTCGTGTTCCATTTCAAAAAGAAGGTCACAGCTATTATCCAGGTGACCAAGAGAGCCACAAAGATAGCAAAAAACCGAGAGCCTTTCGTATTTGAACCGTAGAACTTTGAGATTATCACCTCCAACATTGATCTTTTTCCCTCTACGTAAAGGTTTCCGAACATTCACCGAAACTCTAATACGCATAAAGGACTTCTAGAAATCCGAGCTATTCTTAGGATCATATTCTAGGAACTCTCCAATAAAATTCCCAAGAACCCTACCCGTCGACTCCGTCATAAAACCAATAGGGATATCATGGACCTGGACCCAAAAAGCAACATGAAACAGATGCACCTGAGCAGGAACTTCCCCAACGTTGAGCAATGCAAGAATCAACATGTGACCGTCAAAATGCCGTGGTCCCCCAGCATAAACCTTATCAGCGCCGTGCCAATGGTAGAACTGAAAGAGGAACATGTTACTATCAAGGGTGTATATTGACTCCACGCTCTGGTTGCCAGATTGTAGCGAACCGGTCCTTCATAATGGCAATGCGAATAGGTTTCCTCGTAAGGAAGCGTCCTACTAAACAAAGCCTAGCTTCAAAATTTTCACCCACCGATGGTTCCCTCTGGAGGGGAACAGGAGTATCTTCTTCATCATCAAAATTCATGCTAGGAAAGTTAGCCACTGTTAGAATGCAAACCATGTAAGATCTTTTCGTGAACCAATAAGAATGGAATCCACTCGCGCCAATAGAGCTGGCTCCCTATCAAGACCAGAATACTGAAGGCGACAACACACCAATCTACTGATCCAAGAAGAAGAAGGTAGTTGCAATCGTGGAAGAAAACCTAGCAAAGAAACAAAGTTGCTGTGAGGAGGAAACGTCTCACCAGGATTGGCTAAACCCTAGGAGAGAAAAAAGCAAAAAGTGATAATTGAATGATGGTTCGAATTTATTTCTCGTATTTCAAAAGCGATTTTTAGGCTTTCAAGGGTTGTGAATTTAGGGTGCAAATAAGGAACATTGTACTATACAAATAAGAATTTTGGAGCGTAATAAAATTTGAGAAATACTTCCGATTGGTTCATTGTGAGTTGTGATCTGAACTTATCAGCATGCCATGTTGCTCAATCCCAACTTAATAACTAGAACTTCGGTAGCCGATTGTGGCACATTCACGAATTACCAGTTGATTTTTCACCCGGATTGTGACATCATCAATACTAGCTTCACGACTCTAGATTAGGTTCTGATAGTTTTAAGGCTCAACTTAGACGACATCTTAACTTGCCTAACATGTAACACCCTATCATTCAATAACGATTTGAAGACAATGTATTTAAACATTCATAGCATCATAAATGTAGAATTAAAAACTTGAATAAAATATAGGCTTAAATATTTGATCCCCCTGCAAATATCACATTTTTTCATTTACCCCCTGTAAAAAAAAAAGTTTTAAAATCAATCTTGCAAATAATAAGTGTTTCTAGTTACCCCCTACAGGGGGGTAACCATAAACTTTTTATATTTTGCAGGGGGGTAACCGTACATGGTTTTTACCCATTATACACTACTTAATCTAACAGAGGGGGGTGACCGAAAACTGTTTATATTTGCAGGGGGTAACCTTAAATTTTTTTTTTACAGGGTAAATGGAAAAATGGGATATTTGCAGGGGGGGATCAAATATATAAACCTAAAATATTTGCGGGGGGGATCAAATATATAAACCTAAAATATCAAGTTAAATCATACAAGTTTAAAGTATTTATCAACACTTAATACAAAGTGTAGGTACAAAATTAGTTGTCTTAAACATTATGACACACTTGTCCATAGTGTTTTGAAATAAATTGTAACTAAAAGAAAGGACAAAAGTGAAAATGAGATTAAAACTCCTCAAGCATCCTTCACCATCTTCTTATCTGAAAACAAAGAGAAATGGGGTGAGATAAAACTCGAGTGAGTTCTTCACGGACCTCTGACACAATCTAGTTCATTTGGATTATTATAATCAAAATCTTAAAGAAGAATGTGCATATTAAACTCTATTACACTTAATAGCAACTCAACCATAAAATATTTGACAATGCTTATCGAACTTTAAGACAATCTCAACGCAATAACTATTATATTCCATGATAAATTTTACAACATACTTTGAAATAGTTTAGGAGTCAAGCTTAGTATCCTTTTTATCAATCTAAAATGAATACATAAGAATTGAGTTAAAAATAGAAATTTCATAGGGTAAAAAACTAACCGTATTCTGAGGCAAATTGCTAAGCTAAGAAATTATGGCTAAGTTAATTATATAGGAAATTGAATTATTTGCTTTTCCAAGAAAAAATTGGTATTATTGAAATCAAAGTATTATGCTTCAATCAATCATGGAACTTCATTAAAAGGTGAACATACATCTTGAAACACATATAAAATCATGTTAAACACACTCATATCAACTCTCATGAGGATGGATTAATTCAAAACAGAATCAACCTAGTACGAGACTTATGGTATACCATGATCTAAATCCCATTACTTAAAAGAACCCACTTTTAGGAAGGGATTTTCTGTTTTGCACGTAAATGGAGTGGTTGGACATTGAGTAAAGGAGGGGATGAGAAGACAGTTTCAGCTAGTGTAGAAGAGTGCATGAGTTGTGATAGGGGGGTCGAACGGAACAAAAAGAAAATAGGGTATGGGTTAGTCATCTTTTTGGAATGGTCATCATTACCCTTATTAAGACGTTGTTTTCTATAAATTACCTTCAATATCTCATATTCTCACCTTATTACTAATGAAACCCTCAACACTAAGTCAACATATTATATCGCATATCAAGGACGATTTCATACATAGAACCACTTAAACTTATCATACATATTACAATTAAGGACAGAAAAATCATATTACAAACTGTTTCAGACTGGGTCAAACCTTCACCAGTTTGGACCTGGCCCACTCCCGTACTTCAGGACTCCCGTACTCCCATTTTACCCGCACCCGACGGTCAAGATCTCTCCCACACATCCAACGGCTCAGGTACGACACACTGTCTATAAATAGAGGTTTCGCCCTCCATTTCCAGGTAATCTGAGATCTATCTGATAACATTTCCCATAATCTAACGCATTACTCTAATTGTTTCTCTTACTACTCTCTTCTCTTTACTGACTTGAGCGTTGGAGTGTCTTGCAGGTACCCCCCACCCGACGTGGACTGAGGATCACCTCGGACAATTCGAGCTTCGGCTTCAACCCACCAAGCTCAATCTTCATCCTTACAAAGCACCTCGGCTGGAAGCACATCAAAATACCTGGCGAACATCAGGTCTGTACTCCGGTACCGAACACAAACAAGTTTGTTCACATACAATACCAGTTTAGGAGAGATGTTACATACTCTCTACGTTTTTACAATTTTCGTTCTAACACAACATACCTATTCAAACAAGGATACTAGGATTGTAACTCATCCTCGTGTTCCTAAATGTTTTATTCCATAGTGACTAAGGGAAAAGTTTTATTCCATAGTGTCTTAAGACTACACAGTTCACAATCTAAACCACATGGGTTCATAGGAAAATTAATACCTTATTTGGATCAAGTCATGATTCAAAGGTTGAAAAGGATGGAGAATTTACTTCTAAAGTCAAGACTTAGGGGAAACATCATGCAATTTCGAGAAGGATAGAGGTAAAGCAATTTGGTAAGCAACCAAGACTGATTCGAAGAATCTGAAAAGGGCCAATTAAGGATGCGAGAATTAAGGTTTTTGGCCTGAACTAGATCTGGACCTAGCAAGCTCCTCTCGCCTACTTTAAACCAGCATAAGGAAGTTCTACACTTACTACAACCATAAAGTGCCTCACCAGCAAATAATAAACTAAAGATTTCATATTGAAAAATACAGTAATAGAACACGTGTTGAAGATTACAATGACACACAATACACGTTCAAATTTCAAAACTGAACACGTAGAAGCCCGGGGAAGAGGTTAACTTAACATTTTTATAATAAAAAGTTCAATAAGTAAAGTTAGAGCTTTGAGACGACTATAACCGTGAAATTAGGGACACCAAAAATTGTTGAGGAAAAATCCCCTTGTCTCAGTTTTGATGGAAATAAACCATTTTTGATAAGTGTTTAATTTATCTAATCTATTATGTATCTAATGATTTTTTTGAGTGATCTAAAGTGCAAGAACTATTCAATCAAATCTCAAGAAGACAGTGTGCTAAAAAAGTACCACATGAGAAGACATAATTAAATTTAGAAATTTAGATGCACACTCTTAAATTTAGAAATTTGCACCAATACCCCCTATAAAAAATATATTTGGACACCTTTAGTTTTGTTTTTTGCACACCATGCTCTTGTTTCTCTTTCCTGTTGTAGCTCTAATGGCGGTTAGTAGTGTAACTATGTTGTACTTTTGGCTACCCAAAAAAACATATGTATTTATATAATTAGGTATATTTAATATTTTATATTTAGCTACCTCGATATGTTATTTAGCCACCCCAACTAAGTTTATTTGCCTAAGGAGATAAAAAATAATAACCAGTCCATTAGTTTACTTAGTCTCATTTGTCTAGTATTATCACAACAAATATGGTTGTTTTTGTTAACTAGGTGATTTTAGTCCTTTTATTTTACTTTTGACTATTTTGGTCCACATTTTTATTAATTTCACTATTTTTCCCTCAAAATAATGTATTATTTTCACATTTGGTACTCAAAAATCTTGAATTTTGGGAAAATAAGAGACTAAAATCGCACAATTCATGATTTTTAACAACCAAAAGTGCAATGAAAAAATCACAAACACTAAAATTACCTAACTAGAAAAGCAAAATATGTTTAATTGAGATAATGTCAAACTTTTTTTATGATGTATTGTGATTGATTGACACTGTAAAATAATTTATACACGATGTTAGGATCCTAGATACACCACTGTTTATCAAGATGAGAAGACTCAATTCATATAGCCCCTTATGATAAGAAATTCTAAGTCAAGATGCTTCAGCAACTTTAAGAAGACATAGACCATGATGTATCACAAGCATGAGAAGGCATCAAATCAATCTTCAGAAGGTACTTCAGAAGATTGCTTAGAAGGCACGCCCAGAAGCTACTTCGCTCCAAAGACGCATTTAGAAGGTCTTATTCAGAAGATTTCAAGATAGTAAAGATCGAGTTCGGAAGGTCTAAAGGAGTTGCTAACAAGTGCTTACAAAACTGCTGCAGAAAGTACATAAGTGCTGCAGAATTCTGTAGAAGTGCAGAAAGTGCTGCAGAATGCAGACAAGTGCAGCAGAATTTTCCCAACAGCTATAAACGGCTACATTTTCATTGGATATCGATATCAACGACTCTTTTGGGCTAAAACATCTATAATTACCTCATGGAAGATCTCATTCAAAGTGTGAGAGTTGGTGAGAAGCTTGGGTCAATATTTTCTATCATATGGATTCCTTAGAAGCTTTTGAAGTTCATCTTATCTCTCAACCATATCTAGTGGACTTACAAAGTCATATGAGAATATTTTGAGTATGTAATAACTATATAGAAAGTGTATATTGAGAGTTATCAGGTAAACCTCCAAACTAGTGTAGTTCGCACAAATCCAAACACTTACCTTGTTGTTGTACCTTACTAACATGACATGAGTTTGCTTGATTGTTAGAGAAGAGGGCTAAGGAGTTTCCTTAGAGGTTTAAGTTTCTAGACTTGGAAAAACTAGTGGTTAAGTTGCTAGAATTTGGAAAAGACTAGTGTGACAATTGATAGAGCTGTGGAAGAAAACTATTAGTGTTGTAGCCTGTGATGACTTGTAAACTATTGGAAAATAGTGAATTCTCACTAGGTGTGAGAAGTGAATGTAGCCTTTGGCGAGTTGGGTGAGTAGCTTCAAAACCTTCAAAGTTCTATCATCCTTGAAGTCTATTTGATATTCCTCTAAGTGATTCGGTTGGTCAAGCAAAACAAATTTTAAAAGGGTCACAATTCAAGCCCCTAATTTAAAAGTTGCAGATGGCAGCTGGATTGGCATCGAAGCTGGAAGAAATGGTCCTACCATCTCTCATCTAATGTTTGCTGATGACTTGCTCCTTTTTGGGCAAGCATCAAAGCATCAAATTTTGTGTGTTTTGCAGATCATTGAGGCTTTTTGTACCATGTCAGGGCAGCTGGTTAATCTCCAAAAGACAAGCATTATGTTCTCTGGAAACACTCCTAATAATACCAGGCAAGAGATTGCAGCTATATCTGGTTTCAGGGAGGTTCACAGCATGGGAAAGTATCTTGGAATTTCGTTATTAGGGAGATCTCCAAACAGAAATGACTATCACTACTTGATAGAGAAAGTGCAACAAAAGCTTGCAGGTTGGAAAGCACGTCAATTATCTAGAGCAGGAAGAGTCACCCTTGCTAAGAGTGTTATTGAGGCTATGCCCATTTACCCTATGATGGCTGCCTCAATTCCTAGAGGGGTGCTTCATAAGTTGGAAAAAATTGAGAGAAGATTTGTTTGGGGAGACGAGGAGGGTCAGAGAAAGTTACATGCTCTTAATTGGGATGTAATAACTAGACCAAAGCACCTTGGTGGGCTTGGGTTGTGAAGGCTCACCAATATGAATACAACGTGTCTTCTCAAGCTTGGTTGAGATCTAAGAAGTAATAAAGACAACCTTTGGTGCCAAGTTCTCAAAGGTAAGTACAACAGACCTACTGATGGTGAAAAGCAGTGGATTCACAAGAGCTATGATTCGAGCTTATGGAGATCTCTAGCACCTCTAGAGTCCTTCTTCCAAACCTATGAATTTTGGGTCATTGGAAATGGTAAATCAGTGCATGCTTGGAACCAAAGATGGATCAATACAGAATTATCTATTGTGGATTCAAATGTTCCTATTCCTAGGGATATGGAAAACATGAAGGTAGCTGATCTAGTTACAACTTCTGGTAACTGGAATTTTGAAGCTCTAGAGGACTGGGTTCCTGAGGATAGGCTAGTTCAACTCCATGCTCTTCCCCCCTAATGAGAATGCAGGGGAGGACCTTTGTGCTTGGCCTGATAGCATGGATGGGCAATATAAAGTGGCTAGTGGATACAACTTGCTTTGCAACTTTGATGATGATCCTAAGACATCAACTTGGCAGGCAATTTGGAAATTGGAGACTAGAGAAAGAGTCAGACCTCATATATGGATCATTGGTCATGAGAGGCTCTTGACAAATGAGAGGAAAGCTAAATTGCACTTAGGATCCCCTGATTGCCACACTTGCACAGGAGTGACAGAAACCAGCTTACATGTTCTAAGGGACTGCCCTATTGCTTTACAAGTCTGGATGCACCTTGTGAAGCCTATACATCTTAATATGTTGTTCAACTGTGATCTGCAGGCTTGGATTACTGTGAATCTGAATGATAACCTGGGAATCATCACCGATTACACTTGGTCCAGTATTTAATGCTTGCCAATCTCTGTGGTATTGGAGAAACAAGCTTGTTCATGACCCAACCTTTGTCATACCTGGCATCCTTGGGAGACAATTATAAAAGAAACTAAAGATTATTTTGAGATTCAAAAGCATCACATTCTGCAACTTGTTGCTAGCAAAATGCTAAAACTCATCAAATGGATACCCCCTGATGCTAATTGGATCAAGCTTAATACAGATGGTTCCTGTCTGCACGACTGTGGATTGGCTGGTTGTAGAGGTCTTTTAAGAAACTCCAACGGTACTTGGATGGGAGGATTTTCCAAGTCTCTAGGATATTGTAATGCTTATGTGGCTGAGTTGTGGGGAGTCTATGAAGGTCTTATCCTTGCTCAAAGCAAAGGATTCAAGAATTGTGGAGTTGGATGCTGCTACCATAGTCACGGTACTTCAGAAAGGTACCCTTGGGAGAAGTGATGGTTGGTGCCTAATTCGCAGGATTAGAGAAATTCTGAGGGATCCAGATTGGCGCATTCATTTTCAGCATATTTACAAAGAAGCGAACATATGTTCGCATCTCTTGGCTAGCATTGGAAATCAACAAGTTGACGACATTTTGTACTATGATGTAATGCCTGCTAGGTTATACAAAGCCATTAAATTTGATAACAATGGAGCTGTGTCTCCACGCTTAGTTTTGAACTAGTTGTGTTGTTGTTGTTCTGTCTTTCCTGGGCTTTTTAAGCCCTCTTTTCAATCAAAAAAAAATTGACCGAAAAAGTGCACATTAAGTTACTTCCAAGAAAAATGTTCTATTAGTAAAATGTATTTAATAATTTTTAATTTACATTCAAATATTTTATGAAGTTTCTTAAATTTGATGGTCTATTCGGAAAAACACGTAGAATAATAAAACGGTAAGAACCGGATGTCGAACTCAAGGATTGCACGTACTTATCAATTTAAAGGTCTAGTTACTAAATTGAACAAGGGACTAAATTTAGTTGTGTTGACAATAATATAAAAAATAACAATAAACTGTTTTTTGTGAGTTTTAGAAAATAAATCGAAGAACGCTTTTGAAATTACTAGAGGATAAAAGAAGCTAGGGATGAATTCCTATTGACTCCACACTATTGCAAAATGATTTGTTATAGAAAATTACTCCCTCTTTACCTTTGTTATCAAACCCACAACATTAATCAATTCCTAATTCCTTAGGCAACTAATCCTTTGTAAACAACTAAAACCCCTAATTCCATAGGTGATTCTAATTTAGAACAAGCATTACAATCAAGGGTTTTCAAGATACAACAACTCCAAAACTATTCCTAGACTAAGAATTGAAGGTGCTCAATCTTAAGCATTCATGCACAAAACTTCCATCCAATACATAAACCATACATCATTTCATGGATGATCAATTCATAAAAAGCATTAAGAACAAAGATTGAATACACAAAGGAAGAGGGAATATAACATTTAAATAGATCAAAATCAACTACAATAGTGTTTCATCAATATTAATTCATCCCTAACCAAAAGGTATTTAGCTAGACATAGAGGAAGAGGAAATCAAACATAAAAGAGAACTTAATAGATAGAGTGACCACATTGAAGCTCCAAAATCTTGTTCCCAAGCCTTGATTCTTCAATGATGATGAAGGGTGATGATCCTTGGTCGCAGCTCCTGCCTCTCTCTCAAAGCTAGGTTAAGAATATGGCAAAAGATCCCTAAGTTGGATGAAAATTGCAACTTAAAACCAATTCGCAGAGGAAAAGGGCCCAAGCGCACGACAGAAGTGCTTGAGCGCATGGTAGACAGAAACACCAGATGAGATACAAAAGCGCTTGGGCGCATGACAAACAGCAACAACAGATGTGAAAGCGCCCCAGACGCATGCAAAAGCACTTGGGCGCATGGCAAACTGAAGCATCAGATACTGAAGCGCCCAAGATGCATGCAGAAGCGCTTGGGCGCTTTGTAGTAGATCTTTGTAGTAGGCTCTCCAAATGCTCGGCACACGCATCCTCGGGCGCACGGTGGAACTCTTAGCAACTCAACTCATTCTTTCAAGCTTCAACAAGATCCAAAACATCAGTTTGCACCTGAAAATCATGGTTATGACAAATGTGGCAATTTGTAGTCCAAACTCAATGCAATTTCATAATATCAAAATAAAAACACTTAGTTTTAGACCTTCAAAACTATATGCAATGCAGACTTGTCAGAGTCCCTAGAGAGTCTCTAAACCCTGCTAATGCTGAGAAACTTCTGGGTAAGATGGGTAAACTGCTGGCTGTTGATGATCCCTTGAAAGCTGATGTATATATGCGCCATTTCCTGAGGGCTAGAGTGGAGATTGATGTCACTAAGCCTCTGTGGTCAGGAAGATGGCTCCAAATGGCGTCTATGGATAGGCTATGGCTCCAGTTTAGGTATGAAAGGCTCCAAGGGCCTTTCTATAAATGTGGTATGCTGGGACATGATGAAAAGCATTACTCTGCTCCTAAGGCTATTGCTGCTTTTGACCAGTTTGCTCCTAAATATGGGGATTTTCTGGTTGTGATAATTCTCTAAATTATCTATTTTTATTATTCTTTATGAAGGGAAAATTGTCATATACTCTATATTTAAATCTTGTTTTTCTCTTAGTTTAATGTTAATTGGTCATGATTAGTTTGTTAAACATTTTAATGATTATGGTTAAATTTGGTTGCAACTTTAAGCATAATAGTTATAAATTTAGTATTCTTGTAGGTTCCCTTTGGTGATAGACATGTGTTATTGGTAGCATGAGGAAGTAACAGTGCAAGCATCATAACCTTATTTCTTCTAGCCCATGATCGTGAGCAAGTTGATCCAAAGAATTATGAGGTGAATAATTAAGGTCCATTATCATTACTTGGAGCCCAAAAAGAAATACCTAGATGGAACACTAAAAGGAAGAGGATCATGTCTTGGGGAGAAAGAAAAAGATATGCATGATAATTAAAAGATTTGAAGGAATTAAAAGGAGGAAAAAAAACAAGAATTAAGGAAGGAAAGTCTTGGGGAGAAACAAAGGGAGCTCGAAGAGAATTAAAAGAAAAGAGGAGAATTAAGAAAAGTAGAAAGGGGAGAAAAAACAGTACCTTCGGCAAAATAGTTTTGACGGCTGGAAGTTGTTTTTAGAAGAGAAATTGGGAACCTATCAATCACCGTGAGCGAGATAGCGAGGATCCGATGGTAATCGGATCATCTTCATATTTTCATGGAGTTCTTTCTGTTCCCTTTTACTCTTTTAATTATTATCTCTATTTCTATGTCTAGCTAAATTTCCCGTTGTTGGGGATGAGTAACAATTTATGAATCTCTTATATTGTTGAATTAAACCTCTATTATTTGAATTAACGTTATGATTTATGTTTCAATCTCTGTTCTTAACGCTTTTTAGGATTTGATCACTCTTAGGATGATTTACGATAAGTGATTATGAATGGAAATTTGAATTACATATGCTTGAGAATTGAAATCGGTTTATCTCTAGTCTAGGAATAGTCATTGGTATTCAGAATCATAGGATAATTGTTGTTATAACTGCTTATTTCTTTTTAAGGTCACCTAAGGAATTAGGGGTTTTTATTAGAAATAAAGGTTCTTTTACCTAAGGAATTAGGATTAGAATAATTATAGCAATTTGATTATAGATCATAAAATAAGTTCAGTAACATGTTTGATTCGTTAGATATAAGAGTGAAGTAAATTGAAGCTCGTCCCCAAATAGGCTTGAGATCAATCCAAGACTGTTCCGTGAATTGAGGGAGATGCAATTTGGTGGAAGACCGTGTGAAGATGCAAACAAGCATCTCACCAATTTTGCACAACTATGTGAAACAGTGAAAGTGGATGGTAATACTGATGAAGCTAAGAAACTGAGGCTTTTTCCATTCTCTCTAAAAGATGAAGCCAAAGAGTGGTTTGACTCGCAACCCGAAGGTAGCATCACTACATGGGATGCTCTTGAAGACAAATTCCTCGAACAATTTTTCCCTCCTTCTATGTTCATTAAGAAGAGGGGAGAAATCAACAGTTTTGAGCAAAAAGAAGGTGAGTCGCTCTATGAGACTTACAAAAGATTCAAGATCACATTGAAGGCTTGCCCAAATCATGGTTTTTATGACCATCAGCAAATGCAAATCTTTTGTACTGGGTTGAGACCAAATGCTAGGATGATGCTTGATGCCTTAGCAGGTGGTTCTTTGAATTTCAAGACCGCGGAAGAAGCAAGACAAATAATTGAAGCTATGGTTTCAAATTATTACTTGGCGGCTCATGATAGAGGAGGTACATCTAAAAGAGGTCTCTTTGACTTAGATGCTCAAACTGTCGGATTGGTTCAACAGAAGATAATCACTCAACAGTTGGAAGAACTGAAAAAGGGAATGGAAGCTCTAAAGTTGAATTCTGTTCAACACCATTCTGCTCAGGTAAATGCTGTGACAAATTTGAAGTGTGATTACTGTGAAGGTCCACATTCTAACCAAGACTGTGAACTTCCCCTATCAGTCCAAGAGAAGGTATTTTTTGTCAAAAATAATCCATATTCCAACACCTACAATCCGGGGTGGAGGAATCACCCAAATTTCTCTTGGAAGGATCAAGGGAAAAGCCAAAATTCTCCTCAATAGAAAGCAGATTGGGAGATAGCCATTGAGAAACTAGGTACACAAACTTCTTCATTCATGGAGGAGACAAGGGTTGGTTTTAAAAATCAAGAAGCTAGCTCTAGAAATCAAGAGGCATCCATCAGAAATCTTGAGACTCAAGTGGGACAATTGGCCAAGCAAATTTCACAAAGACCTCCAGGTGCTCTTCCTAGTGACACTATCCCCAACCCAAGGGGTAATGAGACAATGAATGCAGTTACCACAAGGAGTGGAAAAATAATCGAAGCTGTAGCAAAGAAGAGTGCAGAAGATGTGATAGAGTCCCAAGGATAAAGATCCTATGGGTGTGAATGGACCTTCTAAGGTGCAAGAGGATATGCATGAGGAATCTAAGCTTTCAAAGCCGATCATCAAACTACCTTTCCCTCAGAGATTGAAGAAGGAGCAAGATGCAAACTGTTTGGTAAGTTTTTAGATGTTTTTAAAAAATTACAAGTTAACATTCCTTTTGCAGAAGCTATTGAACAGATGCCCACATATGCGAAGTTCATGAAAGATATCATTTCAAAGAAAAGAAGGATCGTGGATGAGGAAACAGTCATGCTCACCGAGGAGTGCAGTGCAATTGTGCAAAGGAAGCTTCCACAAAAACTCAAAGATCCCGGAAGTTTTTCTATTCTTTGCACTATTGGGGATAGAACTTTTGGGAAAACACTATGTGATCTTGGGGCGAGTATTAGTTGAATGCCACTCTCCATTTTCAAAAAGTTGGGGATTGGTCAAATAAAGAACACCATGATGACTTTGCATCTAGCTGATCGTTCAGTGAAGCATCCATATGGTGTAGTAGAAGATGTCCTTGTGAAAATTGACAAATTCATCTTTCCGGTGGATTTTGTGGTTCTTGACATGGAAGAAGACAATGACATCCCGTTGATTTTGGGTAGACCTTTCCTAACTACTGCCAGAGCTGTAATTGATGTGGCGGATGGAACTTTGACATTGAAAGTCCAAGATGAATTCGTGACTTTCAGTGTGCTCAAGGCCGTGGACCCTAGAAAGGGAAAAGAAAGGTGTTACCGTATTGAGGTGCTTGATCCCAAAATTGAAAAAGAAATCCAAGATCAAGCCCTCCACTCGCCTCTTGAGAATTCACTTGTTGTATCAAAATATTTTGAAGAAAGGGGTGACACTAAGAAAAAAGAAGTTGTGGCTATGTCAATGGATCCTCCGTTCTATTCCCCTCATGCAACTCCTAGAAAGAGGTACCTGAGAAGCTTAGTCCTCCACCTGAGCCAAATTGAAGAATCACCTATTGAAGAATCACCTCAACGTCAAGCTAGTGACGTTAAAGAAGCGCTTCATGGGAGGCAACCCATGCGAGGGAGTGTTCTATCTTTTTCTCTTTATCATTTTATTTTATTTAATTTTTTTTGTACTGTCCTTTCTATTTAAGTCTCGTACTGTGTTTTGCTGAATTGCTGTTAGACTTGCCTGTGACGTGTGAGCAGTAACACCCCATAACAACCTGTGAACTTTGTTGATTAATGACTTTGAGGGTTGTTGGGTGATTGAGTTTGAACACTTGTTTGCATTTGAATTCCTTACATATCACCATTTAATAAGTTAAGTTAGCATGTGCATGATGAACATTCAGTTGTCCAAAAAAATAATATGATTCTCAGCAACTGAGCATGGTAAAACAAGAAAACACTGGGCATTCATTTCATTGCTTTGACTCTCTCACAGCCTGTGAGCTTTAGAGCCTAAACACTTAATTTCTTGATTTGTGAGTGTCCATGCATGTGTATTTCTTCAAAACTTGAACTTAGTTCTTGTTTGCTTTTGCATCGCATATACACACACATACATGATTGAGGACTTCTGTTTTCTTGGTAGCTAGAGCCCTAAAGTGCCTGCCCTTAAATCTTGACCTTTGAGCAGCCAATTTGAGCCTTAAATCTTTTTTTTTTCTGGTTACAAACCTCATTACAAGCCACTTGTTTGGAACTAAGGAATGTGTTGTCATTATGGATCCTTAGATATGAACTAAGTTTGGGGTTGCTTGATGACAAGCAATTGTTCTAAGTTTGGGGTGGGTATACCAAAAATAGATTGTCAAAAAAAACATTAAAAAAAAAAAGAAAAGACAAGTACCAAAAATGTCAAAAAAAAAAAGAGAAACAAATGAAAAAGAAAAAGAAAAAGAAAAGCAAAAGAAAAAGAATACAATAAATATTTAGAAAAGATGACAAGGACAATTTTTCCTTGTGGGCAATTGATAACAAGGACAATTTTTCTTTGTGGGGAATTATTTTGCAGAAGTTTGGAGAGTAAGGATAGGATCTAAAGTGAAGAATGCATTTCTCAATTCCAATCAAGAAAGCCTAGATTCCAAAATTTATCCACCTTGACCCAAGCCCCATTACAACCCTCATAAAGTCCTCATGATATGTGTGGTATTTGTGTATGATTGTTTTTCTTAGAACTTTGTTCAAGCCTATGGTAGGATATACATGTATTCTGATTTGAGTGCATTACCCTATATACACTTAAGAGTGAATTTTGGTGAGCGTGTGAAGAGAGGGTTGATGTTGATGACTGGTTGTCCATGTTATTTTTGGTTGCTTCTGCTTGGTTTGCTTGCCAGCAAGAGTTTTTGGCTGTTTGGTTTCTTGATTGCACAGTGTTATGAAATGCTTGAATGATGGTGATTTGTGGAATTTCATTTGTTGAACTTGTGTTTTGATTCCAACCCAGTGGCCAATGTGTGTTGTTGCTTGAGGACAAGCAATGATTTATGTTTGGGGTGGTGATAATTCTCTAAATTATCTATTTTTATTATTCTTTATGAAGGGAAAATTGTCATATACTCTAGATTTAAATCTTGTTTTTCTCTTAGTTTAATGTTAATTGGGATGATTAGTTTGTTAAATATTTTAATTATTATAGTTAAATTTGGTTGCAACTTTAAGCATAATAGTTATAAGGTTTAAATATGTATTTAGTCCCTGCAAATGTCCCTGTTTTTCGATTTAGTCCCTGTAAATTTATTTTTTTTAAATACGTCCCTGCAAAATAACTTTTTTTTGAATATGCCATTCCGAAAGTTGGAATTTTAAATACGTCCCTGCAAAATAACTTTTTTTAAGTACGTCCCTGCAAAATAACCTTTTTTTTGAAATACGTCCCAACAAAAAAAAAATTGTGATATTTTGCAGAGACGTATTTAAAAAAAAAATTATTTTGTAGGGACGTATTTAAAAAAAAAACTATTTTGCAGGGACGTTTTTAAAAATTTTATTTTGTAGGGACGTATTTAAAAAAAAAGTTATTTTGCAGGGACGTATTTAAAAAAAATAAATTTGCAGGGACTAAATCGAAAAACAGGGACATTTGCAGGGACTAAATACATATTTAAACCTAGTTATAAATTTAATATTCTTGTAGGTTCCCTTTGGTGATAGACATGTGTTATTGGTAGCATGAGAAAGTAACGGTGCAAGCATCATAACCTTATTTTTTCTAGTCGATGATCGTGAGCAAGTTGATCCAAAGAATTATGAGGTGAATAATTAAGGTCCATTATCATTACTTGGAGCCCAAAAAGAAATACCTAGATGGAACACTAAAAGAAAGAAGATCATCATGTCTTGGGGAGAAAGAAAAAGATATTGTAACCGGAAAACGGATACTAGGGAGAATAAACTCCGGTAATACCCTTACTCAAGCTAGGAAAGGTAATGAATTAGAATACCCTTCGATGGAGATGAGTTGAGAGAGGAATAAAAGATAAATTCATAGTGAGAAGTTTATATTTGATTTGTAATGATTGGTTGATTTCATTAAATTCTGACAACCTATAAATAGGCAAGATTGTACAATCATATGCTAGGAATATTCTCTAGTTGGTGACAACTCATAGATCTAGAAACTTCTAATAAAAGACGAAAATAAACCCTAATTCATCACTAGGAACAAAAGAACAACACGGTAATTATTTAAAACAAGGTAAATTCCTAGAATTTACTGAAATGCTGTCACAATACCCCCGCCGTCAAAACATCCTTGTCCTCAAGGATGGACATTTCCAAGTGCCATGTTTTGGAGGTAAAGTCTTCCATTTGAGTAACATCTCTTGAGCAAGAGCATTTCTCTCAAGAATCATCTTCCTGTGCAAGACAACATCCATCATAAACTGAGCTGGAGTTATATTTGGAATTTCTTCAACAGTCTGTTTGGCATCCTTCAGATAAAAAGATCCCAAAATGACTTCATCATCAATTTGATCTTCAAATACTGTTTTATACCATTGGCTAGACGAAAGCCTTCCAATTAATGACAACATCTCATCAGCTGGTTTACAGATCCAACCAACACCAGTAATTAAAACTATAGCCTTCCCATCAATATCAACACCAGCCTCCAATGTTTCAGTAGTGAGCTCAATGCAATTCCAAACAACAACTATACACTTTAAGTCTATGGCATTATTTCTGGCTGTTCCTCTGCACTTTTCATTTAAGCATGTAATGGTATTTGAGGTCTCCAATTCATTGCCCGTGGAAGATCCAATTCCATGCAACCCACCATAACAATTTATTGTCCCTTTTGAATCATAATTCTCCAGACCCAAATACTTAGAAAAGAGAGCTTGAGGACACTCTTTCATAACTTGCAGACCTCTTGTTACGGAACCCCCATAAAATTTGCCATGCTTAGAAAGTAATCCCCTCCATTTGAGCCTCATTTCAGCAACAAAAATATGTCCATGTTTAACCCTTTTCCTATTAACATCTTCTAACTCTTCAGTTCTGTATGTTGCACTAATGAAGGTATACAAACCAAGAACAAGTCGAGCAACACCCCATATAACCTCTTCCAATTCTTCACAGTCAAAAGATAGTTCGAATGCTTTAACATGCACACCATAACTAAGTGAAAAGCATGAACATCGACTGTACAATACATCAGAAGAAAATTTAATACTCTCTTGTATCATTCTAGCTAAGGCCCTAACAATCCTTCCCATGATTCTCTTCTCAATAGTGAATGAATACACATTTTTAATACTGATTAGTGTGTGTTGTGTAATAACATTTGCCTTGCCATACTCTTTCACTAATGATTTTGACAAATAAATGAGGTATTTGTCATAAATTGTGTCAGGGATAGTGACTAAAAGTAGTGATAGAAATACTACTAATGCCAACCTCCAAGAGAAGTATGTTGCAGAGACAACCCCAGATATAAATGCTGGTAAGTGTGTGAAAAATAAGAGTACCTGATTCATAACTTTAGACAATTCCAGAGCAACAACTTCAGACTCATTGTTAGAGCACTCAATTGTGATGTTATTCCAGAGAGTCATCGGGTTTGGATTCAAGGGAGCTCCATTGCAATATCTCATCATGAGGCCAATAGATACACGCAGCCAACTCAGGTCCTCAGGGGTTTCCAAATCACCGCAAGACAAACAACTTTGTACTGCAGCAACATTTTGTATTTCCGATTGAGTTGTTGTTCTGTCCATACAGAGACAGTTACTGAGCATGCTTTTAACAAGCATGTAGTGGTCGCCGGATATAGCCTTGACCTCGGAATACATATTGGAATTGGATGTTCCATAAAAACCAATATCATCAAGAAGAGAAGACACAACATCACCAACAATTGAAGTGAGAAACACAAGGTCAACAGTTTTACTACCACCCTTAGAATTAGTGGAAAACACACAATTGATGAGAGGAGTTGGCAATTTATCAAACATCTGTTGTGCATAAGTGGAGTAGCCACATTTTAAACAAAAATTGATTAGAGAATTTGATACAGATAGGTTGAAACGACGTATCGGAGCAGTGATAATATCGGATGGTTTCGGTGGTGTGTCGACCCTTGGTGATGGCGATGCTGATGCAATGGTCTGAACCCTACTTTTGCTGTTTGAGTGCTCTTTCATCTATGGAAACCCTACTTTTGCCAATAGACAGCATCTTTGGCCTAAAGTCAGCAGGTTGCCAACTAGCAGAGTGGTGCCTTGGATGTGCACTGGTGATTTTAATGATATGGTGTCTCAGTGTGAAAAGGATGGTATTTAGCCTGTGGAGGAGAGGACATTGAATTTATTTAGAGAGTTCATCTCTGGTAACAACCTAATGGACATGGAGTTGAAGGGGTGTAAGTTTACATGGGTTAGTAACCCTAGAAATGGAGTTGCCACAAAAGATAAGATTGATAGGGTGCTCATTAATTGGGAATGGAGAGAATTGTTCCCTAATGCTACTGCTACTGCCCTTCCTATAATCAATTCAGATCATTCCCCTATCATTATTTAACCTAGCCCTAATGACTCTAGTGGTAGGAGATTCAGATTTGAGAGCATGTGGCAAGAACATCCTGAGTTCCCTGATATGCTAGTTGACAGCTGGAACTCTGCTCCTGAGAAGCCTAAGGGTTGGCAGGATCTAACCTCTAAAGTGTCAAAGAGCAAGCAGAGCATGGTTAGATGGCACAAGAAAACTTTCAAAAATGCCCAAAAGGAGATGGACAGGCTTAGTTGTTTGCTGCAGGATGCTTTGAATAAACCTAAGAAACTGATTGTGTGGGATCATGTTCAAGAATTGACAAGGATGATTGATGATCTCTGGAAGCAGGAGGAAATGTATTGGAGTCAAAGGTCTAAGGTGAAATGACAGAAATATGGGGATAGAAACTCAAGACTCTTCCATGCCTCTACTCTGTAGAGAAGAGACAAGAACAGACTTCTGAGAATAAAGGATGATATGGGTGTGTGGCATGAAGGGCAAGACCAGATTATGGATGCTATCTTCTCTTACTTCAGAGAGGTATACAGGGCTGATAATGTGGAGGGTATTGCTGATTGTATGTCTTTGGTGCCTAGTTTAATATCTGAGGACATGAATTCAAGATTGACTGCTAAAGTGTCTATTGAAGAGGTGAAGTCTGTTGTGTTCTCCATGGGTGCTCAAAACGCCCCTAGCCTTGGTGGTTTGAATGGTATGTTCTATGAAAAGAACTGGGAGCTTATAAAGGATGATGTTTATGCAGTTGTTTTAGAATTTTTTGAGCTTGGTGTTTGCCCTAAGGCTGTCAATGAGACTATTGTGGCCCTCACTCCTAAAACTCTTCTTCCTGAAGCTATCTCTCAATTGAGGCCCATTAGTTGTTGTAACGATATTTATAAAATCATCTCTAGGGTCATGGTGATGAGGTTAAAACCTACTATGGGCAGCATAATTACCCCCCAGTAAAGTGCTTTTGTGGGGGGTAGAATGATCCAAGATAACCTCACTGTGGCTCAGGAGGTGTTTCACAGAGTCAAGAGAAAGCAAAAGGGGTTGAAGAAGGTTGCTGTTCTAAAGTTGGACATGAGCAAGGCATATGACAGAGTTGAGTGGGGGTTCCTAAGGCAGACTCTACTGGCATTGGGCTTTCATCAGACATGGGTGGATCAGGTTTTGTTACTTGTAACCACTGTTACTTATAAATACCAAGTTAATGGTTTTTTGAGCCAGTCTTTGTCTCCTGAGAGAGGGCTAAGACAAGGGGATCTCATTTCCCCTTATTTATTCATAATGGTGTTTGATGTTTTCTCTAGAATGCTATCTCATAAAAAGTCTATGCAGGTTCTAAAGGGGGTCGAAACTGCTGCAAATGTTCCACTAACTCACCTCTTCTTTGCTGATGATGCTTTACTTTTTGCTCATGCTTCCTAGGAAGAATTATATGCTCTAATGAACATCATTAATAAATTCTCTAGAGCTTCTGGTCAAAGGGTAAACCTTCAAAAATCTGGGTTGGTTCTGAGCCCTGACATTCAAGGCCCTCTTAGGCTCTCTCTGGCCAATGTGTTATCTATTCCAATTTGGGACAATGCTGGCTGCTATCTAGGTGTTCCTGCTGAATGGGGCAGATCAAAAGTGCAGGCTTTGAGGTGGATTAAGGAGAGGACTATGAACAAGATGGAGGGGTGGAAGGAAAAACTTCTCAACCAAGCTGGTAAAGAAGTTCTTATCAAGGCAATAATTCAGGCCATCCCCTCCTACATCATTTCTATTGTTCTTATGCCTAAAACTTTTTGTAAAAGTCTTTGCTCTATGGTGGCAGAGGAATACACTGGAAGTTGTGGAACATTTTAGCCTCTAACAAGTCTCATGGAGGCTTGGGCTTCAAAGATTTTGCTGACCAAAACCTAGCCCTGCTGCCTAAACAAGCCTGGCGCCTTATTCATGATCCTAATAGTATTTGGGCTTCTACTCTGCTAGGAGTGTACAGCAAGAATGAATCTTTCTGGGAGGTGAAAAGCAAGAGTGGTGACTCTTGGGTTTGGTCTAGTTTGCTGAAAGGCAGAGATTTACTTAGAAAGGAGGGGAGATGGTCTATTGGTAATGGCAGTTCTGTGGATATGCATAGAGACAATTGGCTTGCTATTGGTGAAAGAGTTACATGTGATACTGGTTCTTCTATTACAAAGGTGGGGGAGTGTATTGATAGCTCAAACAAATGCTAGGATGTTCAATGCCTTGCCTCTAATTTTAGCCCTGCATCCGCAATGGAAGCTCTAAAAACTCGTATTGGTCTTCTAGGGGAGCAGGATATCCTATGGTGGCCTCACACTCACTCAGACATTTATGATGTTAAATCAGGGTACTATAGGGTCCACCAGAGTGCCTAGAGTCAACATATGGGTCCTAGCTCCTCATCAAACACCCCAAAAGAGCTATGGCAGAGGATTTGGAGTTCTAAGGTTCCCCAAAAGATTAAAGTCTTTATATGGAAGCTTTGCCTCAATGCTTTGCCAATCAAGCACAACCTTCAGAGAAGATGACTCCTCAGATGCCCTTTATGCCCTATTTGCTCTAATGATATGGAGACAGTGGAACATGCATTCCTTCTCTGCCCATGGGTCACCCCTATTTGGTTTGGTCTCAACATCTCAAAAGTTCCTAATCCACTGAATGTATCCCTATGCAATAATTTGCTAATTGATTTGCTTTGTGGGCCTAACTCTAATGGTGATCTTGATCACCATGATACCCTTTATCTATTCGTGGCTCTTTGGTTTATCTGGCAGGGGAGAAATGAGTTGGTCTCTGATGAAAAAGCACCAAATCCTCTGGGTACCTTGCATAGAGTCAAGTCCTATGTGGGTGAGTTGATGGAGTCTATTGTCCAGCAAATCAACAGTCGTCCAGGCATGGGTTACTAAACTCAATTCTGATGCTAGTTACCCACAGACTTGGCGTGTCTTTGGAGGGTTCATTGCTGGAAATCATGTAGGAAAACTGGTGGGGGGTGATACTCACAGAGATGTTGCTTCCGATGCTCCGGCTGAAGCTTTGGTCCTTAGGCGCTCAATGATCTATGCAAACAACTTGAGTATTCGTGATGTGGTCCTAGAATCTGACAATCAACGCCTCATCGGTGCTTGTAGAGGTGAAATTGAGATCAGAGCAATTGGAAGTATCTTGAAAGACATAGCTATTCTCAAAACTCACATCAATTCGTGTGGATTTACCTGGGTTTCGCGTGATGGGAATAGGGTTGCTAATGAAGTTGCTGCTCGAAATCGCAACAACAATCTCCCTGCTAACTGGTTACGTAATCCTCCACCTGAGATTCGAGTCCTTCTACATCAAGATTTGAGGCGCTGATGGTGTTTGATGTGTGATGCGTTTGAGCTACTTCTGTCTTTCCCTTTTCCTCTTTTAGGGTTTTGGTTGTGTCGCTGTTGTGAGAATTTATGGCAATATTTATATTGGTGTAAGTTTGGTGATTTCTGTTGTAACTCAATTATTGTTGGTTGCTACTCCTAGTCGGTACCCGTTGTGTGTTGGGCTATCCGCATACTTCTTGGGCCACTTTCTAGTGTAATTGGTTTGGGCCTTGTCCCTTGTTTAATGAAATCAATTGACACTTTGGACCCAAAAAAAACACAAAAATATTTGAATTGTGCATATATCTCACTTTTTTTCTTTTGCAAATTAACATGTTTCAAAAAATAGCTAGACTTCTGTTGTGAGTGAAATAACCAATGTTTAGAAAACCGAACCGGTCATTGAACCGGTGAAGGCACTGGTTCGAGGTTCAATGATTTAACCGTGTTTGAACCAAATCGGACATTGAACCGGTGAAAACACAGATTATATAAGAATAATAAGTGACAAATTTCAGATATAACTAAGTTATAAACTAAGATAAAATAATTATTAAACATATTTCAAATGACAATATATTAATAAAAAAATGTATATGTAATTTTACCCTTCTATTATTGGTATTAATATTAATATGGCAAAATTACACCAGGGAACTTTAACTTATTTATTTGTAACAAGTTGGCCCTTTAAGTTTCTTTTGTAACAAATAGGCCCTTTAAGTTACCCGACGTTGACACCGTTGGCCCTTTTAGTAAAATGTAATATCGTTCATGACATCAAAATACACCAAAATATGTTTGTTTGCATCAAAATACATAAGCTAGAGTAGTCACAATATATAAAGTAGCATTACATCAAAATATATAAGCTAGAGAAATAATTAAAAGGGCCTATTTGTTACAAAAAAACTTAAAGGTCCAACTTGTTACAAATAAATAAGTTAAAGGTCCCCTGGTGAAATTTTGCCTATTAATATTTTATAGTATATTAAAAATATTGCATGTTTTTGCACGATATTTTTATCGTTTTATAGTATATTAAAAATATTGCATGTATTTGCTATCAGCACCTCATTCCAAAGGGAGGGATTCTCACCTAAGAGTCTCCATTTCTGATCACCTAACAGACAAATGTTCAACTGCATAAGACCCGACAGCTAAAATACCACCCACTATTCTATTTAGCAATCTCTGGCTACTTAACCCACGAACTCTTCTTAAAGGAACACCTATTTTTTGATCACGAATTTCATCGACATTTGAAGAAAAAAATATGGAAAATAGGAACGCTACATAGAACCAATCTTAAGAGAACATTTGTCCTCTAAAACTCCTAAACATTTTGCTCCACAAGCCAAACCTCTCTTTCAAAAACTTCCTAATAGGGAACACCAATAGTGACCCTCACAAGCAGCAAGCCAAGGCATCAAGTCCAGCTAAATCTGATGCACACATCAGCAATAGTAGTAACAGTTAGGACTAGTTGACTAGTTTCAATAGTGTGTTGACTCACCTGTAAGGTGCTGATGTGGCACCATTCTGTTATACACTCAACAGTGTATATAAGTTCATGTAACAATTCATTCCATCTATGAAGAAGATAATATTCAATTTTGTTATCATGGTATCATTCGCCATAACCGATTCTATTACCTTCGCTTTCGCATCCTAACCGCAAGCTAACCGTAAATTGTATCTTCTTCACCGCTTCCGAGCTTCTCTTCGCATCCATGGCGTCGTCACCACAGCAAAGCAACAGTGGTTCACCATCACAAAACACCTCACCTTCTCAAAATGCTTCTGTATTCCAAGGTCTCTCCAATTCATCATCGTCTCATCACTTTGCAACAGGTCCCAAACTATCCATCAAACTAGATGACAAAAATTTCTTGCTTTGGAACCAACAAGTTGAAGGCATCGTGAAGATGCATAAATTGCATCGTTTGCTGGTTAATCCAACAATTCCTCAGAAGTATGCGAAGGAGGCTGGTCGTACCGCTGACATTGTCTCCCACAAGTTCGAGAAGTGGCTCGTGCAAGATCAAACACTGTTCACTTGGTTATTATCTACACTCTCTCAAAATCCATCTCGAAGGTCATCACAAAAGTTCACACAATTGTTGATGCGTCGACTTCCACCGGTGAAGTAATCACAGATTCATACTTAACAGATGTTGTTCTTGATGGTTTACCGGAAGAATACAATTCTTTCATCATGATGATTTTCATCAAGAGCGAGACACCTTCCCTATCAGAAATTGAATCACTACTTTTGGTTCAAGAATCTCAACTTGACAAATTTCGTCAAGAACTCTCAGCCACTGCAACTGCTAATGTTGCACAAGCTTCTGGTTCGCATTTTAACTCGAACAACAATCACACGCAAGGTGTTCGAGGAAATGCCACTTGATGAGACCTTTGTTCCTCCACCCTCTGTTGCTCAATCTTCTGGTGCAAATGCTGCTGCATCCACTTCACAAAATGCTTGTGACAGTGCTGCCAACACCACTGCTACTGCCAACCTAGTAGAGGCTCTACCTCTTGATGTTACAGGTAACTCTTCTACTTTGAATGATGATCCTTATGAGGACTAGTATACTGATACAGGAGCCTCACATCATGTCACAGCCAATCAACAAAATCTGCAAACATGTAGACCTTATAGAGGCCACACACACATCACAATGGGAAATGGAAATAGTTCTGCCATCTCCTCTATTGGTAGTTCATCATTCACATCACCTATACACCCTCATATTAACCTTGTGCTCAATAATCTATTGCATGTACCTAATATAACTAAAAATCTGTTGTCTGTCTCCAAACTTGTACATGACAATCGTGTATATTTGGAGTTTCATGACCCTTATTACTTGGTAAAATCACAGGTCTCTAATGAAGTTGTGCTTCAAGGCAAGCTTGGACAAGATGACTTATACGTCTTCAAAGGCTTGCCTATAGTCAAACACAATTCTCCAGACTTAGTTTCTTTTGCACTGTTTTCTAATAACACTATGTCACCTACTATTTGTTCTGTTACAGCTTCTATTCCATCTGTATGGCATGCTAGGCTTGGTCATGCTAATACTCAAGTAGTGTCTCACATTTGAAGCAATGTAACATGAATTCATCTAATAAATTGTCTTTTGATTTCTACAATGCTTGTCAAATTGTCAAATCACATAGATTACATGCTCCACCATCACTTACACAACATCATACACCCTTTGATTTAATTTACACAAACCTCTGGGGCCCTGCAACTATGGTCTCTAGTGGTGGTTACTATTATTACATTGCCTTTGTTTATGCATGCACCAAATTTACTTGGGTATACTTTCTCAAAAAAAAAATCTAATGCATTGTCTGCCTTTGTTTTGTTCCATAAATTTGTTCAAACACAATTCTCTGCGAGCATTGAGTCTATTCAATCTGATGACGGGGGTGAATTCCTTCCCTTCACACTACATCTAGCCAGTTTAGGAATCACTCACAGGTTCACTTGCCCATACACTTCTCACCAAAATGGCTCAGTGGAACGAAAACATAGACACATTACTGAAATGGGACTCACCATTCTCTCTAATGCATCCATTCCCCTCACCTATTGGGATCATGCGTTCACCACAGTAGTACACCTCATCAATAGGCCTTTCTAACTTTATCTCTCCCTTCCAAGCCCTCTACCATGCAACTCCTAACTATCACCAAATCAAAACCTTTGGATGTGCTTGCTATCCTAACCTAAGACCATATAACAAACACAAATTCCAATTCAAAAGTTCCCAGTGCATCAATTTAGGATTGTCCCCTAGTCAAAAAGGCTTCAAATGTCTAACCTCAGGAGGCAAAATTATTATCTCCAAAGACATCACCTTTAATGAACAATGCTTCCCATATCCGACCCTTTTTCCCTCTGTTATCACAACTGCCAACTCAACTCCTCAAGAAACCTCGCTACTCATTCCTATTCCACCTCCTCCTCCTCCACCATTCAAAATTCACGCCATGATTACTCGGTTACAAACTGGTTCCCTCAAACCAAAGGTATTTTTCACTCACCTTGAGCCTACAAATGTGATAACAACACTCAAGGATGACAGCTGGAAACAAGCCATGGAAACAGAAATCCAGGCACTTACAACCAACAACACTTGGTCACTGACCACTCTCCCTCGCAATAGAAGAGCCATAGGAGACAAATACATCAGGGATCTTCTCACTAAAGCCTCTATGATAGATTGCAAAAGCATAGCCATACCAATGGCTTCAACTACAAAACTAGGAAGATTTGGAGCTGATAAAGTCACTGATCCACATGCTTACAGATCCCTAGTTGGTGCTCTACAGTATGTTACCCTCACAACGCCAGAGATAGCCTACTCAGTAAACAAAGTGTGTCAATTTCTCTCTAAACCACTTGAATCACACTCAAGAGCAGTGAAAAGAATTCTAAGATATCTAAGTGGCACACTCAACCAAGGTCTTCACTTTCATATTGCACCAGCAGACCAATTATTTACTCTGAGAGCTTACAGTGACACAAACTGGGGAAGTGACCCTGATGACCGTAGATCTACATCTAACTCTTGCATTTATTTGGGGCCAAACCTTGTATCTTGGAGCTCCAAAAAGCAAACTTTGGTAGCTAGATCTAGTCCTGAGGCAGAATATCGTGGGCTTGTTAATGCTACAATAGAACAGCTCTGGATACAGTCCCTATTAAAAGAGCTTAAAGTCAAGCATCAAGTGTCAGTTATGCTGTGTGACAATATCAATGCAAGCCAATGCCCACAACCCAGTTCTACACTCACGCACTAAACACCTAGAGCCGGACATTCATTTTGTTCGTGAAAAAGTCATTGCCAAGGCACTTAAGATCATTCATGTACCAGCAATTGATCAAGTTGTAAATGTTCTGACCAAACCACTGCCTGCTCCTCAATTTCAGTCACTGAAGTCCAAACTCAAGGTGATTCCAATCTATCCCCTTCAGTTTTAGGGGGGAATAATAGGGAACACCAATAGTGACCCTCACAAGCAACAAGCCAAGGCATCAAGTCTAGCTAAATCTGATGCACACATCAGCAATAGTAGTAACAGCTAGGACTAGTTGACTCATTTCAACGATTCTGCTACACACTCAACAGTGTATATAAGCTCATGTAACAATTCATTCCATCAACGAAGAAGATAATATTCAATTCTGTTATCACTTCCAACATAGGCTCCCACATGCTCAACTTTTGTGCTTAACTCAAATGGAAGACAAAAGGACTTTAAAGGATCCAAACCCACCTTACAATTCAATAACTCATACTACGTAGAAATGAAATTAGCTCCACCCGCATAAACATACTCTTTGAAAGGTTCACCTTTGCCCCAGAAACTAGCTCACAACACATCATTATCGACTCATAGCTGGAAGATTATCCATACCAAATCAAAATGGTATCATCCACATACTGAGATGGGTAACCACCAGACCCAAGTTCCCCATAAAGAACTCCTTGAACTTGTTAAGAAACACTACCTTCCAAATGTGCCCCCAATAAAATCCTCCACCACAAGGACAAAGAGAAAAAGTTGAACTAAATTACTTGTTTAGCCACTGTTTATGGTGCCAAAAATCTCTAGTTTGAAAAGCACATTAATATGGTGATGTATATAGGTAAAATGGAAATCAACTTTTTTAATCTATGAAAATTTAAAAGTAAAATCCAACCATGATAATTTGAAATGGATACAGATAAAGATTGATCTGCAGAACTATATAATAGGATTATAGACTTATAATTTGGAGGTTTAATTTCTGAAAAGAAGTCACATATATCACTATGATTTGAAGAGCATATGGTAGAAATAGAAAACTCAAATGAAAACAAATATGTGAGCCTCACCAATATGATGAGTGAAATAAAGGAAATAAGGAGCAGCCACGAAAGGTGAATCAATTGTCTCCTAAGTCTACTACTCACTATGTTCCCAAGAAGGATAAGGGGAAATCTGTTGTCATGGCGAGAAATGTTGAGCACGTGCATATGTTGGATGGTGACTCATCAAAGAGCCATCAGCCTAGGGGCCAACTTGGTAATTGTGAGATTATACCGATAGAGGCTGATAAGGATCTTAATCGTTTTAAGGGTACAAATAACATACTCTTAACTTCAGAGGAGGTGGTGGTGGTAGCAAAAAATATTCCCACTAAATGTATCGCTATGCAAAAGGATTCTTCGTCTTTGTCGGCTCCTCAACGGGGTATCTCTTCTGAGAAATCTACATTTGCTCGAAGTTCCCATATGAATACCCACACTCTAGGGGTGGTGGTGGTCCATTCTTCATCAAATAAATCTTTGAATCAAAATTTGCAAGATGTAGATCTATCCTCCACACAATCTCCCACGACAAGGACTGATTCATTAAATGTCTCTATATCAGATGCTATTGCCTCTGACATTCGAATTTTAGGGAAGGTCTAGTGGGATGTCTTAGATGATGAGGTTGTCGCTGATTCTCAAGAACTTGCGGCACCCAAAAGTCGCTTACTGCCTTAAAGTCTGTTTCTACTTCTAATCTAGTATTTGCTTCTAACATGAGAATATTAGGAAAACTTTGGGGTGCGATGTCAGATGATGTTGATGATCCGGCGGTCGCCGATACTAAGGGAACAATTGCTCAGCATGATTATTTTGAGTCGGTTGCGTCCAAGACCCAAAAGAAGAAATTGAGACAACAAAAGAAATTGGTCGTCGGATACAATACCTTCAAAGGCAAATTCTGCCTATATCTCCTTTTGATTTGATTTTGTATCTTGTTCTTCAAGTGTTCTTTATACCTTTCTAGGATGGCTTGTTTTAGGAAGTCTCTAACTTAAGGCTCCTTATTATTGCTTTTTTTAAGTTTCTTTTCTTGCCAATGGTTGTCTAGTCCCCCTCCTTGGCATCTCTTTCATCTTTTTTTTCTCTTTTTTTCTTCTTGATGTTTTTTTAACATCAAAATATTTTAACGAGACTTCTTTTCTTCTTTTGCTAAAAAATAATATATATATATATATATATATATATATATATATCTAGAGTTAGGATATATTGACACTAGGTGTCAAACTTAGTGAGTTACACCAACTAATAACTTCGCGTATGAAATGAAATTTACCAATCCGACCGTTGAACGAAAAAAATATTTGATGCGAAAGCATACAAAGTTTGAATATAATTATGATTACTTTATTAACCGTTTTTTGACAGATCATGGAGAGACTTAGAGGAATAGTAAAACATATATAGACAAGCAACTTTTTATATTCAAATTTAATCTCATTGAATCTTCTTTTTTTTTTTGGTTCAACGCATTGAATCTTCTTTATGTAAAAAAATATGGCCCAATTGCATTGAATGTTTTACTGCAAGTCTCATATTTAACACTTTCGTTTTTCGGTAATATATTTAATGCATAATTCATATTTAGGAGAAAATTAAATTATTTATTAAATAATAATTCATTCAGTAATAAATAATATGTTTATAACCAACATTGGTGGTGTCTGGACTGGGCGACAAAGCCCACTAAATGAATTGGACCTGGAGCCTAGCCCAATAGTTAGGTTCCATGTCCACACGCCTAATTATACATGGGTTAGTCCAATTACTTTGATCCATATCGACAGCCTTCTTTATCAAGCCTCAACGGCTCAGATTCACCCGATCGATCTATCGACTCATAGCTAACATGGATCCCTATAAATAGCCCGCATAACCACAAAAGGTACGCATTACACATTTCCTGCAAACTCCACAATTCTTAATACTGACTTGAGCGTCGGAGTGTCTTTGTAACTACCCCCTCTCGCTCAAAACACAAAGATCTGACTCGATAGGAGAAGTACTAATTGCAGTCTCGAATCTACCAGGAAAGACAGCAAGGTACAGAACATTGGCAACCACAGTTGGAGAGAAACATCTCTCACCTCATTCTTTCTCATTCACAGAGGACTTGCTCCTGCATTCCGATGGTTGCTCGTGTTAGATCTCGTGTGCTGTGCGTCGTTGTTACTCAAACTGTACCTCCCGTCACTCCTGAGGGTGTGGCTTTCACAGCTCCGCTCAACAATGAGGTTGTGAACGTTCCAGCTCCGCAGCCAATTCAAGTCCCGGCTCCTCAGCTGTCTCTTGCCCACGAGGGCGACATGCACGTTCTAGCCGCCCAGCCAGTCTCAATCCTGGTTCCTCAACCGGATCCTGCCATCCAGGGCGAGATTTCAGTCCCCGACCAGGCAGCCCAGCAAATCCTGAGCCTCTTGAATTACTGCTCACAGGCAGTGGCTCAGCAAGAAGTGGTATCCCCGCGAAAGAACACCACCTGTTTAGACGAAGAAGACTAAATAACAGGTCTCCACCCCGAAGGAGGTCTCATCACTAATCTCCCACGCGCTAAAGGAAGGGGATCACCCTCTCCCCCAAGTTTTTCCCCGACTACTCCAGATAGCACCTACTGGCCGGTTGAATCCTCCGATGGAAGTTTATCGCTTGCATCGTCCAACTCCCGTTATCGATCTCGAAGCTGGGATAGGTCCCCTAGGCGACATGGCCAGCGTTCCAGGTCTAGGAGATCCCCAAGAAGACGTGACCACCCAAATCTCCATCTCGGGGACGGGTCGCCTCGTTACGTCCCAGACACATCCCAAGGAGATCCATTCATGAGAAGGATCCACGACTACTCGATCGCGAGGGCACTGGAGAAAACCCATCTTGAGCATGTATGATGGGACTGGGGATCCAGACGACCATCTGTCATACTTCTCTTTGAGGATGAGATACCGGTGGCAAAGGGAGTCTGTCATGTGTAAGATCTTCCCCTTCAGTCTTGAGAATTCCACACTGGCTTGGTTTCCAGAATTAAGGCCAAACACAGTCTCGTCAAGGAGACAGCTGGTACAAATCTTATCAAATTGTTTCATTGCTTCTCGAGTGAAGCGTAAGTCGGAAGAAGTGCTCTGAGCCGTCAGACAAGGTGAGAGCGAGTCACGCAGAGAATATGTGGAGCATTTCAACAAAGAAGCTTCCAATGTTCGGAATCTTAATGACAAGCAAAGACTTTTCTGGATGAAGGAAGACCTGCAAAAGGGAAGCTCGTTCTAGGAAAACGTCAGGTTAAACAAACCCAGGAGCTTGGGAGAGTTCCTTTGAAAATCACAAAATTACATGAACTACGAGGAAGATGACATGGCGTACAGAGCAGCAGCCAAGAATGGAACTAAGAGGGTCACAACGCGAATCCTGACCTTGCCGCTTCAACGAGCATACCCCTCTGAATGCCTCCCAGACGAAGATTAGAGAAGAGCGGGCAAACACAGAGGCCCTCTGGGAAGTACTGTCGCTGTAACACCCCGGAAATAATTTAATTAAAATAGTTGATTGAATTATTAAAATAATTTGGAGGCGGGATATAGATAAATTAAAAGGTTAATATTTTATATGCGTAGGAGGTGAAACGAGTAAAGGAGGTGGTGACGTAGAGAGCCCAGTGTTTACTGAGCCATCAACTTAAACCCTGGGGGTTTAAGCCAAACCCTCATTCGCAGCAAGCAAAAGAAAAACGAAAGTGAGAGTGAGAGAGAGAGCATGCGGCGCAAAGAGGGAGAGAAGAGGAGGGTTTCGCGAAGAATTTCAAAAGGGGATCGTTCGTGTTGCTGTGGTTTTGTTCGTGTCTCGTTCGTCGTGTTCCGGAGCTTACGTTATTCGAGGTAAGGGTGGGCTTAACCTTGATAATGGGTTGATGATAATTATGTGTGGGTAGTCTAGAGTTTTGTTGAATTGTTCGTGTTGTTGCATATCGTGTTTTCGTTGAGATTGGTGCTTTGATGATTATTGCACGTTATTGTGATTTGTTTCGTTATTTGTTGTTGCGTGATTGTTGTATCACGATGATGGTGTTGTTATTGTTCGTGTTTTTGTTGTTGCTGTGCGTGGTTGATTGTTGTTGTCGCGTTGTCGAATTGTCGTTTTTGTTGTGGTGGTTGCGGTGTCGTTGTCGTTAGGGTTTGGTGTTTGGCAATTTAGCGATTCTGGACACAGGTTCGGTTTTTCTAAAACTGGCGCTGTTTGGTTGATCCAAAAATTATGAGGTTGATTGTTTTTTGAAAATAGACTTAACGCCGGTCGTTTTGGCACTGGTTTCGTCAAATTCGGAGTTGTATAGCTCGAGTTATAGGCGATACAAGTTAGGTTAAAATTCTGGAAACGATTTGGGTATAGATTCGGTATTTCGGTGACTGGGAACGTTGTATTGACCTAAAAATTATGTGGTTTATTTTTCTGGAAAATAGACTTAATGCTTGTTAATTTGGCACTGGTTTGGTTGCGTTTAGAGTTGTGTAGCTCGAGATATGAATTCCACAAGTTAGAGTAAGATTCTGGAAACAATCTGGACACAGGGTCAGTGTTTTGGTTACCACGTTTTCAAAAGAACTCCTTTTCGAACGAATCCAATTTCTTTGAAAACTAGACAAAATTTTCCCCAGTTTATGCACAAGTTTCATGCAATTTGATTGAGTTTTGGTCACTTTGGAGTTGCTTGAATTTGAAGGACAGAAACTGTCCTCTTTTGCAACTAGCCTGTGCGCTTTTCGAAAACTGTACCTATTGGACACTCTCCTTCAAAAACTGAACTTAGGGATGATAACCAGACCCATAGGGCTTTCCAACAAGTATTTATTTGTTGAAATCCGATGTCGTTTGCTATTTTAATTAATTCGCTGAAGTAGGTGCGATGTGCCTAGGCGCTGTGCGCCAGTCTTGTGCGTGGTGTGCGTGCGTATTGTCCGTGTTGTGGAGCCGTCTGGTGTTAATATTTCAGGTGCGGTGCTGGTATGCTCAGGAGAGTTTAGTGGTAGCTGTGATGCTACAACTTGGTGCTATTTTTGGTGAAATCATTTGTTTTGATTCTGGTGATATAGTATTTATTTTAAATACTTGTTATGGTGAGTTGGTGCATAATCATGGTGTCGCATTGTCATATGCATGTTTTGGTGATATAGGCTCTGCCTCTGGTGTTTATTGGTGATATGCCCGTCGTGGCTCATTTTGGTGATCGGTACCGCATGCATATGCCCACTGGAGGGGTTGCATATCATCCCATTGTCTATGAATGTTATAATTTTGGTGGTTCACTGTCAAATGGACTTTTCCTTTGGTATCTGGTGCTGTGATATGGTGTAATTGTATTGTGTTGCTGTAGTTACCTGATGCTAGCATATTTTTATCATCTGCTTATTACCTCTGTTAGACTCACCCCTTCTGCTTGGAATGTTGCTCTCATGCGGCAACGCTGCAGGTGATCGCTAGTGCTCGTGGAGGAATTGCTAGGTTTTGCTTCCTCTCTCGTTTGGGTCTGTGTCAGCTCTGATATGTAGCACCGGGGAGTCGTTAGTTATCGTTTTGAACTATTATTTTAGTTATTGGAAATTGTTTTAATTAATTTTGGAGATGTCTTTAATTGTTAATTCTGGAGATGTTTAAACTGGTTAATATTTCCGCTGCTTGGTGATTTCTTTTATATAAATTATTTTGGAGATTTTTTTTTGGAATAAATGGTGTTTTTTTTTAAATGGTGAAAAATGTAGCGCCCTTCGAGGTGACTCTGATAATTGTCTATTTAGTTGTAATAGTAAAAGAGGGGTGTTACATTAGTGGTATCAGAGCAGTTCGGTCTGTCCGGCCAAGTTGTCGAGTCGTCGAGTCGAGTAACACTTGAGTAATTGTTACTCGTTTCTGATTATAGTTTCTGTTGCAGTGTTAGGTTGAGATGGCAGGACGGAACGATGCTGCATTCGCTGCTGCTTTGCAGGCTGTGGCTCAAGCTGTGGAGAATAACCCAGGTGCTGCTGGTGATGCTGGGTCGCGCAGTTTGGCTACGTTTCAGAGGGAGAATCCTCCTACCTTTAAGGGCAAGTATAACCCTGATGGTGCTTTGGCGTGGCTGAAAGAGATGGAGAGAATCTTTCGTGTTATGGATTGCTCTGAGGCGCAGAAAGTCAGGTATGGTACTCATATGCTGGCAGAGGAGGCTGATGACTGGTGGTTGGA
Organism: Astragalus glycyphyllos; assembly: GCA_963573325.1. Taxonomy (NCBI): domain Eukaryota; kingdom Viridiplantae; phylum Streptophyta; class Magnoliopsida; order Fabales; family Fabaceae; genus Astragalus; species Astragalus glycyphyllos. The sequence goes on from OY754307.1 coordinate 39,436,170, forward strand.
GGTGAGGCAGAGGTTGGCGACTGTGAATGAAGAGGTCACTTGGGCTGTGTTCAGCAGAGAATTTCTGAGAAAGTATTATCCTGAAGATGTCTGTGGGAAGAAAGAGATTGAGTTTCTGGAGCTGAAGCAGGGTAATATGTCGGTGACTGAGTATGCTGCCAAGTTCATTGAATTGGCGAAGTTCTATCCACATTATGGTGAGGCTGGTGCTGAATTCTCCAAATGCATCAAGTTTGAAAATGGGTTGCGGGCTGATATCAAGAAGGCGATAGGGTATCAGAAAATTCGGGTGTTCTCGGAGTTGATTGACAGCTGCAGAATCTTCGAGGAAGACAGTAATGCTCATTCTAGAGTCATGAGGGATAGGCAGAAGAATTTCTCGAGTCGTGGGAAGCCGTATGAGGTTCCAGCTGGTAAGGACAATCAGAGAACTGCTGTGGGTAAGAGACCTAGTGGGGGAGATGCTGCTGCTAGTGTGGTATGTTACAAGTGTGGTAAACCCGGTCATAAGCGTCCTGACTGTCCAGGTGATGTGAAGAAGTGCTACAAGTGTGGTAAAGATGGTCATATGGCGTCTAGCTGTGATCGAAAGGATGTGTTATGCTACAACTGTGGTGAGGGTGGTCATATCAGCACTCAGTGTCCTAAACCGAAGAAAGAAAGGTCCGTTGGGAAGGTGTTCGCTCTAGCGGGGTCAGAGGCAGTGAATGAGATCAAAGGTACATGCTATATTAATAATTCTCCTCTCATTGCTATTATTGATACTGGTGCTACCCATTGTTTTATTGCTACTGCATGTGTTGAGAAATTAGACCTTGTTTTATCTCCTATGTTGAGGGAGATGGTTATCGATACTCCGGCTAAGGGTTCGGTGACTACCTCGGTTGTTTGTGCTAAATGCCCTTTATCGATATTCGGTAATGATTTTCTCGTTGACTTGATTTGTTTGCCGCTGAGCGGAATGGATGTTATTCTAGGTATGGACTGGTTAGTTGATAACCATGTTCATATCAACTGTCATGAAAGGTCTGTGAGTTTCTTTTCTCCTGAAGAGGAAGAGTCTGGTTTGTTGTCTGCTGGTCAGTTGCATAGGGTAATGAGGGAAGACGTCCAGTTGTTTTCATTAATGGCGTCATTGTCTGCTGAGAGCCAAGCGAAGGTTGATGAGTTGCAGGTAGTGCGAGAGTTTTCTGAGGTTTTTCCCGACGAGATTCCGGATGTACCACCAGAGAGAGAGGTTGAGTTTGCTATTGATCTGGTACCTGATACTAAACCTGTGTCTATGGCACCGTATAGAATGTCTGCATCTGAATTGTCAGAACTGAAGAAGCAACTCGAGGATCTGCTTGAAAAGAAATTTGTGAGGCCAAGTGTGTCGCCGTGGGGAGCTCCAGTGTTGTTGGTGAAAAAGAAAGATGGTAGTATGAGGTTGTGCGTAGACTATCGGCAGCTGAATAAGGTGACTATTAAGAACAAGTATCCGCTTCCGAGGATTGATGACTTAATGGATCAGTTGGTGGGTGCTCAGGTGTTCAGTAAAATAGATTTGAGATCGGGTTATCATCAGATCAAGGTGAAAGACGAAGACATTCAGAAGACAGCTTTCAGAACCCGTTATGGGCATTATGAGTATTCCGTGATGCCTTTCGGTGTGACTAATGCGCCGGGAGTGTTCATGGAGTACATGAATCGTATCTTTCGTGAGTATCTGGATCGGTTTGTGGTGGTATTCATTGACGACATCCTAATTTATTCTAAGTCAGAAGAGGAGCATGCAGAACATCTGAGATTGGTATTGGAAATTCTGAGGGACAGGAAATTATATGCGAAGCTGTCTAAGTGTGAGTTTTGGTTGAAGGAGGTTAGCTTTCTGGGTCATGTTATTTCGGGGAATGGAATTGCCGTGGATCCGTCTAAGGTTGATGCCGTGTTACAATGGGAGTCTCCGAAGTCAGTTACTGAGATTAGAAGTTTTCTGGGTCTGGCAGGTTACTATAGGAGGTTTATAGAAGGATTTTCGAAGTTGGCACTTCCGTTGACTCAGTTGACTTGCAAGGGTAAAGCTTTCATCTGGGATGACTGTTGTGAAGAGAGCTTCAAAGAATTGAAGAAGAGGTTGACGACGTCTCCTGTTCGGACGTTGCCTAATGCGGAAGAGTCGTTTGTGGTGTATTGTGATGCTTCCAAGATGGGGTTGGGAGGTGTGCTTATGCAGAATGGTAAGGTAGTTGCCTATGCGTCGAGACAGTTGAGGACTCATGAGAAGAACTACCCTACCCATGATTTAGAACTTGCTGCAGTTGTGTTCGCGTTGAAAATTTGGAGACATTATCTGTATGGTTCGAGGTTTGAGGTGTTCAGTGATCATAATGGTTTGCAGTATCTGTTTGATCAGAAAGAGTTGAATATGAGACAGCGCAGATGGTTGGAGTTGCTGAAAGACTATGACTTTAGCTTGAACTATCATCCGGGAAAGGCTAATGTGGTAGCTGACGCTTTAAGTCGAAAGACGTTGCATATGTCAGCAATGATGGTTAGAGAACTCGAATTAATTGAGCAGTTCAGGGATATGAGTTTGGTTTGTGAAGTGACGCCTCAGAGTGTCAGATTGGGGATGTTGAAGATTGATAATGAATTCATGGCTAGCATTCGAGAAGCTCAGAAGTTAGATGTTAAATTAGTTGACCTGATGGTTGGGATTGATCGATCCGAGAATAAAGGCTTTGAGTTGGATGCGCAGAATGTATTGAAGTACCGTGGAAGAATCTGCATTCCTGATGATGAGGAGATGAAAAGAGCAATTTTAGAAGAAGGTCATAGGAGTAAGTTGAGTATCCATCCGGGAGCTACAAAGATGTATCAGGATCTGAAGAAGATGTTTTGGTGGCCTGGTATGAAGCGTGATGTGGCGCAGTTTGTGTATTCCTGCTTGACTTGTCAGAAATCGAAGGTTGAGCATCAGAAGCCTGCTGGGTTGATGCAACCGTTGGAGATTCCGGAATGGAAGTGGGATAGTATTTCTATGGATTTCGTGATAGGGTTACCTAATACTGTGAGGGGGCACGATTCGATTTGGGTGATTGTGGATAGATTGACGAAGTCTGCTCATTTTATTCCTATCAATATCACGTATCCGGTGTCGAGGTTGGCAGAGATTTATATTCAGGTGATTGTGAAGTTGCATGGTGTTCCTTTGTGCATTGTGTCTGACAGAGATCCTAGGTTCACTTCTGATTTCTGGAAGAGTTTGCAAGAAGCGTTGGGTTCTAAATTGAGGTTGAGTTCAGCTTATCATCCTCAAACTGATGGGCAGACAGAGAGGACCATTCAGTCGTTGGAAGACTTGTTGAGATCTTGTGTTCTTGAGCAGGGAGGTGCGTGGGATACTCACCTTCCGTTGATCGAGTTTACTTACAACAATAGTTACCATTCTAGCATCGGGATGGCACCGTTCGAGGCATTGTATGGTCGGAGATGTAGGACTCCGTTGTGTTGGCATGAATCTGGGGAGAGTATTGTTCTTGGACCCGAGGTTGTTCGAGAGACTACTAAAAAGGTGAAATTGATCCGTGAGAAAATGAAAGCGTCGCAGAGTAGACAGAAGAGCTATCATGATAAGAGAAGGAAGGATTTAGAATTCCAAGCTGGTGATCATGTGTTTTTGAGAGTCACGCCTATGGTTGGTGTTGGGCGTGCATTGAAGACAAAGAAGTTGACTCCTCGTTTCATTGGACCGTATTAGATCACTGAGAGAATTGGTGATGTTGCTTATAGGGTGCCCTTGCCGCCTAATCTTTCGAATTTGCACGATGTATTTCATGTGTCGCAACTTCGGAAGTATATTTCGGATCCGTCCCATGTGATTCCGATGGATGATGTGCATGTGCGGGATAATCTCACTGTGGAGACAATGCCTGTGCGAATTGAAGATCGTGAAGTGAAGACTTTACGTGGCAAAGAGATAAACCTGGTGAAAGTGGTCTGGTTAGGAGCTGCTGGTGAAAGCATGACATGGGAGTTGGAGAGCAAGATGCGAGAGTCCTATCCGGAGCTGTTTGAATCAGGTATGTTTTCGAGGACGAAAGATTCTAAGTGGGGGAGGGTTGTAACACCCCGAAAATAACTTAATTAAAATAGTTGATTGAATTATTAAAATAATTTGGAGGCGGGATATAGATAAATTAAAAGGTTAATATTTTATATGCGTAGGAGGTGAAACGAGTAAAGGAAGTGGTGACGTAGAGAGCCCAGTGTTTACTGAGCCCTCAACTTAAACCCTGGGGGTTTAAGCCAAACCCTCATTCGCAGCAAGCAAAAGAAAAACGAAAGTGAGAGTGAGAGAGAGAGCACGCGGCGCAAAGAGGGAGAGAAGAGGAGGGTTTCGCGAAGAATTTCAAAAGGGGATCGTTCGTGTTGTTGTGGTTTTGTTCGTGTCTCGTTCGTCGTGTTCCGGAGCTTACGTTATTCGAGGTAAGGGTGGGCTTAACCTTGATAATGGGTTGATGATAATTATGTGTGGGTAGTCTAGAGTTTTGTTGAATTGTTCGTGTTGTTGCATATCGTGTTTTCGTTAAGATTGGTGCTTTGATGATTATTGCACGTTATTGTGATTTGTTTCGTTATTTGTTGTTGCGTGATTGTTGTATCACGATTATGGTGTTGTTATTGTTCGTGTTTTTGTTGTTTCTGTGCGTGGTTGATTGTTGTTGTCGCGTTGTCGAATTGTCGTTTTTGTTGTGGTGGTTGCGGTGTCGTTGCCGTTAGGGTTTGGTGTTTGGCAATTTAGCGATTCTGGACACAGGTTCGGTTTTTCTAAAACTGGCGCTGTTTGGTTGATCCAAAAATTATGAGGTTGATTGTTTTTTGAAAATAGACTTAACGCCGGTCGTTTTGGCACTGGTTTCGTCAAATTCGGAGTTGTATAGCTCGAGTTATAGGCGATACAAGTTAGGTTAAAATTCTGGAAACGATTTGGGTATAGATTCGGTATTTCGGTGACTGGGAACGTTGTATTGACCGAAAAAATATGTGGTTTATTTTTCTGGAAAATAGACTTAATGCTTGTTAATTTGGCACTGGTTTGGATGCGTTTAGAGTTGTGTAGCTCGAGATATGAATTCCACAAATTAGAGTAAGATTCTGGAAGCAATCTGGACACAGGGTCAGTGTTTTGGTTACCACGTTTTCACAAGAACTCCTTTTCGAACGAATCCAATTTCTTTGAAAACTAGACAAAATTTTCCCCAGTTTATGCACAAGTTTCATGCAATTTGATTGAGTTTTGGTCACTTTGGAGTTGCTTGAATTTGAAGGACAGAAACTGTCCTCTTTTGCAACTAGCCTGTGCGCTTTTCGAAAACTGTACCTATTGGACACTCTCCTTCAAAAACTGAACTTAGGGATGATAACCAGACCCATAGGGCTTTCCAACAAGTATTTATTTGTTGAAATCCGATGTCGTTTGCTATTTTAATTAATTCGCTGAAGTAGGTGCGATGTGCCTAGGCGCTGTGCGCCAGTCTTGTGCGTGGTGTGCGTGCGTATTGTCCGTGTTGTGGAGCCGTCTGGTGTTAATATTTCAGGTGCGGTGCTGGTATGCTCAGGAGAGTTTAGTGGTAGCTGTGATGCTACAACTTGGTGCTATTTTTGGTGAAATCATTTGTTTTGATTCTGGTGATATAGTATTTATTTTAAATACTTGTTATGGTGAGTTGGTGCATAATCATGGTGTCGCATTGTCATATGCATGTTTTGGTGATATAGGCTCTGCCTCTGGTGTTTATTGGTGATATGCCCGTCGTGGCTCATTTTGGTGATCGGTACCGCATGCATATGCCCACTGGAGGGGTTGCATATCATCCCATTGTCTATGAATGTTATAATTTTGGTGGTTCACTGTCAAATGGACTTTTCCTTTGGTATCTGGTGCTGTGATATGGTGTAATTGTATTGTGTTGCTGTAGTTACCTGATGCTAGCATATTTTTATCATCTGCTTATTACCTCTGTTAGACTCACCCCTTCTGCTTGGAATGTTGCTCTCATGCGGCAACGCTGCAGGTGATCGCTAGTGCTCGTGGAGGAATTGCTAGGTTTTGCTTCCTCTCTCGTTTGGGTCTGTGTCAGCTCTGATATGTAGCACCGGGGAGTCGTTAGTTATCGTTTTGAACTATTATTTTAGTTATTGGAAATTGTTTTAATTAATTTTGGAGATGTCTTTAATTGTTAATTCTGGAGATGTTTAAACTGGTTAATATTTCCGCTGCTTGGTGATTTCTTTTATATAAATTATTTTGGAGATTTTTTTTTGGAATAAATGGTGTTTTTTTTTAAATGGTGAAAAATGTAGCGCCCTTCGAGGTGACTCTGATAATTGTCTATTTAGTTGTAATAGTAAAAGAGGGGTGTTACAGTCGCTACCACCGGAGTAATGGACATTACACCGACGGCTGTCGTGCCTTGAAAGATGACATTGAAGAATTTATCCGGAGAGGAAAGCTCGCACAATATGTGAAGAAAGACGGGGACGAGCTAAGAGGCTCTCGCAAAAGATCTCGGTCTCCACGAGGAAGATCCAGGTTGCCCCGTAAGGGTAAAGCTGTGGTGAATGATGTCGACAAGGCCACCAAAGAGGACGAAAGTGAGACACGTAGAAGGAAGCTACTAGAAAGTCCAGAGAAGACCATTCGCCATGGTCATCCTTAGAGGAGACCAGATGGAAGACGACGAGTCTAACAAATCCATGAAAAGAAGATGGAAAGAGATTATGAGCGATTCCTCAACCTCAACACTTAAGGAGGGGTTAACCAGTTCACCCCTAGCAATTGGGGACTAAAATTTACTTGATTTGAAGCCCAACAAATTCATCGCCCTCCTGATTAGGGATATGATGCAAAATGTTGAAGTTAGAAGGATCGTGGTAGATGAAGGAAGTTTAGCAATATCATATTCCTAGACTTAAAGATTTTGAACATTTCTATTGAAGACCTCACCCCATACCGGGGCACTGACTTGATTGGATTCAATGGCTCAACAATTCGACAGTTGGGGTACATTGAATTGATGGTCACTTACAGAGATCTTGATGAAGAGCAGACATTGTGCAGGACCGGAAGACGCCCTTCCTTGTACTCCCATGCATGTTTATCTACTAGTGCATTGTTGGGAGGCCGACACTAGGTAGACTCGGAGCGCTAGAATCCACAGTTCACTTGAAGATAAAGTTCTATACCATGGACGAAATCAGGTTGTAAATTTCCAAGTTGACCTTGAGTCGGCTCACAAGTGTCATTTTATGAGCCTTGAATCTCAAAATGAGTCCAAGGCGGCAGGGGAATCAGGCCAGAAGTTAGGGATCGAAGCTGAAGCGAATCTTGCCGACATAGATGGCTGATACGACCGTGATAGCGAGGAAGAAAAAGGGATGACACTTTGACCAAGGAATTCAAGAAGCGCGTCAAGAGGCTCGAGCCCGATGGCGAGTTTTTTGCCATCCAACTGGACAACGACCCCGCCAAGACTATCAAAATTTGCGCTGAATTCCCCGAGGAGATTAAAGAGAAGCTCACCACGTGTTTGAAGCAGCATGCTGATATCTTTCCCTGTTTTGAGGTAGACATGCCCAAGATACCACCCGAGGTGGCATGTCATCACGTGCTTGTTGATCCAAAGGCAAAGTGGGTGGCGCAGAAGAGGAGAGTTCTGAAAGGAGGCAAGGCTGGAGCAGCAACTAAGGTTGTCAATGACCTCATAGACACAAACTTTTGTAAAAGAAATCAAATACACCACATGGTTACCCAATGCAGTCTTAGTCAAAAAAAATTAATGGAAAGTTGCGAATCTGCGTTGATTATATTAATAAGGCATGCCCAAAGGATGCCTTCCTCGTCCCCAGTATTGATAAACTAGTTGATAGTGCCTCCAGATTTTTCTTTTTGTCTTTTATGGACGCCTACTCAGGTTACAATCAGATCCTGATGTACCCTCCTGACCAGGAGAAGACTGCGTTCATGACGAATAAAGAAAATTACAGCTATCGCGTAATGCCCTTCGGACTCAAGAATGTCGGGGCCACACACCAAAGAATGATGAATAAAGTGTTTAGAAACCAGATGGGATGGGTAATTGAGGTCTACTTGGATGACATGATTGTCAAGAGCAAATCTGATCCTTGTCACGTCACAGATTTGTACCTTTAGCATCTGAGATGCCAAGTTCCTTGGTTTCTACCTCACGGAACATGGCATAGAGGCCAATCCTGACAAGTGCAGAGTGTTTACTAAGATGCGATCACCTTTTACGAGGAAAGAGATCCAAAGGCTTACTGGCATGATTGCTGCCCTTTCCTACTTCATCTCCAAAGCGGCAGATAAGTCTCTACCATTTTCCAAAGTACTCAGGAAGGAGGCGGAGTTCAATTAAACTGATGAGCACAAGCTCGCACTTAATCAACTTAAGTCCACTCTTTCCAAACAGCCCATACTTACTCATCCAGAAGAAGGGGAAACCCTATACTTGTACTCGGTTGTTGCCGATGAAGCACTGAGTGTGGTACCGGCCCAAGAAACTAGCTCCGGCCATAAGCCATTCTACTTCGTGAGCAAGGCATTGCAAGGGCCAGAATTGAGATGCCAAAACGTGGAGAAAGTTTCCCTGACACTAGTCATTACGGCTAGGCGCCTAAGGTCCTACTTCGTATCACACCGGGTTGTTGTCCGAACTGATCAACCAATCTGACAGATCCTGCATCGTCCAGACATGGCAAGGCGAATGATCAAGTGGGCTATCGAGCTCTTTGAATTTGGGATCAAGTATGAGTCAAGGCCAGCCATGAAAGCCCAAATCTTAGCCGACTTTGTGGCTGAATTTACTTACCCCTCACGAGAGGATAACACGAAGATAACATGGACCCTGCATGTTGGCGGGTCCCCGAATGGCAAAGGGAGTGGAATCGGCTTGATATTGGAAAATTCAGAGGGTCTAATGATTGAGGTATCCTTGACCTTTTCATTTTCCACCTCTAACAATCAGGCAGAATATGAAGCATGTATAACCGGTTTGCAGCTTGCTCGACATTTTGGGGCTACACGAGTTGAACTCCACACAGATTCATTGCTAGTTGTGTCACAGATAAAGAAAGAGTTCGACGCCAACGACGCCATGCTGGAAAGGTATCTCACCCGGGTACGAGAACTCTTGGAACTTTTCGAGGTTATTGAAGTGAAGCATGTGCTCCGAGGTGACAACATCAGGACTGACACACTTTCTAAGATCGACAATACAAAGGAGTCCGGGAATCATCGAAGCATTATTCAAGAAACTATTTCCCAGCCCAACGTGTCCCTAGATGTCGGGCCAACCGCAACTATCTTCACAGTAGAAGCCAGCCAGAGATGGATAGGCTCGATACTCAGATACATTCTCAAAAAGCAAGAGCCTTCTGACGGCAAAGAGGCAACCTCAATAAGGAGGCAAAGATCACCCTACTCAGTCATTGATGGAAGACTTTCTCGTAGAGGTTTCTCGATGGCTCTATTGAAATGTGTTGAGGGTGTCAAGGCCGACTACACCCTCGCAGAAATCCACGAGGGGATCTGCGGACAGCACCTTGGAGGCCGGGCCCTAGCAACGAAGGCACTTAGAGCAGGTTACTATTGACCTACCATGAATGAAGATGCCCAAAACTATGTGAACAAGTGCGGCAAATGTCAGCGACACGCAGATGTGCACATTTCACCTTCAGTAGAGTTGACCACATTGGCTCCTCTGTGGTCCTTCTCCTGGTGGGGGATACACCTCCTAGGTCCCTTCCCAGCCAGTCGAGGGCAGGTTAAATATCTAATTGTGGTTGTCGAATACTTCACTAAATGACTCGAGGCAGAACCTTTGACTACAATCACAGCAAAAAATTGCACGAAGTTTTTTAAAAAGGTATCATGATACAATTTGGCATACCACGGGTAGTCGTCACAGACAATGGGATGCCGTTCACTGACCAAGGATTCAGACAGCTCATGATTGACCTAGGCATCAAGCACCGCTTCACATCCGTAGAGCATCCCCAGACCAACAGCCAGGCCGAATCAGCCAACAGGGTGATCCTAAGGGGACTACGACAACGACTCGATGAGGCGAAAGGTAACTGGCCACTAGAACTACCCTATGTGTTGTGGGCCTATCGGGTCACCCCCCGCACTCTTCAACTGGAGAATCCCCATTTTGTCTTGCCTACGGGACCGTGGTCGTCATACCAGTAGAGATATATAGGGGAGTTGAATTGGGGAACTTAACATCCAAATCCATCAGAAGCCAACGAACAAAGGGTTCACAAAGACTTAGACCTGGGGGAAGAGCTGAGAAGTCAGGTCGCACTCCGAGAGACTGTGATCAAGCAGAAAATGGTAGCCTGATTCAATGCTAAGGTTTTCCCTAAAAGCTTCAAAGTGGGCAACCTAGTCCTACGAAGGGTAGCCACTGATTAGAAAAATAGAGCTCAAGGGAAGCTAGCACCCAACTGGGAAGGTCCCTACCAAGTAACCGCAGAAACTGGAAATGTCGCCTTCAAGTTCGAGACTTTGAGCAAGGAACTGATCCTCAATATATGGAATTCAGACAAGCTGAGACCTTTCATTGTGTAATCAATATCTTCTCTGAATATGAAAAACTAATATGATTGTATCAATGAGTGTTACATCTAAATGAATAAAGTAGTTTTCAAAACATCATTTGTCTTGAAACTTTTTTGTTACGTACAAAATCACAAACCCAACCCCAATGCAATCGCATGGGGCTGACTCAAAAAGCTTGATGGTAAAAGGAGGCGGCATGAGATCATCGCTACGATCATTTGGGCTTCCCTATAAACATGTCCCAAGCCCTTTGGAACAAGTTCAATTCGAACGAGTCTCGGTAAACTGTTGCCCGACGGAACCCCTTAGAACGAGTTCAATCTGGGCCGAGTCTAGATAAACTATTGCCAAGGGTAAGCTTCATTACAAGATGCCCATGGAGGTCACCCCTGAGGTGATCTTACCCACGAGGACTGAGATCTTGTCCTCCTTCAAAATTTTGGAGGGGACTTCGCCCACGAGGACTGAGATCTCGCCCTCCTTCACATTTTTGGAGGGGATCTCACCCACGAGAACTGGGATCTCTTCCTTCTTCGCATTTGTGGAGGGGATCTCGCCCTCTCTCCTTGTAAAGAGGTAGATCTCGCCCTCCCTCCTATTTTGCGGGGTATCTTGCCCTCTCTCACATCTTGGGTGGGGATCCCCCCCTCTCTCTCCTATTATTGTGACAATGCTCAAATTCGCGTGTAGTAATAGAAAACTAGCGTTGAAATAACATTAATAATTCAAATGACATCAACAATTTGATTAGATGAGAGTACCAAAGCAATGGTCACCATGGAGGAGGTCGGGTCCTCAAAGTACATAAACATAAATCAAATTAGGTCATTGCATTTCAGCAAAGTTATAAATAAAATACATAATTAAACGAAATTCAAAGCTCTTGGACAATCAGGGTGAAGAAGGCGCAATGACATCAAAGTCGGTCTTATTGGCATGAAACTTGACGATCCTCCCGCCTCGGAACTTGTGCTCAATCTAGAGAATCTGAGGATCCACATCCACCTCTGGATACAAATAGGTCTAAGCATTTTTGAAAGGCATCTCTAGAAATGTCCACTGTCTTGCGCGCCACTTCGGTCACCTGCAACTTTGCTTTGTCTCTCTCCTTCTTCACTTCCTCGAGGTCTTTGTGAAGAGAGGAATTTGCATTCTTGATCTCTTTGATCATCTTCTCAGCATCCATAACCTCCATCTCTGTGGCTTTCATAACAGTGACAGCTTCAGTTCGTTCCTTCTAGAGATGCTCAAGGCTAGTTGCAGCTTTTCAAAGGTCTTTCTGAAAGGCATCGTTCTCCAGGCGAAGATAATCCCACTCCTTCTATAAAAAGCAAGTCATCGGGATGCAATTCTAATTCTCCCTCTAAATACAAAACGTCGGATTCAAGAAGAGTACCTGTATCATGATCTATTGCCCCAGCCATCCACGTCTCGAACATCTAACAACCATACTCCTGAATTCAGTAAGTGTCACAAGGAAGGGGCATTGGAATTGTGACCCTTTTTTAAAATTAACCTGAAACAAGATAACTATCTTCAAAAGTATGATTAAATATTAATACACTGAGTGTTATTAGCTAGCTAAGAAGGGTGAGTAAAAACGGTTTTCTTAACTACGATAGCATGCTCATCCATTTTGTTTCTGTCTTCAACACTTACTGTCAATTATTGAGTTTCTTAACAATATATGAGGCATGAGATTATGTGGTCTAAAGTATTGATATTCTATCCACAACTTCAAGAGACTTCTTAGTTAACTATGATTGAAGGGTGGATGTGAGAAGGGTTGAAAACAGTGTTTTAATTAAAATAGTTATTAGCAGAGAAGGGTCAGCAAGCTGGCTTCTCAGTTTTCATAAATCCACTCCAAGAGGAGTGTTTTGCTTCAAGTGTAAAACAACTTAGAGAAAGCAGTAAATGACACCATGATGTATAGTGGTTCACCCAAAACCCTGGGCTACATCCCCTCCTCACTCCCTGTGAGTATTTCCACTATTTTCCAAATAGTTTACAACTTTTACAACCTCCCTAGGCTTAAAGTTCACTTGGTAGTTTTCTTCACACAGCTCTACCTACCGTTTACACCCCTAACAAGATCCTTCTGATCTATTAGACAGCTTCTATCACAGAAGCACTCACTTCTCAAGCCCTACAGCAACACTAGCTACTTGAGAAGGTTTCGTACAGGTTTTCTGTTAAGTGTTGGGTTTGTGGGATTTCTAGAGCTTGGTTGATACAAATGGTGTTTTCAACAGACACCATGGGTAGATCTACGTATTGCTCAGGGTGTGCCGCTGCACACCCTTAGATTTAGAAATTTGCACCAATACCCCTATAAAAAATATATTTTGACACCTTTGGTTTTGTTTTTTGCACACCATGCTCGTGTTTTTCTCTTTCTATTCCTAGTTACTATTTTCTGTTGTAGCTCCAATGGTGGTTGGTAGTGTAACTATGTGGTACTTTTGGCTACCCAAAAAAATATATGTATTTATATAATTCGGTATATTTTATATTTAGCTACCTCAATATGTTATTTAGCCAACCCAACTAAGTTTATTTGCCTAAGGAGATAAAAAGAAATAACCAGTCCATTAGTTTACTTAGTCTCATTTGTCTAGTATTATCACAACAAATATGGTGATTTTTGTTAGAAGGGTGCATTGTGGTAGCCATATCTTTTTCATCACTCATTTTATATTTCTTAAGAAGATCTTTGACATATTTCTCTTGAGAGATGAAGATACCCTTCTTAAGTGGTTTGATTTGTAAACCAAGAAAGCATCTCAATTCACTCATCAAACACATTTCAAACTCACTCTTCATTAATTTTCCAAAGTCATTGCATAGCTTTCATTAGTGGCTCCAAAGATGATGTCGTCAACATAAATTTGAACAATTAATAATTCATCTTTGAGGGTTTTTCTAAAAAGAGTAACATCTATTTTTCCTCTTGAAAAACCATTCTTGAGCAGAAAGGTGCTAAGTCTCTCATACCAAGCTCTAGGAGCTTATTTGAGACCATAGAGAGCCATAATCAGTTTAAAAACATGATTTGGATGTTTCTCATTAATAAAGCTAAGAGGTTGGTGTACATACACTTCCTCATTTAGAAATTCATTTGGAAAAGCACTTTTGACATCCATTTGAAAGAGTTTGAAATCTTTATGAGCAGCATAATCAAGAAGTACTCTAATGGCTTCTAGTCTCGCAACAGGTGCAAATGTCTCATCATAATCAATACCTTCCTGTTGGTTGTAGCCTTGATCAACTAACTTTGCTTTGTTTCTGATGACCTTACCATGCTCATCCATTTTGTTTCTACCCATTTTGGAGATGGGACTAGGTTCCATACGTCATTCTTCTCAAATTGAGGAAGTTCTTCTTGCATGGCTTCTACCCATGACTCATCAACAATTGCGTCATTTATATTTTGGTTCTATTGCTGAGATCAGAGCACTGTGAGAAGCTTCTCTTCTAAATGAGCTTCTGGTCCTTACTGGTTCAGAAGCTTCACTAATTATTTGCTCTTGAGGATGGTGAGTGACCAATCTCCAACTCCTTGGTAGCTTAGAAGCTGGTTGGCTGCTAGGGTTGTCTAGAGGTTGAGAAGGGTTGGGAGCTAACTCAATTTCAGCTTTGTGATTTATTTCGTCACCCTTCTCATCTGTCTTTTCTGCATCTATCTCATCATCTTCATTTCTTTCTGTTGAACTGTTAGTTTCAATAAACATAACGTGCATGCTTTCTTCAACATCTTTAGTCCTAAGATTAAACACTCTATGTGCTTTTGATGTGAGAGAATATCCTAAGAATAATGCAGGGTTAGACTTAGCATCAAATTTTCCTAGATTGTCCTTGTTATTCAAAACATAGCAATCATACTCAAATACATGGAAATCAGAAATGATAGGCTTCTTTCCTTTCCATAGTTCATATGGGGTATTATTTAGAGTTTTTCTAATTGTTGCTCTGTTCAGAATGTAGCAAGCAGTATTTACTGCTTCTGCCCAAAAGTATTTTTCAATCTTTGAATCATTGAGCAATGTTCTAGCCATTTTTTGCAATGTTCTGTTTTTTCTTACAACTACACCATTCTGTTGAGGAGTTCTTGGACAAGAGAAGTTGTGAGACACACCATTCTCTTCAAGAAAAGTTTTAAATAAAACATTTTCAAATTCTCCTCCATGGTCACTTCTAATTGTAACAAAGTTAGAACCCTTCTCATTCTGAACTTTTTAAAGAATGTTTTGAAGCTTTCAAATGCCTCATCTTTGTGTTTTAGAAAAATAACCCATGTGAACCTAGAGTAGTTATCAACTATAACAAAGCCATAGCTCTTTCCACTAAGGCTAGCATGCTTAGTAAGACTAAATAGATCCATGTGCAGAAGTTCCAAAGGTCATTGAGTGGACGTCATGTTAATAGGTTTAAAAGATGATTTAGCATGCTTTCCTTGAATGCATGCTTCACATAATTTATCCTTCTCATACTTGATCTTTGGAAGTCCTCTGACTAAATGAAGTTTGGACAATTTTGAAAGGGTTTTCATACTAATGTAACCAAATCTCCTATGCCACATCCACTTGTCATCTTCTTTTGAAATTAGACACATTTGATTCTGGTAGATCATCAAGACAAATGCTATAGATATTGTTTGTTCTGGGGTGACCAGTAAAAATTGTTTTTCCAGATTCTAAACTATTTATTCTACGTACATCAGATTTAAAAGTCCCTTCATGTCCAGAATCACATAACTGACTTACACTAAGTAAGATATGCTTTAATCCTTTCACAAATTGAACATTTTTAATTTGAGCAGCGTTTATTTTACCTACTGTATATACTCTTTTGATGAAGCCTTTGTCATTATTGTCAAACATGACAAGTCCTCCATCAAAGCTCTCCATGGAGAGGAACTTATCCTTTTCCCCTTTCATGTGCTTTGTGCATCCACTGTCTAGAAACCAAGTTTTCTTATTGATGCTATGAGGCATGCCTGCATTAGAATTTGACAAAGATTTAGGTACCCATTTGTCTTTGGGTCCTTGAGGGTTAGTCTTCATATTCATGGAATCTTTTTGCTTGTTGCTACAAACTGAAATGTGGTGTCCAGTTTGTTTCCACCTTGAGCATTTGATTCTGGGTTTTCTGTTACCCTTCTTATATATTTGATCCTTCTCAAGAGGAGTTAGACTCACTTGAGAAGCTTCAAGACTTTGTGCACAAATCCTAAGCTCATTTGTCAAATCACTAACTTGTTTTCTTAGCATTACATTTTCAGTTTCTAGTTCCAAGTTAAAGATAATTTGTTTTTCTGGTATTTTCAAATTGAGAATCTTAAACTGTTCAGACAGTTTCAAATGGGATTGTTGTAAAGTGTGAATTGTTTTCCCGTCCTTTCATTTTGTGTCTTTAGCTCCTCAATTTTCCTTTTTTAACACACTTAACACATCTTTGAAAAACATGCATGCATTTTTGAGAAAGAATATTTGAGTCATAAAGTAGACTATCAAAGGAGGATTCTACTTCTTTGTAGAATTCACATTTAGAGAGTTCAGAATCACATACCTCTTCTTGTTCAGTTCTTGCCATGAGAGAAAGATTTTCTATCTCTTCTTCCTACTCATTTGATGACTCTTCTGAATCATCCCAAGTGGCCATTAAAGCTTTCTTCTTGGGGTGAGAATCTTTTTGGACCCTTCTTATTGAAAAGAGGACAATCTTGTTTTATGTGATCAGGCTTCTTACATTCATAACAGGTAATTTTTGATTTGCTTCCATCTCCTTTAAATGTGTCTCTTCTGAATTGAGGTTTCCCTCTTCCTTTGTTGTTTAGCCATCTGTTGATTCTTTTAGAGATAAAGGCTAATTCTTCTCCTTCTGTATCATCATCAGTTTCTTACTCTTCATGATATGATCCATTTCTTGAGAAGATTTAAGTGTCAGTGGTTTTCCTTTGTGAGAAGAGTTGTTTTCTTCTTTCTGAGAAGCTTTCAGAGCAACTACCTTTTTCTTTGAATGTAATTCCTCCATGAGTTCTTGTTCATGGACTTTCAGTGAGTCCAGCACAGCAAATGATCAATGTCAAGTGATGACAGTGTTTGTACTTCTTTTATGGCAGTCTTCTTTGGCCTCCAAGCTTTTGGAAGACACTTCATGCTTGCTAACCTTCTCAGCATTTGGATAGGTTTTTCCCAGAGCACCTAACCCATTGATGATGGTGGTGAATCTGCTAAACATTTCATCAATGGTTTCTTCTTCTGTCATTTTGAACATATCAAATTCATGGATGAGCATGCCTTTCTTTGCTTCTTTGATTTGATCAGTTCCTTCATGAGCAGTTTGCAATGTATCCCATATTTCTTTAGCAGTTTCCTTCCCTCCTATTTTGTCATATTCTGCTCTTCCCAAAGCACAAGTTAGATAGTACTTTGCTTTAGGATTTTGTAGTACACGATGCTTCTCATCAGCAGTCCAATCAGCCTTTGGTTTAGAAATACGACTATTTGGCACTAGATCTGCAGTCCAATCAGAGGCTAAGCTTTGATGCCAATTGAAGTCAGTAAGTGTCACAAGGAAGGGGGTTGGAATTGTGAGCCTTTTAAAAATTAACCTGAAACAAGATAACAATCTTCACAAGTATGATTAAATATTAATACAGTGAGTGCTATTAGTTAAGAAGGGTCAGTGAAAGCTGTTTGCTTAACTATGATAGCAAGTAGAGAAGGTTTAGACTTAACTGTCTTCTCAACTATGGAGCAGAGTTGAGAAGGGTCAATATGTTCTGTCTTCAACACTTATTGTCAATTATTGAGTTTTTTAACAGTATATGAGGCATGAGATTATGTGGTCTAAAGTATTGATATTCTATCCACAACCTCAAGAGACTTCTTAGTTAACTATGAGTCAAGGGTGGATGTGAGAAGGGTTGAAAACAGTGTTTTAATTAAAACAGTTTTTAGCATAGAAGGGTCAGCAAGCTGGCTTCTCAGTTTTCATAAATCCACTCCAAGAGGAGTGTTTTGCTTCACAATGTAAAACAACTTAGAGAGAGCAGCAGATAACACCATGATGTATAGTGGTTCACCCAAAACCCTGGGATACATCCACTCTTCACTCCCTGTGAGTATTTTCACTATTTTCCAAATAGTTTACAAATTTTACAACCTCCCTAGTCTAAAAGTTCTCTTGGTAGTTTTCTTCACACAGACAGCTTCTATCACAGAAGCACTCACTTCTCAAGCCATACAGCAACACATGCTACTTGAGAAGGTTTCCTATAGGTTTTGCGTTAAGTGTTTGGGTTTGTGGGATTTCTAGAGCTTGGTTGATACAAATGGTGTTTTCAATAGACACAACAACGATGGCCATATGTGTTTATTTATAGCTGAAATTATGTGTAATAACCTCTAGTCCATGAAAAAGAGTCATTGGCAAAGGATTATAGCCGTTTATAACCGTTGAGAGGCTATATGCTTCAAGACAAATGTGTTTCTGCTTTTCTACAGAAGACAGGAGTTTCCAGTTGTCATTACTCTTCTCAACTATGACTCTTCTCAGCTATGACAGTTTCTGGAGATGATGCTTCTCAAGTTGATGCTTTTTATGAAGGTGTTTATGAAGTGATACTTTTCAACTTGACAGTTCTCATCATGACCCTTTTGATCTTGACTCTTCTTGTCATGATGCTTCTCAACTTAACTTTTCTAATATGATGCTTCTCATCTTGGCTCTTGTCATATGATGCTTCCCATCTTGCTTCTCATGTTAGTTCTGTCATGATGCTTTTGAGGTTGACCCTTCTAATTATCCTTCTCAGGTTGCCACAGATTGAAATGATACTTCTCATGATTATCTTTCTCAAGTTTACCCATTTGGTCTTGATCTTTGATCTTGTCCAGAGAAGCCTTCTTCTTTAAGAGTTTGTGAGCAACATTGTTTTAAGTCATCTCAACTATGATGCTTCTCATAAGCATATACCTTCTTGAGATTTGGTTGATTATTCTTGTACGTTTGGTTGATGCTTAGACTTCTTGGACAAATGATGAGAAACTTTGGGCGACTGCTAAGGCCCCTTACCCTTCCGATCAGCGAGCATATTAGCCTGAGAATGATCCCTCTTCTGCAAACTCGCCCCTGAGGGAACTCTTACAACTAGCTTAGACTCAAAAGCAGGTGTCAGATTCGGACGACTCAACTCTGCGGCCTGGGCACCGACACCTCCAGCCAAAATAAGTAAATCCACAAAGGATGCAGGTGCAGTAATCTTATCTGCAAGAGCAAAAAGAACCGTTAAATCTAGTCAATTCAAGTAAAAAGAAAAGCACGAGCATACACAATGACTAGGGAATACAACAACTAATTAAGGCTGCTACCACACCGCTCAAAGATTCTGCTTTAACTAAGTCCTGACATATTAACATGTAGGGTGCTTTCTTTAACCGAACAACAATCGCTCTGACTGTGTCGAAGATCTCTTGATCCTCCAGGCCCAGCCAATCCGGTTTAACAACATAATTTGCAGCGACGTACTCAGAGTGCACCTCAGACTAGCCAAGTGGGAAGTTATTCCCAATTCTTTTTCCCTTTTCATTAAAAATCTCTATAGCAATTACAACTTTCTGATTGGCTGGAACAATATAGAAATACTTGTGCTTCCACCTCTTCTTAAAATTGGTGTAAGGTTTGAAAAAGGCATACTCCGAGGGCGATCGAAAGGTAACATGCTCATAACGAACCTAGTCATCCTCAAGTTCTCTCCTCCGGCAGACTTCAAAGATAATAAAAAAGACCTTCTTTGAACACTTCTTCTTCATAGCTCCCATTACGGCTTTGAAAGATCTCACAAATGCCCAACGTTGGTGTGTAATTGGGACGGGGCTACATGAAGAAGATTCAGAACTCTTCGTTGGAAAAGAGTAAAAGGGGAACAGACGCCCCTCTTGGACATAAGACAATGATAAACCATGAATTTTGGTGTGCTAGGGTACTTGCAAACTCATTCCTCCGCTTCAACCCCCTCTAGCATCCAATCTGATCCGATTAAAGAAACAATGTCTTATGGGACAGACCCAGGGGGATATTGACTCTTGACAAAATCAACCTTCCGGGAGACCCAATCATAACTTATACCTTCCATCTCTTCCACCACAAAATCAGGTTCACACTCTGATTCTTCAATTGATGACACCATCTGAGGCATCCCTGATACCATCGACGCGGAAGCCAACAACTTGAGATACCTCTCTGTCTCCTTGCTCAACCGAACACTAGCTTGAAGTCGAGAGAAGATTGGACCATGCCAAGGACTGTCAATCCTAGTTTTCTACTTGGTCTCGCCAGTTCTAACCTATAGGTCAGGGGGCATGAAGTCAGAACAAGTACTATACAAGGAAGGAATCACTTGTTATTTAGGCAGAGATCTCGCCCTCTCCCCATATATTGCATGAGATCTCGCCCCCTCCCCGAGTTACCAAATGAAAGTTAAGAAGCAAGGCATGAGCCTATCTAAATTTCTATCAACTCCCCTACCTTAAGTGTCCGGCTCAAAACGTAGAAAAACAAGACAACACGAGTTACAAGCATATTTAAGATATGAAAAGAAATTGACCGGCGTCTTGTTAGGCAAAGCGCGTTAAAAAAACAGCAGAATCACGATCAGCGTGAGATGCGGCTTCGGCAGGATGATGGTGTCGGAGAGGACTTGGGTAGAATATTTGAAATTTCCCTGTGGATGTCACTCACTCTCATTTTCTTTCAGTAGTCTCGCCCTCTCCTTCCTTTTATCCACGAGGATCTCGCCCGCTTTTCCTTGGTGGGAAAGTATCTCGTCGTATGCTACTTTTTGGAAGAAGATCTGACCCAATCTCATAATTTGGGTGAGAATATCGTCCTCTCTCTCTCTCCTAGATGGTGCAAGATCTCTCACTCCTTCCTAACGTGTAGAGTTAGTTACAAAAGGTGAGGAATATTCCGTACATATTAGTGTGTGCGCACATGACTCACATGATTAACTAAATTAAGGCAACAATCCAAAATGCAAATAACTAGTAAATGAAGTAAGAAGTAATAAGGCATAGCATCAGTCTTAGAATGTGGTTTGGATCTGACACAACCCAACAAAACTAATTTGTAATGTGAGGGTTGCCTCTTCATTATATACCCTCTTGAGACCTTATCACTAATCGATATGGGGACTTGGGGTTTTTCCCAATAATCAGTGCTGTGACACCTTCGACAAGCCTTGCATCCTTTGCACTTTGTCAAAGGCTGCGGTTGTAGCATGTGAAGGGCATATAATATGAACTGACTACAGTCCTTCTACCATCATTTGAAAGGAAGCCAAAAATTGATCACTTTCGTTTCCTTGAAGAAGATTGAAGACCAAACAAAGGAGAACAAATTATGTTGAAAGTGAGTGTCTCCATCAGGTCCACACCTATCAGCAAAACAAACCAAATTATTAGATTATAAATTTATACTTTCAATTTCATGCTTATCTACTTTTTGTTAGGTTATTCTCCCAAAAATTACTTGCAGAGTTGCAATCACTATCCAATAGTTGCTAATGAACTTATTTGCTGCCTGTCCAATCCATAGATGAACACTGTCGGTTTTCCAAAGAGGCTTAGCTTTGAAACTGGACCATACTTCTTAATTAATGGTCTTTAAAGACATTTAAGAGTAGGCACATGAATAGAATAGCTCATATCAATCACCTTTGTTTCCTTTGTAATAGAATTAAGGGTCACTTGATCTTGAATAGAAGCAATCAATCAAGTTTTTGAACTTAGGATCTTTTAGTCTTTGAACTTTAGAGTTCATGGAGGTGAAGAGTTCATGGATTTTTTTCCATGACTAGTCTTTTGTTGTTAGTGCAATTACATTGAAGATTCAAGGAATTTCGATAATTGTATTCATGCAGTAGAACTAACATGTCATTAATCATTGCATAGCCATGGAATTAAATCTGGCCTTAAAATACTAGATAAGGAAGTCATTACCATTGATCACACAAATAACCACCACATTTTTGCTTTTTTCTATTCAGAAACTAATGTTTGGAGTAAATATAAGAACCAACCTATTACTTAAATACATGCAATACAATCTATTACTTAGAGTAAATATAAGAACAAACGTATATCAAAGTACTAAAGTACATCAATTTACTCACTCTAAGGAGAGAAGACCAACCTACTCAAGCAGCTACTAGTGCTATATATTAATCTTAGGAATTGTTTCATGATTTAAATACACAACCAAACTCTTTCTAATCCATTGTTGAGAAAAAACAGAAGTAAGATCAGGGGATTTTACGGCGTAATAAGTGTATGCTCAAGTTCACTTCTCTGATGATCAACACATCCTGAGCTGACCAGAGATGTTATCCAGATATCATCAGATTTTACTGGCTCATCATCATCATTCCTGTGCCAACTCCAGAAGGCGTGCGTAGAGTTTACAATCTTTAGCTCGCCGTGACCAAAACTAGCTTCACGGAATTCTGACCACTTCGGCTGTGGATTTATATACCTGCCAAATTTAAATGATATTATGACCAGATGCTAGGAATTATATAAAAGGAAATTGAAGGTAGAACAGATTTACTGAGAATGTTTATGGCAGAATCAAACTTACTTATGAGCTAAGCCTTCTTTGTTCCCTCCATCACCAATGGTTATATGAACAGCACCACAAGGATCCAATTGTCCATTATACACACGTTTCTATCAGTCAAACAAAGAATTATATAAGATCCTAATATCAGTAATTAACATTTAGAAGGAAACTACAAAACCGCATAAGCATGTATACCGAGCGCTCATATGCGTGTACATGACCAGCAAAAACTAAATCAGCACCAGCAGCATAAAGCAATGGCTCCATAGTTTCCATCATATCAGCCCCTTCACCTTGATGAGCAGTGTTGCTGTTATACCATGGAACATGAAATAAGACAACCAACCAAGGTGTCCTTGTCCTGTCCACCTTTGACAGGTCTGTCTGTAGATCCAAAGAAGAACATTAATCATGTACAATTGTACATGCTTATGATAACAGGAGATTAAAATTATTATAACAGTGATGTCAAATTAAAATTAGCAGAACACCTACAATAACATTAATGTTTTTCTTTATACATACATAGCGAAGGGTATTTCAATTTCACACTGCTTAAGTTCTCAAATATCTGAGTTTAAAGACTAGATTATAGTCATATCATTATGAAGGATTCTCATTTTTAAGTATGCGGTTCATCCAAGCCATTTGCAATTTAGTGCACCATCTGTCACCAAGGATTTTGCTATTTGACATCATGAGTAAGTGTAATCGCCTTATCAAGGGAAGGAAGAAGCAACAATGTAATGTTTTCTAGTTTCTTCAGTTCTAAATGTTTGACATGTTTCATCCAAAGGATTCAAGTAAACTGGATGGGAGACAATAAGGATGCTATACATAGCTTTTGAAATGAATCTATGTCATTGTAACCTATAACAAGATACAACACAACAACTAATCCTTATCTCAGTAGATGGAGCTGACCTGGTGAGGACCAAAAATGGAGAATAAAAAGAAAAGCACCGATAACTCAAGTCGTTGATTTTAGGATAAACTTAGATTCACAGTTAACTTCTCTTTCTATATTTATCATTTCTTGGAGTACTAACAAAGCTGAAAAAAGATCCAACCAATTACACTTGTATGGAATGTCATAACTCTTTAAACATTGGAGAAACCAACTAACCTTTAGCCAACTATATTGGTCTGAGTACTCATCATAATCTGTATAGGAGCCAAGCATGACAATATGAACACCAGCAACATCAAAAGAATAATAGAGATTTGAACTCGATCCGCTTTCCTCAAAAGGCATTTTCCATCTCGAATTAAAGGACAAAAACCCATCCTTCAACAAAGGTATATGCTCCACTTCATGATTCCCTTGTGTTACCATCCAAGGTCTCCCACTAGCAAGTGGCTGCACAAGCCTACCAAATGAGTCCCAACGATGCTGAATATAATCAGCATATGCAAGGTCTCCTGGAAGCAGATGAACATCATATTTACATTGGTCAATGTGATCCAATGTTGATTTAGTCCAACCAGTTTGTCCTAGATCTCCAGCCACAGCGAAAGTAACTGGAAATTGTGCTGGAGGAGTTTTGAGCTGAAACTCGAGACCTTGTCCGCCACATCGGTAAAAGTACACGGTATTAGGCTCTAAAGGCCCTATTACAGTATGGTGTATCTTTCCTGAGCTATAGAATATATAACTGTAAGAGGTAGTTTCTCCTTCAGCTACAGAGTCATATTTCCCTGGCAACTTTCCATATTCTACAATTGAAGGTGCAGACTTGTCATCAGTAATCCATGTAACTCTCATGTGATTGTCTCCTGCCAAAGAAATGTGCACCTGGAATGGAATACACACTTTTCAAATCAGAATCTGAAACTTAATGAGTATCATAAAGCAACATGCTTAAAAAGGTTGATATTATTAACTAAGTCTCAGAAGTGACAATTCATACAATAATTTTCCTAAAAAACAGGCAAAAAATCCACTCCAATTCAAAGTGAAGGGGGCTGTTTAAGTGTGAATAAAACGTTTGAGTTATAGAAGTTGTTTGAGTGCAAGCATTAGACCAAACAAACAAACATTGAAAATAGATGTATGTAAGGTTCTTAGATCCCAACCGTGATATGGATAGCAGACTTACGTTTTTTTTTTATCTCTACACGACATTATGGTTTAAGATGTCGGTGACGGAAATTGAGACTATGTCAGTGCTAATTAACCGTGATTTTATGGTTTAAGAAAGTCTAATATTACATTATTTAACTAAGTATTCACAGATCAACCTGGCGGCTTCACTAAATTTCACACCTCCCCATAAATCGCGAATACTATCAACCAAAATCCATCATGGAAATCCAAATATGAAAATCAGAGAAAGTACAACTGTAGCAGGGATCCAGAAACCAAAGAAGAACAAAAAGAATAGCACTAATTAAATGAGGACAAAGTTAAGAAATACTACAACATTAATTCTTCACATGTGCAATATGTAAAGTAAGGAGAATTTTCTAAATAAAGAAACACAAACGACATATATAGTTTTAGAAGACCGAATCAAAACCAGAAAAGAGTAATAAAAATGCTAGTAAGAAGTATAACAGTGATCAACTAGAATGAAAATGTGAAATGAACCTGCTGAGGGTAAGAAGAGGATTTTGAATCCCATGGAAGATGTAAGGTTTTTCGAGGCTGAGGTCGAACATATTCAGCGGTCACGGTGACAGTAACTGAAAGGACCAATAAAAGCATTAGAATTAGTTTGAGTTCCATAATAGTATCAATCAAACAAGAACCTCTGGAAATCAGATATCTCTATTGTTGCGTGTGATTATTGAGGTTGGTTGGTGGATGTTGTTCACTACTTTTGCTTTTTGTGACTGTCGGAGTGTGACTTTTGCTTTATCGTTTCAATCAACATAATTTTTGTCGTCTACGGGAAGGGTCCCACTATGTGTTCTTTCAACGATCTTTTACTGCTCAACGCATGAACCATATTGACTTTAGTAACCCAGTTTTCTTCTGATGCTCCTCTTCCTCTATTTAATTAAGCCCCCACTCCTAGTAACCGACTCAGGAGTTACAAAGAGTGGGTCACTTTCCCACTCTTCTATATCTCTTGCAAAGGCTTTAATCGTTCTTCATGCACATTGGGCGGCTGATCTCCTGAAAGTGTAGGACGGTCCCCGGGAGCTGAAAGCTTATGTGCTTGCGAACTTTGGAGAGGCGGTATGCCTTGCTTTGTCTTTATTATGCCGGGTTGTTTTGGCTTTGATTTCCACCCTTCTTTTATTCCAGCCTAACTGAGGGGAGATTTGTATGGTCAAGCGTGTCCTTTCTTGGCTGGGGGACTTGATGTTACTTCAATGCAAACGAGAGATAAAAAGTAAGGAAAATTAACGAAGAGGCGGTGACGTGTCCTCGTGATGCGTGGCAGCGTGTCATTCGGCGGGTTTTTTGAGTTTTCCTGCGTGGCTTATTTAAACCAAAGACATCATCAGTATGGGATTGGGACCTTACCTTTCCATTGTGGTTTCAACTTTGACCTCAGCCTTCTTCTTCATTCTCTTGCTACATGCTTTACAGGAAGCCTCGCCACTAACTCAAACAAAAGTAATCCCTAATCTCTGACTTCCGCTCCTTTTTAAACTCCTCTTAACTTTTTACGGTCAAACTTTGGGAGTTGGACGAGAGTGGGAATGAGGTAGCGAAGGCTCATCTTGGATGCGGTTCTATTGAGTTGGGAGAGGTATAAAGACATGAGGAGCTATCTCAAGAAGGATCAAGAGAATATGGTTGTGCAAGCTCTCACTGAGGTAGAAGTTTGCGACGTTGCTCTGTAGAAAACGAGGAAGACCACTAGAAGGGTTCAGTTGGAAGGTGTTATGGAATGGCTTTTTGCCATATACCCCCTTTTTGGCATCTATTTACACCCCCTGTAGGCCCAATGTCAATAGGGCCCAACCCAAACATCAAGGGCTCAGATCAAACCCCCAGATCGGACGGACCTGATTCATTGGAATCAACCCCACCCCACTCTATAAATACAACATTCATTGCCTCATTAAAGGTAAGCATTCTCATATTTATTATTCACTTAACACCATTCCTCTGACTTCAGCATCGGAGTGACTTTGCAGGTACCACACCAGCTAGGATCGGATACAGTCATTCAACTAAGGATATCAACCACTAACTACTTCGGACCATCCTTTAAAGGTCGGAAGTACAGTGCAAAACATTGGCGACCACAGTGGGAGATCCTCAACTCAAGATCCTCTCCCCTCGACTTAGTAGATGACAACTCGAAATCTCCGTTCTAACGCTCAGCGACTCGGGATCGGCATCCATCTGGAACCGACGCATATCAAAAGGACGACTTTCGGAAGACTAGCCGAACCCCAATCAACCCCAGAAGGATTTGTGGAAGACCTTCCAAACTCTACACAAGCACAAATCCAAAACCTCCCTCCACCTCCACTTCCGACCGCAGTCGACGCTGTCCAACAGCTCGTCCTGCTGCTCAACCAACATGAGGCGGCCAACCAAGAAAGAAGCCACCAATTTACGAACCTCGAAGGACGGGTGGCAGAACTCGGGGCTCGAAATATCCAAGATCAGGAATCCCCCGATTCCATTTCACCGAAAGGAGAAATCATACCAGGAGACGCCACCGATCTCCGCCCAGAAGACACCACTACCATCGATCCCCTCCACGAAGACGCCAAGGGAATGGATCCCGTTCCCCCCGAGCCGATTCCTACGACGATGAAACAGAGATCAACTCTTCTCTAGCATCTTCTTCCCCGAGGCGACATTCAAAAAACGAGGTACATTATCCCCAAAAACATCGCAGGAATCGAAGGACCCGGGAAGGAGCGTCTTCTTCTTCAAGGCGACGTTCGAAAAGCAGGGAAAATTCGCCCCCAAAACATCCCAATCAAAGGCACTCCGATCCCCATCATTGGAGTCGACCTTCACGAAAAGCCCAACCAGGAGAAACGAAGGGACCTTTCACCAAGAGGATCGACCAATACCCGGTACCCAGGTATCTAGAAAAACCACCGGAAGGCTTAAAAACTTATGACGGGACAGGCGATCCAGACAGGCACCTGAGTTATTTTGACACGATAATGAGATATCGAAATGTCCCAATGGAAATGAAATGCCGTATTTTCCCCCTAACATTGGAAAAAATGTCCTCGGAATGGTTTGAAGTCCTTAAAACAAACACAATCTCCTCTTGGGACCACTTAGCCGAATTATTCTCAGTCAACTTCTCCCATTCCAAAAGCAAACCAAAAAACAAGAATGTCTTAGCATCCATCAACCAAGGGAGCTCCGAGTCTTTAAGAGAATACATAGAAAGATTTAATAAAGAAGCAATTCAAGTTCGAAACCTCGACGATTCTTTCCGAGTTTACTTTATGGGGATGGGCTTACGCCCTGGGAGCCCATTCAAGAAACACATGACCGGAAAAGATTTCCTTCAAGATCAACTATCCCAGTGTTTCATCAAGATCAACTATCCTTCAAGAAGCAATTCAAGTTCGAAACCTCCAAGATTTCCTTCAACTATCCCAGTGTTTCATCAATGAAGAAGAAAGTACCATGACCGGAAAAGAACAACACCTCCAACCCCTAATTGAACGATCCGACAACTGAAATGAAAAGGATCAAAGGGGCGGCGGCCGAGGTAACAGGGATCCCCGACCTCGAAACCGTCATCAATTCTATACCGAACTCAACGTCGATCAGTCCCAGATATTGGGCGAGTGCTGGAACACAGAGTTTAGAGACGAAAAATTCCCAAAACCACTCACCCAAAGACCTGGTCAACGATCCAATAAATACTGTCGATATCACCGGAGCAACGGACATGACACCAACCACTGCAACGCCTTGAAAGATGACATCGAGGATATGATCAAAAGGGGAAAATTAGCCAGCTATGAAAGCAGACCTAGACATCAACCAGGTGAAATTAAAGAAAATCAAGAACAAGAGCCCAAAACGAGGAGTAAAGTCAAAGCCGAATCCGAAGATGACGAACTTGATCCAAGGAGATCAAAAGGACGATCAGTAATGATGATGATTGCGGGAGGTTTCTCCTACGAAGAATCCGGGAAAACAATGAAACGAAAGTGGAAAGAGCTACTAAATACAGCCTCGACATCAGCATCACCTACTCTTCAAACCGACCTCCGTTATCTTTCGGAGATGAAGACCTGCTTGACGGGAAACCCAACAAACACATACCACTCCTAATCACGGCCATAATTGCTAACAAAGAAATTAGAAGAATTTTGGTAGACCAAGGGAGCTCCTCCGACATCATTTTTCTCGACCTCGTTGAAAGAATGGGAATCGACAAAGAAGACATCGCTCCTTACCGAGGATCCGCACTATCCGGATTCAACGGATCTCGGACTAAACCCCTTGGACACCTGGAACTGATGGTTTCATACGGTCAAGAACCCTTGGTAAGGATTATCAAAACTAAATTCCTTATCTTACCATGTGAATCAATCTACAACTGTATAATCGGGAGACCAACATTGGGAAGACTCGGAGCGGTAACCTCCACCACTCATTTGAAAATCAAATTCCACTCCCTCTGCAACAAAGTTATTACCCTGAACTCAGACCTCGAATCGGCCTCAAGATGTTTCTTCTTATGGACAAAAGCAGAAAAGAAGGCTCAAGCAACTGAAGATGATTCCCCAGTCATGACTAAAAAAGGAAAAATCGGAAAAGGATACGCCGAGGTCAATTTAACGGACTTGGATGCGAGATACGACCCAGATAGCTCGGAAGAAGACGATGATGACGAATTAACCAAAGAACTCAAAAGGAAAATGAGAAGACCTGAACCAGACGGGGAATTTACAGAGGTGCACCTCGGAGACGATCCCACTAAAATAGTAAAAATTGGAGCAGACCTCTCCGACGAAGTGAAGGCCAACCTCACTCAGTGTTTAAAAGATCATGCCGATCTTTTTGCATGGTCAGCAGAAGACATGCCCGGAATCCCTCCTGAAATCGCATGTCACCAACTCGCTGTCAACCCAGAAGCCAAATGGGTTGCTCAAAGGAGACGAGCACAAAATGGAGAAAAGGCAAAGGCCACCGCAAAAGCTGTTGAAGATTTGATCAAAGCGAACTTCATATCAGAGGTCAAGTACACGACTTGGTTATCAAACCCAGTACTAGTAAAAAAAAAGCAATGGCAAATGGCGCATGTGCATCGATTACACCGACTTAAACAGATCATGCCCAAAGGACGCATTTTCGGTCCCGAGCATCGACCGCCTCGTCGATAACGCTTCGGGCTCCTATCTTTTATGGACGCCTATTCCGGCTACAACCAGATCGCATATCGAGTTATGCCTTTCGGCTTGAAAAACGCCGGTGCCACTTACCAAAGAATGATGAACAAAGTATTTCAAAAGCAAATAGGCAAGACCGTTGAAGTCTACCTTGATGACATGATAGCCAAGAGTGAACAAGAGAACACCCACGTGGCAGACCTTCGAGAAATATTCACAGAAATCAGACGAAACGGCATGAGGTTAAACCCAGAAAAATGCACTTTTGGAGTACGAGCTGGAAAGTTTCTCGGCTTCTATCTGACAGAAAGGGGGATTGAGGCGAACCCAGATAAATGCCGATCCGTAGCTGAAATGCGAACACCGACTTCAAAGAAAGAGGTCCAGAAACTCAACGGCATGATCGTCGCATTATCCCGTTTCCTATCAAATGCGGCATTTAAATCTCTACCATTGTTCAAACTTTTAAAGAAAAGTAAAGGAGAAGAAGAAAAAGAAGAATTCAACTGGACACAGGAACAAGACGAAGCTTTAAGACAGCTCAAAAAAGCACTCTCAGAACCTCCAATCCTAACTCGCCCAAACGAAGGAGAAACTTTATACCTATATCTTTCAATATCAGAAGAAGCTTTGGGCGCCGTCCTTATCCGAGAAACACAAGCCCACCAAAAAACCGATTTACTTCATAAGCAAATCCCTCCAAGGACCTGAATGCAGATATCAAAAAGTAGAAAAGATTGCCCTGGCTTTAGTCATCGCAGCTCGGCGCCTCCGGCCCTATTTCGTGGCTCACCAGATAGTCGTGCGAACCAACTATCCTATAAGACAGATCTTACATCGGCCCGACCTTGCCGGCAGAATGATTAAATGGGCAGTCAAACTATCCGAATTCGGGATCAAGTATGAGTCTCGTACCACGATGAAGGCCCAAGTATTAGCAGACTTCGTGGCAGAAATGATTCCCGCCGATCCTATTGATAAATCCTGGACTATACACGTTGATGGATCCTCTAACCCTAAAGGAAGCGGCGCAGGATTAATAATAGAAAGCCCGGATAGCATTATTATTGAAGTCTCTCTCACCTTCACCTTCCAAACAACCAATAATCAAGCAGAATACGAGGCTTGCATTGCAGGATTAAGGTTGGCAATTGTCCTCCGAGTCACTCAGGTCAAACTACTAACCGACTCACTCTTGGTCGTTTCACAAATCAACAGTCAATTTGAAACCAAAGACCAATGTTATTAAAGCCGGACCGGTCATCGAGCCGGTCAAGACACTGGGTCACTGGTTCTTTGGTCGGGCCGGTGGGTCTTTGGTCGGACCGCATGAGCCGGTCTATATTAAATAAATTCAAAATTTATAATATATACTAAGAAAGCATTTGTATTTATAATTGTAATTAAGTAAAATGATAAAATATTTAAATTTAATAAGAAATAAAATATCCGCAAAATTATAAATATGTCATGATGACTGGTCCGACCGGCATGATGGCCGGCCCAACCGGCATGATGACCGGTCCAACCGGCATGATGACCGGCCCGATGACGTCATAGCCGGCCCAAAT
The DNA here is from genome assembly GCA_963573325.1 of Astragalus glycyphyllos. NCBI lineage: Eukaryota > Viridiplantae > Streptophyta > Magnoliopsida > Fabales > Fabaceae > Astragalus > Astragalus glycyphyllos. The sequence goes on from OY754307.1 coordinate 39,467,277, forward strand.
GCAGAATCGGACTAACATGCTGGCCGAGCCGGGTGGGGCACCGGAACTCGGTCCGACCGGCCGGTCCGGTCCGGCTTTAATAACACTGCCAAAGACCCGATACTACAGAAATACCAACTTCGAATACGAGAACTGCTAAGACAATTCAAAACAGCCGAGGTAAAACACGTCCCCAGGACGGAGAATCAAAGGGCGGATATCTTATCAAAACTTGCAAGCACCAAAATCCCAGGCAATCCCCGGACGGTCATCCAAGAAATACTGCGAAAACCCAGCATCTCCTTCGATCCTATTTACAGTTCTACAATATGCGTTGTTGAAGAAAGCCAAAACTGGATTACCCCAATTTTGAAATACATAAAAGAAGGAACCGAACCCCAAAACTCAGCCGAAGCAAAAATCGTCAGAAAAAGAGCCTCGGCTTTTTCAATCATAGACGGAAAATTATACAGAAGAAGCCTCTCCTCGCCATTGTTAAAATGCATCGAAGGAGAAGAGGCGGACTACGTCTTAACCGAAATTCATGAAGGATTATGTGGACAACATCTCGGCGCCCGATCCCTGGCTCGAAAAGCTCTACGCGCAGGATACTTCTGGCCTACCATGGAAACCGATGCTAAGAAATTCGTCAAAAAGTGCAAAAAATGCCAGATCCACGCTAACATTCACATCGCTCCACCGACCGCACTCCGTAACCTATCATCAACCTGGCCCTTCGCACAATGGGGAATAGATCTATTGGGACCATTCCCAACCGCTCCGAGCCAAAACAAGTTCCTCATAGTAGCAATTGATTATTTTACCAAATGGGTTGAGGCAGAACCGTTGGCCACCATCACCGCAAGAAACTCCATAAAGTTTTTCAAAAAGAACATCATGAGTAGATTCGGGATCCCAGAAAGAATTATCACCGACAATGGAACACAATTCACCGACAAAGGCTTCAGGAAGGTGATGTCTGATTTTAAAATTAAGCACCATTTTACGTCGGTTGAACATCCACAAACCAACGGTCAAGTAGAAGCTGCCAAAAAGGAAATCCTCCGAACCTGGAACGCCGCAAAACTAAAAAGCTATTACGTTTAAGACCGCTGTTTGAAAAATCTATGTAAAACGTACGCTTTTCTTTTTCAATCTATGTAATGCACGCACTTATCTTTTTCGATCCCATCAAAAATATAAGTGTTGCCTTTCTTATCCCAACAAAATTAGAAAGCAAAATATGACCGCCTAAATGTCTCCTTCTTCAGAAGAAACTTCTTGGGGTCGATCTTTCGTAATCTCCCAACACGGCCAAAACAGTCACAAGATCGGAACAGCGTAACTACCTGCGTTCCACGCTTATGATTTTTGATCCAATCAAAATTATGATCGGAACCGCGTAACTACCTACGTTCCACGCTTATGATCGGAACAGCGTAACTACCTGTGTTCCACGCTTATGATTTTTGATCCAATCAAAATTATGATCGGAACCGCGTAACTACCTACGTTCCACGCTTATGATCGGAACAGCGTAACTACCTGCGTTCCACGCTTATGATTTTTGATCCAATCAAACTTATGATCGGAACAGCGTAACTACCTGCGTTCCACGCTTACGAAATATAAACTCCTTGCAGGAGATAACCAAAGAAATAAATTCATTACAAATATTTCATTACAAAAATCATCAGAGATAAGATCAGGCGGGCTTAGGAAAAACAACGGTCTTCACATTAGTGCCGAGGTCAACCTTTATGATCCGATCTCCCTCAATCTCATGATCCACATTCAGAACGGCCCTGTCAAGATTAAGGGAAGGGTAGACGAGAGCAATCTGACCAAGTGCAAGATCAAAACCATCTCCCGCCATTTCCAGAGCAAGGTCGGTTGCAGAGCGCGCATCCTTCTTAGATTTTTCCAGCTCCACACGGGTTTTGGCGAGCTCTCTCTCCAACACTGCACATCGATCTTCAGGAGAAGAACTGGTCTCGGCCTTATTCTCTTTGAATTTTTTCAACTTAGCCATCAACTCTTGAATTTGACCCTCCAACCTTCCAATTGTCTCTTCAGCACTCTTCCTTTCTTCTTCAAGGGCCGTGATCCGATCGTTCAGCTGACCAATGCGGGCTATGCTATCTTCAACTTGCAACTTAGCAGAATTATGGGACTTTTCAAGATCGTCCGCATAAGCCTTCAAAGTCTTCAGGTCGTTCAAAGTATTACCCAAGACTTTATTCTTTTCGGCCAGTTCTTTCAGAGCATTGAACAACTTGACCCTCTCAGTGGTCACCAACTCTGAAAAACAAATAAAATTTAAAGTCAATAAGGTAGGCAAAAAGAACAACAAAATGAACTCCAGAAAGAAAACCTCACCTTCATGACGACGTTCAATCTCATCCCTCTGAAATTTGGCAACATCGGCCAAGTGAACAAACGGCTTTGCTGCCGCACTGACAGGATCGCTGAGATATTCCTCCACATTCTTTTCCATAAAACTCGCATCCACAGGAACGGAAGTCGCCTTCTTAGAAGATTTGTGCCCCTTAGAAGTCTTCGGATATGTTGGGATCGCCACTTTCTTCTTCTCCTCAGTCCTCCGGGCCACCTTCACTTGCTTCGTAGAAACACCCTCATTCGCTAGTTTCCTCTTCCGATGTTGGAGATCATCCACAGGATTCTCCGGCTGTTCCTCATGGACGGTCCTAATCGGGGAAACATGGACGGCAGCGCTAAGATCGGGAGCATTCTCTGCAAGCTCACCTTCCTCGACACCCAGATTCTGCAACGCCATCCTCTTTAACTGAGCAATCCTACTCCCTGCCATCGTATCTGAAAACAAAGAAAAAACAGGACAAGTTAACCAAAAATGATAAATTAACAATTCCCGATTGAAAGATAATTTGACAAACCAACAAAAAGACCCTACCTAGAACCCCCATAACCTTTCTTCGGGTAGCACACTTAACCAATCGATCAACAGGAATACCTCGGTATTTATGCTTGGTATAAGGTATTTGAGAGGAAATAAACAACAAAATATCCCTGGTCAGGATATCAGCACGACAAAGATAAGATTCACCAACATGGTAGGATCTTGGAAATCGGTTATAGTGACCGAGTCCCCATCCTATGGGAAACTTAGTGGACACCAAATTTCGCCCGTCCGAATCAAATTTCCCCACATAGTCAATCGCCTCGCTATTCACCGGCTCCACGAAATAGAAAAGCTCCTTCCACCTCCCCTTCAACGAATCTGAATAAGCCCAGAAAATCTTGGCACCTTTCAGAGATCGAAGACTCACATGCTCCCAAGCATTTCCTTCCTCACCTTTTTCACTATTCCTATTAACCTCAAACAAATGAAGGAACAGATCGGCAGACACTGGACGTTTAAGTTCGAGGCATATCAATTCAAAGGCTCGAAGAAACGCCCAACCATTGGGGTGAAGTTGCGAAGGTGCCAATTCCAATCTCGCCAAAACAGTCTGTTGAAGATTAGTAAAAGGGGGACGGATATGCATATCCGATACCAACACGTCATACATGGCAAATTTCAAGGCTCCTGGCCAGGTCGCTGCATGCTCGTCGGATCTCATACCCTCGACATTCCAAAGTCGGTCCCTTATCGACAACCTATCCACAATAACGCTCATATCCTCCCCTGCTTCATACAAAGACCTTGTCTCGGTAACAGAAGAAGCAACCCAATTTAGAATACGAGGAATATTCACGTCATAAGGCACCGGCAGGTCGATTCGGCCCGGACCAGTGCTGGAATAACCATCGGTTAAAGCTGAAACACGATCATCAGCCTCGGAAACTCCAACATCAGCAACCTCATCAGGTCTTTTACCCTTATCAACCTTGGATCCCGTATGACTCCTTTCCCCTGTTTCGGTACTAAACTCAGACTTCGTCTCAGAGCCCCCCACTTCCTGGGTATGCGAAGACCCCTGCTCATCATCAGAGTGCGCCTGTTCAGAAGATGCCGTCTCCACAACGACAACGTCCATCTCGGTATCTTTCACGCCAAGGACAACCACATCCTCGGAAAGCTCCTCCCCAACTTCAGGCTCATCGGAAGAATCTTCAAGAACATGGCGATTGACTTCAGCATCATCCTCCACCTGTTTGCTGGTCGGGGCTGAATCGGGATGATCTTGAACCTCGGGAATAACCGGGGGGGCTTCAGAAGTACGACCCTCGGCATTTTCTCCTCCAGAAGCCATCACTTTCGCAAGTTGCGGGGGTTGCTGGGAAATTTGCCTACGAGTTTGTTTAGTAACCGCCAGTTCTAAAAACCTGCAGGAATGGGGGCATAGGGAAGTCAGGAATAACGACCTAATGGGTCCCTACCAATTTTGAGACCCGACCTGACGACCCCCACCCTGTGACAACTAAAGAAATGGGGGCAAAACTGACTATTTAAATAGAAGAAAACAAAAGAGAAATTGAAAACAGAACTAACCTCGCTCAAACGAAGCTCCCGCTGATGATCTTTTGCGGAAGTCAAGCACTTGGACCCACTGGAATGGCGAAACCCTAGCCACTATCCCACTGATCGACAAACTTTAACTCGGATATGACGAACTTAAACTTGAAAATGAAGATCGGTATGCAGAGCAAATTGAAAATCAGGAATAAATGAGGGGAACTAAGCCCCTATTTATAGTGGGCCTCACAGAATTGGATTGGGCCCGAATCCAATCGACACATCCCATCAATAGCTTCCAACGCACGCTCACACCTACCAAAGCGTCACCATCATTAGCCGCCATTGGGAAACGCGCTCTGACAGACGCAATAAATGCAAAGGCTCCAATCAAAATTTCAAATTTATTATGATCGGCGAAAATTTCGTCACCATCAGAAACCAAGTTCTAACGTCGGCAAAAGCTTCGTCACCATCAGAGACCAAGTTTTAACGTCGGTAAAACTTCGCCACTATCAGAAACCATGCTTAAACATCGGTAAAAAGAAAGCTTCATATCCGAACAAGTCAAGATCGCCTCTAAAGACGACCTGACTTGGGGGGCAACTGTTATGGAATTGCTTTTTGCCATATACACCCCCTTTTTGGCATCTATTCACACCCCCTATAGGCCCAATGTCAATAGGGCCCAACCCAAACATCAAGGGCTCAGATCAAACCCCCAGATCGGACGGACCTGATTAATTGGAATCAACCCCACCCCACTCTATAAATACAACATTCATTGCCTCATTAAAGGTAAGCATTCTCATATTTATTATTCACTTAACACCATTCCTCTGACTTCAGCATCGGAGTGACTTTGCAGGTACCACACCAGCTAGGATCGGATACAGTCATTCAACTAAGGATATCAACCACTAACTACTTCGGACCATCCTTTAAAGGTCGGAAGTACAGTGCAGAACAGAAGGTTTGATGCCCATCCTTGTCGTTCCAACAATTGTGGTTGCAGGAGACAAGCCCCAGCGATGTTGTTGAAACCATTGCGTCTATAAAGGGCGATAAGGCTATTCCCCACACCCATAGCACCAAGAAAAGAAAGGTCGGCGAGGGTGAAGTAAGTTGGTCTGAGGTACTAGCCGAATTCGACGGCAAAGATGACATCAAATCTTTGTGGGATAAGAGGTTTCCAGTGAAAAGTAACTTATGCTAGACTAGATGCCTAATCTGAGGGAGTGCTCTTAAACTCATATATAATGAAGCTTGTGAACTAATAGAACTAATTGCAAATTACCAGTGGCCTTCTGAGAGGCTCAATGTATAGAAGAAGGTAGCTGGGTCTACGCATGGCAATGGGGCGGGGCGGGGACGGGTTTAACATTCCTAATCCCCATCCTCGAATCCCATATTCATCCCCGTTCCCCTACCCAAACCCAACGGGGATGAAAATTTGATCCCCATCCCCGAAACCAACGGGTTCGAGGATCCCCGCCCCAACCCCGTTCCCCGCAGTGGAATCATTTTTTTTTTAAAGTAGCTTTTACCTGTCCCAAACCCGAACCCGCCCCCAAACTCAAAATTTATCCCACACCCGAACCCACCCGAAACCCGAAATTTAACACAACAACATAAAATCAATGCTACTACAACATATATCCAAAATATCAATTATCCAAAATATCAATTATCCAGATTATCAAAACAACATTACAAAGTACAAATTACATAATTGTTCATTGAAATTTTAAAATTTGTAAAACAAGTAGTCACATCTTCACTCTTTCTCAAAATGCTATTGACATCTTCACTCTTCAAAGTGGGAAGTAACACCATTAGTCAATATTTCACCTACAAAATAAAAAATACAAGTTAAATATAAACACTAAAGTTGATAAAATTGAAAGGTGGTATTAAATAAATGGATCGTAAATCTCACCTTCATCATCGGGGTCTATTTCATTGAGTAAAGTAGCAAAGTCATTATTCAATTGAGAACTCATACCACCTATAAATATGAAATTCAATACAATATAAATAGTAAATAGTTAACAGTTGGCTCATCATTAGGTGTCTCATCCGGATTAGGTGTTTCAACTGTTTCATTTGGTGATATATTGAGACCATTACGTGAAGGGTTGGAACTTCCTTCAAAACCAGGAGCTAGTTGGTGTAATCTTTCTTGTGAAATGAGTGGTTGAGAATTACCAACTTTGTCCATGTCAATTTCCTGTTAAGTTGTTCAAATTACAAAACCAATAAGTAACTATGGAAAAACAGATTATTCTTGCACTAACTGATTATGAAATAGATTATAAAATCATTATTCTGATTATGAAACAAAAATACAATCAATTATGAAATAAAATCATTGCACTAACAGATTATGAAACAAAAATACTATCAATTATGAATCAATTATAATAGATTTGCAAAATCAAATCAAATAATTGCACTAAGATTATAATTGCCCTAACAGATAATTGCACTAACAGATTTTCAGTTTATGTCAAATAAAATCAATTATAGAGTGAAACAGAAAATCAATTACAGATTTTCAGTTTGTGTCAAATAAAATCAATTAATTCAGATTATGAAACAAAAAGCCCTAAATTAATCAGAACAACATGCAATTCATACTTTCATAGAAACAAAATTTCAAAGAAACAAAAAGCCCTAAATTAATCAGACTAACATGCAATTCATACTTTCATAGAACAAATATTCATCAACAAAGAAAACCAATTCATACTTTCATAGACACAAAAAGAGAGGATATAGAGTGAAACCTGTTTAGTGAAGAAACCTGAAATTAGCGCAAACCTGTTTGAGAGAGAGAGAGAGAGAGAGAGAGAGAGAGAGAGAGAGAAACGAAATACACAGTGAGGGAGAGAGAATCAGAGAAATAGAGGTAGAAACGAAATACGAAAATGAGGGAGAGAAACTTTCTTACCTCAGAAAAATGAATATTGATTGCTGAGAACTGAGAAGAGAGGGAGAGAAACGAAAATGGAGATTGGAGAAGAGAGGGAGGGAGACGCTGAGTGAGAAGTCCCTGAGAGAGGAAGGGAGGCGCTGAGTGAGAAGTGAGAAGTCAGTGAGAGAAACGAAAGTGTGTTATGTTTTTAGAGTTTGATAGGGTTTCTAATTTTGGAGGGGTATTAATGTAATTACTTACATTTGGGGAGGGTTCGAGGACGGGTTCGGGGACGGGACCTATATCCCCATTACCCATCCCATCCCCTTTTTTAATTTCGGGGAAAACCCAAACCCAGTCAAAGCGGGGGAAACCCGTCAAATCGGGGTCGGTTTGGGTCGGGCCCTGCAGGTATGGGTTTCGTTGCCATGCCTAGCTGGGTCCATGACATTAATGAAGTATCTGCTCTATCAGCACAAGTAGCTTCCCTCACAGATATGACAAAAATATCAACACCTCAAGTGCTATAGCACCCAACGTTGTTGCACCCACAGATACAACAGTAGTTATAATTGAACAAGCCCCTCCATGCTCAACTAGTTGTATATATTGTGGAGGAGGTCATCTGTATGAAGAATGTCCAACCAATGCTGTCTCTTCCAATTATGTGGGATTCAACAATAATAACAATCACTATTCAAATACTTATAATCCTGGTTAGAAGAATCACCCTAACTTCAGATGGGGTGGAAACAATGCTGCAGCAACACAAGCAAGCACTCCTACTATTCCACCGAGATTTCCTGCTCAAAACAACCAAAGACAAACTTCCCGGGCTGTTGATAACTCTATGGAGACACTGTTGAAATCATTCATGAGTGATGCTAAGGCAACTCTGCAAACTGATGGTGCTGATATAAAGAACCTAGAGAACCAAGTTGGGCAAATAGCTACTGCTCTTACCCAAAGGCAGAGTGGAGCATTTCCTTCAACTACAGAAGCTTCAACTTCTCTTGCTGCAGGGAAGGAGCATGTCAAAGCTATATCACTAAGGAGTGGGAAAGATTTGACAGGGCCAACAACTTCTTCAGGTGATGGAACCAAAGAAAATGAAGGATGTCCTCACCAAAAGAAGAAGACTAGGAGAATTTGAAACAGTAGCAATGACTGGAGAATGTAGCATGATCGTGGAAAACAAACTCCCAAGGAAATTAAAGGATCCTGGTAGTTTCACAATACCTTGCTCCATTGGAGATTTCTACTCAAGTCGTTCTTTACGTGACTTAGGGAAAAGTGTCAACTTGATGCCTAACAGCCTAAGTCCATATATACACAACTAGGTATAGGAACTGCTAGACCTACCACTGTTACCCTTCAGTTAGCTGATAGGGCTATTGCCTATCCTGAAGGGACAATAGAGGATGTACTAATCAAAGTTGACAAATTTGTTTTTCCTGTTGATTTTGTTATTGTTGATTATTTCCATATTCATTGTACCTTTTCATATTCCTATGCATCTTATTTATTTTCCTTAGATTATACATCTTCCTAGGCTAGCTATTAGTATTCTTTGTCTTTACAACTTCTTAGGTAATCAATGAAATTATTGTATACACACTATATATAGAGGGTGTGTGATCTTGATTGAGATACACAGTATTCATTCGACATATGTCTCTCTTTTCTCTCTTTCAACATGGTATCTAGAGCCAATTGAGAGATAAATCTGAACTGTGCTTACCTGATGGACCTTTTCACAAACTGTGTTTCAACTCTAGTGTTCCCTTTTCTGCTGCCGTGTCTCATTCTGGTACTCTATTTTTGTCACTGTCACCACTGTAGGTCGTACTCCGGTGACTTTTCCGGCCAACCACCCCCACCATATCCTTCGCCCTCTCAGAACTGGCCTTCGCCAGAAAGCACAGCATCAGACGCACCGCCATATGCCCCCACGCGCGGCCTCTCTTTCCGGGCAGAAAACCCATCCATCCACTATGTTCTTGGCGTGTGGCGGCGCGTTCGGCCACCTCTTCAGCCACTGTTTTGTTCGTTGGCAAGGCCTCGGCCTCCGGGTTCCCGATCTGACCATACTTTTCTGTTTCAAGCAACGGTTGATCGTGTTTCTGTACAAACAACCACTTCTCTCTCTTGTTTGACTAAATGTCACAAGGAAGGGGGGTTGAAATTGTGACACTTTTAAAATTCACCTGAAACAAGATAACTATCTTCAGAAGTATGATTAGATATTAAGATAGTGAGTGCTTTTAGTTAAGAAGGGTGAGCGAAAATTGTTTTCTTAACTATGATAGCAAGTAGAGAAGGTTTAGAATAAACTGTCTTCTCAACTATATAATAGAGTTGAGAAGGATCAGTAAGTTCCGTCTCCAACTATTACTGTCAAATATTGAGTTTCTAAACAGTTTAAGTGGCATGAGACTTCCTAAATAACTACTAGTTAAGGAGAGATGTGAGAATGGTTAAAAACAGTGTTTTCATTATAACATTTCTTAGCAGAGAAGGGTCAACAAGCTGTCTTCTCAGTTTTCATAAATCTTCTCCAAGAGGAGTGTTTTGCCTCACAGTGTAAATCAACTTAGAGAAAGCAATAAATAACACAATGATGTATAGTGATTCACCCAAAACCCTGGGCTACATCCACTCCTCGCTCGCTGTGAGTATTACCACTATTTTCCAAATAGTTTACAACTTTTACAACCTCCCTAGGCTAAAAGTTCTCTTGGTAGTTTTCTTCACACAGCTTTACCTACTGTTTACACTCCTAATAGGATCCTTCTGATCTATTAGATAGCTTCTATCACAGAAGCACTCACTTCTCAAGCCCTATAGCAACATGTGTAACTTGAGAAGGTTCCTTACAGGTTTTCTGTTAAGTGTTTGGGTTTGTGGGATTTCTAGAGCTTGGTTGATACAAATGGTGTTTTCAACAGAGACAGCAACACAAGCAATAATACATACTCAGAGATCAAATGAATCCCTTCAGATGTGTAGCAGCTGAATATGAATGAGAGAAAACTTGACACTTGAGAAGGTTGGAAGATTTGAGCTCAAAGTACTCTCACACAGATCAACGATGCCCAGATGCATTTATTTATAGCTGAAATTATGTGTAATAACCTCTGGCCCATGGAAAAGAGTTGTTGGCAAAAGATTATATCCGTTTATAGCCGCTGAGAGACTGTATGTTTCAAGACAGCTTTGTTTCTGCTTTTCTGCAGAAGACAGTTGTTTCCAGTTGTCGTGACTCTTCTCAACTCCGACTCTTCTCAACTATGACATTTTCTGTAAATGATGCTTTTTAAGTTGATGTTTCTCAAGTTGAATCTTCTGATGAAAATATTTATGGGGTGATCGTTCTCAACTTGCCTGTTCACATCATGACCCTTCTGAACTTGACTCTTCTTATCATGATGCTTCTCAACTTGACTCTTCTCGCCTGATGCTTCTCATCTCTATTCTTCTGGGAGCCTTTCTCATGTTAGATATGTTATGATGCTTCTGAGGTTGATTCTTCTGGTTATCCTTCAAATGCTGCCACAGATTGAAATGATACTTCTCAAGATGATCTTTCTCAAATTTACCCATTTTGTCTTGATCTTTGATTTTGTCAAGAGAAGCCTTCCTCTTTAAGACTTTGTGAGTAACATTGTTTTAAGTCTTCTCAAACATGATGCTTCTCATAAGCATCTACCTTCTTGAGATTTGGTTGATTATTCCTGTACTTATCGTTCACTCAAGAAGAAGCATTAGTAGCATATGAAATCAGATAACTTAAGCTTCTCACATTTGAAGTTTTTTAATCATCAAAACTAATTAGGGATTTTGCCTCAACAACTTTCTCTCTCCTGAGACTGGTTTTGGCTTCCTCCAGTGACACATCAAGCTGTTTACAAACTTTGTGACTTCTCCCCTCACTACGGAGAATATGGATGGTTCCAACTATGACACTTGGGATTCCGATATTCAGTTATGGGACAAGGTTACAAGGAGCATCTCACCAAGAAAGCTGTTGATGTGTCAGATGATGCTGAACGTACGGAATTTGAGAAGGTTGATGCTCAATTGTGAAGTATCATCAAATCCACCATTAGTCCTCTCATCAAACCGATTTTTCGTCCTCATCTCACCTGCGAATCGGTTTGGAGTCAGGCTAAGGAGCTTTATACTAACGATATTTAGCTCTATCTTAAGTTTCGTTCGGAACACATATTGTTCCATTTTGTTATTTGAACAAGTTTCAATTATTTCGGGTATTATCGTAAAATAAATTGTATTGTTTATGTATTGATAAACACACGTATATGAAGACTTTTTTTATATAATAGCGCCAGAATACTGTTGTCAATTGGTCCGTGGTTTCCCTTGGAAAAAGTTTTTTTTGAGTTTTTCTTTTCATCAGTTGTAGACCTTAGACGTGTTTGGTATCAAGGATCTTTTTAATTTCAATCCTAGTGTGTTACACCAATCAGCGTGGTCACCTGATTTTGATCATTTATCGACTAAATAAACTACTGCTCAATGTTGGGTCCGACTCCATGGTCTTTCTCGTGAGTATTGGAGAACTAAAATTTTGTTTGAGATTAGTGGTAGTTTAGGCATTCCTCTTGCTTTGGATGAAGCTACTTCAAAAAGATCATTTGATCACTTTGCTAGAATTCTAAATGATATTGACTTAACCGTGCAACGTCAAGATCAACTATTAATGGAAAGAGAGGGATGTGCTTTTTTTATTGGTGTGGAATATGAACACGTGCCTCTGCTTTGCAAATTTTATCAATGGCTTGGCCATTCACTTTAGAACTGTAAACATAACAATGGGTATGATCATTTTGTCCAAAAGGCTAATGTGTTTAAAGAAAAGACTAAAGGAAATAATGAATTGCCACAAAAGCAACCTTTGTCCCTCCCCATCATGTCGTCGACTACTTTCCTAAGCATAAGCAGAAGACTCAAGTTTTTAGTGTTCAGAAATATTTGAATAAGGAAGCTCTTAAAGACATAAGCAATGTTCATCAAGACAGTTAGGATCTTAATGCTTATTTAGGATTCACTGAACTATCTAAAAGTTTGAATAGCCAACAAGGAGAGTTTTCACCCCTTGTGATTAGAGAAGGGACCATGCAAGCTTATGTAGAATAAGATTCTAGTCTATTTGTCAAAGACTCTTTCGTCTTAGATGAGGGTACCTTTGGCACACAGGGTGCAACTGTTCAAATTTTTCATACCTCTGAACTATAGACTCATCCTCCACTCAATCTCCCTCTACTTCGCTAGATTCGCTAAAAACCTCAGAGTCTGATGTAACTTCTAACATAGTGGTAGCATCTGACATGAGAGTTTTAACATCTGACATAGTGTTAGATGATGTTGATCATATCGCTACTGATACCCATGGAACAGTTGCGCAAGAGGATTTTTTCGAACAAGTTGTGTTCAATACCCAAAAGAAGAATCTTCGGCAAAACAGAATTTTGTTCAGTGGTTTGTAGGATGTACTACTCGTTCTTGGGAAACTTTTGTGTCTGTCTCTTTTTGTTTTGGCTATTGTTAGTTGGTCCTTCTGTCTCTAGGATAGATTGTCTTAGAAGGTCTTGAGCCGTAATCAGGCAGGGGCTCCCTTTTATTGTTTTTGTTTTATTTTCTCTTACCAAGGATTTTGGTCTAGTCCTCCCTTGTGCTTTCTTCTCTTCTCCCCCTTTTTTTTTTCGTTCGGAACACATATTGTTCCATTTTGTCCAGTATTGAAAGACTTAGGTCATTCTTTGATGGGAACTTGAAATTATCTTGCATAAATATTGAGGAGTTTTTCAAAATTAAAATTGTTAAAATCTTATTTTCATTCTTCAATGTCACAAGGTCGATTAAATAATAGTCTTACCGTAATTTCAATTCAAACTGATTTTTTAAAGAATCTTGATTATCAATCTATTATGAGCAATTTTATAGCCCCTCATTTGTATCAACAATTTTTGAGTTTGCGTTGTACTTTTGGGTTTGAGCACCCCGAGTGCTCCTATTAATGAAACATTGATTATCGAAGAAAAAACAATTTTGTAGCAAAAAATGCTAGGAGGGTAATATTCAGCAATTAATAGCTGGATGTTGCTGCTAGTGTGAAATGCTACCGTTCTAATCTAATTTACGGTCAAGTTGGGAACAACTACTACTACATGTTCGGTTGATAAATGCATGTGTAGCTATTTTTACTATAACTTTATGGTAATTTTGGTTTGAACTTTTGAATATTTATATAAACGTTGAAATTTCTTCCATAATATTTTATTTTAATTGAGGTTGCATGAAAATAGTTAAATTAAATTACATCCCCCTCTCCTGAGAGAATCTTGAATTACACTCCCCTCCCCTCTTCGGTTAAAACATACACTCCCCTCCTGATGACGACCTACATGGGCTTGCTGTCCAATTTTAATTACTATAGTTTTATTTTAAATTATTATAAAGTGCATCTGACCAATTGATATATTTGGGATCAATGCACTAAGTAATTTCATTTCAAGTTATTTTTAGTATGTTTAATCCACTTCAAGTGGTGTATGTGTGGAGCCCACTTTTGTGAGTTGATGGAGTCAACAGACTTGCTAATCAAACAACTTGCTAATCAAGAAAGGCAAACTTGCTAACCAAGCAAACTTGCTAACCAAGCAAACTTGCTAATCAAGAAAGGCAATAAGAGAAAGACTTTATCAAAGATTTTGAGTTCGTACTCTTTGGTTCTGGATTGGACCAGCTTATTCGATCTTATCAAGAATTCCTTTTCTTGTGGTGATCCTCACACTCATAGGCTTATCCTTGTCTTGGATTAGACCAAGGTGGGGCTCCTAACCTAAACACCATCTTCTGCACGAATTCAAAATTCAATTCATTCTTCTCGTTAGTCTTAAACTGTTCCTAAACTCCCCATCCCAAAACCCACAAAATTCTTCACTCCGTTTCCCCATTATTCATCCTTTTATATCCAAAAACACAAAAATATAAATTACAACCAGAATCCATATTGAAAATCAAAAGAATGGCCAGTTTCCACAACAAGGAGGCCATCACCTCCCTTGAGAGATAAAAACCTAGAGTAAATTGTACTCCCCTCCCCTAAGAGATACTTGAATTACAATAATCTCCTTTAATAATTAAATATGTACTACTCTTTAATCCTTTTTAACATAAATAAATATTTTTATGATATCTATTAACTTTGAGCCACCATTTAAGAAAAAATAATTCGCTTCTTTATTTTGGGTCATTGTTGTTGGTGCCAAGTATCGAACATGCAACAACAGATGAACAATATTTATTGATCACCATTGTTGTAATGAAACTTGGCTAATTCGCTTCTTTATAATTTCAAAGTCAATGATAATTAAATTTTAATTTTTTATGATGAATTTAATGATATAGAATATAAATTTCATTTTTAAATAGCCATATTTTTTCGGCTTTAGTAATTTTTTCAAGATTTTAATGTTATTTTGCGTTGCTTCATATTTCATGGATTTTTAAAACTATATCTTAATGATATTGTGAATCAAAAATAAAGAAAAATATGCATACAAATTTTAAATATTTTAAAGTGGACTCACAATACTCTTTTTTCGCACTTAGTGTGTTAAAGTTTTGTTATTAGATTTTTATTGTTAGATTATTAGAAATTTAAAAAATAATTAAGTGAGGAAAGTGGAGATTTTTAATAAGCTAAATTATAGTTTTGGTAACTCAAGCATCTCTCAGGGGAGGGAAGTGTAATTTTTTCTAACATGTTTTGCATAAGAGGGGAGGGGAGTGTATATTTAATTAGCTAAATTATAGTTTTGGTACCCTTAATTTCAAAATTTCGGATATTGGTTCCCCTATTTTATGACACAAAGATTAGTCCCCCTATTTTAAAAAATTCAGACATTTAGTCCAAAGGGAAATTTTTGATATTTTTTTGCTGATTTGTAGGCATGTAAAGAAAAAAACTGACGTGTCCCTCATTAAATGATGTGACAGCTAATGTAGGCGGCAAATGTAGCTGCCACGTCATTTAATGATTCGGTCAGCATGCCACTTAATATATTAATAATTAAAAAAAAATCATAATTAGTATCGTTCAACTCCAAAAAATATAGAAGCATCTAATTAATTTTTTTTACACAATATATTTCCCAATTGGATCGATGGATCCTATTAGGCATGGCAACAAAAACCGTACCCGCGGAAACCCACCCAAACCCGCCCCGATTTGGCGAGTTTTCCCCACTTTGTTTGGTTTTGGGTTTTGTGACACCCTTTACCCCGAAAGTAATAATAAAAGAAAAAGTACAAAGAGTGAGTAAATTTGTTTCTCAAATAACATTTCCAATTCATTTTCGAAATACTTTTCGCAAGTAAAAGATGTCAAACAACTCCTTAAATCATATAAACATGATTTATAATAACATTAAAGACTAAAGCGATGATACATTTCTTTCAATACAGTAACAATGATGAAAAATACAACCCAAATCCCGATGTCACATAATCAGAGCAATTAACCTTTAATTCAATTAAAAAAAAGTGTAACTACGACACATAGTACCATCCTACAAGCGACTAGGTGATCCGTAGTAATCACATCTCCACCGATTCACGATCGTAGAAGGCTGCTCCATTGACACCTGGAAGTCAATCTAAAAAAATGGTGCACGGGTGAGAAAGAGCGTCCAAACCATATAAGGAATATAAGACCGAAACTAAAATAGTGGAGACTACCACAATCCATCAAATCAAATCAATATAAAATAGTCACTCTCAAAAGAGTGATAAACACAACATGCCACAAAGTGAAACCACAGAGGGTTCGTACGTAAGAAGCAATGAGATCGCATCACACCGTAACAATCACAACAGTATATACGACAAACATAACCTGCATGCCCAGTCAATCGTCAACTAAGATCATCATCCTCAACGAACGAAGAATGCCATGACAGTGAGTACAACAAACATGTCACGCGTGCAACGTCCCGAATCTGGTGCAACGTCAACGCGGTCCTACCCACTACTCCAACGATACATCTGGATCCATCTAACTCTGGGTAAGCGGATGCAAGTTCCCTCACATCCTGAGAAATAGATAGAGTCTAGTCAGGGTACCCCCAGTGTTTTGTGGAACGCCCCAACAGTGCCCCACTTAGGACCCCCCACTAGGCCTACCCGCAAGACCGGGTCGTGGCCGTCTCTATTACTACTCCCATAATCGTTTGCTTACCACCCCACCTATTATTCTTACCATCCTTGAGGTACGGCTCGCCCATACTGCGACTAGTCCTTGCCCATACTGCGACAAGGTTCTTCCTATACTTTCAACTATTGAGGTACGGCTCGCCCATACTGCGACGAGTCCTTGCCCATGTTGCGACAAGGTTCCTTCAACAAATCTCGAACACGAAGATACCGCTCGTCCATACTGCAACGAGTTCTTGCCCCTGCTACGACAAGATTCTTCAACACGAACCTATTCGTTAATCATCGACGAAGGATAACTTGTCTATCGTGCGACAAGTCTCCCATAACAATACACGAGTCAACTAGTAATCCCACAAGCAAGAACATCGAGTCGTTCAATGACTTTGCCAACTCCAAGTCAAATTTGACTACATTAACCAATTAAGGTATCTATCGAGAATTTAAACAATATTAACTTCGTCTCATTTAGTCTTACCTATCATTCTAATCCATGAACACTTTATTTTATTTACAGACATTCAAATCAATCACATTACAGTCATCCAGGTCATTTACAGTCATCCAACTCATTACATTCCAGTCATCCAAATCATTTAATTTATAGATATTTAAATCATTATAGTAGTCCAGAATAATTACAGTTATCCGAATTGAATAAATAATATAAATATAAATAATAGATACATACAAGCAAAATAGGAATAGCGATAATCAAAACCATTATAATCCTATCCCCTATTCCCCATATAGAATAGAAACCCTTTCCCCCGTACCTTATTTCAAAATGCCTCCCAATCGCGAATTAATGAGCACAAATCATAAGTTCTCGAGCGTGATTAAATTCTAGCGAGACGATGTCTGACTCGAACGCGTACGATTATATATAACAACAAAGACAATCCAAAAATCTTGCACTAAAATCTTAAATATAATTAATCGCTCGTTAAATGAATTAACTAAGTTTCGAAAAGATTACATATTGAAGGTACAAGGCGGCGACAAGAACTGGAAACCGTGAACCCAAAAAAATAGAATGTCTAAGATTGCACGAGTTACGAAGGGCTGGCCTAATGGGACTAGTCAACAACTGTTGGAACGGGTTCTTCGGCGATGATTTGTGGCTAGAACAACTATTTCCGCTTTGTGACAAAAGCTGCTAGTATGATTTATGAACGAAACTCAATTCTATTTGTGCGTGCAATTCCCAGAAGCAAGGTTGCTCAATCTAGCCATCGTAGACAGTAATGGCAATACGAAATCAGTGATGGTGCTAATCGACGGAACTAAGGCATGAAAGTAGTGGCAGAACCACGATTGCAAAGGAAACTCGCGACTGGAGGGAGACATAGTGGTGGCAACGGCGACTGGGAGCGATAGAGGGAGGTGCTGGCGGTTCTGGGCGAGGTTGGTTGTGCGAAGAATTAAAACAAAACAAGGTGTTGTGTTGGCCATGGAGTTTCGCGAAAAGGAAGGAGAAAACGCAAGGAAGAGGCATGGTTTCTGGCGTGAATTTAGTTAACCAACGAACCTATAATCAGTCAAACTAAGGTCATAATCGGAATCAATGGTGAAATTCGAGTGGGAAGGTGAAGTTTGGGGCCTAGCCGTGACAGGAAGAGTGAAAACGTGAGGGAGGAAGGTGGCTGCGCTAGCTTTTCAGCTGCTGTGAATTCGCAGGGAAGAAGGTGAAGTTGCGGGTTGGTTCTGTATGCGGGTTGTGGGCTTCGCATGGACTCGGCTGCGCGCTGAAGAGCATGGATCATACGGGGGTGCGTTTAGCAAGGAAACTGGGGGTGTATGCGTTAAAAACAACCAAAAATCCTTTTAAAAATCCTTTTTAATGCTCATTTTGAATATCAATGCTATTTTAACAACTCTATGACCCAAAATGACTTTCAAAATCAATAATATTCCAAATACTAATATTTTATAAACAAACATAATTAACTACACCAATAGTATTTCGAATATAAATACTCTATAAACAACATAATACACTAATAACAATAAATATAGTACCATCGAGTATAAAAATACAGTTTAATATCATCTCAATACGTTTTAATAATTCTAATACGTATAAAAGTATAAAATCACTTAAAATAGATAATTACTAAGACAAGAGACACCCAATATATCACAAAGATTACTATTATATTCATAAATATATACATAACGTACCAATTGAAAATTGGGTTGTTATAGGTTTTCCTTGAAATCAAAATATGGGGACGGGGTGGGGAATGGGGATAGAGGGACTCACCCCGAACTCTCCCCTCCGAATGTATGAAAATACAATATTACCCATCTTAAATTAGAAACCCTTATAATCTCAAGTAATGGTTATTAAAGTTGAGAGACGAGAGTCTCACTCTTCCTTTTCCTAATGGAGACCAGAGCCCAGAAGGAAAGAGTTGAGAGAGTTAGAAGGAAATTAGAGTTTAAAAACTGTTTCTGTGTACCAGCTAATGGTATTGCTGGTGGTTTGGATTTGTTTTGGAACAATTCTTATGATGTTCAGATTCTGCACTACTGTATTAATTTCATCCATACTGCTGTGAAAGAAAAGAAAACAGGAAATTTGTTTGAAATGACCTTTGTTTATGGGAATCCAACATTTGACAGGAGAAGACTGCTTTGGGATAAATTAGAGAATCTTAAGTCTAGAAGGAATGAGCCCTGGTGCTTAATTGGTGATTTCAATGAAATGATTTCTGTTACTGAAAAAGATGGGCTTGCTCTTGTGGCTCCTATCAGATTAACCCTTTTCAGGGACTTTCTTAACTTTGCTGACCTGATGGATGTGGACTTAAAAGGGAACAAATACACTTGGATTAGTAATCCAAGAGATGGAGTCTGTACTTACCAAAGAATTGACAGAATCTTGTTGAATTGGGGGTGGAGATTCATTTATCCTCATGCTACAGGTATTGCCTTGCCTATTATCAACTCTAATCACTCTCCCCTAATCCTGCACTCTTACCTTAAGTTAAGATGCCCTAAGTTCTTCAGGTATGAGACTTATTGGGAGGAAAACACTGATTGTAGAGAAGTGGTGAAGATTAATTGGAACTCTACATCTGTGGATGACTCTGGTTGGCAGAGTTTCAAAAGCAAATCCAAGAATTGTAAAAAAGCCCTTCAAACTTGGGACAAAAACACTTTCAAGAATGCTGCAGTTGAGATAGATAAGCTCAAAGTCAAACTCCAGAAGCTTCTCAATGAAGGCAACTCTCATCCTAATACTGAGGAGGTTGGTAGAATAAGGAAGGACATTGATTTTCTTTGGAGACAAGAGAAGCACTATTGGGGCCAAAGATCTAGAGACAAAAATTCTAGATTTTTCCATGCTACCACTGTTCAAAGAATGGATAGAAATAAAGCCTATGATCGTGTTGATTGGTCTTTCCTTAGTAAAGTCCTCTTGTCTTATGGGTTTAATCCTTTGTGGGTCAGCAGAATCTTATCTCTTGTGTCCTCTGTCAAATATGTCTATCAAGTTAATGGTTTTAGAAGCAACACTACAAGATAAAAGGTGTTAGGCAACAACAAAAGTCTTTGCCAAATGTTTAAAGTTGTTGAGAAAATTGCATTTTTCAACAAGGAAAAGTTGCTGCATGTTGTTGCCTTAAGTCCCGTTGCGAAAAGTTTCGTAGCGACATTTGATTTCGTTGTCATTACTCATGTTTTGACAACAACAATTACCCCTGCTAATAGGACACTTTTTTGCTGCCTATCTAACTTGTGGTAGCCACTGAAGTTGTCACTATTAGTACTATATCTCAACAATTAAAGTCGTTGTGATAGAGTTTTCTACCAATAGCAAAATTTGTTGCCAAACCTGACATATCTCAACAACTTAAGTTGTCACGATTACTACCATATCTCAACAATTAAAGTTGTTGTGATAGAGTTTTCTACCAATAACAAAACTTGTTGCCAAACTTGACAAATCTCAACAACCAAAGTTGTTGTAATAAGTACATTTTAGCAACAAGTTATATAGTTGCAAAATTATTTATGGATATTAAATTTTATCTTATCAAAAACATAAAATAGTATTTTGAATATTAAATTTATTGAATTAGTTATCATTATTACTCAAAATTGAATCTGAATCATATTAAATTAACACAAATACTTGTTAAAAAACATGTTATAGTATTGTTGATGCGAAAATAAAAATAACAACTTAAACACAATTTACATAAATATTACATATAAGTTTTTTTTTTGTTGAGGAAAACCAACTTAGGCCATTTCATTCATTAAAATAGAGGCGATACAATGAGGAACATAGTTATGCACCTGGTGACGAGCATAAGATTGCGCCGCCCTAGCTAAGCTATGAGCCATACAATTGGCTTATCTCCTAATATAACTGATGGAGCAGTTATGTAATTGAGAAAACAGATTTTTACAACTAGAAATAATAGCACCAAATTCATTAGCTAATTTAAGTCCACCGTTGAGAGTGTCAACCACTTGCTTGCAATCAAGCTCAATATCAACATCATGGGTGCCTCTTTGAACACTATCTTTATCTTTATCTTTATCTTTATTATACTAAACCATGGAAAAGTTCATATGTTAGTCCACCTCAGAAATGATGTCACTAATTACATCAGATTCACAAAACTCCACGTCATCAATTGCACAGTAGCCGCGTCTGACGTTAACATGTCATACCAATCTAACGGTTGTCGTTTTCCACGGATCCACGGTTACATGATCAACGCCTGAGATTTACTAAAAAAACGGCCGGGTCTTTTATGGCTACGATTCCAGAGTCATAAATGCAGCTCACAATCAGCGCTGCATATTTTTTCAAATCTGGAGCAAATTCATTATTGATATTAATTCAAACGACAATCCATTAATAAAATCCCTATGATTGTGGATCAACCAGCATAACCGTAATTTTCTCCATTAAATTCAATCTTATAGCTGTCATATAGTAGTAGAGTATCAATATGCCAATTAAAAAATGAAAAAAATATCGGGCTATTACAACTTGAATAGCATATCCTTGTTTCAAACCAATTTACAAAATTTTGTCCTTTTTAAGTTTTTTCCACAAACAGACCATCCCATTATCACACCATTAACAAATAATATTGTGTGATAACCCGATATTTATTTAAAACAATAATTAATTCAAATTATCTGTAATTGGATTAAGATCTCAAACATGATAAAAATGATTAGGTGACTCTCACTTCCGTATTTTACATTAATATTTTTGTTTATTTTACCAAATTAATTTTTTTATTTATAAATTGGAAAAGACAATATGGATTTAATTTAAATTATGTGTCGTACAAGATGTCAAATGGTATTTAGTTTGCTGATTCACACCAAAATTGGAAATGTACAAACTCCATATCAAAATATCAAATTCCATTATGAACATTAAATACATATGAATTACACTAACTCAATTTGGTCTTCCAGCTACACCTTAAATTTCACATGTTTGTGTCTCTTACTAAAACAGTAATTATATTGCATTAACCCAATTTGGTCTCAGAAATAAACATTGCCAAGTAGTAACGTAATAAGCAAATATATTTAATTTAAATAAAAAGAATTTGAAATATATATTTATATAAAAATTAATTTCTATTGTAGTAACGACTTCAAATTATGGAAGTAATTGCCTAATTCAAATATCAAATACCTATGCCAAATGTATGAATTCAAATTTCAAGCCAGTAACAAAATCGGTTAAGCTCCAAAAAAAGCAAATTCCGATTTCCATTTGAATTTCAAAATCCATAAAGAAGGTATTCATTGTCTATTTACTCTGCGTATTGGAGTTCCACCAAACTGATGATGAAGAGTCACCCTAAACATCTTTGCAGCGTTTAGTATTCTAAGCTCTCATCGAAGGCTGTCTCCTATTCCATTCCATCAGTGTTTCCGACTTCCATTACAGTTTACATTTACCTTCACATATCTGTTTCGTTTTTGTTTTGTTTTGGTTTTTACAAGTTTCCTTTTTGCATGAATGTTATTTTATTAGAAATAGAACTAGAATCTAAACATCTATTTGCATAGTGCACATTTTAATTCTTGGTGAACCGGTAGTTTGACAATCCTCTCATAATGCTTCTTAGTAAGGCTATATGCTTCTGGAATTAAACTAATTTGAGTTGTTAATGTCATAATGTGTGGGTTATACAATGATCGGTGAAATTTGTATTAACTATTTATCGGTGTTATTGACACTACTTATATTTGCTTAGGCAGAGGAATGGGATGTGCGATTCCATCACAAATAGATGCCTCTCTACTCATCTGTTTAACATTCCCGTTGTGTTTTTGTCTTTTGATTTCTTTTGAGGTATTGAATTGAAAGCCTGAAGTATTTTCAGAACCATTGATGGACAATGAGCATTGTGAGTATGAATCAATGAAATAGGAGTGGATAAATTAGAATCGGATAAATTCTATGTGCATTATGTTAATTAACTTTATCTGTTGTCTAATTTGAGGTTATTGCAACCAATACTCAAGGATTATTTGATTAGGTTATTGCAACCGAAACTCAAGCCTATAATGTTGTCCTAATCCTATAATGTTCATATTGCTGTTTGTTCATCTCATTGCCTATTTGAATTGGTTACAGATGTGAAGAAGTTCCAACATGGCATACTATACACATGGCCATTTCAAGTTTACCACTCATGATGATAGAGAAGGGTTTTTTTTGGGGGTCAGAAATAGAGAAGGTTTTGACTATGAGAAGTTGGATAGAAAACATTTGATGAAGGGATTTCAAATTGAATCAATGACTACATGTGAGATAATATGGTTTTTTAATATCTCTTTGGTTATTTTTTTCATATGACCTTTTTTAGTTTTAATTGTTGGCAGAAAACACCACTAGATTTTTGAGAGAATCATACGTCTACGGATAACCTCACATGATATAGGTATTACATATTTATTTTATTGTTGGAAAGGTCTGTATTGTATGTTGTCCTTTGATGTTCAATTGATTAGGTGGATCCTAGAATTCAATGATATTCTTCGGAAAGTTAAAAGGCATAAAAGAAGGTGTTCCACGCTTTAGGCATTCTATACCATACTTTGGATGGTAAAGAAGATAAAGAATATGATTTCTGTTTTAATAGAAATGCGATAAGTAATATGCTTTATGCCTACGACACAGTTAATATCCAATTAGGATCAAATTTTCGTGGTAGAAGGAAATTCACGTGTCTTCAATGATAATGCATGTAAGTAAGCGAAATTGATATTGGAGCTAGAAGAAGATAGTCAGCTAATATATAATCAATTTAATTATGGAATCAAAAGACGACTATGATTAACCGTATCTCATTTCGTTTCTACAACAACTTCAATATTCTTATTTTATTTTCACTGATAACATGTGTTGATGGAGTGCTTTGACTCTTTTCTGTTTTGATTTTTTTTTTTTTTGTCTTTTAATAGCTTTAATATAATGTTCAGGTCTTTGTTGATGCCATCATACACACTCCAAACTTCTATGTTCATCAAAAAGTAAGTGTAATGTAATGTATATGTAAGTGAATGTTTTAACATGTTCGGTAGAACAAGGAGTCTCTCTTTTTATAAGTCAAATGGGTAGGGCAAGAAGTCGTTAGGTTTGATGTGTGGATGAAATATAATAAGCTTTTTCGAAACATGGTATATGCTAAATTGTAATAAGAATTAACTATTTGAGACCAAATACATTATCGGTTTATATTAATTTCCACAGTTATCTATGCAACATTTTGATGATAATCTCTTCTTTGAACACAAAACAATTTAATCAATAGTCATTTATACGGGTCCATGGTGAATGCCATTTGGAGTCAACTTAAATTTTTGGTAATATTAGGCCCAACTGTTTGTAGATGTCATTTTATATTTCCATTTGATTTGACTAAGAAAGTTTTGTTGCCTATTTTTGCGTGTCATTGTTCATGACACACACCAGCTGAATGTTTATATACTTTAGATTATTCACAATTTTTTGATTCAGTACCCTACATACCTTAGCTTCTGGAGCTTCATTTTTGCTACTCATCATTTATTTTTTATTTCAGGTTTTCTATTTCAAAGTTTTTGAAGATGGAAGAAACAAAAAGTGCCTTATAAGTTTCAAAACATGCTCTTGGATCCATGTAAGAACTGAATAACCAGAATATACTAATAATGTTGTTGGATATGAAGATTTGTATTAAAGGATGAGATTTTATTTTAGTGTTTGAAAACACTTCTTTTGGAAAACAATACAAATCCTTTATGGAAAGTAGCAAAGCAACTATCCATAGAAGATTTCAAATGATAACTGTTCATCCTCATGGCGATTTCAAATGCGAATGAATTGTTTACCAACATGACTTGAACAATTAACGGGACCACATTTTGACTTTGACTTGCGATAATTAGAAGATAATTATAATTTAAGAGAAAAGAGAAAAGCATGTAACATAAAAAAGGGAGAGGTAGAAGATAAAAACTAAGAAAACCTGAACATGCCTTCAATTTCTTCAAGCGGTTAAGCTATATTATCAATTTTTTCTATGAAAATTTTATACAAGTAATTAAGTGTGACATTTGGTTACTTCATGTGCATGATAATATGCACTTTATGTATGGTATTAGCATTAAAAGTCTATGTATACCCATGCAGCGCACGGGTCATACATACTAGTAAGTTAATATTGTCAAATATCAGTTATATAACTATTGAGTCATCAAAGTTTACACTCCCTTAAAAAAACTTGCAAACACTATAATTACTAAAACAATATATCTGCGCTGCTAATCTTCTTGTCTAAAGTTGTTTTGAACAAATCCGCGTGCAGTGATTGGCATCACTGACATCATGTTGGTTGACCTGCAATTTTGAGACAATAAAATGTTACTACTTTTTATAATCGATATGAATATATTAGAGTTGGATTAGCACAAATAACAGAGAAAAGTTAATAGCAAAATACTAACTTGTTGAATAAACCTACCACCACACATGTCCCACCCCATTCTCTAATTGATAGTTACATTCCACTAAACGAATTACACTTTTAAAATAGCTGGACATGAACTACTCCTACAAGGCACATGACAGTCCAAGCCAAATCACGTATAACAACAACCCTAATCCTTTACATGGTAAAATAATATACTCTCATTTTTTATTTAAATTTACTGCAGGAACATAATAATATATATTTTAAATCCAGTTATATTCACTATTTATAAAACTTTCTGTCACATTAGAAGTACTCATCAAAACTGAAAACCAAAGACACAGGCTACTACAACAACAGAAACAAAGGTCTATGAAGAATTACTAAAAAATGAACCTAATAATATGAAACATCCTAAAAAACTAATATAACTTATGTATCCAAATAGTTATCGAAGAAAAAAAACTTATGTATCCAAATAGTTATCGAAGAAAAAAAACTTATGCATCCAAATGTCATCTAATAGCTGTGTGAATAGTCAAAGCTCAAAGGTTGTTAACCAAATGGAGCATGGTAAACAGTATGCCTAAATTGATCATATGAAATCGATTGACTAATAATTATATTCAAACATGTTTACCACTTAGGTAACCCTTATAATTAATGAAGACTAAGTATTAATTATTAGCCATATATTGTTTTGTACTATAGCAAAAACATATCCAATTTTATCTCCACTCGACCACTAGCTTGAACATACCATTCCTCGCTCTAAAAAGTAAGGTTGTTTGTAGTTCAATGAACTTTCCTTTGTGTTTTAATTGAACAACCAAATCTAACTAATAAAAGATTCAATGAAAATGCACAACAAACAAATAATTACTCAGAACTTATTTGTGTGCAATCATGTCATCAGTATTTCCAAACCTATTATCATGTTCATATGTTACGTTTATTGGACTTAAAGATTGTGCAGCCTGTTGACATATTCCAAACATCAACTAGTAACAAACTCAAGAAAGTAAACTAATATAGTTCTTCAACTTGCCTTTCTACTTTTTCTTCAAGTTGTCTTTGACTCTCTTCAAAACGTAATGCCATTTCTTCTCTCATATTCCGCTCTTCTATAAGTTGACTTTCAACTTCTTTTAATTTTAATTCTATATCATGTCGCTTTTCATGCTCGTTTCTTAGTTCCTGATGTAAACCTGTAGGAAATTTCCCCTTTGATGGTTTAATTCCGGCATCAAAACCACGACAATAGCTTTTATCACAAAATCAATATGGTGCTTTGCTGGACATACTTTGTTAACATTAATCCATCTAAAACAATAAGCAATGTCACCTATATATTTCTAATACATAGATACTAAACCCACTTTCCATAAACAGAACATTGTTTCCAACCTTTTCCATCTGTTGGATATTAAATATGTTCTTAAAAACATATTTATTTATGCATTATTTTCTATTTTGAAAAAAATCTACCACGCAAAGTTTTCTGCTTCAGAAAAGAAGTTAAGTTCTTTGAGGAATTGGGTGAATGGTAAAATCTACAAGAAATCTCATAAAAAGGAAAAGTTTGAGTGTACTACTCGCAACAAAATCTTTGCTCTTACCAAGCTCTTGGAGGTCATAGAGCTACTCATAAAAGGACTAAAGGAGGCTTTGCTTCAAGATATTAAATATGAAATTACCTCCAACAGCACTGATGTCTACACTTTCAAGAAGCACCTTCAACCTTCTTAAGCTCTCATGATTCTAGGATCAGAAACATAAACAACACCTTGATTAAAAAAAAAAAAATTTCTAAAAGGGAGCAATCCCAAAGATACACCAAGGAAACACAACTAGCACAACCAATATCTTTTTTTTTTACTATAATCAATCAGAGTAAAAAATGAAGTGAGTTAACTCTAATATAAGTCACTGTAATAATACTATGTTAGTGCTTACAAAGTATGTCCAGCAAAGCACAATATTGATTTTGTGATAAAGGCCACACCGAATATTTGTAAAGCTAATTTTATAGTGTCCATGACCACAATTTGACCATTGTCAACTTCAAATTGGTTATTTTATAGTTGTCCCCTAATAAGTTTAAAACTAATAGAGGTGACCAAAGTTTGAGTGGTGTCTCTCCATCTGCAGACATGTTGAGTCAAAATCTTAAAATTTACCTACGAACTTGATTCTTCTGCAAAAAATGCTTTGGAAAACCAACACGATGATTCTATATGTGGACTATGGGTATCCCCTTCCAAACATTTACATGAATTAAGCATTGTTCTAAAAAAATTAAAGGACATTAAACAATGAATCAAATGGGTTCACCGATTTACTACTTTTTCCATAATTAAGAACGCAGAAAATCAACATAATTTACCATACCCAGAATCAAATCAAAATGGAACACAACAAACTGCAAGCAAAAAATCACAACACTTTGCATTAGGGAAGAAAATTGGTTGAGATATCACTTACAAAGAAGCTTTTACTTCCTGCTGAACTTCTCCTTCACTTGTTTTAGATCTCGAAATAGTAAATAGAGTCTCGTGCCCGAATTGCGGAGCATTTTCTTCCCGGTTTCTCTAGAAAGAAGGCACGTACAATTTTAGCGCTAACATTTGGAAAATCATCAAAGTTTTCCCTCGTTTTAGTGTTGAAAGACAACATCGGCATTTCTCCAATTTTTTGGCCGAATGATTCTTGATTAAGTAGCGGTTTTGTTTCCCCCAAATCGGTTACCTCATATCTCTCCTTTTCTATGTGTGTGTGAGACTAAAAGCACCTTTTTTTTGGTAAGTATAATCTCCTTTTATTTTTAATAATTACTTCTTTTGGAAGTAATCTTTAATAACTAATATAAATTATAAATACATTTTATTCTAAAATAGAATTTACATCCATAAAATATTAGATAATCATTTTTAACAAACCATAACTAGACTCAATAATATAAATAAAAAATATTTATTTACATGTGTGTAGTTGAATTCATTGAGTTGATATGGCTCAGAGTCATCTTCATCTTCATCTTCGACACATGGCAAATCGAAAATATTTCTTCGCTTGACTTTTACTACAGTACGAGTATTTTATCCGTGCATACGAACGGGTGATACTGTATGGTCGGTGTATTGTTATGAAGTCATAATAATAATTTAGAAGATGTTCATAAGTTGTGAACAATGTCCAAAATGTATGATTTGAAATTCAAAGTGGAATATGCATCCCCATTGACAATCGAAATTACATTGATTTATAATAATGTATTTGGACATTAGAGGTAAAATATGCATCCCCGTTGGCCCTCCCGTTTGCATCCTTGTTGACCCTCCCGTTTGCATCCTTGTTGGCCCTCCCGTTGGTGCTCTCGTTACCTCTCTCGTTGGCTCTCCCGTTGCAGCTCCCATTGCCAGTCGCTGGTGTTGCCACATTTTAACTCATATTTTTCTATATGATTTAATATTAATTAAATAATATTCGTTTAATTATTAGTAAGTTATTTTGTAATATTTGGTACTACTGGCTAAAGTGGTTTTTTTTTACAATTCTTACTCATTAAATTGATTGATCTTAATAGTTTTAATAGAGAGATAATAAAAAATAGTAAATTCTAGATGGAGTGCAAGTGAAAAAAAAAAAAAAAATTTTTAAATATGCCCTCACGTTGGCGCTCTCGCTGCCTCACTCATTTTCACTCTTGTTCCCGTTGTCGATTTCAATGTCAGTCTTGCATTGCCGCTCCCGTTGCCACGTATTATGACTTATTTTTTTCTATATGACTTAATATAAAAAAGTTAAGTTTAAACTTTTGTTACAGGTACGTCTTTTTTTAGTAGTTAAGTTTAAAAAAGTAATTAATTTTAATAGTTTGACTAAACTATAAAAATAGTGAGTAGGTGTTTTTAGTAAAATCAGGTAAAAAAATTAATTTTTATGACAAAAAAAGCTGGAAAAAAATTATGAATTTTTTTTATTTTAAAAACAATTTAAAAAAAACAATTATCTAAAAAAACAGTTTTTTTAAAAAAGAAAATCAGTTTTTAAATTTAAAAGTAACAGATTTTTAGGGAAAAAAACTGACACGCGTCAGCTGACAGCGCATCAGAAAAGTGGTTTTTTTTTAAAAAAAATGCGAAAAAACTGTTTTTTTTGTCTTTTAGTGGTGAATTTACTAAATTACCCTTATTTTTTGTCAAATGGCAAAATTTTAAGATGTCTATGGATGTCATTTTGCTAGCATTAGATTTGATTATGTAGATATATAGATATAGATATAGATACATACCAATTTTTATTTTCACTATGTTTTACATAATAAACCAACCGAGCTTAAGAACCTAAGATGAATGGATCACTTGTGTAATATAACTTTGTGATATCTATACTAATAAATCCATACTCGTCTCTTTTATAACCTCTACCTTAATTTATCCCTTTAGAAGGAGCCTCAAACCAATCACACTTAAATAATATCACAAAGTTATTTCCTAAGTATATTAGTTCAGTCATTTTTTGAGTTACTACAAAAATAATCATTAAGTAGCTAACACATCTCCTTTTACTAACACGCCACTATACTGAGTTTTTAAGTGTTGTTTGGCATTCTTTGTACGAAATTTGAAGCCGTTAATGATATATCCATTGTGATTTAGTACTTGATAATGCAACTAACTGACCAATGATCCTCGCATCATGTACTTGATTTAGTTGCATAATCTACAATAATTAAGAGTTTAAAAAACATGTTACAAGTTTGCTAGCATTAAATTTTAACAGTACCTCATTTTCAAACCATTTGTGAAACTGCTCCTTGTGCCTCTTTTCAATATTTCTATTATTTTCATTCCTTAACTTCGTCATGTGTTCCTAAAGACTCCTCAATCCAAGATTATTTTTGGATGTCTGAGAATATCTGAGAATGTCATATCTTCCCAAGATTATTGTTGAATATGAATGTCAATTTTAGTTTTAGTTGACTAATTATTGTTGAATATCTGAGAATGTCATATCTTCCCAAGAACCTTCTCCAACAGATTGACCATTATTTTTAAACACCGAAACACTATTGGAATCACCATTTGCATATTCCATATATCTATCTGGTTGATTTAATCTAGAATCCATGTCAGTCAAGTATCTGGCACAAAATGTCATACACTCTAATGTTCTAATGTTTTAATTTATTTTCAATCCTAGTCTATTTCTAACTTCTCAATTCTCATCAATAAAATATCTTATCACATGGTTACTTACCTTTGTATATAATTGTTAGCAAAAGATAAGGATTGTAACAAATATGTTAGAAAAAGGATAAACCTTGTAACAAACTTCCTTATTATTTGATAGTTGTTACAGCTTTGTAAGATTAAACATTTAAATTTGAACTTTGATAGAGAGATTTAAATTTAAATTTGAAACTTTCATTTTATTTTGAATTTAATTTATATGTATTTAAAAAATAATTTAGGATTAAATATGTTTTTGGTCCCTACAAAAATTGAGTTTTTTGTTTTTAGTCCCTCAAAAAAATTTCACCAACTTTTGGTCCCTATAAAATTTGAGTTTTTTGCTTTTAGTCCCTCATGACTTTTAATAGGGCTTAAAAAAGCCGTGCAAGGGAAGAGAAGAGGTGTGCAAGGAATGAGAACGTATCTAGAAATGGAGGGGTGCGCCTCTATTTATAGACGGAATCGTCGTACCTGAGGCGTCGGATACAGGTGCTTGGGTCTTGATCGTTGGATGTGAACAGTTGATGATGGAGCGTGCGTCGGGTCTTTCCAAGTGTGGAATTGGGCCAGGCCCAAACCGTATCTTGATTCAAATTTTATAGGGACCAAAAACATATTTAACTCAATAATTTAATTTATAGGTTGATTAGTTGATAATTTTATTTTTTCTTAACATGAATCTACCCTTTTTTTTTATCTTGATTCAAACTTTACCTATTTGAGATTAGTACAAATTTAAAATCAAAACATATTTTGATCTTCAAGATTGATTAGTACTTTATAGATATCTAATAATAAATTATATATTAAAGTTTGCGAATAAACTTAGTTTGGTCCAGCGGTTAGTGAGATTTTGACGTGTCTTATGCCAATGGTTCGATTTCCATTGTATCCAATTTTTTGCTTTAAAAGGAAGGATTCCCATTCCCATTGTATATAAGTTAAACTTTCAATGAAATTATAAAACTAACTATATTAAAAAAAATTCTGACCTACCAGGTGACTCTCATTAAGTGGGATAAATCGAGTAAACCAAATTATATAGGAATAAATTTTAAATATTTACAAACACTCTCAATAGCATGATAACAACATTTTTTTTAATTATATCACAAAAAAAATACTTTTACACATACCAAAAAAACAAGTACTTTTACCAACAACTTTATGCTATTGCTAAAAATTAGTTTTGTTATTCTCAACGATTTTTGTTGTTGTTGGGATAAGTTTATTTTTTGCCAACGACATTATCGTGTTGTTGGTGAAAAGATGTGTTTTTCACAACAATTTAAGTTGTCGTTGAGATAAGTATATTTTTCTCTACAACTATCATATTGTTGGGAAATGAACTTTTTTATCACAACGACTTGAAAAGTCGATGCCACACATATATTGTTGCCAACAACTTTGTTTTTAGGGGAAATAGTCGCTGCCAATTCCCTTTATTCTTGTAGTGCAAAGTTGTCCTCCCTAAGTGTGGTCTTAGGCAGGGGGTCCTTGGGGTCCTTTATCCCCCTACCTATTCATTCTTGTCTTTGATGTCTTGTCCAGGCTTCTATCTCATGCTAATTCCAGTGGTTCTATTCAAGGTCTGAAACTGGCTCAAAGAGCTCCTATACTAACCCACCTCTTTTGTGCAGATGATGCCCTTATTTTTGGAAAAGCTAGCCTTGAGGAAGTGTATCAGATTGTCTCTATTCTTAACAGATTTACTACTATTTCAGGACAAAGAATTAGTTTGCAGAAGTCTGGGCTTATTTGTGGTAAGCATATGGCTCCAGATTTGAAGGAGGTGATCCCTAGTTCTCTTAATATCCTCCTATGGGAATCCTCAGGCAAGTACTTGGGTATTCCTGCATGGGGTAACTCCAGAGGTCAAGCTCTTCAGTGGATCAAGGAAAGAGTGGTGTCTAAGCTGGAGGGGTGGAAGGAGCGGTTTCTTTCTCAAGTTGGTAAGGAGGTGCTTATCAAATCTGTCATCCAAGCTATTCCCTCCTATGTTATGGCTATTGTTAGGCTCCCCAAAAACTTTTGCCAATCTTTGTGCTCTGCTGTGGCAAATTTTTGGTGGAGTTCTAAGGTCAGATCTAGGGGAATCCATTGGAAAAGCTGGGAATTCATGTGTGGCTCTAAGAATAATGGAGGAATGGGGTTCAAGGATTTTGCCATTCAAAACTCCTCTCTCTTGACTAAGCAAGCCTGGAGGTGCATTCAGGATCCTAATCAATACTGGGCTTCTATGCTTAGAGGAATCTACTGTGAGAGAGAGGAGATGTGGAAGGTAAAACCTAAGCCTGGTATCTCTTGGGTGTGGAGAAGCTTGTTACATGGTAGGGACCTCTTGAAGCAACAGGGAAGATGGCATGTTGGTAATGGTGCAACTATTAATATTTCTGATGATAGGTGGTTATCTAATGGGGCTAAGGCTATTATAAAAGATGGTTGTTTGGTTACTTCTGTTAAGGAGATGATTGATGAATCTTCTCACTTTTGGACTCTAAGGTCTGCATTGGTCCGTGATTTTGTGGTTGAGGCAAAACAAAACCCCTATCAGTTGTTGTGGCAGTGTTGATAAACTGTTCTGGCCTCACTCTGAGGATGGTGTGTACAGTGTTAAGTCTGGGTATAAGATGTTAAAGGCTAATGGGAGTGCAATTTCTTTGATGCCTTCCACATCTTTCAAGCTCTCTGAGGCTAGCTGGAAAAGTATTGGGAATGCTAGAACTCTTGGGAGGGTTAAACAGTTTGTTTGGAAGCTCAACCATGATGCTATAGCTTCATGGAAAAATTTGTGGAAGAGGAAAATTGTTAATGATGCTTTGTGTCCTATTTGTGGGGTGAAGGAGGAAACTTTGGAGCACATTTTCTTTCTGTGCCCCTGGACAACTCCTGTATGGTATGGGCTCCAAATTTGCTCTCTCCCAAATCAAGCAAATGCTTACCACTTTGGTAAGTGGTTTGAGTCTCTTCTGGATGTGAATTGGTGTGATGGGTCAGATAAAGAAGAAATGATTGCTATGGTGTTTATTTCTCTATGGTATATTTGGAAGGCCATGAACATCAAACGTTCCAACGAAACCAGCTCTAATATGATTTAAGTGAGTGAATTCTGGTCTACCTTGTGAATGAGAAGGTGAAGGATATTTATAGGCTCCTTGAGAGAGGTTTCTTCATTGTTGGGTTTGCTTGGAGAAGAAGTTGGTCTCACTTGAATCCATGTGCCTCAAAAGTAGATTTGACCTTTGCTTTATTAAAGAAAAGAGGTCCTATAGTGAATTGACAAGTGTCCCTAAAAGGTTGCTCCTTTGAATGAGGTTTCTTCATGGTTGGATTTCCTTGGAGAAGTTGATCTCTTTTAAATCCATGTGCCTCAAAAAGTAGATTGGACATTTGCTTTATTAAAGAGAAGAGGTCTTATGGTGAATTGACAAGCATCCTCAAAATGTGGCTCCCTTGAGTGAGATTTCTTCATGGTTGGGTTTCCTAAGGTTGGAGTAATTTCTCATTTGTAATGCAGGAGCATTTCAATCTGCCACAATGCAGGGGCATTGAGTGCTGGGGCATATCTCTTTAAGCATTGTAGTCTGTTTTGTATGCAGGAGCATTCAATGCAGGTGCAATGCTGTGATACTAATGCAGGTGCATCCAGTGCTGGAGCATTGAACAAACACATCAAAATACAGCATGGGTCACCAAAAGTGCCAAATGATCACAAGTCAATTCCTAACCCTCTTTTACTCTAAACAACACATATCAATTACTTTAACAACAATATTACTTAGAAACTCACATTGATTTAAGTCTAGAACATATAAATAACTCTATATAAATAAGAGTTATCACACCCATCTTCATCATTGATGAGATCCTAAGTTCCCTCAGCATGTGGAAGGAATCCTACAAAGAAAAAGAAAAATATTCCGCTCCGAATCATGGGATAACCAAGATTTTCTATTTTATTTTTAATTTTCGTATTTTATTTTAATAAAATAATTATAGGTGTCTTTTGGTCTTTCCTAAGTTAGTTTTTGGGTTTTAAAGTCTTGTTAAGTCATTATAATGGCTAGTGGATTTTTGATGAGGACTTGCTCACCAAGCAAACTTGCTCACCAAGCAAACTTGCTCACCAAGCAAACTTGCTAATCAAGAAAGGCAGGTAGAGCAAAAAAAGGAGTTAGAAGATCCAAGTCATTTTTGACGCATTCAATGCCAAATCAACAAGATTAATTATGATTATGTTTTATTTTCTAGGTATTAAATATTGTAAATGCACTTATGAATTTATTTGATAATTGCATGATAGTGGGAATTTAATTAGTTTATTAGGATTTGATATTTATTAGTATATTTTAATTTCTAAGGTTTCATGAGTCAATTGGGCGTAAGGTTCTTTTGGGTCAATTGGACATGAGGTTCTCTATATATTGTAATTCATTTTGATGAAATAAACAAGTTGAATTTTGAGTAAAAAATTTAGAGACGTGTCTCTTTGGTTCTTCGTGAGCCGTTATCCGAGCTTATCGGTTTGCCGTGGCGCTCATCCCGACTTATCAACCGGAACCTCCATAGCCGGTTGTTGCGTCTTTCCGACTTATCGATTGGTCTTTCATCCCTGATCGTGGTGTCTCCATCACTCCCACCTTAATGACTCTTGAAATAGTCACCGACGGCTCCGAGGTTGCCATCATGTCCTCATCAAAAATCCACTAGCCATTATAATGACTTAACAAGACTTTAAAACCCAAAAACTAACTTAGGAAAGACCAAAAGACACCTATAATTATTTTATTAAAATAAAATACAAAAATTAAAAATAAAATAGAAAATATTGGTTATCCCATGATTAGGAGCGAAATATTTTTCTTTTTCTTTGTAGGATTCTTTCCACACATGCTGAGGGCACTTAGGATCTCATCAATCATTGTGATACAACTTCAATTCTCACTCCACTATCTTCATTAGCTCAACACATTCGCTAGAAATAGAATCTTTATTTCTAAAATTTTCTTCATCACCATTCTTGGGGTTTTTATTGGAGTTGCATGTGGGTTCTATAAGGGTCGAGATTGAAGAGTTAGTAGTTCCATGATAGATTGGAGCATAGCATGTGAGGTTTTAGAAGAAGAATCGAATTCTTATAGGTGGTGGGTGCTGTTTTGAAGAGCTAGGGAGTTGTAGAGAACTTTGTTGGTGATTTGTGTGCTCTACCTTGTGCTTGGTGTTGATTGCTTAGAGTTACAAGTGAGTTCTTTGTCCTATTTTGTGTCTTTTATGATATTTTGAACTTAAGCATGAGTATACCATGATCATAAATGGATTGCATGTATCTTGGTTAGTTTTGATTTGATGAAATGTCTGTTTGAAGAGTCATTATGCCGAAATGAGTCATTGAAGGTATTAAATTGATAGATTCTAAGAATTATAATCAAATTGAAACATAAATCAAGTTAGTGGTACATGTTTGCCCTGAGCAATATGTGTTTAAGGTATTTGATGTCGAGTTTCGGTGACTGGATGAGCATAGGAATCAGAGAAAGGGGAAAAAGAATAAGATTTTAGTAAAAATTGCACTTTTAGCCACTGTTAAGTCAACACTGGCTGTGTTGATTCAACACTGGCCTGTGTTAGTTTCGAGTAGACTGAAACTTCCCTGCAGCCTTCCAAGTTAATTCGTTCATAACTTTTGATCCAGAACTCTAATTTAATTAGATGCGTTGGAAAGCTAAAGAAAAGTTCTACATTTATAAACAAACTATGATTTGTGTTTTTGAACCCATTCTAAGAAGACTTCCTAACCTATTTGTAGGAATAAGAATCTTATTCTAAGTTTTTATGATACAAACTAAGCAAGATTTAGGTTTTCTAAAGAAGTGTGATCTAACATGTTTGCTAAGTGCTAAGAACAGGTTTCCTAACATAGCAAATTAAGGTCCTACCTGGGATTAACAAGTTGGTAAAATACAAGGGTAGAAAAGCCTTGAGAAGGTTAAATTATGAGAAGCTTAAAACAAGTCAACAGAAGGTTTGACCAAATTAACAGAAGGTTGACCATAAGTCAACATAAGGTTTGACCAGAAGCCAAAAGAAGGTTGACTTTACAAATACCTTAGAAGCATAAATTCATGCTTGAGAAGGTTAATGTAAAAGAAGATTGAAGCTTGAGAAGATTACTGGAAACCGTAACCAATTTATGACAAACACATTAACTCATCTTGAATGCTATTCAATTGCATTAAATGATGAATTCTAGCATTAAATATGCTGAAAAGTTTCAAGCATTAAAGAGGGAATGCATAATTATTCCCTTTCACAAGTGTTTGTTTCATACTAGAAAGCTTGAGAAGGTTCGTGTAAAGCTGGACCAGGTTGGCCAACAGTGAAAAATCATGTCATAGATGCTTAGTAGGATCAAAGGAGAGTACATATCTAGCTCAAGAAGGTTCAGATGTGCAGATAAATCAAAAAGTAACTCTTGAGAAGGTTTGAAAGCTGTCAACTTTTGTACCTTACTTCACATCACTCCTATGGACCAACGAATACTTCAAACGGCTCTCTTCAAGTTTCTAACGACTATATTCGACCTCCATGGCTATTTAAAGGGTTCATTCT
Source organism: Astragalus glycyphyllos (assembly GCA_963573325.1). NCBI lineage: Eukaryota > Viridiplantae > Streptophyta > Magnoliopsida > Fabales > Fabaceae > Astragalus > Astragalus glycyphyllos. The sequence goes on from OY754307.1 coordinate 39,504,648, forward strand.
AAAGTGTCAAAGTATAAGAGTTAATTGCAACCTACACAAAATCAAGCTTCTCAAAGCAATCAACCTTCTCATCCCACACTCAAAGCTTCCACTAGTTCAGATCTAGGATATCTTTCTTAAGTATGTGTTAGCTTGTTAGTATCATGGTTTTACAGTGTATCTATCTCTGTATCAAGCTCTTAAAACATCCTAAAAACCCCAAAACAATTGTTGTGAATTGTGTGTGTGAACATTCCATCAAACTACCTAGATTGTGAGGTGAGTGTTGGTGAGAACTGAAAAGAAATACCTTTAGGAAACTAGGAGAGAGTTTCTTAGTAGGTAAATACAGCTTGGTGAAGTTGTGCAAGAAGTGCACTTGTCTTTTTTGTGGTGATCAAAAGAAAGTGGTTGTTGTAAGTCTTTTGTGGTTGAGCAAAAGTATAGTTGGCAAAATGGGCCGGACTTGTCGGGTCGGGCCGAAAAGACCGTAAAAAACAGGGCTTGGGCCTGAAAATTTGATCACGTTTTTGTATCCGGGCTTTTTAGCCCGACCCTAAAAAGCTCAAGCCCGTTCTTGGCTATCCTGATCGGGCTTTGGGTAGCCCGCAAGTTAACAAAAATATGATTTTTTTATTATGCATTGCTGCTAAAATTAGTAACTTAACTTTATTTTATGTTCACTTTTCTATCTAAAGTTTGCTGCAATTTTTTTACTAATTAGTGTTTTAACTTTGAAATATATTTTATTCAATAAATTATAAGAGCATTTGATATTGATTAACATTACTATATTAGACAGCATAGAAACTTTCTTCTTAGAACTAAATAACTTGCCTTTTATTGAATAACATTTTTAATTTGAGTTATCTTTTGGAATAAAGAAGGTCATACGATGTGATGCTACTTTGTTTATCTTTAGTTAGGAGATAGTGTTTAGTTTTCTTTAGCTTTTGTTTTTCTGCAGCCTTTTGTTTTTCTTTTTCCTTCATCTATCAAAAAATAGGATGTGATTTTCTTTCATCAAAATGAAAACAAAAAAATAGGATGTGATGCTACTATTCTTACGATTACCATAATGCTTGAGTTCCACATTTCTTTGTTTTTCCGATATAAGTCAGTAGCATTTTGAATGAAAGACACGTTGCTGGGAGTGTGCCAATACTACTTTTACTGTTTTGATTTTAATATTCAATTCCTAACATAAATACTGAGCAAATTTTACTTTTTATTTTTTACAAAATTACTTTTTTTAATTAAGTGTTGCGCACAATGCGGGTTGGCCCGAAAAGCCCGTATTGAAGTCAATAAATGTCACAAGGAAGGGGGTTGGAATTGTGACCATTTTAAAATTCACCTGAAACAAGATGACTTTCTTCACAAGTATGATTAGATATTAAGATAGTGAGTGCTTTAAGTTAAGAAGGGTGAGTGAAAACTATTTTCTTAACTTTGATAACAAGTAGAGAAGGTTTAGAATAAATTGTCTTCTCAGCTATATAACAGAGTTGAGAAGGGTCAGTAAGTTCTGTTTTCAACACTTACTGTCAAGTACTTGGCTTCTTAATCATTTAAGTAGTGTAAGCATATGTGATTTACATTAATACAATTATGTTCAAAACATCAATAGACTTCCTAGTAACTATTAGTTAAGGAGAGATGTGACAAGGGTTGAAAACTGTGTTTTAGTTTAAAACATTTCTTAATAGAGAAGGGTCAGCAATCTGTCTTCTCAGTTTTCATAAAGCTTCTCCAAAAGAGAGTTTTGTTTCAAAGATTAAAACAACTTAGAGAAATGAGTAAATAACACAATGATGTATAGTGATTCACCCAAAACCCTAGGCTACATCCACTCCTCATTCCCTATGAATATTTTCACTATTTTCCAAATAGTTTACAACTTTTACACCTCCCTAGGCTAAACTCTAGGTAGTTTTCTTCACACAGCTCTACCTACTATTTACACCCCTAATAAGATCCTTCTGATCTATTAGACAACTTCAATCACAGAAGCACTCACTTCTCAAGCCTTGCAGCAACACATGCTACTTGAGAAGGTTCCCTACAGATTTTCTGTTAAGTGTTTGGGTTTGGGTTTGTGGGATTTCTAGAGCTTGGTTCAACAAGCAATAATACATACTCAGAGATCGAATGAATCCCTTCAGTTATGTAGCAGGTTTGTATGGATGAGAGAAAGCTTTGACACTTGAGAAGGTTGGAAGAATTGAGCTCAGTGTACTCTCACACGGATCAACGATGGCTAGGAGCATTTATTTATAGCTGAAATTATGTGTAATAACCTCTGGTCTATGGAAAAGAGTCGTTGGCAAAAGTTTATAGTCGTTTATAGCCGTTGAGAGGCTGTATGTTTAAAGACAGCCGTGTTTCTGCTTTTCTACAGAAGACAGCTGTTTCCAGTTGTCATGACTCTTCTCAACTTTGATTCATCTCAACTATGGGAGTTTCTGGAGATGATGCTTCTCAAGTTGGTACTTCTGATGAAGATATTTATGGTGTGACCTTTCTCAACTTGACTGTTCACATCATGACCCTTCTGATTGTCATGATGCTTCTCAACTTGACTCTTCTCATCTGATGCTTCTTATCTATATTCTTCTGAGAACCTTTCTCATGCTAGTTCTGTCATGATGCTTCTTAGGTTGATCCTTCTGATTATCCTTCTCATGTTGACATAGATTGAGATGACACTTCTCATGATTATCTTTCCCAAGTTTACCCATTTTGGTCTTGATCTTTGATCTTGTCAATAGAAGGTTTCTTCATTAAGATATTGTGAGCAACATTATTTTAAGTCTTCTCATCTATGATGCTTCTCATAAGCATATACCTTCTTGAGATTTGCTTGATTTATTCCTGTGCTTATTGTTCAATCAAGAGGAAGCATTAGTAGCATATGAAATCAGATAACTTAAGATTCTCACATTTGAAGTTTGTTAATCTTCAAAACTAATTAGGGATTTTACCTTAACAAGGGTCGGGCTCGGGCTATAAAGTTTGAGCCTGAATTAACACTCGAGCTTGTTAGCCCAGCCCGTAAAATCCTGAGCCTGATGTGGGTTGGCCCGATATGGGCCAGGTAGCCCGTTTTGCCAGCTATATGCAAAAGCAAGTGTAATAGCTATTTGGATAATATTGGAAATACTCACTTGGAAGTGAGGAGAGGACGTAGCCTAAATTGGGTGAACCTCTATAACTTCTCTGTGTTCTTTAAACTGCTTACCATTACTATTGTTTAAATTGCTTTGCACTTAAGATTGTTTTCAAACTAAGAGAAGGTTAATTTCATCAACATTCTCAAGACAATTTTTAAACTAATACTTGATCTTCCAACCTACTCTTGTTGTGTTTAAAAACTACTTCTCGTGCATAGTATATATTTATCTTTTAATCATTATTGTCTTCATCTGTTAAGACTCTTAACTTAAGAGTTTATACTTGCTTGTTGTTTTTACAACTAACGTTAACCTTCTCTTCTCGAAGTTAAGTTTGAGAATAAATTGTTGAGAAGGTTACAGGATTTCAGAATTTGAAAAGGATACACAATTCAACCCCCCCCCCCTTCTTGTGTACTTGTGTAATTTAGTCAGTCACTTCACTATCCTCACCATCCCCTTAGAGAATAGTGAAAATGCCTTTTTTAAATTTGATGCATGTTTATGCAATGTTGTGTGACATGTTATACTATTGATTATCATGTTTAACGACTATGACGATCGTTGAAATGTTGTATGACTAACTGACGGGAGAGAACAAAGATTGAAAGTTATACTCGATGTTACAATCGAGTGAAAAAGTTAAGCATCTTAAGTAATTACATAAGACACCAAGGGGATGACGATCTCAAGTTAATAGCATACTTGGTGGAGGGAAGTCATGAGCCCTAAGGCAAGACCCAAAATAAGTTGACTCAACAATAGCTATTGCTTGGGTGGGTTCTCGGGGGAATTGTGTAGTAATTGCCCGGGTTATGCTAAAGAAAGAGAAAAAAGAAGTAAAACACTGAGAGTGTAAGGTAAGGGGTCTCTGTTGTAATAAGAATCTCATTTTATGTTTTGATGATAACAAACCAAGTAAGATTTAGGTTTTCTAATGAAGTGTGATCTAACATGTTTGCCAAGTGATAAGAACAGGTGTCTTAACATAGCAAAATAAGGCTCTACCTTGGTTCAACAAATTGGTATTATTCAAGAGTAGTTAAAGCCTTGAGAAGGTTAAACATGATAAGCTTAAACCAAGTCAATAGAAGGTTTGACCAAGTCTACAGAAGGTTGACCAAAAAGTCAACAGAAGGTTGACCAAAAGTCAACAGAGGGTTGACCAAAAGTCAACGGAAGGTTTGACCAGAAGTCAAAAGATGGTTGACTCACAAACACCTTAGAAGCATAAGTTCATGCTTGAAGAAGGTTGATGTGAAGCTTAAATGAATGTTGAGAAGGTTGTTGGAAACCATATCAACTTCAACCAAAAGACAGCAACTTCTCTTGGATGGTTTTCACCTGAATTAAATGATGACATCTTGTGTTAAATATGGTGAAAAGTCTCAAGCAATAAAGAAGGAAATGCATGATTATTCCCCTCCTATGATTGAAGTGTTTGTGCCTACTAGGAAGCTTGAGAAGGTTCCTTTAAAACAATTCTAGGCTAGCCAACGGATACAACCTATGCCATAGCTGTTGAGAAGGAAACTAGAGGAGTACATATCCAGCTGGAGACAGTTCAACTCTTCAGATAAAGCATAAAGCCATACTTGAGAAGGTTCAAAGGCTGTCATCTTTGGTACTTTCTTCAAGGTACTCCTATGGACCAATGGATATCCCCAAGGGCTCTCAACAAGTTTCTAACGACTATATTCATCATCTTTGGCTATTTAAAGGACTCACTCTGAAGTTCAAAGCTTCTTCAAGTTCAGATCTGGGATTCTTTTCTTGAGTGTGTGCTAGCTTGTAAGAATCATTGTTTACAGTGTATCTATCCTTATTTCAGGCTCATAAACATCCCAAACCAAAACCTCTAATTGTAAAGTGAAAGTGTATAAGCATCTCACCAAGCTACCTAGAGAGAGGTGAGTGTTGGTGGTGAAACTGCTTGATTAAGGAAACTCTTAGGAGACTAGAAGAGAGTTTCTAATAGGTGGAAAATAGCAAGGTGTTGTTGGGTAAGAGAGCACTTGTCTTTTGTGTAGAGATCAAAAGAAAGTGGTGTATGTGCTAGGCTTCTGTGTGTGATCAGAAACTAGTATTGGTATAAGTCTTTTGTGTATGATCAAAAGCAAGTGTAAAAGCTATTTGGAGAATAGTGGAAATACTCACTTGAAAGTGAGGAGAGGACGTAGCCCAGGTTGGGGTGAACCTCTATAACTCCTCTGTGTTCTTTACTGCTTTCCCTAACTATTCCTTAAGTTTGCTTTTCACAAAAGATTGTTTTCAAACCAAGAGAAGTTTACTTTCATCAACCTTCTCGATCTAAAATGTTTTTAAGTAAAACCTTATATTCCCTCTTACTTAACTGTGTTTGAAAACTGCATCTCTTACATAGAAACATTATATATATAAATATATATGTACTACTTCCATTATTAGTCTTCATCATTAAAAGAGATTATATTAACCTATAAATCATTAGTGGTTTTAATCTAACAGAAGGTTATCTCATTCAACCTTCTCATCCTAGGTCTAGCTAAAGAAAACTGTTTTAAACCTAGAACTATAGTTAAAATCAACTTATCTCTTTTATAAAAAAACTGCCTATTATCTTTCATCATTAGAGAAGGTTTATTTCAGTACAAAGAAACTATCATTACTAACCTTCTCAACTATAGTTCTCTTTGAGAAACACTTTGGAAGAAGATTTTCAGGGATGAACATTAATTAAAAAAAGGGGACACAATTCAAACCCCCCCCCCTTTCTTGTGTGTTTTAGTCACTTCAATCTTGAAAGAACTCATTGAGATTCTATCTCATGTTTATAATGTGGCGTTTAACAAATGAGCAGAGCAAGACAAAGCATATAGATAAGTAGTAGCTTCTGAACTGGGCTACAAGAGTTTAAAGGACCCTTAGGGATATCAAGTTTATGTTGCTTAGTCTACCCTAGTTATGTATTATGTACTATTTTGAGACTTTCACCTTTGATTGTGTAATCAAAGTTATTGTAATAGGTAAAGCTTACTTTCAGATTTGATCAAGTTATTAAGAATGACTCATGTTGAAATGACATCAGTTATGTCATTAAGTTTTCCTTTTTGGTATTTATACCTCTTGGAGTAAGTTTTTGATGCTTCATTTCATCAAACTATGTTATGATCAATCCTTAAGTAGGTTTAGAACTCTGGTTTTTATTGAAATAGTTAACATTGTAGACTTTATGACGCCTAAAATTTAGTATGTTACAAAGTAAACCATCAAAGAAACCCTCACAATGGATATCATAGAAAACCTCACGGCGAATATCACAACGATAGGGATAAGTGGATGTTGATGCCTGAAACGGGGTACATTATAGCTACCAAATATAATGTCGCCTTAGTTTCATTAGCATTGATAAGCTCATATACTTTTTTCCTGTTGAGAGATTCATATTCGCGCGAGTAAGAGTGTCACTATGATCTGTGTTGGAATATTCTTGAGTGTCATTTGCCTCCATTTGTTATACAGTGGTCAGGGCCTTATACAGGGCGTATCCAGCTATGGGGTGCTTTAGCTCCGATGCTCGAACCGCCAGCTAATCCACCAGTAATTATAGACTTTAGCAGTTGGTGTTGTAAATATTTAACGCTTTAAATTATATATAATATGATATATTTTGGATTTATATGTCTTATAATTGTAATTGTAATTAAATACCGAATATTTTTAAAAAAAAATTAATGCACATCTGAATTTAATTTATTAATTTTTAACAAAACGAATTTATGTCTTTATTAGATAAATCTTTTGTTGATTTTTTCATAAAATATTTATCTAATTAAGAGATAAATCCGTAGTTAAAAGAATTCATAAAGGATTTATCACTTTATTAGATAAATCCGTTATGAACAAATCAACAACAGATTTATCTAATAAAGACATAAATCCGTTTTGATTTTTTTATGTTAAACAGATTTATCTAATAAAGAGATAAATCCGTTTAGAATTTTTTTTAACTACAAACTTATCTCTTCTATCTACTCTACCATAATAAAATGAAGTGTAAGCAAAATGTCAAAACTAGACATCTTACAAATTTGCCATTTGGACAAAAATTGGGGTAATTTGGTAAAATTGCCACTAAATACCAAACAATTAGCAGCTTTTTCACCTTTTAATGACGAGACATCAGTGAGACAGTAAAAAGATGATGGAAAATCACGAAAAATGGGAAAAGGTGGCAGAGAGAACGTGAGCTTCGGGAGAGAAGGGGAAAAGCCGATGGATTTAAAGTTTTTTTTAATAATGCGTCACCTTTCAATATATTATTTTATTATTTTTAAGGTTTAAATATGTATTTAGTCCTGCAAATGTCCCTGTTTTTCGAATTAGTCCCTGCAAATTATTTTATTATTATTATTTTTTAAGATTTAAAGTTATTTTGCAGGGACGTATTTAAGAAAAAAAATTTGCAGGGACTAAATCGAAAAATAAGGACATTTGCAGGGACTAAATACATATTTAAACCTATTTTTAATATATTGAAATTGAGTTTTTAATATATTATATTGATTTTAATATATTGTATACGTTTCAAAATATATTTTCTTAATAATTTAATAACTTTATTAGAATGATTAAAGCAATATTAAATAATCTAGAATTTTCTATTTACTATAATCTACTAAAACCAATCAATTTAACCATTATAAAAAAGTTTAACAACTATCAAAAGTTCCAAAATAACTTTCTTTTTAAAATAAGCAAATAACTTTATTAAAATAATTAAATAATTATTAAATGATTTTTAGTAAAAAACATAAACAACTAGCAATGTGAGCCGCAACAGGAGTGGCACAAGAGCGGCAACTAGAGACTGACAATAGGAGAGACATCGTGCAAGCAACGAGATACTGACAACGAGAGTGGCAACAACAATGGTGTTATGGTGTAGAACTTTTACTATATGCACCCCTATATGCACCGCTATTCGCACACCACAAGGGCCCAATGTCAGAAAGCCCATATTCAAAAGCAGATCCATCTATCAAGGGCTCAGATCAATCCATAAGATCGGACGGCTCAGATTCATTAGGACAAACCCCACCACACTCTATGAATACAACATCAATGCTTCATTAATGGTATGCAATCTCACCCTACTTATTACTCTGCTTGACTACCTCCCTGACTTAAGCGTCGGAGTGTCTTTGCAGGTACAACACCCCCACCTCGGATCAGACCATAGTTGATCAAGGACAACATCTACCAACTATCTCAGACTACTCATCAAGGTTGGAGATACAGTACAGAACATTGGCGACCACAGTGGGAGGATCTTATACTCTAGTTCCTCTCCCATCACCTTGATCGGCGTTGGCTCCTAACCTTCATCCGAGAACTAATAGTCTCGTGGTAGGACCCATCCTCGAACCAATTGTACAGCAAGTCGGACCTCAGCCGACCCCGGAAGGACATGTTGAAGACCTTCCGAACTCTACCCAAGCTCAAATTCAGCCTCAAATTCCAAACTTTGTATTGGTTCAACGGAGTTCGGTAAGAAACCGTCTCCCCCCTCCTCCTCCAGTAGTCCCCATTCCAGTTGATGATGTCCAACAGCTCGGCCTACTACGGAACCGTCAGGAGGCGGTGAACCAAGAAAGGAGCTACCGGTTCACCGAGCTTCAGGCGGAAGTAGCATAACTCTAGGCCCGGAACATCCCGGACCAGGTATCATCTGAGCCGGATTCTCCCCAAAGAAGAAACCCCACTCGCAGACGCCACCGGTCTCCACCAAGGAGAAGGCACTATCATTGCTCTCCCCCTCGCAGACTACGAGGGAATGGTTCCAGTTCTCCTCCAGCTCGGGCATACATTGAGGATGAAACTCCTAATTATTCGCCTCAAGTTCGTTCTTCTTTGGCCTCTTCATCGCCAAGATGACGTTCCCAGAGCAGGGGGATTTCGCCCATGGAAGACCGACCTCAGTACCATAGGTACCCCGATCCTCATCATTGCCACCAGTCTGCAAAGGCCCGTTCACTGAGAGGATCGACAACTTCTCGGTACCTAAATATCTTGAAAAGCCTCCAGAGGGATTGAAAATGCATGATGGGACAGGCGACCCTGATAGGTATTTAGATTACTTCGTCACAATAATGCAATATCGGAATGTTCCAATGGAAATGAAGTGTCGGATTTTTCCTTTAACATTGGACAAAATAGCGTCAGAATGGTTTAGGACCCTAAAGCCGAACACCATCTCCTCTTGGGATCAATTAGCAAAAATTTTCTCAGCTCAGTTCGCCCATTCCAAGAGTAAGCCTAAGAACAAAAACGTCTTGGCACCTGTCGTCCAAGGGGAGGACAAGCCTCTAAGGGAGTACATAGAAAGGTTCAACAGAGAAGCTGCCCAAGTTCGGAATCTCGACGATGCCTTTCGAGTTTATTTCATGGGGATGGGACTACGTCCAGGAAGCCCGTTCAAAAAACACGTCAACACTTGGGAACCTGATACCTTGTAGGAGATCCTCCAGCTATCCCAGTGTTTTATCAATAAGGAAGAAAGCGCCAAGACCGGAAAGGAAACAACACTGGCCGGACCATCAAGACCCCGTAATGAAAAAGATCACAGGAATGATAACCGAGGCAACGATAACCGAGGCAACAGGGATCCCCGACCTCGAAATCATCACTAGGTTTACACCGACCTTAATGTCACCTAGGCTCAGCTGTTGGGAGAATGTTGTAACACGGAGTTCAGAGATCATAAATTTCCTAAACAACTCCCCCAAAGGCCGGGGCAGCATTCCAACAAATACTACCGGTATCACCGGAGATGATCCCACCAAAACCGTCAAGATCGGAGCTGGCCTCTCTGAGGAAGTAAAACTTGACCTAGCCCAGTGTCTAAGGGATCATGCTAATCTTTTCACTTGGTCGGCAGAAGACATGCGCGGAATCCTGGCTGAAGTCGCATGCCACCAGCTCGCCATCAACCTAGAAGCAAAGTGGGTCGCTCAAAGAAAAAAAACTCAAAGCGGAGAAAAGGCAGTGGCTGCCGCCAAAGACGTTGAGGATTTGATCAAAGCAAATTTCATATCAGAAGTCAAGTATACGACCTGGCTATCCAACTCGGTGCTAGTTAAGAAAAGCAATGGAAAATGGCCCATGTGTGTTGTAACACCCCCTCAGAGTCACCTCGAAGGGCGCTACATTTTTCACCATTTTAAAAAAAACACCATTTATTCCAAAAAAAAATCTCCAAAATAATTTATATAAAAGAAATCACCAAGCAACGGAAATATTAACCAGTTTAAACATCTCCAGAATTAACAATTAAAGACATCTCCAAAATTAATTAAAACAATTTCCAATAACTAAAATAATAGTTCAAAACGATAACTAACGACTCCCCGGTGCTACATATCAGAGCTGACACAGACCCAAACGAGAGAGGAGGCAAAACCTAGCAATTCCTCCACGAGCACTAGCGATCACCTGCAGCGTTGCCGCATGAGAGCAACATTCCAAGCAGAAGGGGTGAGTCTAACAGAGGTAATAAGCAGATGATAAAAATATGCTAGCATCAGGTAACTACAGCAACACAATACAATTACACCATATCACAGCACCAGATACCAAAGGAAAAATCCATTTGACAGTGAACCACCAAAATTATAACATTCATAGACAATGGGATGATATGCAACCCCTCCAGTGGGCATATGCATGCGGTACCGATCACCAAAATGAGCCACGACGGGCATATCACCAACGAACACCAGAGGCAGAGCCTATATCACCAAAACATGCATATGACAATGCGACACCATGATTATGCACCAACTCACCATAACAAGTATTTAAAATAAATACTATATCACCAGAATCAAAACAAATGATTTCACCAAAAATAGCACCAAGTTGTAGCATCACAGCTACCACTAAACTCTCCTGAGCATACCAGCACCGCACCTGAAATATTAACACCAGACGGCTCCACAACGCGGACATAACGCACGCACACCACGCACAAGACTGGCGCACAGCGCCTAGGCACATCGCACCTACTTCAGCGAATTAATTAAAATAGCAAACGACATCGGATTTCAACAAATAAATACTTGTTGGAAAGCCCTATGGGTCTGGTTATCTCCCTAAGTTCAGTTTTTGAAGGAGAGTGTCCAATAGGTACAGTTTTCGAAAAGCACACAGGCTAGTTGCAAAAGAGGACAGTTTCTGTCCTTCAAATTCAAGCAATTCCAAAGTGACCAAAACTCAATCAAATTGCATGAAACTTGTGCATAAACTGGGGCAAATTTTGTCTAGTTTTCAAAGAAATTGGATTCGTTCGAAAAGGAGTTCTTTTGAAAACGTGGTAACCAAAACACTGACCCTGTGTCCAGATTGTTTCCAGAATTTTACTCTAACTTGTGGAATTCATATCTCGAGCTACACAACTCTAAACGCAACCAAACCAGTGCCAAATTAACAAGCATTAAGTCTATTTTCCAGAAAAATAAACCACATAATTTTTCGGTCAATACAACGTTCCCAGTCACCGAAATACCGAATCTATACCCAAATCGTTTCCAGAATTTTAACCTAACTTGTATCGCCTATAACTCGAGCTATACAACTCCGAATTTGACGAAACCAGTGCCAAAACGACCGGCGTTAAGTCTATTTTCAAAAACAATCAACCTCATAATTTTTGGATCAACCAAACAGCGCCAGTTTTAGAAAAACCGAACCTGTGTCCAGAATCGCTAAATTGCCAAACACCAAACCCTAACGGCAACGACACCGCAACCACCACAACAAAAACGACAATTCGACAACGCGACAACAACAATCAACCACGCACAGCAACAAAAAAAACACGAACAATAACAACACCATCATCGTGATACAACAATCACGCAACAACAAATAACGAAACAAATCACAATAACATGCAATAATCATCAAAGCACCAATCTCAACGAAAACACGATATGCAACAACACGAACAATTCAACAAAACCCTAGATTACCCACACATAATTATCATCAACCCATTATCAAGGTTAAGCCCACCCTTACCTCGAATAACGTAAGCTCCGGAACACGACGAACGAGACACGAACAAAACCACAGCAACACGAACGATCCCCTTTTGAAATTCTTCGTGAAACCCTCCTCTTCTCTCCCTCTTTGCGCCGCGTGCTCTCTCTCTCACTCTCACTTTCGTTTTTCTTTTGCTTGCTGCGAATGAGGGTTTGGCTTAAACCCCCAGGGTTTAAGTTGAGGGCTCAGTAAACACTGGGCTCTCTACGTCACCACCTCCTTTACTCGTTTCACCTCCTACGCATATAAAATATTAACCTTTTAATTTATCTATATCCCGCCTCCAAATTATTTTAATAATTCAATCAACTATTTTAATTAAATTATTTCCGGGGTGTTACATGTGTGGATTATACCGACCTTAATAAGGCCTGTCCGAAAGAGGCCTTCCCTGTCTCTAGCATTGATCGCCCCGTCGACAATGCTTCAGGTTTTCGTTTGCTATCCTTTTTGGATGCCTACTCCGGTTACAATCAGATTGCCATGTTCCCTCCTGACCAAGAGAAGATTGCTTTCATGACTGACCGATGTAACTTTGCCTACCGAGTTATGCCTTTTGGTTTGAAGAACGCCGACGCCACATATCAAAGAATGATGAACAAAGTGTTCCAAAAACAGACAGGCAAGACCGTTGAATTCTATCTCGATGACATGATCGTGAAAAGTAAACAAGAAAGCATCCATGTGGCAGATCTTAAGGAAATCTTCACAGAAATCAGAAAGAACAACATGAGGTTAAACCCGAAAAAATGCACTTTCGGGGTTCGAGCTGGAAAGTTCCTCGGATTTTACTTAACAGAAAGAGGAATTGAGGCGAATCCAGATAAATGTCGATCCGTGACTGAAATGCGGACGCCAACCTCCAAGAAGGAGGTCCAGAAACTCAATGGCATGATCACTGCTTTGTCCCGTTTCATATCAAACGCAACATTTAAATCACTCCCATTGTTCGAATTGTTGAAAAAAGAAGAAGAAGAGTTCAAATGGACAACCGAGCAAGATGAAGCTCTCAAACAGCTCAAGAAAGCACTCTCCGAGCCTCCAATCCTAACTCGCCCAAACGAGGGGGACACTTTGTACTTATATTTGGCGATCTTAGAGGAAGCTTTAGGCGCCGTTCTTGTCCGGGAAACAGAGTCCGGTCAAAGCCCGATCTACTTTGCAAGAAAAGCTGTACATGGATCTGAAAGTCGATATCAAAGAATAGAGAAAATCGCCCTTGCCTTAATCATCGCTGCTCGTCGTCTCCGACCTTATTTCGTGGCTCACCAGGTAGTGGTATGAACCAACTACCCAATACGACAAATCCTGCATAGGCCCGACCTTGCTGGAAGAATGATTAAGTGGGCAGTAGAGCTATCCGAGTTCGGAATCAAATACGAATCTTGTACGGCCATGAAGGCGCAAAAAAGACAAGGGTAGCATAGTCCATAGGGTGATTCTGTAAGGGCTTAAAAAGACAAGGGTGAACTTATTGAGGGCTTAGACATAAGATTTGTAACGAAACCCTAAAGATAGTTGCTGAAAAGCACAAAACCATTGCTACAGCATCCATTGCAGGTGCAATGATTGCAGGAGCAATGATTGCAGAAGCATCACATATGACATAATAAGTTCAAAGTGAAATTACTTAGGAAGGAGCATTCCAACCATCTCTCTCAATTGAAACACAACTTATTTACTTGTTTTGATTTATATTCTGTTCATACAACCCAAAACCATAACAACTTCATTTTATTTTTGATTTCCTTTATCACTAGCTTTACTACAACTTTAAACTCTCAAAAATTAATCCAGTCCCTGTGGGTACGATCTCTTCTTATCATTATATTACTTGTTTTAGACTGTGTATACTTGCACACCTTTTCTGCACAACAAGTTTTTGGCACCGTTGCCGGGGATTGCTATTAATTATTATTGTTTAATTTAGTAGTAAGTTAGTGATCAATTTTACTCTGGTTGTTTGTCTCTTGTGGTATAACAGATACTGCATCAGCAAGTGTTGCACCTGCAACCATTGCACTAGCAATAGTTGCTACTGCATATGCCCAGGTCTAACACACCAGAATTCCAGTTAGATCCTGAAATAGAAAGGAGATTCAAAAGGTAGTGTAGGATTCAAAAACAAGCAGGTAGAGCTAGACAAACAATGTCTGACCCAGAAGCAGAAGGCTTTCATCATGGTTCAGGTAGAGGTTCAGGGAGAGGTAGAGGATTTGTCCATGGTCCCCATCATAATCCTGAGAATGATCACATAAACCAGTTCATCAACATGGGTCCAATAGGTATGATAAATGATAGGGATATACCAATGAGGGACTATGCTGTGTTTGATCAACAAAACATGCAAACCAGCATAGTCAGACCTCAAATAAATGCACCACATTATGAATTCAAACCTATGATGTTTCAAATGCTTCAAACAGTGGGGCAATTTAGTGGTTCTCCACAAGAGGATACGTCCTTAAATCGACCATTGGCCTACGTAGCCAAGAACCCTATCGGACGAGTTAAATCTGGGCCGAGTCCTGTTAAATTGTCCATAGGACGATGTATATGACTTGTAGAAAACAAATACAATCATAAACACGTACGAGCTTAAAGCAAGCGAACATAGAGTCTATCAAAGGATACGACCTCAAATAAACACCTTTGGCCGATTTCGCTAGTAGAACGATGTAGATAACTTGTAAAATAAATTACAAACATACGTGCGCATACGAAATAAAAAACCAAGCTTAGCAAGTAAAAGAAGAAAACACTGGTTAATAATCGAGTTATTACAAGTTAACCCCGGATACGACAGGGTCCTCAAGTTTCGAAAGGCTATCTATCCTATAACAAAAGTCGGTTACTTCAAAGTCGGTCACTTCAAGTTTCATTCCCTCTGCAGTCCAAATGCCTCGCCTGCGGCTAGTGATCTTACAGACGACAGCAGTCATGTCACAACCGGACCGGTAGATTGATCGTTTCCCCTTCACTTTCTTTGAAATCCAGGAATATACCCGAGGAATTTTCAACTCAGGGTGAACCTCAATGTCAATAGCTCCAATAAAGAAATACTCGTCCGTGGACGACTCTGCATCTCCATCCGCCCTTTGTTGCGAACCATCTATTGCGTGATCTTCATCTGCCTCGTCTCCATTAGCCTCAGCTTCATCTGTATTCTCTCCAGAATGACTCTCCCCTTCAGTATCCGAGCTAGCATCAGAACCGGAGCTAGAATCCTCGGAATTCCTAGACTCGACACTTCTCTGACGATCCCCTTCGGAACGATCCTCACCCGAACTACTCGAATTAGGCTCGACCACAGCCTGGTCTTCCGAATCCCTTTGAGTTGGGTTACCTTCCTCAGCAGATTCGTTCGTTGCATCGGTAGGAGAATGGTCACCGACCCGGAGTTCTTCTTCCTCGTGATCGGGACTATTTGGTGCTGACGCAGGCTGCTCGTGCACTTCAGGTTCGACTGGAATTACATTAGGGTGGGCCTCTTCCGGTGCACCGGCTTTGGAGGCCATCACTTTGGCTAAATGAGGAGGTTGTGGGATTATTTCTCTACGGGTTTGTTTAGTTCTCGCCAGAACAGACCTGCAGGTATAGAGACATCGATTGTCAGGAGTAAGGCGAAAAGCTGGGTCCTCGAGCAAGTTGGAACCCGACCTGATGACCCCCACCTCGTTTTAAGAATGAACTAACAGAGGGAAGTCTGAAGCATTAAAAGAATAAAGGGATACCGTACTAACCTCGTTTGCGGGGAAACTGACAAGCGAGTCTTCCTCTCCAAGCTCGAACAACACTGCTCCACTGGAACAATCTGACTCTCGCCACGATCTACAAAGCTCGGTACTCCAACAAGCAAGGATCGGTAGTCAGCGCACTTTCAAACAGCAGTAGTCAATGGGGAGTAAATGACCCCCTATTTATAAGGATCAAGAAACACGAAGCGACTCGAAACTAAACCGTCACGTCCAATCAACGACAGTAAAGCCATCATTGCAATAGTCGCCTTTGTGAGACGTGCCAATTATGAACAGTTATGACACACGCAAAAATCGAAGCGTCACCATCATGATTGGCGCGTTGAGTCCCTCAACGGTCATTATTCTGTCTCGTCACATTAGATGACAGATTGAAAGGCAAACAGTTGATGGTCGCCTTGCATAAAATCAACATCAGAATTGGGGGCAACCAACTTTTCCAGCACGTAGGCTTGACAGAATATCAAGACCCGGTAGTACATAGGTGGTGTGTGGAAAAGTGTGCAAGTATACACAGTCACAAACAAGTAGTATAAAAGATCGAACCCACAGGGATTGGATTAACTCTTGTAGCTCAAGTTCATAAAAATTAGTGCAAATTATCTACTCACAAATTGGGATGAAGGTGATATGAAAACAGAAAGTAAATAAGCAATAAAATGTAGAGGAAATCAGTTGAGAATGATAGTTGAGATGTCTTTGCCAAATAAGTCACTTTTAAGAGTATTGTGCAGTTAAGTGGTGCAGTTGAACTGGATGCAGTTGCATCAGAATGTGCTTTTCAGTCACTTTCTTCAGAGTTTCATTACAAGCTTCCTATGTCTAGGCATGCTAAATATGTTCACTCCTGCCTTTGAAGTACCCACTGAATCACCCTAAGGACTATGTTATCTTATGTCTAGGACTTAACATGGATTTAACAATATTTTCTTTATTAAAACAATTTAACAAAGACTTTATTAAAACACTCACCTTATTAGTTCTTGATTTCTAGTTATAAACCATGTCTGTGAATATACTCTACTTATTCTAAGTGTATACCTCAAAATAAGATGGATGTAGTATTACACAAGAACTAAATTGCATACACCACATAAAAGCGCAACAACTTACTTAAAAAATCATTATAAGGTTAGAACATCTCAACCAAGGAAATTTAGCTCATAACAGGCATTGCAAGACAGAGATAGATGAAATAAAACATGTTGATATAATTGAAATTACAAAGGAAAACAATAAGGTAAAGTTTACACAAATTGGAGTTCCCTTGCATAAGATTGCCAAGCAATGCAGTTGCATTGATTCCTTGCACTATACTAATTCTATGTAGAAGTGAAGGGAGAAGTCGTCAATTCCTTCCTTACCTTCTAACAAACTAACAACAAACTAAAACCTAGTGAGAAGAAGTGTAAAACTATATTATTAGTGATGTCTTTCGAGTGAGGAATGGGAGTCTTTATATAGCCTTCAAAAGTAAGCCCTTCCTTGGAGATTAAGTTAACCAATGGAGTTAACCATGATTACTTTTCAGATCTTTAATAAAGGAATTTGTTTTCTTAACTCAAAGGCAAAGAGAGGTCCAATTTGGGATGACCACGTGTCCCATATGAATGACTCTTCAAAATGGTCTTCAATTGTAGGCGCCGAAATTTGCATGTGGCATGTGCCCCATGTGATCCATGACTAAGCATGATGTCATCCTTGAGGTGCTTGTGCATTGGTATGGTTGATGGTGCTTCTTGCATTGTACTCTGTCTTCAGTGCAGCTGCATCCAGTGCCATTGCACTGCTTTAGTCATTTGGTGCAGTTGCATCAAGTGCAGTTGCACTGTTGTTTTGTGGAGCAGTTGTACTTGTCTTGTTTCTGCCTGTTCTTTAGTGCAGTTGCACTGTTATTTTTCGGTGCAGAAGCATCAACTGTAGATGCACTGAACAAACACATCAAACATACCAATATATATACAAAAATGCTAAGTTATGAATTCATCTTTTCTTGGAATCTTGAATGTTGTTATTTTATTCATACAACTATATTTAACACATAATTTACTTGAATCTAAGCAATTATTTAGGTTTAGATGTATAAATTACTCTATATAAAATAGAGTTATCACACCCCCAAATTTAAACTATTGCTTGTCCTCAAGTAATGACAAAAAGAAAACGCAACAGAGACTTACATAATTGAGAAGAACAGATCAACTCAAATCTTTTCAAAGAATGATTTCTTTTTAATCATGCATTTCTAAGAACTTCATTTTTCAGGAATTTTGTCTTTGTGCCTTTGATTTCCAAAACATCCAAAGTTATTAAAACTCATTTGTGTGAGTGTGTGCCCTACTGAGATTCAATCAGTTCCAAAACTAAGTAAAAAGTTTCTCTTAGCCTTTGAAAAGTTTAGATCACGTTTGGTCAAGCTAAAGATTTTTCAAAATATAGACTAGACTAACAACTTCCTTAAGTATTGGGGGGCTCTAAGCACAACAAAGGGCTTGGATAAGTATTTCAAAACTATTGAGTCAATGCACTAATTCCTATTTTTGGTGGTTTTTCTTGATGCAGATGCATTGAGTGCAGTTGCATCACTTTTCTGAAGTGCAGTTGCACTGAACTTTTTGTGGTGCAGTTGCACTACATTTTGACAGTGCAGTTGCATTGAGTGCAGCTGCACCGATACTACTTTACTGACTTTTGTTGCATACACTGACCTCCTTATGCATACTTTTTTCTTTGATCTTCTTTTCATTTCTTCTTTTTCTTTCTTTTCTTTTCTTGAATTTTTCTTTTTAGATCAAATGCACTATTGGAACAGTTCTGTTTATGATTTAGGCATGTGGAGCAATTTTACATTTTGAACACTTTTATAGTACATTTTTGACAACCTATGACATTGACTACTATAAGTTTTTATACTCTGCCTTAATATTCATGGAAACTCCCCCAAACTTAATTCTTTATGCTCTTCTATATTTTTAATAAAAATTTAGCCTTGACCTTAGCTTTCTAAAAATCCCTCTTGCATTAGATAGCTCTTTAAATAGCAAGGTTCT
The DNA here is from genome assembly GCA_963573325.1 of Astragalus glycyphyllos. Classification (NCBI taxonomy): domain Eukaryota; kingdom Viridiplantae; phylum Streptophyta; class Magnoliopsida; order Fabales; family Fabaceae; genus Astragalus; species Astragalus glycyphyllos. The sequence goes on from OY754307.1 coordinate 39,523,692, forward strand.
TTTCAAAACTAAGTTTTGATGTGTCAAAGTAATAATAAAATTGGTTATTTTGGGGAAAACAATGCTTCTTTTCTTTTCTTCCTTTCACCATTAAAAATTAGTTCAAAGAATGCATTACATATGTTTTTGAAAAAGAGTTAAAGCTGATCATGCTTCAAATCTCATTTAAAACATGAGTTATGTACTTAAAATAGAACTCATGCAATTGCTACTACTGTTTGTGAAAAAGATAATTTCATGCATTTCATTCTACTTTGTTAAGTACATCTAATCTTATTTAAAACTATACTATCACATAAAGAAAACACTTAATTCAAACTAATACTGATTTAAAAACATACTAACACAGATAAAACACATATAACATAACACACAGATATATATATATATATATATATATATATATATATATATATATATATATATATATATATAGCACATGCATATAGTCATAAAGTTCTCCCCCCAACTTAAAGTTGAGCAGTGTCCTCACTGCTCTAAGTTGAGTTTAAAAAGTGACCAAGTTGTTCAAAATGGGGAGGGGGGGTTAATACATGTGGGATAAACCAAAAGATAATTAAAAGTAAGTACTTTAAGCAAAATATTTAAACAACATTTAAAGCTTTACTCATTTTTGGCTCCACTTTTGAGTCTGTTGCTGGTTCTTGTTGGTGCATGCCTGACCCTCTGTTTCTTTGCTTTGGGCTCCTTTGGTTTTGGTGCAGCAGCTCTGGATGCAGGTGCACTGGTCTGAACTGCCTCTGCTGTATCTGCCAGATTTTTAAGTGCAGGTGCATCTGATGCAACTGCACCAGATTGCACTGTAGTTGTTGGTCCTTGCACAGTTTCTTTTTCAGCAGGTTGCTCCTCAACCATGGGCTTAGTTGTTGTTCCAGCCTCTTCCTCAGTTGCTCCTTCTTTGGGTTCTCCTTCTGGGACAAATTCTCCACCTTCTTTTATTGCTTCACCTTCACCTACTTTTTGAGTCTCCTTAGCAGCATGTTGAACCCCAGCAGTCTTCTTGAAAAACTTTTGAGTATTTCCCAGCTCCTCCCTCTTCTTAGCTTCCCATTCTTGTAACACCAGTTGAATGGTGGCATCAGGGTTGCTTGGGAATATGGTGACAGTAGGAATCTGCTGAGAAGCAGCTGCACCAAGTGTAGTTGCATCAGTTAACTGCTGCTCAGGATCTTCAGTAGTCTTTTCCTCAAAACGTGTTTTTGCTTGCTCTTCTAGTGGAATTTCTTCAATAACCTGCAAGTTTTGTTTCTCCAAAACAATGTTAGTTGGAATTAGAGTTGGTCCAGTAGGTGTGGGTGTAGGTTGTGTATCTGAAGTTTCCATTGGGGTGGGTGATGGTATCTTGTCAGCTGTGTCACTTTGTTTTTCTGTTTCTTTTTCTGGTTGGGTGGGATGAAGTGAATTTGTGGGTGATGGGGAGTGGTGTGGTGGTGGTGATTTTTTTTTGGTGATTTGGTTGGTGGCGGGGATGATGGAGTTGGTTCTGGTTGTTGTTTTGTTGCATATTTCTTCCTTGCTATGTCTTCCATTGTTACCTCTCCTTCTCCTTCTTTCCCATTCTGATCACACAGTTTCAGTTTCTTCATCTTCCTCATCCTCATTTTTCTCCATTTCCTTCACAGTCCTCTTTGCTTCCTCATCCTCCTCTGTCTCACTTAGATCTTTACTTACCAATTCAGGTTCTTCCTCCATAACCTTCTTCTTTCCTTTTGCTTGCTCTCTTGTCACCCTCTTCCTTTTCAAACTCTTCTCTTTCTTATTTTCTTCTTCCTCACTTTTTTCTTCCTGCTCCTCTTCTGGTGCTTGAAAGACCCAAGTTGGGAATACAGGTTCTTCAATTGTTGAGTCTTTGGAAATTTCATTAAACTTCAATTGAAGCCATTCATGCTGCTCCTGTTGAAATTTCTAGACAGCTTGAAGCTGCTGCACCAGATGCTCCTGCACTGCAGAAGTTGGAGGTTTGGCAATTTTTGTTCTTGGTTTCATTTCAGCAGAAATAGGACCAGAAGGGTATTTTCTCTGTATTCTTTCACTTTCATCAATCAAAACTCCTTGTTTGTTGCATAACTCAGTAATCAAACATGGATAGTACAAAAAGGATTAATCAAAACTCCACATTCTAAAATTTTTCTGGTAATGATTCTTCCTATGTCAACATTGTCTTCAGTCAAGAGTGAATCCAAAAGGATTAATCTCTCCTTTGACAGTGTGTAGGTATGTGAAGTGGGAAAGATTGGGGCATTGATGAACAAATGTCATTCCCTAATTCTGGGCTAATGTACCTATTCTTCATTTTAAACTCTGTAAGTGTAAATTTATCCCAAACAGCATGATCAACAGCAATCCTAGCCTTAACTCTTTCCATATCTTTCTTACAAAAATTTTCAACTTTTTCCTCAAACTCTAATCCCTCATAAGTAAGCATGTAATGATTATTGATTCTCTTAGGATCAAAGAAAACTTTCCTACCCTAACTAGTGAGTGACAAGGGATCTTACCTCCTCTGGTGTCTTGGACACCAGCATAAAATTCCCTCACGATCTGTTCTATGTAGTAGGCCCTGTGTTGCACAAATAGACCCCAGTGAAGTGCTCCTACTGTTGACAGAAATGTAGGGCTTGCCTTTGTCATATTGAATCCTCTTTCAAGTAGAAAGTTCATCTCCCAAAAGCTTGCTTGTTCTTCAGAGATTGAGGTAGGAACAGTGGGTTTCTTCGTTGAAATCTGTTTGTGAGGAATTTGTGAAGTTTTGAGTAGTGAGTGAAGTTATGTGAATCTACGGTTTTGAAAGAGAGGGTTGGTTACTGTTTATGATGTAAAACGATAACCATGGGTAAGTGGGACGGTTTAAATGTGAGTGAGGGGTTAGTGGAGTTTGATGTGATGTTAATTCTAGCCGTTAGGGATAAGTGGAATGACATGCATAGTGACACGTATGGCGTTAGGTGGGACAGCACATGATCTAAGCCTTTAATCATGATTACATTGCTTGAGGTGCTGGCAGTTTTGAAGAAATTTTCACCCAAGTGATTTTTGAATTTTTATGATGCAGGAGCACTGAGTATCTAGTGATGCAGTTGCATCCGATGCAACTGCACTAAAACTTGTGTTCCTACAAAACACTTGAAAACATCAATTTGAACAAAATAACTAATAATCTACCACAAAATGGTGGATTACCTCCCATAAGCGCTTGTTTTAAGAGTCTTACAGCCTAACTACCTCTAAAGTTTAGAGATTTTGAAATTGAGTGGTGATCTTTTCTCTCACCACATGTTCACCATAGTATATTTTAACTCTTTGACCATTTACTTTGAAAGTAGTATTTGAGGATTCATCATAAAGATCAACTGCACCATGAGGATAAACTTTGACAAGTTTGAATGCACCTCACCATCTTGATTTAGGTTTTCCAGGGAACAATTTCAACCTAGAATTATATAACAATGCCATTCCTCCTTCCTTAAGTTCTCTCCTTTGGATTCTTTTATCATGTCATGCTTTGGTTTTAGCTTTATAAATCTCAGCATTCTCATAAGAAAATTGCCTAAATTCTTCTAATTCAATAAGCTCTAAAAACCTTTGTGCATCTGCTTTGTTGAGATCAAAGTTAAGCTTTTTTATAGCCCAATATGACTTGTTTTCTAACTCCACAGGTAGATGACATGCTTTGCCATAAACTAACCTATAGGGGGACATACCTAATGGTGTTTTAAATGCTGTTCTGTATACCCATAATGCTTCATCTAAGTTTAAGGACCAATCTTTTCTTGTTGGTCCAACCATTTTTTCAAGCATTCTTTTGATTTCCTTATTTGATAATTCAGCTTGTCCACTTGTTTGTGGGTGATAAGCTGTAGCAATTTTGTGTTTTACCCCATATTTAGCAAGGAAATTTCAATAAGTTTGTTGCAAAAATGTGAGCCTTCATCAACAATGATTGCTCTTGGGGTGCCAAATCTTGAAAAATTATTTCTTTGATGAAATTTACTAACTGATTTGGCATCATTATTTGGCAATGCGACTGCCTCAACCCATTTGGACACATAATCAACAGCTACTAAGATATATTGATTGCCAAAAGAGGGTGGAAAAGGACCCATGAAATCCATGCCCCATACATCAAAAAGTTCAATTTCCAAAATATTGGTTCTTGGCATTTCATGTTTTTCAGAAATATTACCTGCTCTTTGACATTATTCACAACTTTTGACCATTAAATATGCATCTTTAAATAAAGTAGGCCAATAATAACCTGACTGCAATACCTTAGCTGCTGTTCTGTTGCTTCCAAAGTGACCTCCATAAGGTGCAGCATGGCAGTGCAGCAGCACTGCTTGCCGTTCTTCTTGAGGAATGCATTTCCTCATCAATTGATCTGGACACATTTTGTAAAGATATGGATCATCCCAACAGTATTGCTTAACTATGTGGAAAAAACCTTCTTCTTTGCTGATAGTTCATGTCCACAGGTACAACTTTGCTCACAAGGAAGTTGACTATGTTAGCAAACCATGGTGCAACTGCTCTTGGTGCAACTGCACTGGATGCAGGAGCACCTGATGCAGATGTATAAATTGCTAAGAATTTTTCATCAGGAAAATTTTCCTTGATCTCTCCTTCCCTTGTACATGTTCTTTCACTTTCAAGTCTAGATAAATGATCAGCAACTTGGTTCTCCACCCCCTTTTTATCTCTAATTTCAAGATCAAATTCTTGAAGGAGGAGAACCCATCTTATTAACCTTGGTTTTGCATCTTTCTTTGAAATTAAGTACTTGATGGCAGAATGATCAGTATAAACAATAACTTTGGTGCCAACCAAGTAAGATCTAAACTTATCAAATGCAAAAACAACTGCTAATAATTCTTTTTCTGTCACAGTATAGTTCATTTGAGCTTCAATTAGTGTTTTGCTAGCATAATAGATAGAATGAAAGATTTTATCATACCTTTGCCCTAGGACAGCTCCCACAGCATAGTCACTAGTATCACACATTAATTCAAATGGCCTGCTCCAATTTGGGGTAACAATCCCTGGTGCAGTCACCAATGCCTTCTTGAGTTTTTGGAATGCATCCATACAAGAAGTGTACACAATGGCTTGGATATCTTTGAAAAATATTTGATAAACCTTCTATAGAAACCTGAATGGCCTAAGAAGCTTCTGATCCCTTTGATGGTTGTTGGAGGGAGTAGTTTTTCAATGACTTCAATCTTGGCTTTGTCCACTTCAAGACCTTTCTTTGATACTTTGTGGCCAAGCACAATGCCTTCTGGCACCATAAAATGGCACTTCTCCCAATTGAGCACTAGATTGGTTTCCTCACATCTTTTGAGAATTTCTTCCAAGTTTGACAAACAGAGTTGAAATGTCTCTCCAAATACTGAGAAATCATCCATGAATACTTCCATTGACTGCTCAATGAAATCATAGAATATGGACATCATGCATCTTTGGAATGTTGCAGGTGCATTACATAATCCAAATGGCATCCTTCTAAATGCAAAGGTATCATAGGGACATGTAAAGGTGGTCTTTTGTTGATCCTTAGGTTCTATTGCAATTTGATTGTAACCTGAATATCCATCTAAGAAGCAATAAAACTCCTTACCTGCTAATCTGTCCAACATTTGATCAATGAATGGTAAAGGAAAGTGATCCTATTTGGTAGCCTTATTGAGTTTTCTGTAGTCCATACATATCCTCCAACTTGTAACAGTTCTGGTAGGTATCAATTCATTTTTCTCATTGGCTATAACTGTCACACCCCCTTCTTTGGTACACACTGTACAGGGCTAATCCATGCACTATCTGATATGGGGTATATGATGCCAGCATCTAGCCACTTATTGATTTCTTTCTTAACAACCTCTTTCATGATTGGATTCAACCTTCTTTGTCATACTATGCTGTTCTTTGCATTTTCTTTTAAAATGATTCTATGCATGCATATTGAAGGGCTGATTCCTTTGATGTCTGCCATTTGCCATCCTATTGCTTTCTTATGTTTTCTTAAGGTACTAATGAGATCATGCTCCTGCTCTTCTGATAAATCAGAAGCAATGATCACTGGAAGTGTATCATTTTCCCCTAAGAAAACATACTTGAGATGTTTGGGCAATTCTTTCAATTCAAGTAGGGGTGTTCAGTGGTTTGGGTAAATTCGTACCAAACCATTGCCCAATCCAAACCAAAGTGTTTGGTTTGGATATTTTTCATGATCGGATCAAATCCGAACCAACCTGTAATAACCCGTACTAGTTTGGTTCGGATAACAGATTTTAAAATTTAAATCCAATCCAAACCGTGAACCCATTGACATGTCTCTTTGCCTTCTAACTTTCTACAACACCTCTTGAAAGTTGGGTTGCTGCCTACTCAATTCTCACACGGGAATTTACATTGAGATGTTGATTTTTTCTTTTTTCTAGAATGAGAGTGGTTGCTTGTTTATGATCAATTAGAATACTTAATATTAATTTATGATCCATCTCAACTTTTATTGAAAATTAATTTCGAAATATATCTCAGAAATGAAGAATCATGGGATCGAACCCCCTTTCCTCACACCCGCACCTTCCAACACTAACCATTTGAGCAACGACGTTTTGTTGTAACTGAGGCGTATTATAGAATATATACCCTTTTTTTTCTTTTATTTCTAGCAAAACCTATTACCTACTAATTATATTTATTTATACGTATTTTAATACTTATATATTACATTTATATATCATATTTATTTGACATCTAATATTTTGTATCACTTTCCATAGATTTTAGATTCTATATATTTATTAACTAGAATGTTATTAAATATGAGTAATTTTATTGATTTTCAAATTTGTTTTTAATTCAAAATTATATTAAATTTAAAAATATTGACTTATAATATCTTACATTTTTCTAATTCTCATATTAATTTAATACCAAATTTATTGATATCGGGTCATGCGGGTCAATTGGTGACCCCTCGGTTCGACCATTGACCCAATGACCTACTCGTGTCGATCACCGGGTCAGTTTTAATAACATTGATTGGAGCTGACAGTTTCAAAAAAACAAAAACAAGTAATGAATACAATGCTAATTTTGTAGATCCAGTAATGAATACAATGCTAATTTTGTGGATCCAATCTCTCTTCATCTCTGATTCGTACATTCCTCTTCCTTCTTTTTCTCTCATTTTCTATCACAAAATTTCAATCTTTTTTTGATGAACTACAAAAGTTTGTCCTTCATCTCTTCTTTCATCTTGATCAACTCAAAACGCAAAGCAACGAAAGAAGAAAATCAGAATAAACAGAGCACTGCATTTCTCTCTCTCCATGGACCATCACTCCTTCTATCTTCCTTCGTTAGGGTTTCGTTTTTCCGTAAATTTCTGAAGAATTTCCTTCGTTAGCATCATAACAAAGTTGGCCACGATACTGTGTGAAGGATGAAGAACAATATTCGCCACTTCCACCGCCACAAGACGCCGACGTTCTAAACCATCACAACTTCTTCAGCACCTTACTGTGATTTGTTTTTGATTCTATTTCTTCTGTTGTAAAGTTTGTCTTTTTATCATGTCAAACTAAATGGGTTTTCTTTGCTTTTTCTTGGTAATATTTTTATTCTTTGAAGTTTTTAAAATTTTCTTTAATCATGTTCAAATGGTTTTTCTCCCCTTCGGCTTCTGTGATCATAAAGCTTTAGAGGAATTTTGGCAGTGCAGTATCTTTATGGCTAAAAAGATTCAGCTTTTGAAATCATAACATTGTTTAGGAGTACTTCCTAAGTTTATCAATTTTGCAATAATCTCATTTCAATAAATAGATTGAAGACTGTGCCTACAATATAGTCAACCTCCATAGTGAGAAATTAAAGATATAGTTGTTCTTACATTTGTATTGTATACAAGTATACTCCCCAATATATATAATCAGACCCAGAATAGCAGATGTAGAAAATAGTGAGATATTGCTATAATAGTAACAAAAATGTGTTGATGCAGCGATGAAGGTACACCTATGGTTGTCCGGTTCGGAAGTGTTATTGTCACCCTTATAACAATGTGGTTTTTTTCCCTATTTTGATCACTGTTGTAGCTTTGAAAATCCTTTCGGCCGGAACCACTATCGAGAGAAGATGGAGACTATCAGAAGCACAAGAGCAGCAAGGTAGCCGGGTTGTTACAACATAGGTGCTGAACCTGTTTTGGGTTCATTCCGTAAGTATTCTTATAACTGCATATTAGTTTTCCCCATTCTTTTCAACTTTAAATTTTTTATTTCGTTTACCAATATTCTGTCTTTTGCATTGCCCTTTCATTTTAGTACATGTTGGGGTTGCAAAATATAAAACTAGAATTCAATTTTATGATTCATTTGTGCTCACATGGCATTCAACTTACTTTAAGTAGTAATTTTGGGTTCGTGTAAGTAACTACTAAGTAATGATGGATATGATATGGATAGAGTGAATACAATTATTCAAATCCAAATATTAAAATTATCATAAATAGTAGTGCAATTAGGATATTGTGAAGATGTGTGTCATATATAAATTTATCTCAGGTTATTGTGAAGTTGTGTGTCATATATATGATATTGAATTTGCAACTTTTGTTCTGTTTAATCACGATGCAGTGAACCTGATTGAAAAGTCTTGCTCAGAGCTTCTTGAATTCTCGGAGGGGCTTTTAGTGTTTTAAATAGGGATACTACTGAATATCCAACAATATCTAATACTTATTTATTGAATAATGTTGAATATAAATCCTATGGGTTTTCCTAGGAACATATCTGACCTCATTGGTAGGTTCTCTTCAAAGTTCATGTGAGGGACTCATCGAGAATATATTTGAGAAAACATTTCATGTTTGAGGGATTATGTACTTGCTTAAAAAGTTCAAAGATAAATCAAATGTTGTTAAGGTGAAGTGTAAATCTTAATTTTCAATAGCGTTCAGAGTTTTAAGCTAAGACTTTCCAACAAACCATAATCCATAACATTACTTACACTGTTAGAGACAATGTCTTGATCGTCAATGCAAGTGAGTTTCGGGGATACAATTTCACAGCTTTCACCAAGAGAGAAACCCTAAGATAAAATAAAATTTGAACTAATGGTTCTTTCTTCGCACAGTCACTATATCCCACTAAATTTGGGACTTCTCTCAAACCCTATCGCGTGATGTGAAAAGCAGTGCTGCTCTGTATTCCTTTTGTTTGCTCTCAATCTTTTTTTTATCATCACTCTCAATCTTATTCCTAATAGTGAGTAATACTAATTAGATTGCAATAGATTGTTCCATATTTAGTTTTTTTTACATAATTAGATTAGTCGTTGGCAAAGTCATTGGATACTAACAATATGATAAAAAAACCTAATCTAATGCATCATTATGCTTTTATTGATTATTAAGTAAAATATTTACCATTCTCCAACTAATATTGTATATCGCACGTATGATAAAAAATTCTAATCTAATGCATCATTATGTTTTTATTAATTATTAAGTAAAATATTTACCATTCTCCAACTATTAATTATTTTTGTCAAAAAAAACTATTAATTATTCAGTCATAGATGTTACAATAGAATGAATATAAAAGGTTAACTAAAAAAAATATATATAATTATCATATTAAAATAAAATATCATAAATTATTGTCAATTCTAGAAATTTTTTATACCTCATTAATTATGGAGCTTTATAGGCAAATAAGATATGTGGAATAAGTCCCTTTTAAAAAAGAAGATACGGGGAATAAGCAATACTAATATTGATATTCTAATTTCTTTTTGTATCTTGCTTTCAAACTTATAACATCAAGTATTTTAGGTTGAATTACATTTTTGGTCCCCCTATAATAGTTAATTAACGATTTTGGTCCCCCAGCCGAAATTGTTCAAACTAATGGTTGAAGTGGTACTAAGTTAAATGACGTGGCATCCCATGTTTGAGTGCCACATGAAATTTTTAATTAAAACATGATATTTTAATATAACAATTTATTTTTTAAATAAGTAATAATAAACATATCAATATCTGGTAATAAAGTATTTTTTAATTTACTTTTTTCCAACTTACTGACTCTCTTTCTCTGCGATGAAGGTTCGGAGATAGCAAAGCTTGGTGTTAGTCAAGGTGGAAGTTTGATGAAGATCATGAGGACGATCTTAGAGTGACCAAAGGATCTTTGTTATGTATACTTATGGATGGATGTATTGTTTCATTCTTCCCTCAGTCTCACACTCGACTAAACGAGTGCTTTCTACCTGTACGTGGGAATCTCGACGGGGACTGCCCACAGTGGAGCGTGAATGGGGAATTTTTCCATGTGGAGACGGGGACGAAAGAGATAACTCCCCCACTGTCAACTCTGGGATGAGGATGGGGACGGGGACCATTCCGCTGTCCGAGTACATTATATGTGTTTTTTAATTAAAAATATTAATAAAAAATAAAAATGTGTTAACTGCTATCTTTTATTCTTAATTTTATTTTTTGAATATCAATAAATAAAAGGAGGACTAAATTTTATATTAAATTATTAAACTATGATTTTTTAATTTAACTATAATATTTTTTAGTATACAATCTAATCTAATAAACGTGTCCTACTAAAATTTGTCATGGTGGGTTTATTTTCTAAGGTGTCCAAAGTAGTCAATTTTTTTGACACAATATATGTAAACATTCAACTGGCTCTTTTTTAATTCCCAAACAACAATTTCAAAATTTAAGTTAAAAGGAAATGTGTATCTGTACTGGCACAGTTGATACATACTAGTAATTAAGCAAACAGAATGGTTTGTAGAACGACAGTGGTTAGTTATGCAATTTATTATAGAGAATGCAATGGAAAGAAATGGTCAATTTAATACAGTTTTTACGCTTCTTTTTCAGGAATATGGCTTTGGTTGAGTTGATTAAGAAACAGTTTTTTTAAAGCCACATTGAAGTATCAACCTACTTTTGCGTTAGCACATAACCCGTGAGCCCAATCCAAACCAACCCATTTTCTATCGGGTTGGTTTTGTTCGAATTTTATAGAAAAAAACTCAAAATCCAAACCAACCCAAACCAATTAAATATGATTGGTTCAGATAACGGATTTAGTTAAAATCCATCCAAACCAACCCGTGAACACCCCTAAATTCAAGTTTAGGAGGTTGTTCAGTTGATGGTAGGTTCTTTTTGAGAGTAGGATCTTCAAGATTTAGAGGTTCATATTTTCTGGACCATACCTCTTTGACTGAATCTTCATTTGGCAGAATTCCATTTTCTAGCATTTCTTCATCTGGCAGTGCAGTTGCATCTGGTGCAAGTGCACTAGTAAGAGGATCACACTGTTTATTGAATTGCTTCTGCATTAGTTGATCCAAAGAGATTATGGCTGAACATTCTTCACTATCCTCTGCAGGGTACTTTAAAGCATTCATAACATTGAATTTCACCTCTTGATCATTCACTCTCATGGTTAGCTCTCCTTTCTGCACATCAATCAGTGTTTTTCCAATTGCCAAGAATGGTCTTCCAAGGATAATTGGCACTTCTTTATCTGCATCAAAATCAAGAATAACAAAATCTGCATGAAGCACAAATTTGTCAACCTTAACCAAAATATCTTCGATAATTCCCTCTAGATAGGCTATTGATCTATCAGCAAGTTGAAGTGTTACAGTTGTAGGCCTGGCATTTCCAATTCCAAGTTGTGTAAATATGGATTTGGGCATCAAGTTGATACTTGCACCTAAATCACATAGTGCACGACCTGTATAAAATTTTCCAAATGAGAACGGAATTGTAAAACTGCCATGATCCTTCAATTTCCTAGGAATTTTGTTTTGCATTAATAAACTACATTCTTTTAACATTGCAACTGTTTCAAAATCTCCTAATCTTCTTCTTTTTGTAAGCACATCTTTCATAAATTTAGCATAATTTGGCATTTGTTGAAGTGCTTCAACTAAGGGAACATTGATGTGTAGCTGTTTTAAAACTTCAAAAAATTTACTAAATTGCTTCTCCTCATGTGCTTTTTTCAATCTTTGAGGATAAGGAGGAGGAGGGTATTCAGGAACTAACATTGGCATTTGAACATCTTGAGATGTAGGTGCATTGGATGTTTCTGCATTTTTTTCTTTTCTGTTTTTTTCATTTTTTTCATTTTGTTCTGTTTCTCCCTTACCTTCTTCACCTTCAATCTCATATGGTTCTGAAAGATCCTTCCCATTTCTTAGGGAAATAGCTTTCATTTGTTCCTTACCTAACCTTTGTGAGCTTGTAGCTTCTGTATTTGATGGTAATGAACCTATTGGTCTTTGATATAGAGCTGTTGCTAATTGCCCTACTTGATTCTCCAAATTCTTTATTGATGCATCTTGAGCTTGCCTAGCTGTTCTAGTTTCACTAATAATGGATTTGAGCAAGGCTTCCAAGGAGTTATCATTGGCAGGTGGTTGTTGTCTTTGGTAGTTCTGAGATTGGAATCCTGGTGGTGCTACTGGTACAGATGCATTAGGTGCAGGTGCACTGGTGTTGCTCCATCTAAAGTTTGGATGATTTTTCCAACCAGGGTTATAGGTGTTGGAATAAGGGTTATTATTTCTATTATATCCTACATAATTTACAGAGACAGGGTTGCTAGGACACTCCTCATAAAGGTGACCTCCTCCACAATATACACAACTTGTAGCTCCTGGAGGGGCTTGTTCTATGGCTGCTGCAGTGTTTTCTGTTGGTGCAGCTGCATTAGATGCAGTTGCACTGTTTGAAGTGAAGTTTTTGAACGTGTTTGCTAGTGAGGCTACTTGAGCAGATAGGGCTGATATTTCATTAATTTCATGTACCCCTGATGGTTTCTTTTGGGCACTCACCCTCTCAGTAGGCCAACTAGAACTATTGGTTGCAATTCTATCAATTAATTCACATGCTTCATTATAAGACAAGTTTAATAACACACCCTCAGATGATGCATCAAGCATTATTCTGGTTTGGGGTTCTAAACCATTATAAAAAGTTTCCATCTATTGTCAAAAAAAAAGTTTCCATCTGAATAATGACAGGTAAACCATGATGTGGACATTTTCTTAAAAGCTCTTTCCATCTTTCCCATGCTTCAAATAATGATTCAAATTCTTTTTGTCTAAAAGATGTAATATCATTTCTCATTCTGCACTTTTGATGGGTGGAAAATATTTTGCTAAAAACTTTTCAGCCATTTCATTCCATGTATGTATAGAATTTTGTTCTAAAGAGTTCAACCAAGATTTGGCCTTATCTTTCAAAGAATATGGAAATAGCTTAAGTCTAAATGTATCCTCACTAACACCAGGAATGATAAAGTTACTACATACTTCTAGAAACTGTTTTAAATGTTCATGGGGATCCTCATGAGGAAATCCACCAAATTGACCAATTGTTTGTAACATTTGAAACATCATGGGTTTAAATTCAAAATGCACAGCATCTATATGAGGTCTTGCTATGCTTGTTTGCATATTTTGATGATCAAACATAGCATAGTCCCCCATGGGCCTATCTCTATCATTAATCATACCTATTGGTCCCGTGAATGAATTGATTTCTGTGATCTGCTTCAGTATCTGGTTGTGATCCAAGACCACCTCTAACTGAGGCTGGTCTTGAGGCTTGTCCTTCACCTTGTTGAGACATTGTATTTCTTCAGCTTTGGAGTCTTTGCTTTTGGAGTCTTAGCAACTTCCTAAATCTTCTTTCTGGTTCAGAGTCTAAACTATATTCTGGTGTTCTGGCTCTGTGCATATGCTAGTGCAGACCATGCATCTGCATCAAGAAACAAACTACCAGAATAATAAACACTAATTTATAAATATAAACAACAAAAATTAATGGCAATCCCCGGCAACAGCGCCAAAAACTTGGCGTGTGTAAAAGTGTGCAAGTATACACAGTCACAAATAAGTAGTATAAAAGATCAAACCCACAGGGATTGGATTAACTCTTGTTGCTCAAGTTCACAAAAATTAGTGCAAATTATCTACTCACAAATTGGGATGATGGTGATATGAAAACAGAATGTAAATAAGCAATAAAATGTAGAGGAAATCAGTTGAGAATGATAGTTGAGATGTCTTTGCCAAATAAGTCACTTTTAAGAGTATTGTGCAGTTAAGTGGTGCAGTTGCACTGGATGCAGTTGCATTAGCATGTGCTTTTCAGTCACTTTCTTCAGTGTTTCATTACAAGCTTCCTATGTCTAGGCGTGCTAAATAGGTTCACTCCTGTATTTGAAGTACCCACTGAATCACCCTAAGGACTATGTTATCCTATGTCTAGTTCTAACATGGAATTATCTTCCAAGTCGGGGTGAATCATCTTCTGCTGGTAGTACTGGTCGCTCTACTATTCCTACTGCTGCGGACTTACAAAATGTTCAACAATTGACCCAGAAATTAAGTGAAGTGGAGAATTAGTTGAGCGAGCAACAACGGCTAAGTAATGAGCAGAGAGGGCGTCATGAACAACAAATGCAGGAGCAGCGACTGATGATCGAACAGATGCGCGAGCAGACCAAGATAAATGAGGAGCGCTGGAAGCGTTTTTTCGATATGACTCAGCCCCGATGCCTTCCATGCCATCATCATCTTTTCAGCTACAATTCCAGTTGCAGCAGCAGGCTTACGGCGGTTTTTAATTAAAAAAAAAAAATTATAATTACCGGCGGTTTTAAGGAATTACCGGCGGTTTTTTTGAATTAAATAATAAAAAATCATTCATTTCCGATGTTTTTTTTTGTATTTTTCGGCGGAAATTCCGTCGGAAATTTCCGCCGGAAATTACCGACGGAAATTCTGCCGGAAAACATTACCTATTGACGTTTTTCCGGTGGAAATTTTCCCTCCGTACCGTACGTTTACCGGCGGATTTTGTACATTACCGACGGAATAAATCCGCCGGTAATTCCTATTTTTCTTGTAGTGTCTACGCGTGCTAAATAGGTTCACTCCTGCCTTTGAAGTACCCACTGAATCACCCTAAAGACTATGTTATCCTATGTCTAGGACTTAACATGGATTTAACAAAGTTTTCTTTATTAAAACAAGTTAACAAGGACTTTATTAAAACACTCACCCTTATTAGTTATTGATTTCTATTTATAAACCATGTCTGTGAATATAACTCTACTTATTGTAAGTGATCAACCTCAAAATAAGATGGATGTAGTATTACACAAGAACTAAATTGCATACACCACATAAAAGCGTAACAACTTACTTAAAAAATCATTATAAGGTTAGAACATCTCAACCAAGGAAATTTAGCTCATAACAGGCATTGCAAGACAGAGATAGATGAAATAAAACATGTTGATATAATTGAAATTACAAAGGAAAACAATAAGGTAAAGTTTACACAAATTGGAGTTCCCTTGCATAAGATTGCCAAGCAATGCAGTTGCATTGATTCCTTGCACTATACTAATTCTATGTAGAAGTGAAGGGAGAAGTCGTCAATTCCTTCCTTACCTTCTAACAAACTAACAACAAACTAAAACCTAGTGAGAAGAAGTGTAAAACTATATTATTAGTGATGTCTTTCGAGTGAGGAATGGGAGTCTTTATATAGCCTTCAAAAGTAAGCCCTTCCTTGGAGATTAAGTTAACCAATGGAGTTAACCATGGTTACTTTTCAGATCTTTAATAAAGGAATTTGTTTTCTTAACTCAAAGGCAAAGAGAGGTCCAATTTGGGATGACCACGTGTCCCATATGAATGACTCTTCAAAATGGTCTTCAATTGTAGGCGCCGAAATTTGCATGTGGCATGTGCCCCATGTGATCCATGACTAAGCATGATGTCATCCTTGAGGTGCTTGTGCATTGGTATGGTTGATGGTGCTTCTTGCATTGTACTCTGTCCTCAGTGCAGCTGCATCCAGTGCAGTTGCACTGCTTTAGTCATTTGGTGCAGTTGCATCAAGTGCAGTTGCACTGTTGTTTTGTGGAGCAGTTGTACTTGTCTTGTTTCTGCCTGTTCTTTAGTGCAGTTGCACTGTTATTTTTCGGTGCAGAAGCATCAACTGTAGATGCACTGAACAAACACATCAAACATACCAATATATATACAAAAATGCTAAGTTATGAATTCATCTTTTCTTGGAATTTTGAATGTTGTTATTTTATTCATACAACTATATTTAACACATAATTTACTTGAATCTAAGCAATTATTTAGGTTTAGATGTATAAATTACTCTATATAAAATAGAGTTATCAATAGGCGGACTGGCTAAAACAAGTCAAGATCGCCCTTCAGGCGACCAGACTTGGGGGGCAACTGTTATGGTGTAGAACTTTTACTATATGCACCCCTATTCGCACCCCACGAGGGCCCAATGTCAGAAAGCCCATATTCAAAAGCAGATCCATCTATCAAGGGCTCAGATCAATCCATAAGATCGGACGGCTCAGATTCATTAGGTCAAACCCCACGACACTCTATAAATACAGCATTCAATGCTTCATTAATGGTAAGCAATCTCACCCTACATATTACTCTGCTTGAGTACCTCCCTGACTTGAGCTTCAGAGTGTCTTTGCAGGTACAACACCCCAACCTCGGATCAGATCATAGTTGATCAAGGACAACATCTACCAACTATCTCGGACTACTCATTAAGGTCGGAGATACGGTACAGAACAAATGGCAACATGAACGACAACGAGAGCGGCAGGAGGAGCGACAACGGGAGCGACAACAAGGGTGCATATCTTATATTAAATTTCATTTTCTTTTCTTTATGTAGTTCTAACTCCATTATTAAGATTAGACAAAGATATTGAATTTTTTTAACTTTTTGCAACATAAGCATTTAAAGCAAATTGAAATATTGTCTTTTATCGAGTTTTTCCTTATTCTTTTATTTAATTTTACAATTTTCAATCATTTTATAAGTTAATAGCAAATTATAACAAATACAGTGTGACCCGTGCAGATGCACGAGTAAAGTACTAGTAATTCGATAAATTTATTTAACAAAAGTCACGAGAGTAAAATGGAAAGAATTTTTTTGGTGTGGGTATAAAAATGTTTTTTTGATACACGCGTATAAAAAATGTTATTATCTTTAATAAAAATAAAAATCTCTTTCTTTATTAAAAAAACGCAGACTTATTTCTCACTAACAAAAATTATATCTTTATAAGCTGTTTTTCGATAAACTACCTTAACAAGTTTATGAATGATACATAAACACTTATTTATTTGCATAAGTTGTTTTGTATAAGCTCAAAATAAGCTCTATCCAAACGGACCTTAAAATTGACAATTGGATGTTGTTTAAAATGCTATGAATGATTAAGATGGAATCAACCAATATTCAATCTCAACCATTAATGAATTTTTATACTACATCATCCGACGGTCAATTTTAGTATTTCACTAGTCAAAGATTTAATTTGCCTTTCACTGGATAACCGCCCCTCCTTGTAAGAAAAAAAACGTACGCTTATTCCTCTTTTGCTAGTGCGAGAGATCTAGCAACATCAGAAAGCAGAAGAAGAAGCTTCTAGAGAGAGAAGAAGAAGGAATTTGAGATGGGTCGCAGAAACAGAGAGTCGTTCACAGAGGATCAGAATTCTAGTTCAAATGGTGGATCAGTGAACGAAGCTTTACTCTTCACCACACTCTGTCTCATTGGTCTCCAGGTTGATGTTCACGTTAAAGATGGTTCTATCTATTCTGGAATCTTCCACACTGCTTCTCTTGATCCCGATTACGGTGCATTTCCCTTTTCTCTCTCTCTCTCTTTTTCATTTCTTCAATTATTTTTCCCCTTCTTGATTAATCACCTTGTAATTTTCATCTGCGATGGATTTCTCTTTTGTTGTTTTCTCTCTCAATTTTATTTCCCTGTCTAATGGTATAGTAATCTGTTTGCTTATAACATGAATCATAGATCCTAGGGATAGTTGATCTGTTTGCTTATAACATGAATCATAGATCCTAGGGATAGTTGATTGTTTTTGGTTCATGTTTTGTTGATCAAAATTGAGGAATTGAGTTAGCAAATTAATCATTAAAATCTTATTTTTTAATTGTACTTGTTTTGGATCTGGGAATTACCTAATGGATTTGTTGAGAATGATAAAATCATGGGATTTAAGATCATTAAAATGGATGATCATCAGCAACGAAGGCCTGAGTTGTTAACATTCTTAATCATTTCCTTACTGTGTGCCATCTGCAGGTATTATTTTGAAGAATGCAAAGATGAAGAAGAAGGGAAAGGGCAAAAGCAATGTTGGAATGGACAGCTTGGTAAATACACTAGTGATTTTTTCAGGTGATATTGTGCAAGTTGTTGCCGAGGTAATTTATTTGTACATTGCATTGTATCTTTTATGAATCCAAACATATCTTTCGTAGAATATAACTATGTGCTTAATGTACTCGTGGCTTTGTGTGTAGAATGAAATGCATCCCGGGGAAAGTGTTGATGGAAATATAACTGGTGATGACAAGGTAGCATCTGAGGTAGAGATTCACAGCGAACCTTTGAAGGATGCGGATCAGGTTAATCAATCAAGGTAGAGAGATTCACATGAATGGAGATTTGTGTTTAGATACTCCAGATAGTTAATTATGTTTCATAACCAGTATCCAAAGGAGTATTAGCTGTATCTTTGTTGCTTGCCAAACCTTCGGTATGCTTTTTAATGCAAATAAAATCCTATTAAGCACATATCCGGACATGCAATTGTTAACTGAAAATTTCTAGGAAACATTTTATGTTTTCAGCAAAGTCAGACCTGAATGAAAAACATTTTTTAATAAGTGGATGTGTTTTCTGCCATTTCTCATACATTAATGCTGTGTTTGGTAGAGTAGAGATAGGATAGAGAGAAAAGGCTGAGAGAGGAGTTGAGGATAAATAGGAAATCTTCTCAATTTGGTTAATGAGAGAGATAGGAGAGAGAGAGAACAAAATTAGTGAGAGCCATGCATATTTCATTTATCTCCAGATCTGCAAAGAAAGGAAGGGGACATATGATTATTATTATTATTTTTTTGTATTTTCCTTTTTATCCCCATTGCCATCTCAGCGCCTAGAGGAACGAAAAGTAGTATTCTGCTTGTCTCTTACGCCGTAAATACCGAATAGGGTTTAGGGTTACGTTCAACCTTTTCTATTGGCTTAGAAATATTTTTCTTATACAAATTCATTTATTCTTGCTAATGGAATCAAGTTATGGATTTATCCAAATAGAATAAATTGTGGACATTGCCTGCAAGGGTGAAATTTGTTTTTGGATGGTAAATAAGGCTAGTTTTGTCCATTCACAAAAGTATATCATTTTTGTCTTCTCTTTTTCTCATCTCTTTCTTTCATACCTGCTATCAAACATTACCAAAAATCTACTCTATTTCTCACCTCTTTCTCTCTTTTCATACTCTTTCTCTCTTCTCTATTTCTTCTCACAACCAAACTTAGCATAAAAATTAATAGTTTTGATATTAGTAAGTAGCAACCTAAATCTAAATTAATATAATTCAAACGCTCCCACAATTTAAATTTGTTTCTTGCTCAAAGATTTGCTATCTTATTAATCCAGCAAAGTATGTATTATTTATGTCAAACTCCAATTAACTATTTCTCTTTCCCTACATACTGAAGAATCCGGAAGCCTTTAGCCATTTACAAATTTAGGTTAACTTATTTTTTGAATTTAGATTTACAAATTTTCTAGCCTAGTTATAAAAAACGATTCACAGGTTATACAGAAAAGAAACATAATGTAGGATACTTCACATAAGAAAATAGGAATGTCAAGTGGCTTGAATTGTGTCCCACAGGCTAGCATGTGATTTATTTTGTTTAATGATGCATAATAAAGATCGGCTTAAGTAGCTTAATCCTAGTACCACTAGCTTGGGCTTAAGCATCTCAGTCCTTAGAATTGAACTTGTTGAAAGCTATACCGTTAGCTACTAGTTGGGGTGCTACTTGGTGGTATTAGAGAATGAATGATCTTTCATGATACGTTGGCTACACATGTTGAGGACAACGACAATATTATGGAGGTTTAATATTTCTCTTGCCCAGCAGCTAACTTTAAGTTGGTCATTCATTTCTTCCTGGATTGAAATTAGCCCTGGTTAAGAACCCTTCAGGTGCTAATGCAGGCGTCAAGATGCTAATGATAGAAAAGGAAAGTTTGGTCCCCGTGCAATTGATAAAACGTGTTAAGATATCTTTTAAGCTCTTCGACAATCATTTTGCTAAATTATTAGGATTTAAAAGAAGAGGGGATCAATAATTTACAAACTCAAACTAGAAAAAATAACAAAAGACATACCGATGTTATAAATTTGTAATATGAAATTTAGGTTTCAGTTCTAGTTATATCAAAACAAAATGCAGCGTATGTTAAAAGCTTTATAGTTACCAATAGCGGCAGTGTGGAGCAGCGGCCAATATTCTCCAAATAGCGGTGAATGGAGTATTTTGGGGATTTCGGGCTTAAATTTGTTTGTTTCCTTTATTGATTTTTTTTGCTATCTACTTGTATGTTTTACTCAAGTACTATGACCTTTTATTATTAATTAAGAATAGTTCATAAGTTTTTGAGTAATTTTCCAATTTTAGAGCATTTATATATATATATTAGTATTAACTATGATTATTTAATAAATATAAAAATATTAAAATAGCTGTCATTGCTGTCCGCTATCTTGCTATAATGTTTTTCGGGTTGACTGCTCCTCACTGTTATCTGGTATTGATAACTATGGGCTTCTGGTCAAACCAAAAATCTGGTTTAAAGTAGGAACCTAGCTGTGTTTTCTATTCTTAATCATCTAATGTGGCAATGTGATAAATTTGTGATATGAAATAAGGTTGCGAGTTCAAATTCTTACAACCCCAAAGGCGGCATTTTTTTTGAAATCTTTTGGTCACACTAAAATCTGATTTGAAGTAGGAAACTAGCTGTCAGTGTTTACACTTATTCATCTAATATATTATTAATGTATTACTGTTTTACTCAAAGAAGAAGGTTAAACTCGCAAATACAAATAGTAGTCAATAGCGGTCGTAGCGGCCGCTATAGCGGTGTAGCATTGCGTAGCGGTCCCTAGCCACTACGCAATTTGCCGTTGCATTGTGGTTTTGAGTAGCGGTCATAGCACCGCAAATAGCGGCCAAATAGCGCTTGTGGCGGCCGCTACGGTGAAATTTCATTAAAAATTCAGTTTTTCCCTCACTCATTCCCTCTTTTACTTAGGTTTTTTCAATTTTAGCTAACTAAAGCAATTTAGCTTTGTGCCTCTATTCCTCTTTCCAATTTATTCTTTTGCATTGTTTCTCTTCTCCGTCCACTATTTTGCATGTTTCCTCTATCTATGCTGCAATTTGTGTTGTTTTCACGGTTTTTCCATTGCTACGACATCACTACTTTGTTTTCAATGCTTGAGTATTAATTGTGCATTCTTCTATTTTTGAACTTTTATGTGTAAGGTATAAATTTCTTGTGTCATTGCCATAGACTTTGACGTAGCGGCCATACCGCTATCCGCTACACCGCTATAGCGTTTTAGGGGTCGGCCGCTACGCTACGCTATCTGCTATTTACTACATAACATGTCCGTATTTAATGTTTTACTAATCTAACATTGTCACGTTGTATGCCTGCCTTTAGTAGTGTATGGCTAACGCATAGTAAGATTTAAGTTTTATTTACTGACATATTTAGAGCCAATTTCTTAACAGAAAGTAAATCTTGATAGAACAAAAGAAGGTAGAATAATATAAAATTCTTCTCTAGTTCTCACCATAAGTTTTTAAAAGCAAAAGTGGTTAGACTTAGACATATTGGAAATCACCATTAATAGTTTGTTTCACCGAAAACCAATTTTAGTAGAAACTATATTTATTTTCTTAAGGCAGATGGCTTTCCCACATCATGTACTTATTTGCAGTATTATGCTTTGCTGTTTTAGTTTGAAAGTGGATATTGAGGTAAATTAGATGTACAATTTCCTGCAATGTGATTTCACTTAACATGTTCGAATAGACAAATACTGTTCTAGAGTTCATCCTTACCATGCCCCTACCCTGTTCTCCTTCTGAGAGCCAATTTAAGAAGAACAACCACAAGTGAATGATCCTATTTCACTATATCAATATGGGGATGATTATAATTCCAATTTTGATAAGACAAACATAAATTATGACGTTCTGATATTATTGCATTTGTATTGTATATGATATATGTCAACTCTTAGGTTTTTTACTTTTTGGGCACATTTTATTTGTAAACATTTAGAAAAAGCATTGCACTATTAATAGATAGGATGATTCTAATTTGTTAAAATTTTTAATATCAGAATCCTCAGTGGCTATCATAACGAACAATTAGCACTTGCTAGAAAAAAATTGTTTTAAACTCCAGATTCCTGACATCATTTTCTTTCATGCTTGGGTTCCTGCCAACTTTTCTTTGACAGACAAACCGGAGATGACAACTCAAAAAGGAAAGCTGATAACTGCAGGCAGAAGTCTAAGTTTGATAACCAAAAAAATGTATGTTGACATATGCATAGCTAGTAATTCTTAGAAGGATTTCCACACATTTTTGTGGTTTGAGTTTTTAATTCTAATGTATTGATTTTCCGCAGGATGAAAAGATTCAAAGCCTTGAGTCAAACCGTAAAAGTGAGTTGGATTTCCCTCGTCTCTTCTGCATGTAAACTTAATCTTAGTCACTACTGATTGAAGTTAATAACTTATAACGATGATGGAAATTTGTTAGTTTCTACGCTACTTTAGTGAGTTTTGTATGTTGAACAATATGGCGTAGTGCTTGTTGGTTTGTTATCCTAATATCATGATGTAAATATTTATTGAAGGACTTTTACATGCAGGGGAGTCTTTTTCCACCTCCAGGATACCCTTCTACGAAGCAAAATATACAGAAAAATATAACTTGTTTCATTTTTCCTTCCATTATTTTTTCGTAATGCTATCTATATTCTTTCTGGTTAGCCAGCACCTGCTCCTCTCCTACCTAGCTCAATGGCGGATCTTCTTGGGAGCGGAGGGATGCCCCCAATTTTTTTAAAAATTACTATATATACACATATATTTTATCCACAAAATACGGTTATATACAGTTAAACGAACCATAATTACCAACGTTGACAAGCGGCACAGTGGTTAGGCGTGGTGTTCGTGATGTCCAAGACCTCGGTTCGAATCCTGCGGCTGTGCTTTCTCTATTTTGCTGTTATTTTGTATAATTTTCTCAAAATTAAAACAAAAAACTACTCCAAGCGGGATTCGAACCGCTGACAATAATGTCGATATACTTAAAATTTACCACTAAACCAAATGTAACAATTTGGTATATATGGTAAAATTATTTTATATATTTATTACTAATTTGGCTCCCCCCCCAATTTTTTCTCCAAGATCCGCCACTGACCTAGCCATTGCCTATGATCTCCTGCCTTGTATTAACTGAATTTCCTCTTTCTAGAACAAGGCGAGGAAATTGCTTTAATAAACCCATGTTCCCTATTCAATTCACAATACTTACATTGGAGTTGATACAGGTTTTGGTGAAGTGGCAGGTGTGGAACATGGAAGCTCTGATACGACATCTAGTTCTTCTGACAATGGGTTATTATGCAATAATGCTCCTGCGTCTGCTAAAGTTGATGATCAGTGTAGTGAAAGGTCTACTTCAGCAGATTCTACTTCAACGAATTCCACCGAAGCTGTAGATCTCAAAAATGAGGCGCATAAGTTGCCAGCAAATTCTGTTAAAGTATCTGCTCCAAAGGGTACAGATTGTACCAGAAATGCTAAGGTAAATAATCAACTTAACTTCCATCAACAGAGTTCCTGATAAACATAAAAGGTTGTAGGTATGTGTTTATTCTATCATGGCAAAGCAAATTAGATGCATGTGTATTATTATTGAACACATTTCATTAACTGAATGTAAGTCATGGATCATCTATCAGATGTTCATATTTCATATATTACGTTAGCTATATACTGTTCCTTGACATTTTAAATTGGTATATATTTTATTTTCATCTCTGCTCTTTAGATACGTTGCCCATCATTTTATTATAAACTTAAGAATCACAGATTTTAGTTTGGTTCGCCTTGCAGCGTAATAAATATCTAGTGCCAAGTTTGTTATAATATTGTTCTCTTTTTTGTTTTAGTTCTTGATGATATTTTAACTTTTTGTCATTGTGACATTCTTTTAGGATTTTAAGCTCAACCCGGCTGCCGAAATTTTCTCCCCGTCTTTTGTAAATTCTAATTCAGCACCTGCTATGCCAACAACTGCAAACATGGTTTACATACCAAATAGCTCTCTGGCGGCACCTAGTACAACTATTCAACCAGAAGTTGGGTTCAACACTTTTGCTTCTCGACCTTCAGTAGCTGTTAAGGTTGCACAGTATAGTAATTTGACTGTTGGAAACACTGGCAGTGGTTCTCAGTTTTCACAACCTGTATGTATTTACAAATTTACTGATATTCTGTCTCTTCTGTGCATCCATGGTTGCATGAGTATTTTTATTTGATAGCAAATGTTATGTATTTCAGGTACAGTCAAAATCCATATATTTCTTAGGTACTCATTCTTGTTATTTGTCCATTGTTTTGGCGACAGATTGTTGGGCAACTGGCACATGGGACACAACCTCTCCGGTATGCTGCACATTACACTCCTGTTTTATCCGAACCTGCTTATATGCAACCTAGCTCTCCTGCTGTAAGTACAAAAAAAGATCTAATGTGCCATTTATCTAATTTCTAGAGTCTAATATTTGATTTAGGAGGAATCAGCCACGCCAAAATTTACATGTTTCTTTCTGAGTGCAGGTTATGGTTGGACGGTCCTCCCCGCTAGTCTATGTTCATCCAGTTTCTCATGTAAGATAGCATTCTATTACCCTTTTTAGCTGAGGAGTTTCTTCAATTTATTTTAACAAAAGTTGGGCCAAAACTGGAAGAAATTCGTTCTATAGAATATTTTAAAAAATGTTAAGGAATTCTCAGAGGAAAAAATTTGAAAGAGAATTTTTACGGGATACTGTTGAATTGAATTTATATATGTATTTACATAATATAGACTAATCTGTATTATAATTTTCCAAAGTTAAAGCTGCATTGCAACTTTAGAAGGCTGTTCTAAAAATATGGTTGTCCAAGGAATAATAATGATGATAATTCTGAAGACTCTTCGTCAAGTTGGTGAGTGGATATATATCATTACCAAATTACTTGTAAGATCCTAAACCTGCTTTGCGAGAAGTCCTTTAATCAGATGTCCTGAGGGAGCATGTGATCAAACCATTGTCTAGTTTCTCGTAAGTAGTATTGGAAAACATTGGCTGGATATATATCATTACCAGACTAGTAAGATCCTAAACCTGCTTTGTGAGAAGTCCTTTAATCAGATGTCCCGAGGGAGCATGTGATCAAACCATTGTCTAGTTTCTCGTAAGTAGTATTGGAAAACATTGGCTGGATATATATCATGACCAGACTAGTAAGATCCTAAACCTGCTTTGTGAGAAGTCCTTTAATCAGATGTCCCGAGGGAGCATGTGATCAAACCATTGTCTAGTTTCTTTGGTCAAGTGTCGGTTTCTCTACCTCTCTCTCTATGCTTTGTCTTGTCATGCTAGACTGGATTATGTGAATTGCCAATGGCTGATTTGTTGTCTCACAATAGCTTCATGGGAGTTTCATATACAACTTCTAACTCATCCAACACAATCTTCTTTTTTTGGTATACAAACGAGAGCAAAAACCCAACAAACAAAAGGAAAAAGACTAGGAACGAATCCTATAGGACCGCGGCACAGGCGCCCCAGCTAAGTCATCACGCAGCAACCGGTGGATCCCCTCAGGAGGCTCCTCCAAAAGGATTGTGTTCATACCATCCACTAAGAGACTAGCATTTGCCAACCAATCAGCACAAGAGTTCCGCTCTCTCCAAGTTTGAGTCACTACTACCTCCCATTGACGCTCCATCAGTCTCCGGATTCGATTTAGGAGAGTGCAATTATGAGTTGAGGTGCTCCCCTTCCTCGTATCATGTCCACCCAAGACTTTGAATCACTCTCAACAATCAGCTTAGGAACCTTTATATTCCACGCCATATCCATACCAATCCAAATTCCCCACAGCTCAGCTTGGAACGCTGAGCAAGTTCCAAGGTTTCTGGTGTAGCCACGCACCCATCTCCCACGAGCATCGCGATAAAGACTCCCACAACCTGCTTTGTTAGTGGCAAGCTTGAAAGCCCCATCAGTGTTGTGCTTCAACCAGCCCTCCTCCGGATTTTGCCACTTTATTAACGCAGTCTCCGTAATGTAGTGCACTTTTCGAGAATCCTCTATGTTGGTGATCTCTTGAACGTATTTAAGGATGAGCCTCACTTCATCTTGAGGCTGTTGGAACCCCTCTTCAAAAATTGTTCTATTTCGCCATTGCCACATGTACCAGCAAGCCACCATAAATATTGATTGCCATGGTAGTCCTCTAATGTTAATCTTCCCTTGCGCAAGGTTGCCAAAAACCCACTCTTTTCTATTGGCTTCAAAAAATGCCTGAACATACTTAGAAGGAACAAGACGAAGCCAAATTCGAGTAGCAAAAACACAATCCTTAAGTACATGAAGAAGTGACTCGTCTTCATTGTTGCAAATCGGACAAGTAGGAGGTGCCGAGATGCTCCATTTATGACGTCTTTAGTTTGTCATCAGTCTTCCATGAGCCACTATCCACATGAATGATTGGATACGGTGCAGCCCCTTCAACTCCATATACTGGTCCAGTTACCGTCAAAAATTGTATTGCTATTACAAAGGCTTTGGTAGGCGCTTTTAATAGAGAAGTCGCTATGCATGGTCCCTTGCCAACCTAGACAGTCAGGTCCGTCGTCCCTCAAGGGAGGCGGGATGGACGTAATCTTATTAAGGGTCTCAGGAGGGATGTTGTGAGTGATAGCCTGGAGATTCCAACTGCCGTTCCCATTGGTTTCATCAAAGAGGACCTACGTAGTATCATAGAGTTGTTCTCCCTCCATGATATGCATTAGATTTCGCTCTTCATTAGGGATCGACTTATCTAACCAGAAGTTAATTGTTTGCCTATTTCCAGCCTTCCAAACTATGTTCTTCACGAAATTGTCCCTCAACGCCGTGAGGTCTTTCCACAAGGGAGAGTCCGTGGGCTTGGAGATCATGTGGTGAACAAGGTCATTGTTCCAGCCATACTTGCTAATAAGAACGCGACACCAAAGGTCTTGAGGAGTCTTAAGCAAGTTCCACAGTAACTTCATAAGGAAAGCGTCATTCATCTGACTTGTCTTCTTTATCCCCAGGCCTCCTTCTTCTTTTGGGAGGAGCAAGTGTTCCAATTTACTAGATGGGGTTTTCTCCCCCATAGAAATCCCCGCTCAATTTTCTTTATTTCACCACACACAATCTTGGGAAGCCTAGTGTACTGCATGTGAAAGTAGGGAATGGAGCTTAAGACAGATTTGGTTAGAGTAACTCTACCTGCTAAGCTCAGACATTGATGCTTCCAACCGCTTAATTTGCTCTGAATTTTCTCGATAATATGGCGGTAGTGACTGCGGGTTGATCTTCCAGTGGTGAGGTTAGCGCCAAGGTAGCGCCCTATGCTGGGCGTTTCAGCATAACCAGTGTGTTGGAGGATATCTTCCTTCACTGATTGGTCCACATTCTTGGAGAAGAAAATTTGTGTTTTTGATTGTTAATCATTTGTCCGGGAGCCTAGCAGAAAATGTCCAAGCAGTGCATGAGACAATGGGCCTGTTCAACTGTAGCTTCGGCAGAGAGCAGGAGGTCATCAGCAAAAAGGAGGTGTGATAATTTAGGGCCATTCCGGCCTGCATGCTTAAGGTGCCAATAGTCCGCCTCAACTAGATCTTCAATCATGTGAGAGAGTCTATCCATACAAAGGACAAAAAGGTAGAGGGAGAGGGGGTCTCCTTGTCTAATGCCACGAGTTGGAGTGAACATGTTAGTTTTATGTCCATTCCAAAGAATCTTGAAAGTGTTGGACCGATTACAATTTTGAAAAATGACAGTGTGCTTTGAATGAAAGTTGCAATCATTCAGGCATTGAACGATGAAACTCCAATTTAGATGATCATATGCTTTTTCAAGGTCCATCTTAATTGACATGAAAGCCTTCTTGCTTGTCATACGATTCATTGCGTGAACCATCTCCTTAGCTATGACTATATTGTGGTGAATATTCCGACCCGGGATGCAGCTAGATTGATGAGGGGATATCAATCCATTAAGGAAGGGTTTTATCCGGTTTACTAGGATCTTAGTAATAACCTTGTAAGTGACGCTGCACAGAGAGATAGGCCTGAACTGAGTGACGAATTCGAGCCTCTCCACCTTCGGAATTAAGACAATAAGTGTATTGTTGACTTCACTTATTTTACTTGGATCCTCCCAAACTTGGTGAATGAACTCATGAAGTTTTGGAGCCACAATATCCCGGTGTTGTTGGTAAAAAAGAGCTGGGAAGCCATCTTCTCCGGGAGCTTTTTGGGGACTCATGGCGAAAAGGGCATGCCTCATTTCTTCCATCGTTACAGGGACCTCCAACGCGTGGTGGTGGTCTCCCAAGTCGTTGGGGTAATTCGCCCACGCCACGATAGGTTCCCTCACTGGTTCATCTTCCTGAAAAAGATTGATATAGTATTCACCCACCATATGTTGGAGACGGGCAGGCTCATATTCCCATTGCGAATTGCCATCCCGCAAGGCCAAAATTTTGTTCCTACATCACCTCATGATTGTTTTCAGGTGATAGTATTTAGTGTTGCGATCCCCATCCAAGATCCACCTTCCTCTAGATTTTTGAAACCACAGGCACTCTTCTTGATAAAGAGTTGTCGCAAGTTGTTGTAGTTCCACTTCTAAATTCTAAAGGAAAGGACTGAAACCATGAATTCTACTATTTTGGATCCCATTCAAGCGAGCCATGAGTTCCTTTGTAGTTCTGGTGCCAGCGTTCACAATGTGTCCTTGAGGCTAGTGGCATGGTCCTAGTGGTGTTGGATTAACAGGGCGAGGTTAGGGTGTGTGGTCCATGCCTTTTTAAATCGAAACGGTCTTATCCCTGCGTGCCTAGGCTCCCCATTGAGAAGAACAATGATGGGGTGATGGTCGGATTGTGTTATGGGCAACACCTTAGCATAACCTTCATGGTAGTGGGTTCTCCAAGATACATTGCTAAGCACTCGATCTAGTCTCTTGAAAACCCTATCTCTCCCCTCCCACTTTGGACCTCTCCATGTGTACTTAGGGCCATAGGTGGTGACCTCAATGAGGTTGCAGTCATTGATCCAACTATATTGGAGCGGAGGCATCGTTGGACATCAGCCCTAGCCCCACCCTTTTTTCCGCTGGTGAGGCAATCTCGCTAAAATCTCCAAGCATGAGCCAAGGTGTTTGGATAGTGTTCGCTAACGTGCTGAGGCGGGTCCAAGTTTCGATACGTTCTGGCTCTCTAGGACTCGCGTAGGCGACAGTGAGATGGTAACACATAGTCTTGTCATCCGTTACTCTAACATGCATGAAGTGAGGGTCCTCCTCTAGGAGTTGCACTTGGATGTCATCCCTGTTCCAGAGTAACCAAATGCCACCGAAGAATCCTCTAGCTTCTATAATCAAATGATTTCTAAAACCTAAGCTTCTGATGGTGTTCCTAGCTTTGGTTCCACTACAATGTGCCCTACAGAAGTCTCTCCCGCGGGCACCTCGACAATTCCATGTAATAACTATCATGAAGAAACAAATAGCTATTATAGGAACCATCCCTCTAGAAGGGCCTTCAGTTGGACAAATGCATGTGGTGATCCTGGTGTGGCTGCCTAGGTCCCACGTTGGTCTCAAGCACGGAGTCGGCACTAACTGAAGTCTCTTGAACTGTAACCATATTAGTGTCGCATTCCATAGTACGTAATTCATTTTGAGGATCAGGGGTGTTTGGTTGGGATTTAACTTGGCCACTGATTGGCTGATCCTTGTGTTGTGTTGCACGGACCACATGTTTGGGTTGTTGAGTTTGATGGGGTCCGTTTGCCTTTTGGTTGCTGTCACGTGTCGTAGCTGTCAAAATGGCGTCCTTAGTGGTAATTGTGGGACCACTGCTCTTGGGTGGACCACTAGTGTTAACTTGAGGCAGTGTGACGTCATTGGGATCTCCTCCATCTGCGTGCTGGCGCTTCTTTTTTAGCCAGATTTTTGGAGGTCTGTGGTCCCCGTCTCTACTCATTTCGTTTTGATGGGTGCTGATCTCGGTGTCCGCTCCTTTTTTTCGCGTTTCAGCAGGCGGAACTGATTTGCTGGTTTTGGCTGTTGTGGGCCCGATTTTTTAATATTCTCTTGAGACTTATTTCCTTTAGTGTTCCGTTTTTTCCTCTATTTTTATCCAATCACCATGGAGAGTGTCAGGTGCCGAAACTTCCTCAACACACTAGTCAGTTGCGAGACTTTCGCCACTCACTACTGGCGCGTCGTTTGTTGGTTGTGAGGGTTTGTTTGGATTTTTTTCAACGCAACCTACTTTTCCGGCGCCGTCACTTCCCTCTCCGACGGCAACCTGCTTTGCGACGACGGCAGTGCAGTCACAGATATTATGGCCATAGCAGCCACACCGTGTGCATATAACGTGGAGACCCTCATATTGGACATTATACCATTCTCCATTAATTCCTACCCTTCTAATCACCGGCTTGTTCAAATCAATTTCCACGCATAAACGAGCAAAACGCCCTCTCTCCATCTTTAGCGTGTGTAAGTCAACCTTGACTGGAGTCCCAATTGCTGAGGCCAATGCCCAGAGAATACTTTCGTCGTAGTAGACTAGGTTGAGACTTGGAACTCTAACCCGCACCATAGTTTTGTCAATAGTTTCCCTTGCTGCATTAAAATTCGGTGACCACTGACATACTGATAAGTAGTGATCAAAAATCATCCAGGGGCCTCCATTGATGACCTTCCCTTTTTCCTCTTCATTATTGAACTTGATCATGAAATATCCATTGCCAACATCCATCATATCAATGGTTCCTAGCAGTTTCCAAATACTCTCCAACTTCACCTTCATGATGTTGAAACCCAGCGTCTTGCCCAAGAGTTTAACAACTAGAATGCCTCCCATGGTTGGCACAGTTCCTCAATCACCTTCTCTTCTACATGAAGCATTGGTAGTAGCCTGTTGCCGTGAACATGTTCGATGTGGACTAGCTTCTTATCGATGAGATCTATTTTTTCTCTCTTCTCCATGTGTTGCATTCCCAAGACTTTGTCCCGGAAAGAGACCGGAGTGGCCTCTGTGGTGGGCTCCTTCGGTTGCAGAGTCGTTGTCGGCGGCGGCCTCGTGGCCGTGAAGTTAAAGGACATGTCTAAGCCCTAGCAGAGCGAGAGCAGTTTTTTTTCCTTCTTTTACTTATTTTTCACTCAATTCATCCAATACATTCTTCAACCATAACAGTTCACAAATTCCTCCTAACATGGCTCAAAACTCAATTCCACAGCATCCATACGATTATCCATCGCGCCTCGTGTAGCCACCATTCAAGGCACCAGAATCGGTGCTTTGATACCAAATTGATAGGAACACAAACAGAATGAATGAAAATTGGTTCTACTAACGCAGCAGAACCAGTATCTTTGATTACTGTAATGTAAATTCAGTAGAATTCAGTGTAAATTCCACTGTGAATACAAAGATGAAAACTGAAAAATGCAAGTAATTATCCAGGCACTTACAGAGGCCTTAACTCTCCCAATAGCCTAAGCCAAATTCCAGTCTACCCTCTCTAACAAACTACCTGAGAATATATTCCCTCCACTATTCTCTCTCCTCACACCCATCGCACCTGGCCACGTCAGCCAGTGCACGCGCTCCCACAATTACAAATGATTAGTTAGTTAGGTGAGCTATTCTCCCCTACATCATGATCCACCTTAACTCCCCTACTCCCCTTTTTCTTCACTTCCACATATCCATGTGAAATTTCCATATTAATTTCCTCTCGAAGTCTTCGTTCATGAAGGAAAGACATTCTACACATCAAAGTGTCGCAACTCCCATCCATGATGAGCATCAATAGAGAGCTGACTGAGTTCATTTTCACCACTGAACTGAATTTACATTGTATAGACCCATCTCTGTTACTGATTTCCTAAAACGGGGATCTAATACAGAATACATCCTAAAAATAAATATAGCTCTAGAAGGAATACTAATGAAGATAATTCTCAACAGATAATAAGAGTGGTACTGCTTTTCAAGTATGCTATGAATTCACAACAGATAATAATGAGAAAATTGATGAATGTAGTTATTTGTAAATTGAATTTTAAGAGTTATGCCGACTTTTCTATATTTTATAGTTTATAGTTACATATAAAAGTAAAAGGCATTTCTATATTTTACAGTTACATATATTCTATATTTTTTAGTTACATATGAAAGTAAAAGGCATTTTCTACCTTCTGGGAATGTTTATTCCTTTATTTTACCATCATTTAAGTTTTTCTACTCCGTGATTGAAGGATATGGGTCATGGTACAAATGCTGTCTCACCGTTCTTAGCTCGTCCTCTGTTGAATCATGTACAGTTTCCAAAGCAGCAAGGTAACAATATGTTGATTTTGTTCAAAAGGAATATTTGTGTCCTGTTAGTTATTGCATTATCTTTATTGTAATGACTAACGATCACTTTTAGTCAAAGGGACTAGTCTTATAGCTACCTACAAATATACCTGTTCATACATAAAGTTATCTTCATGGCTGCCATCTTTATAAATTCTTTTATTACACTACCATTTAATGACATACATTTTGGTTTCATAAGAGAAATCAAAAAGGAAAAGTTTTTATTGCAAAGTACAGCATTCTATTCATGTTTGGTTCAGTATTTCTATGAAAATTATCTTTCTTTTTTTTTTTTCAAAAGCTGCCAAAAGAAAGTGATTATTTCCTCAAAATAAGCTATTCCGAACACGATATTTTTATATCTTTCAATCCTTGAGAAGTGCCATAAAGCATTACTAGCATTTTTCCCTTTTTTTGATATGAAACATAAATTGAAGCTATGCTATTAAATGAGGCATCCAAATGATCATACAATAATTTGGGCTAATGATTCTTGTATTTTCCAAAAGCAGGAGGATCAGTTGGTCAATCAATGCCAGTGTGTATGCCCCCACCAGTCCTAACAACCGCGCAACAATCATATCCACTTCAAAGTCACATTCCAGTTTTGCAATCGGGCTTTTCTGTACCTAGACCTATTTCAGTCCCAGGACCAAATGGTTTCTATGGTGCTAAGTTTTCATGAAATTTTCATTCAGATTTTTGTTATAGTATCCCTCTTTCTGGGTAAACCCCCCCCCCCCCCCCACCCAACCCAACTTTTTTTAATATGTTGTAAAAATTGTCTTGTCTCATTTTTCTCACTTCACTGTGAGGATGTGCAACAGTTTTATGTTGTCTTCCCTTTTAAAAATTTTAGGGGTATACTCTTTAGAGGAAAAGTTTTGGTGAGTCCCATTTGAAGGTTATTGGAGTTATTTTGTTACTGGAGTTCTTTTTTCTTCCTTTGGTTTGTATGTTACTAGAGTTCTAGTAATGGAGTTGAAGGAAGATTTTTCCGTTTAGGGTTGATATTGTGGTTTGCAGGTGTATTTTTTAGTGCCCAAGATTGCAGGTGTATTCTTATTGATACAAGAAGAATCACAATGTCATGCAATTATTGAGTCATTTTTTTTTAAAATGACTATCACCTGCTATAGTTCACAAGGGCGTTCGCGGTGCGGTTTAGTTCAGTTTTGAGACAAAAAGTGAACGGAACAGCAAGATAAAATTACATGCGGTTTGGTTTGGTTCGGTTGGCTTCCTAAAATAAAACCGAACCAAACCAAACCAATGCGATTTGGATTGGTTCGGTTAGTTCGGTTTTTCTCAAGACAACATTATATAGGCTAGTAACCCCACCTATCAAAACTTATCAAGTCGTTGCAAATCGATGAAAAATAAATCTATATCTATGTTAAAATTAAAGAAATACAATTTTGGTAAAAAAATAGAGTAATTTTTACTGAAAAATAAAATAAAAATGAATAATTTCAGGAACAAAAATATGTGTAAACCTATATGATCAATAACAAAGTTCAGTTGGTCTGCAGTTATTAATAGTAGGTAAAATATGTTGGAGTGTGAACCTGAAACAGCAATAACGAATTCACGAATTGACCTGCAAAGTAAAATTCAACCTGAGGTGTTGTGAGATGCGTCCTTAAGGAGTAGCAATCGAGGCATCCGAACTGGCAAGAATAGTAGTATGGAATTTCAGAGATGAACCCAGAAAGAGAGAAGAATGATTTGGAATTGGAGTTTTTTTTGGTTGTGTATGCACATATGCCAATAGTGCTATCAAATGCACTTAGCCTAGTAACTATCTTTTACGAATGAAGCCTGTAACAACTTATTTTGTTACACCAAAAAACGTGGAAAGTTAAGAGTGTTGAACCAGTGATGTACCTAGACATTTTTTAATTAAATGAATTTGGACAATGTTGGAGTTTTTTTTTTGGTGAGCAATGTTGGAGTTGAAGAAAAGTAGTTGTTGATAATATGTAGTAAATTGACTTGGCCAAGACTCTCAAATTATAATAAAATTATTATAAATTAACTGACCTTGAAATATCATAAAATATACAACAAAATATGTCTAGTTCCCATACAACCCCGACCGTTCAACAATTCATCTTTAGGTTTAACATTACAAAACTATTTATTTTTTTAAGCAAAGAACAACTATTCATTTAGTTCTTATGAATCACAAAAATAGGGCATTTTTAGTCTGAATAAAGGCATAACTTTTGTATTCTACAAGGGTTAATTAATAAAATAGTTCTATGAGCAAAAATGGAATAATTTTTTTTAGTAACCAATAAAAAGACTATTTTTAAAAAAAAATTCCACTTTTTTTGGTAACCAAAAATGGTAATTTTTCTTTGAACAAGAGCCAGATCCCACAGCATATACAGCTGTTTCGGAGAAGAAAAAAAAGCCAAACAATATTCATGCAAGTCACATTACTATAAAAATGGACTCCACTAATTTAGCGAAATCATCTCATAATTTTTTTTAGCGAAATTAACATAAATTTTATGGATCATAAAATAACTCTTTAAAGAAAGAGAATCAGAGTGAACAATATGACATATATAAAAAAGGAACCAGAGAGCACACACCTGATAAAATGTCTTGAAACTGAAACATTAATTTAAGTTTTAGGCAGCAACTGCTCGGTGAAAAAAGTAATTAAAATTCGACAAGAAGGTGAAATCCACAAACCCAATAATGCTTGCAAGTCTAAAATTATTCAAGATATAAACCCTAAATATTTTGCTTTGCCAATAGAAACTACTGATAAAAAAAATAATAAAGCAAGCATTCAATGCTCAGTCGGAACAACTTTGTAGATTGAACCATTCCACCATCTTAAAGTCCGGTTCCAGAATTGCTCATATTATCCAACTTATTTCCAGATTCTAGCTCTGCTGCTTTTGTTGCTTGGTTTTTAGTTTTGTCACTCTGCAAAACCTCATTACATTATAGCACATCAATAAATACATATATATGTCACAATTTCAGCACATAACAGACTAATCAAAGGCAACTGGAGTGTTGGTTTCTTTCATCACCCCAGCACCCTTTTCAACAAAACTTAGGTCCATTTCCATGAGTCAAGTTGTTACTGCTCTCGACACAAAGAGACAGTTATTTTCACTAAATATATGCAAGAAATATTTTTACAATGCACTTCTTGAGATGGTTAGTTAAAAGTTAAAACAACTGTCTCTTTGTGTTCTATAGTCTATACTTCTATCTAGAACTAGAGCAGTAACAACTTGACCAAAGGAAATGAATATAAGTTTAGTCCTTCGCCTTTTCCATGCCTAATACATATTAGTCAAGGCCTTATTTACCTGAAAAAGCTCAGCCATTTTGCCAGTTTCAGTACTGTCTGGAGCTTTGGGGGAAGAAGTTGAATCTTCCTGAAGATGAGATTGTACAGCTTGCAGCAGAGGTTTAATCAAGACAGATTGATCCACGTCGTTGACTTTTTCTTCCTGACCAGTGCTAGGATCCTTCATCGGTATTATATTGCCTGGCTTGCTGTTTCCAGTCTCAGTATCCATGGCATCGGATGGAGATTGTACAGCTTGCAGAAGCTTAATCAAGACAGATTGATCCATATCATTGACTTTGTCTTGCTGCACAGGGCTAGGATCCTTCATCAGTATATTCTCGCCTGGCTTGCTGTTTCCAGTCTCGGTATCCATTGCTTCTGAGGGAGTTTCACTTCTTCTAACAACTTCAGTAACCAGTTGCTCAAAATGCACGTTAGGCGCTGTCGATGATTTGGCTGTTGGTGATTTGGCCTCATTTCCATTCAGTGCGTCAGAAGATTGAACATGTGGAACACCTTCAGTTTGCAGGCCACTTGGCAACATATTCTGGCCACTTTGGGCATTAGAGGTAGGTTCCTGATTTCCAAATGCTGGAATTTCTTTTCCTGCAGTTACTCCACTCCCAATAGAAACTGGAGTGACTTGTGATGGTTGGTTAGAAACTGGCATCCCATTTGAAAAGTTACTTGGTTGGAGCACAACAGGCACTACAGTGCCTCTGGCTAGTTGATGAGTGGTTTGGCCTGCCACAGAAGGAAAATTGTTTCCAGAAGAAGCAACCAAATTAACTGTTCTTCCAGGCACCTGAGAGACAGCTGGTAAACCGTTCATTGCAAGAGTTTCAACTTTAGAACCACTCACAGGTTGTCCATTGTTTGCCTTCGGAGGAGGAGTTTGAAACTGAGTAGTTCTCGAAGGGAAAGGAACCTCATTTCTTTGGATCATTGGAACACCTGGAGCCACATCATTTTCAGGGGAAACAGGAACATAACGTTCAGGCTTAAAGATTAGCCCCCTCAAAATAGTATCAGAATCACCAACTTTAACCTTGAGCAAATATCCAGCTTCAAATACTGCGTCAATTACACCAGAAACCTCCTGGCCCACTGTAGCATTATGTGAAACATTATCTTGAGCCCTTTGAACTTGTTGATTTCCATTAACTGCATTATATCCAGGGGGTACTGGGACATGTTCAGTACGAACGGGATTCGGCTTTTTATTTTGACTATGGATGATATAGGAACTCTCCTCTGCATCTGGCCTTGGGTATTTCCTTGGGCGACCACGTTTGCGCTTCAACGGCACATCTCCTGAACCATCTGGGGTGTTATTTGGATTCTGCTGCTCCATATTGATAGTCTGTTGCACTAGCGTCTGTATACATTTAGAGGAGAATGTCTTTTAGTTACAAAATAAAAATAGTATAACAAAACTATCTAAAAGCTACTTCGAGTATATTAAAGCTCAGAATTGTAGGATCACAATGTTCTCAATACTTAAAAGAAAGCCTATGAAGTCTGCACTTTGACAACGTATAATCCACCTCCTAAAATACTGAGATCATAACACTTATGATAAAAATATTGGGTCTAAACTGATCCATGTCAAGCAGATTCAACAAAGTTTTACGTTGGCATAACATTACTATATATAAAAGTCCACTAGTCCTGCTAACTCCCCACTGTCACGTAAATAATCCAATACTATTTGCCAGACAACAAGACAATATGGTGACGTCCCAAAATAATGTGGCTACTTGAGATGATGCATATCATGATACAAGAAAGGTAACACGACTTACTGCACAAGAACTGATGTAAAGTCTTCCGACATCTACTATGACAATGAAAATAGAGCTATTACTTTTATTAATCAAAGTGCCACTAGTGGCCATGTTACAACTGTCCCTGAGTGGATTTGAACTCAGCACCCTAAGAATACAAGGCTAAGCTCTTACCATTGAGCTAGCATCTTAAGTAAAATAGAGCTATTACTCTTTCATGAACAAACTGTAAATGCAAGGCTATTGTATTTCAAAATTATAAAACCAGATCAAACGATATAATATTTTCAAATCCTGAATTGAAAGGTTTAAAGTTGCAAATGAATAACACAAACAAATTGCTACCATTTTGAGAGATTTACTCTAAACCTAGAGCCACATTGAAAAGAAAGAGTAATGAAAATTAAAAGATTAGAGGTTCTATATTTTACATCTAAAGTTAATTTGTACAGAGCTTGGGCCTCAATGGAAACCAACATTTATGTTTTAATTTTCTTATCGGCAACTGAAAGAAAAAGGAAAGAATCATATCAAATGCAATCCATCACAAACTAATTCAAAGCACAAACAAAAAAGTGAACGGGAGACATCAAAGTTGTCGACATCACAATCTAAATCATAAGATCCCATGATTTTATGATCTTACAACCCCTGACCATGTCGGATCGCATGTGAAATTGTAACTGGGTGGGGTCGTAGTATAATTGCAAGCAAGATCACGAAAAAAATAAGATCAAGAGATCCAAAATAAGATGACCTTCGGCTCTGTTTCCGTTTCGACGGCCTGTTCTATGTCGGGAAAGATGACCGTCGACTCGGTTATGACGGCCCATTCCTGTGTGTTGGGATTGCAGGGCTGCGCCATAAAAGGGAACGGAATCAGGAGAAAAAGAAAAAGAAAAACTTGTGTTTTCTGCACCAGAAGATGATTTTCTTGTGATTCGGCGGCTGCGTTGACCAAGTTTGCACAACATGGCAACTCCTGCAGCCTTTTTATAGTTGCTTTAGGGTTTTAATTATTATTTTATTATTTGTTTTTAATGATGATAGGAATCAAGAAAAATGTTTTATAAATCAAAAACTGCAACGTATTATATAATATTCTCATATAATATAACATTGTTTATTAAAAAAGGTCTCGTTTATATTGTTTTCAAATTTTCATTTTCTGTTTTCAATAAAATACACATTTTAGTACATAGATAGCCAAAGAGATTATATATATATATATATATATATATATATAGTTAATAAGTAGCATATTTCAAAGTGGTGAAAATGCTCAAAGTTGTTTTCAGTTTTCACCATTTCCAAATATGTTATTTCTTCTTGCATTACTAATCTCCATTTTGGATATCATTTTCTTGGCAATATGAGTACTAAATATGTGTACCTTCCTGAAAATAAAACGAAAATTTGAAAACAAAGTAAACAAGGATCGTAACGATTTTGCTACCCCCTCCTGATCCTACGTAATCTCAATCTTGACAACCTTGCAAAACATAAATTAAAAACAATACCTTAATGATGTGCAGGGAAAATAAACATATAAGCAGGTCTTAATGTGTAACCCCAACCAAAATGACAAAAATTATCTAAAATAGAAATAAAAGATAACAGAACCATGACACTTTCTTTAAATTAATGATGACACTGTTATTAATAGTAGGCTACTCAATCATCTTCTAAGTTGAAATTTTAGTACAGAATAAAGTTTTGCAGGGTAAAGTATACATTTCTTATATACATTTATTTCATTTCATACATCATCTTTTCTTGTATAATCCATCATCTGACACAGAATTATCATGGGTATAACACTTATCTTGTGCTCTTGTTTGCCCTTTATCGTCCAACATTCAGTACCATGAATCATGATTATAGCATTAAATTTACTTTTTATTTTGTTTAGATGGATTCAAGTCGACATTTTGTCCGAGTTAATTTCAACTTCAAAGCTTATATTCCTATTGCATAGTGCATGTACCGTAACCAATCTTAAATTGGAAGCCAGTTGTACCAACATGTAGAAAACTTATACACACACACCCAATAGTGTTTAGAGGGGGGGGGGGGGGGGGGTGTCGTTGAAGAAATGATAACCAAAAACAATAAATGAATGATAGTGTTGTCAGAACTGATTCCATCAATCAAATATATTTTGTTACTTAAATAACACAAATATGAAAGCATGTCTTGCCAGATATAGAATAGCTTAATTATTGCCAAAACCATTCTATATCAGGATTCCAGGAGGGAAATTTTTAGAGGTGTTAATGATACCAATTCTTAGAAGCCTCAAGAAAACTATGAAACTATATCAATCATTGGCAATATCCATATTAACATACTACGAGCAATGTAAGATGGAAGACATAAGGATAGGCTCGAAGAGCTTCACAGGTAAGCCTAAGGTAGACCTTGTTGATTGACGTAGTTATAGTTTGTTAGTTAACCCTAAAACTGCACTAGGTAGGATATTGATAGAACCAAAGAAATTGATATAAGAAAATGAAAGAAAACTGATCTTTATTGATGAACTTTCAGTGATGAGATAAAACCTCAACACCGCCCAGAGTGTTGGACTCCCCAGAGAATTATTCTCTGCCTAACTTCTATTGTAAAACTGACTGAATGCTTAGAAACTCATACAATGGAACTCTTCTATACACACTCTCCTACCAAACAGAACTATAACTAATTGTTAACTAACAACCACTTATAATTCCTAACTAACTACAACTCATAACAACCCACTAACAAAACATAACAACCTGCTGGCTAGATATCCTATCAATGCCACCCTCTTATAATCAACCTTGTCTTGGAAGTGGTTTCCATTGCTCATATTGATGCTCAGAGATTAAAAGCCATTTGTTTAGACCTTGCCTAATTGTCCAGCAACTCTCCCTGTGCAGCTTGTAGTTCCTTGTTGATAGGCTTGGACTTGGATCAGTAGTACTGAAAGTGGCCTCCACTTGTGCTCTCTAACATCAATTTGTGTTTCCAAAATCTTCCCTCTATCATATACAAAATTAAGCAACCCATAGATTGGGGGAGAATCTCTCTTGCATCATTCATAAGCAATTCAGGTCAAACAAACATTGAATTTCCCTTTTTCAAACTTCAGATAACAGCCACATTACGAGTAGTTGCCAATGCTGTTCCCCCTTTGTATTCGGTCAATAAAATAAGTTTGCACTTGGCCCATTTTGTTAGACCACTCAATTTACTTAGACCTTTCAAGGGTGGAAGTCACCGAATTTTTATTCTGATTAGGCCTATTGAATTCCCTTTGATTTGGGCTAGTTTCAAGATTTGGGCTAGTTTCATTGTGGAAGAGGCCAACTGAAAGCTCAACTTGGCCTGGATCCCTAGGGAAGCGCAGAACCGGACCCACATCCCATACTTCTCTCTTTGTGTCTTGGTCCCAAATATCAGGTTCTAATTGGGCTTGACCCCTTAGGTTTAGAGTTGGATTCAACTTACCACTTTCCCATTCTTCCCTTGTGCCTTTCTTCCATGTCTGAACCATTGCACCACTACTTCCCTCAACCTTCCTCTGGTACGATGCCCATCGTGATACACGGCAAAGCGATACAGAACCTGTCGCCTGTGGACCGATGTTCGGTGGCGATTTCCATTGCATCCATGGTTCTCTCGTTGAACACACTTTGTCCGGCGCATGAGGGTTACGAGCGACCAAATCTGACGGCTTGGGTGGTGACTCTCGCTGCGAAGGTGTCACTGTCGTGCTTGAGCACGCATCTGGTGGTTCTAGCGAATTGAGCAACGTTGAGAGTACTACCAGCGACGAACCACCAGGCTCATTTGAATCCTTTCTTTCCTCTCTCACCCTCACTTCCTCCTCACTGACGACATATAACTCTACGTCCGGTGGTTTGGGCTCTGGCCGTGGTGATTGGTCTGATGGAAGCCCACACAATGTTGCAAAGAGCGCAAGAACCCTTGCTTCTGACAGAGTCAGGACCACCGCTAGAACCTTGGCATCAGGTGGTTCTGGCGGGGGTGGTGGCTTCGGTCGAAATGCCTGCTTCTTCTTTTAACCAGTGTATGCGAGACAACAAAATCTTATTTTTAATTGTGAACTTTATAGGGTGTCTGATACTTGTCCCAGGTGTGTCCAAGATGTGTCGATACCTGGCAAACTGACACAACATTTTGAAGAGGTGTTTGTGATCATAGATTTTGACTAAAGCGAATCAGTCCCAGCGATAAGGATAAGTAAGGTTTTGAATTTGAGTTTTGTGAATGAAAAATAAAAGTAAACATAGAAGTTGGGAGAGTTTGTCTCAGTCAGTGAGTCTATCTTGTTTGATTCAGATTAATTAAAGACAACAACAACAACAACAACAAAAAGTAATTACAACAATAAGTTGCAAAAGGGAAAACAGAAGTAAGCCATTAGAAATTAGTGGTAGAGCTTGGTAATTTGCAAGAAGTCAGAATTCACAAGTTTGGGCCTCCTAGTCATAGTTGCACCCAAATAAACAATAAAAGCTGAAGTAGTAAACTAGAAATAACTATTTAAGTGAACAAAAAATGGTATTAACAATAACAGAGACACAAATACAGCAGAAATAACAAAAATGGCCATTAAATATAGAATGAATAAAAATTTATAAAGAAAAAGAACCTCTAGCCACAGTACCTCTTTCAGCGCTGTAACCTTGGCAGCAAAGCAAATACCTGCAACGATTTGTGAAAAAATAAATAAATCAGTAAATAAAAACCTAAATTCCAGACAAACAACAAGCACACCACAATACAGTGGGCTTAACGTTAGAAAATGATGAATATCCAATTTTTCCCCTTCCATTTCGTCTATTATTTATTTTCAAAAATCAATTAAAAAAATCCACCGCCAGAAAAAGCCCTAATATTAATTGGTGTGATCGAATGACGCAAAAGAAAAAACAAATACAATAATAAAAAAAACCTACATACAAGAGCTGAGTAAGTGGTTTATTGAAAGAGAGGGAAAGAATTACAGTGTTGGGGAAATGCAAAGGGATGTCAAGAAAATGAGGTTTGCGTTTGAGAGAGAATTTTGAGATTCGATTTTGCAGAGGCGAAAGAAAGAAGAAGGA
Source organism: Astragalus glycyphyllos (assembly GCA_963573325.1). Taxonomy (NCBI): domain Eukaryota; kingdom Viridiplantae; phylum Streptophyta; class Magnoliopsida; order Fabales; family Fabaceae; genus Astragalus; species Astragalus glycyphyllos. Next base: position 39,566,670 of record OY754307.1, read on the forward strand.
GAAGGAGGAGGCAGACGAAGCAGCTATTTTTAGACGGAGAGGGAGAGGGAGAGGGAGAGGGAGAGAGATGGTGCAGTGTAACAAGAGTGCACTGTCTCACACGCACGCAGCCACTCTTGAGTGTTATTGTATCAATCAGGCTGTGAGGTGATGACACGTGTTAGATTAAGTGGGTTCCACTGACAAAACTGGAAGGAGAGGTAGAACAACGTGGCATTTACTGTGAGGACACTAATTAAAATTTAAAATTAAGAAAAATCAAGCAAACCATTTAATGGAAATCACATAGTTTTCAGAAGAGAAAAATATCAACTTTTTGGTATTGAAAATAATATTTTAAAAATGACAAAATTATACTAAAGGTCTTTTAAGTTACTTAATTGTAATAAGTTGATCCTTTAAGTTTTTTTTGTACTACTTAGGTTCTTTAAGTTACATAATGTGTATAGCGTTAGTCCTTTTTCATTTTTCGTTACAAAAAACTCAAATTGACACAAATAGAGCTCACGTGGCCATGACGGAGTCTACGTGTCATCTATCTGGTGACAATTTGATCAATTAAGACTACTGTCATGTATCATCCATAGTTAAAAAAAATGGTTCATCTTCTTTTTCATTTAAGTTAAAAGGACCAAATTATTACATGACAGTAGTATTAAATGACTTAATTGTTATGAGACAGATGATACGTAGGCTCTGTCACGACCACGTCAGCTCTATTAGTGCCAACTTGGCTGTTTTGTAACAAAAAATGAAAAAAGGACTAACAGTGTACACATTTTGTAACTTAAAGGACTTAAGTGGTACAAAAAAAACTTAAATGACCAACTTGTTACAATTAAATAACTTAAAGGACCTCTAGTGTAATTTTGCTTTTAAAAATTTTATACTCTTTTCTGATTTGAGTACATAAATCTTAATATAGTTTGCTTGTTATTTTTTATAAGACTAAAACTCCTTAATTATGATGATTCCATTGGTTAAATCATTTTATACCTCCTTTTTTTTTTTCCAAAATGCACGAGGGTTAGGGCAGACCTCAAGGCTCTTTAGCACTTATAGAGGTACTCACAGATCACCCACCAAAGAGGTTCTCACATCGATAGCGGGAGTTGAACCCATGACCTTGTGGGGAATGAGTCAACTCCTTATCAACTGAGCATACCTTCATTAGCGCACTATCTTACACATATACAAAGTGAAGATTACGGTTCGAACTTAGGTAACTCACACATTTCATACTTTTAATTTAGAGGTTAGTGGCAAGATCATGAATTAAATAATTTTTTTGTTTTTTTTGTTTTGGTCAGAAATATTGTTTTTGTTACTTGCTATATTTCTCTCTAGATGTCCTTTTCATTGTATTCATCTTGCCACTTATTTAGTTAGAACTTAAATAGGTTGCAAAAAAAATAGAAAAAACTGAATGATTTAAGTTTTATCTTATCAATATTTTTAGTTCTGTTGATAACGTGGCTCACACGTGGACACTGAGGTGGAAAATGATTTGGTGATGTGGCAAGCTCTCAGTCAACGCGGGTCAAAGAGTCATCATATGCGGTTTTTCTCAAGTTTTCTCATTTTTCAGTTGTACAATTAGGCTTTCAGTTTTTAGTTAGTTTTCTTCTAACTGATTCTTGTTGTTGTAAACCTGATTTCTGCAACATTTATAAGCAGAATAAAGCATTCTCTCTTTTGCACAGTTGATCACAATTGAGTTGTGTGGAGTGAAACACTTGGGACTCAAGGGGATTGGGTTGTGAGTGGGGAATCACTAGGGGTCTTCGATTGTAGCCTATAAATCATCAATTACTATGAGATTCAATAACTGGATCAAAGCTATTGCTTTTGTTGTTTATCGCTTTCATATTTCGCTAATTAGGGTTTTCACAATTGGGGAAAACTTAAATTCTTTCAATTTCTTGTTGTTATCTGATTAATTGTGTTACTTTGTGTTTCACATTGTTGTTGGATTCTCAACAATTTTCCTTGACCTCTCGGAGTCGACTCTGTCAACTAAACCCAAAATACTAGTATGGGTGAATCTCCATAACTCTTGAGTTGAACCTTAAACTCAACAACCATAGAATCCTCAATTATAGAGCTAATGCAAGGACTTTTCGGGAAGTATGCTAAGGGGTATAGGATATGGTCAATTGATGAAAAGAAAATCATCATAAGCAGAGATGTGGTGTTTCAAGAGTCCAAGCTAATAGATGGAAAGGAGAGTACAAAAACTCTTGATAAGCATGATCTCAGTGATGAGCATCAAATTGAGGTGGAGTTAGAAGGCAACAACAACCAAACTGTGCGTAGTCCTACAGAAATCAGAAATGAGGCCGCTAATGCACAAATTGACCATAGTGACTCTGACACAGAAGAAGATCAACCTGAAGATGATTACATTCTATGTAGAGAAAGAGAAAGGAGAACTACAAGACCTCCAAACAGGTTTGGGCATGAATCTCGCACAGCTTATGCCCTAAACACAGCAGAGGCAATCAAACATAAATCTGAATGGCACATTGCCATGACAGAAGAAATGGTTGCTCAAAAGAAAAATAAGACCTGGACATTAGTTAAAAGGCCTGCTGGTGTGAAACTTGTTGGTTGTAAATGGATTTTCAAGAAGAAGGAAGGTAGTTCAGATGGTGATCCACCAAGGTTCAAGGCTAGATTAGTAGCCAAAGGGTACACACAAAGGGAAGGAGTGGACTACAATGAGGTTTTTCTCCTGTAGTTAAACACAGCTCCATTAGAGTTGTTCTAGCTCTTGTTGCTCAGTTTAAACTTCATCTTGAGCAGATGGATGTTATAACTTCATCTTGAAAGGAAGTATGAGATTGGGAATTAACTACACTAGTGACTGCCAAGGTTCAGGTGGAGTCATAGGGTATGTTGATTCGGATTTTGATGGTGATAGGGATAAAAGAATGTCCCTAACAGGCTATGCTTTCACTTTATATGGTAATATTGTTTGCTGGAAGGCTTCCCTTAAACTTGTGGTTGCTCTGTCAACCACTGAAGCTGAATACATAGGTGTTACAGAGGCTGTAAAAGAAGCACTTTGGTTGAAAGGACTGGTTAATGAACTTGGGATTGCTCACGTTAGTGTGAAGGTTTACTGTGATAATCAGAGTGCAATTCATCTATGTAAAAATCAATCTTTCCATGAAAGAACTAAACACATAGATAGACTGCATTGGATTAAATATATCATCTCTGAAGGGAAAGTTCAGATACTTAAAGTGCACACTGCACACAATCCAGCTGATTTTATTACCAAGGTTGTGCCAATAGCAAAGTTCAAGCACTGCTTGAACTTGCTAAATGTTGATAAAGGTTGATGTGTATGTTTTGGATTGTGTAGTAGGTGGAGGTCCACGATTGAATCTGTCCATGTGTGCTCCAAGGTGGAGATTGTTGATAGTGTGGTTCACACGTGGACAATGAGGTGGAAAATGATTTGGTGATGTGGCAAGCTCTCAGTCAACGCGGGTCAAAGAGTCATCATATGCGGTTTCTCTCAAGTTTTCTAATTTTTCAATTGTACAGTTAGGCTTTCAGTTTTTAGTTAGTTTTCTTCTAACTGATTCTTGTTGTTGTAAACTTGATTTCTGCGACATTTATAAGCAGAATCAAGCATTCATTCTTTTACACAGTTGATCACAATTGGGTTGTGTGGAGTGAAACACTTGGGACTCAACGGGGTTGGGTTGTGAGTGGGGAAACACTAGGGTTATTCGATTGTAGCCTGTAAATCATCAATTACTGTGAGATTCAATTACTGGATCAAAGCTATTGCTTGATCCCCCAAACGTAGGTACCATTTTGGTGCTAAACTGGGTCACCAAATATTGTGTTCATCTTCTTCTCCTTTTGCTGTTTATTGCTTTAGTATTTCGCTAATTAGGTTTTCACAATTGGGGAAAACTTAAATTCTTTCAATTTCTTGTTGTTATCTGATTAATTGTGTTACTTTGTGTTTCGCATTGTTGTTGGATTCTCAACAAGTTCCATAAGAAACTTCTAAACATTGTTTCGAATTAAACTGCTAACTTCCATCTTGTGGAGGTGTATTGAATTAAACAAGTTTTAGATAATGTTGTCCAAGATAAGTATGGTTTGTTGAACAAATGGCAAAAGCAATGGAGGAAAAATTTGACAAGTTATTAAGTAAATGTAATCTTGTATAACACATGCTAATGTTTTGAATCCTAGGATCAAAATGACGGTTGTTAGACCGTGCTTTCCTTTAAAAAAAATTGCACATTGCTCTTAATGATACGTACAAAGAGTATGTTGCTCTACTCCGTGAGCATGATGATGAAGAAGCCTCTGCTAGAATTAGTGCTGATAAAGTGAAAATTCAATGGAGTCAAGAAACTTTTTAGGGTGGTCATTATTGATGAAATATGTTAAATAACAACAAACAATTCCTTCTATAAAATATAAGTTGAAGAGTATTTGAGTGACCTAACTTACAAGCCTAAAGATAATGGTCATATGACCTTTTGTGCTTTGGAATGGTGGAAGTTGCGTAGTGAAAAATAAAGAGTCTTGTCCCAATGTTTTATTTAGAAAAGCACTTTTCACATTGATCATTTGAAAGAGTTTGAAATCTTTGTGAGTAGCATAAGCAAGAAGTATCCTAATTGCTTCTAGTTTAGCAACAGGAGAAAAAGTTTTATCATAATCAATAATTCAATGGAGTGAAACTTTTTCACCATAGGAAACCATCTGTTCCAGGTGTCCAAGAGATTTAGTTCGAGATCCGTTGAATCCTGATAGTGTGGATCCTCGGTAAGGAACCACCTTAAAAATAAAATTCCACTCCCTCTGTAACAAGGTAATCACCTTAAACTCAGATCTTGAATCCGCTTCAAGATGTTTCTTCTTATGGACGAAAGGAGAAAAGAAGGCTCAAGATAAGGAAGGGGTTCCCCCTGTTATGACCAAAAAGGAAGAAATTGGAAAAAGATCCGCCGAGGTTAATTTAACTGATTTGGATGCGAGATACGACCCGAGCCAGATGGGGAATCCATTAAAGTACAGCTCGTAAACGACCCTGCTAAAACAGTAAAAATTGGAGCTGACCTCTCCGAAGAGGTGAAAATCAACCTCACTCTGTTTGAAAGATCATGCTGATCTTTTTGCTTGGTCGGCAGAAGACATGCCCGGAATCCCGCCAGAAGTCGGATGTCACCAGCTCGTCGTTAATCTGGAAGCAAAATGGGTCGCCCAAAGGAGACGAGCGCAGAGTGGAGAGAAGGCTGTGGCCGCTGCAAAAGCTGTTGAAGATCTGATCAAAGCAAACTTCATAACAGAGGTTAAGTACACGACTTGGTTGTCAAACCCAGTACTAGTTAAAAAGAGCAACGGTAAATGGCGTATGTGCATCGATTATACCGACCTAAACAGAGCTTGTCCAAAGGACGCCTTTCCTGTCCCGAGTATTGATCACCTCGTCGATAATGCCTCGGGTTTCCGCCTACTATCTTTTATGGACCCATATTCCGGTTATAATCAGATCGCCATGTTCCCTCCCGATCAAGAGAAAACTGCTTTCATGACAGACCAAGGTAACTTCGCCTACCAAGTTATGCCCTTCGGCTTGAAAAACGCTGGTGCCACTTATCAAAGAATAATGAACAAAGTGTTCCAAAGACAGATAGGCAAGACCGTTGAAGTCTATCTTGATGACATGATTGCAAAAAATGAACAGGAAAACACCCACGTAGCAGACCTTCGAGAAATTTTCGCAGAAATCAGGAAGAACAGCATGAGGCTAAACCCAGAGAAATGCACTTTTGGAGTCTGAACTGGAAAGTTCCTCGGTTTCTACTTAACAGAAAGGGGGATTGAAGCAAACCCAGACAAATATCGATCCGTGGCTGAAATGCGAACGCCGACTTCCAAGAAGGAGGTCCACAAACTCAATGGCATGATCGCCGCTTTATCCCGTTTCCTATCAAATGCAGCATTTAAATCTCTCCCATTATTCAAACTTTTGAAGAAAGAAAAGGAGAAAGAAGAAGAAGAATTCAACTGGACAAACGAGCAAGACGAAGCTTTGCAACAACTCAAAAAAGCACTTTCGGAGCCTTCAATCCTAACTTGCCCGTGCGAAGGAGAAATTTTATACTTATATCTGTCAATCTCGGAGGAAGCTTAAGGCGCCGTCCTCATTCGGCAAACGTAGACCGGTCAAAGTCCTATTTACTTTGTAAGCAAAGCTCTCCAGGGACCCGAATGCAGGTATCAACAAGTAGAAAAGATCGCCCTCGCCTTAGTCATCGCAGCTCGACGCCTCCGACCATATTTCGTGGCTCACCAGATAGTCGTACGTACCAACTATCCAATAAGGTAGATTCTACACCGGCCCGACCTTGCCGGAAGAATGATTAAATGGGCAGTAGAACTATTCGAGTTTGGAATCAAGTACAAGTCTCGTACGACAATGAAGGCCCAAGTTCTAGTAAATTTTGTGGCAGAAATGATTCCTACCGATCCTGTTAATGATATCTGGACTTTACACGTTGACGGGTCTTCCAACCCTAAAGGAAGCGGCGCAGGTTTGATGTTGGAAATCCCGGATAACATTGTCATTGAAGTCTCCCTTACCTTCGCTTTCCAGACAACTAACAATCAGGCAGAATACGAGGCTTGCATCGCAGGTCTATGATTGGCTATTAACCTACGAGTCACTCAGGTCAATCTGTACACGGATTCACTCTTGGTCGTTTCACAAATCAACAATCAGTTTGAGACCAAAGATCCGACCCTGCAGAAATACCAACTTCGAATACGAGAGTTACTCGCACAATTCAAAACGACCGAGGTAAAACACGTCCCCAGGGCGGATAATCAAAGGGCAGATATCCTATCGAAACTCGCCAGCACCAAGGTCCTCGGTAATCACCGGACAGTCATCCAAGAATTGCTCCGAAGACCCAATATCTCTCTTGATCCGGTTTATATTTCTATAATTTGTGTCATTGAGGAGAGCCAAAGTTGGATTACTCTAATCTTGGAATACATCGAAACAGGAACCGAGCCTCTAGACTCGACTGAAGCAAAAATCGTCAGAAGAAAAGCCTCGGCCTTTTCAGTCATAGATGGTATGTTATATAGAAGGAGCCTCTCCTCACCATTGTTAAAATGCATCGAAGCAGAAGAAGCGGACTTCGTCTTAGCTGAGATTCATGAAGGAATATGTGGACAACATCTTGGCGCCCGTTCCCTGGCTCAGAAGGCTTTACGTGCAAGATATTATTGCCCGACCATGGAAGGCGATGCTAAGAACTACGTAAAGAAGTGCAAAAAATGCTAAATCCACGCCAACGTTTACATCGCTCCACCAACCGAGCTCCGAAGTCTATCCTAGACATGGCCTTTTGCACAATGGGGGATAGATCTCCTACGACCATTCTCAACTGCTCCGGGCCAAAACAAGTTTCTCATAGTGGCAATTGATTATTTTACCAAATGGATTGAGGCAGAACCCTTAGCCACCATCACTGCAAGGAACTGCATAAATTTTTTCAAAAAGAACATCATGAGTAGATTCGGGATCCCCAAAATAGTTATTACTGATAATGGAACTCAGTTAGCCGACAAAGGTTTCAGGAAAATGATATCCGACTTTAAAATCAAGCATTATTTCACGTCGGTAGAGCGCCCACAAACCAACGGTCAAGTAGAAGCAGCCAACAAGGTACTCCTTAATGGTTTGAGAAGACGACTGGACGACGCTAAAGGGAATTGGGTAGAAGAACTCCCATATGTCCTCTGGGCTTACAGGACCACCTCTCAATGCTCTATGGGAGAAACGTCGTTCCGGCTCTCTTATGGCAGCGAGGCGGTCATCCCGGTGGAATTCGGCGAATTAAGTTGGAGAACGACGAATCCCAAAACTCCAGCTGAAAACAACCAAGCTTTAAAAGAAGAGCTCGATCTCATCGACGAAGTTCGAGGATGAGCCACACTCCGAGAAGCCATCATCAAACAAGGGGTTGCAACCCGATACAGTGCTAAGGTTGTCCCCAGAGATTTTGAATCCGGCGACTTAGTGCTTCGAAGAGCCGACATGGGCTTGAAAAATGCTTCCCAGGGGAAGTTAGCACCCAATTGGGAAGGGCCTTACCGTGTTAAAACTAAGACCGATTCAGGGGATTTCAAATTGGAGACACTTGACAAAAAGGGAACGCCACAAAGTTGAAGAGCTATTTCATTTAAACAAGAAAAGTATTTAAGGATTCCACTGTTTGAGTGTGTCAATTGTGTAATATGTACTTCTTTGAATTAATAAAGAACGACAACAATGCCTACGTTCCACACTTATCTTTTTTGATTCTATCAAAATTATAACGTGCGAATTAAGTCTCCTTCGGAAGAGACTACTTGGGACCGATCTTATGAGATCTCCCATAGCGACCAAAGCAGTCGCACCCCTTAGGGGCGAGTTCAATCCGGGCCGAGTCCTGGTAAACTGCCCAAAAGGTTCGAAAGGTCCTTTAAGGATCTTTCCTTAAATCGACCATTGGCCTTAGTAGCCAAGAACCCTATTGGACGAGTTAGATCTGGGTCGAGACCCGGTAAACTATTCATAGGATCGATCTTACGAGATCCCCCAACGCAACCAAGTTGTTGCAACCCTTACGGGCGAGATCAATCCGAGCCGAGTCTTGGTAAACTGCCTCAAGCGATCGAAAGATCTTTTTAGATTTTAACTTTAAACCGATCTATTGGATCAAACAAAACTGATTGGCAACAATGCCTACGTTCCACACTTATCTTTTTTGATTCTATCAAAATTATAATGTGCGAATTAAGTCTCCTTCTTCGGAAGAGACTACTTGGGACCGATCTTATGAAATCTCCCATAGCGACCAAAGCAGTCGCAACCCTTAGGGGCGAGTTCAATCCGGGCCGAGTCCTGGTAAACTGCCCCAAGGGATCAAAAAATCTTTAGATTTTAACTTTAAACCGATCAATTGGATCAAACAAACTTATTGGGTAAATTGAAATCGGGCCAAACACGCACGGGGTCGTAAAAAGGCAATTATAAAGACAACGATACGGAAAGCATTCAAAATAACGAGCCTATAAACTTGAAAAAGTTAAATCATTACAACCATCTCGGATACGGCCAAGTCCTCAAGTTTGAGTCAAAAGAGCCTAAATCTATTACAACTTGTCAAAGTTCTGAGTTTATGCAAGGCTCCGCATGTATAAACCCGAAACTCTTGCAAAAAATAGGAGCACTGGGAACAGATCAAGTGGATTTTGGGAACACCACAATCTTCACATTAGTCTTCAGGTCAACCTTCAAAATTCGATTCTCATCAATCTCATGGTCGACGTTAAAAACGGATTTACCAAGATTGAGGGAAGGATGAACAAGGGCGATCTGACTCAGTGCTAGATCAAAACCATCCCCGGCCATTGCCAGAGCCAGATCGGATGCCGTCTTTGCCTCCTTTTTTGGTTTTGTCAGTTCAGCACGAGTTTGGGCAAGTTCTTTCTCCAGCGCAGCACTTCGATCTTCCAGAGTAGAACTGGTCTCAGTTCTGTTCTCCTCAAGCTTCTGCAACGATGCTGTCAGCTCGTTAACCCGACCTTCCAGCTCCTGAATTTTCTCTTCGGCTCCTTTCTGCTCATTCTCAAGCTCCGCAATTTGACCTTCAAGTTGTTGGATACGAGTTGCATTATCCTCAACTTGCTTTTTGGAAGTCTTGGAGGCTTTCTCAAGGTCTTCTATATACGCCTTCTGCGTTTTTAGATCTTTCGCACTCTGTTTGAGAAGTTTGTCTTTTTCGACTAGATCATTCAGAGCATCGAATAGTTTCTTCTTCTCAGCACTAACCAACTCTGAAACCGAAAATATTTCAAGTCAGAAAGGCAGACAATGAGTTAACCAGCGAACTTAAGAAATGAGACTTTACCTTCTAGACGATGTTGCATCTCCTGTCTCTGTAACTTGTTGACATCGGCAAGATGAACAAACAACTTCGCTGCAGCACTTACAGGGTCAACTTGGTATTCCTCCAAATTCCACTCCATTAAGCTTGTATCCACGGGAACAGGTTTTACCTTCTTAGAGGACCTGTGTTTCCTGGAACCTTTGTCATATTGTTGCACCCCTTTCTTTTTCCTATCTTCAGTTTGCCGAGCTATCTTGGGCTGCTTGGTAGAAGTTCCCTCATCCACTGGTTTTCTTTTCCGAGGTTGAAGATCTCCATCCGGGATCTCGAGCTTCTCGTCACGAACAACCTTGATAGGGGAAACATGAAAAGCTGTGCTAAGGTCGGGAGCATCTTGAGGCACCCCTTGGTTTGGAGCCTCATCTTCTGCAGCCCCGAGGTTCTGCAATGCCATCCTCTTCAACATCGCTATCCGATTTCCAGCCATCGTATCTAAAAATACAAGAAAGAAAGACTAAGTTAGAATACTTCAAAAATAAAATGGCGCAAGACTAATCAAAGCTAGATATTGAGAACGACCCTACCTAGAACTCTCATAACTTTTCTTTTGTTAGCACACTTAACCATCCGATCAGCAGGAATGCCTCGGTATTTGAACTTGGTGTAAGGTACTTGGGCAGATATAAATAAAAGCATATCTCTGGTCAGAATGTCGGCGCGACACAAATGAGAGTCACCGACGTGGTAAGATCCCGGAGTACGATTGTAATGACCAAGACCCCATCCTATGGGAAACTTGGTAGACTCCAATGTCTGCCCATCGGGACCGAACTTACCCACATGGTCAATGGCTTCACTGTTCACTGGCTCCACGAAGTAGAAGAACTCTTTCCATCGCCCTTTTAGCGAATCGGAGTAAGCCCAGAAGATCTTTGCACCTCTCTTGGACCGAAGACTCACATGCTCCCGAGCCTCCTCTTCAACACCTTTCTCATTGTTCCTATTTACCTCGAACAAATGAAGGAACAAGTCGGCTGACACTGGACAATCAAGGGCAAGGCACATTAGTTCGAATGATCGGAGAAAAGCCCAAGCATTGGGATGAAGTTGTGAAGGTGCCAACTCCAACCTCGCCAAGACAGTTTGTTGAAGGTTGGTAAAGGGAGGACAGATATGCATATCTGACACTACAATGTCGTACATGACGAACTTTAAAGACCCTGGCCAAGTAGCAGCATGCTCAGTAGATTTCATGCCTTCAACAGTCCAAAGTCGACCCCGGATGGATAACTTATTTACAATGGCACTCATGTCCTCGCTAGCTTCATATAGAGATCGGGTTTCAGTAATAGAAGGCGCAACCCAACTTAGAATACGAGAAACTTCTACAGCATACGACATCGGAAGGTCGATCCTCCCCGGGCCAGTGCTTAAATAACCATCAGTCAAAGCAGTTCCAACCTCATCAGTTCCAACCTCAGGATCTACTTGTCGGTCTTCATTTTCCACAACAGGTCTTTTTCCCCTATCAACCTCAGACTCAGTATGGCTGTTTTCCCCAGTTTCAGTAGTAGATTCAGAATCCGACTCCAAACCCTCCACTTCCTGAGTATGAGATGACCCTTGCCTATCGTCGGATTGAGTCTTTTTAGAAGAATCAGACTCCACCATAACAACATTGGTCTGACCATTCTTCACGTTAATGATAACCACATCCTTAGAAGAATTTGCCGACCTCTGCTCTAAATTTTCGTCCTCTCCGCTGTCGGATTCATTAGTAGCATCTTTCGGAGAATGGCGTTTAACTTCAAGGTCGTCCTCAAGTTGTTCGCTAGTAGGGGCAGAATCAGGATGATCTTGAACTTCGGGAGCAGCAGGAGCTACGAGCTTCAACACTTTCTCCACCGGAAGCCATCACTTTCGCTAGTTGCGGGGGCTGCTGGGAAATTTGCCTACGGGTTTGTTTCGTGACCACCAGTTTAAAAACCTGCAGGAATGGGGGCATAGGGAAGTCAGGATTAACGACCTAACGGGTCCATGCCAAGTTTTGTAACCCAACCTGATGACCCCCACCCTGAGACAACTAAAGAAATGAGGGGCTAATCCGACTTAAAAACTAAATACAAAGAAAGGAAGAATAAAACTAACCTCGCCCGGAAGAAGCTTTCACCGATATTCTTTTGCGGAAATCGAGTACTTGAACCCACTGGAAAATGGGAAACTCTCGCCACTATTTTCCTGGTCGACGAACTTGAGCTCGAAAATAAAGATCAAGCAGAGCAAACAGAAAATCAGGAGTAAATGAGGGGAGCTGAACCCCTATTTATAGTGGGCCTCAACGAGCAGATTGGGCCTAAGTTGAATCGATGCTTCCCATCATTAGCATTAAATGCAGACACATGTACCGAAGGGTCACCATCATTAGCCACCTTTGGGAAACGTGCCCTGACAACTGCAATAAATGCTGGGCGCGAAAAACGAAACGACATTTTTACAACGGTCAGATTACAGTCAGATTTCAAAGCTTGGCGTTAAAGGCAAAGAGCGCCGTCACCAACGATTGCCACCGATGAGTCCCTCATCAGTAAAACTTCCATCTACCACCGTTTCTTTAAACATCGGATCTTTCAAAATCGTCATCTATTATGATTGAGGATCTCTAAAATATCGGATTTTTCGAGATCATTATCAATACAGAAGCTAGGTTACAAAGTCAAGATCGCCCTTCAGACGACAAGACTTGGAGGGCAACTGTTATGGAGAGGAATTATGCCATATACACCCCCATATAGGCGTATACTTACACCCCACAAAGGCCCAACATCACAAAGCCCAATCCAAAAACAGATCCATACATCTAGGGCTCAGATCTATTCATAGCATCGGACGGCTTAGATCCTTTAAGTCAAACCTAACCACACTCTATAAATACAGCATTCAATGCCTCATTAATGATAAGCATTCTCACATTTATTACTCTGCTAAGACTACCTCACTGACTTAAGCGTCGGAGTGGCTTTGCAGGTACAACACCCGCTAGGATCAGATACACTCATTGACCAAGGACATCAACCACTAACTACCTCGGACCATCCTTCAAGGTCGGAAGTACTGTGCAGAACAATTTCTGTGTTGATTGTGGGGTTTTGACATGTTTTTGCAGCGTCACGACGCATGGAGTTATTGCGAAATCGCGCAAACCATCTAAACGACGCATAGAGAAGTTGCGATAGTGTGCAAAGCATTAATAAGGTATCTACTACCTACTTTGTAAGTTGTCTTTTTTGATTAACAACAGCTTCTCCCTTTGCTGATGACTCAAGCTTATGATGTTATTAGATGCTTATTGTATTTGTTGGTTCATGTTGTTTGCTCTGTAAATTGATCAATGACATTAGATCATTTTTTGGCTTTCCTTCACGGGTTTGATGTGTGTGTGGGGGGGTTGGAGAGAAAAAGAGCTGCACTCTATTTCAACCTTCCCTCATTTTTTCTGATGCCAAGAAAGTTCGAGACTCTTAATGTGAGAATTGTCAATTACTACTGCTTTATTGAGATATATGTGTGAAGGTGATAATTGATGAATTTGAAAAGAACTTGTTCCTGTCACTTTATTTAAAGAGGAAGAGCAAGAAAAACGTTGGGATTGGGTGTACTTAGAGATTGTTAATATGTAATATTGTGTCCATGGGTTTACTGCTAAATGTTTGTAGTTTTCTGTCTGTTGCAGAACAAGGTCTCATCAAGTGGAACCTCAGCTGCTTCATCTGCACCCTCAAACTTGATGAGTACAGATTTTACATCTAGAATTTTCCTTCTTAATTATTTGTTTTAGTTATTTCTTTCACTTTCTTACGTGCAAGTCAAAACTTATCAATTCCTTGATGAAGTTTTCCTTTTTAAACTTAGAGCTTGATGTCTTTACTCAGTTTATTGTCTTTACAGTTAGATGGATTTTGCAGTGATTTGGTTAATGATAAGTGTTATTGTTTTAGTTGACTTTGACTTAGTATAGTTTGTAATAAACATGCTAATGATTGATTCATTCTAAAAGTAATATAAGTAATATACAGCTACCTTTTGGCTAATATATGTTTACGTGTGAAAAAAATTACATGCTTATCGATTTGTATTTATTATGAATCATTTTGATAGGCACTTATAATTATTGGTTTTATCAGTTAATGTTCATTAGGTCATGATGCAATTTGTAATACTGAAAGAAAAAAACGTATCCAAGCTTGATGATATCTTAATTTTGTGGGAAGCATTCAAAGCTCATCTATAGGAGATGATGAAGGTCCGTTGGATTGTTGGAGGAGTTTTTGATAGGATAGCTTGATCTTGCTTATTTTGCTTCTATTGTCGTTTGTAGTGTCTAATTTATGGTTGTTAATTATTCTCTTTTGTTAATAACAGAAAAGTATGTTTCAATCAAAGGAATTTAATCAAATCATCCTCCTACAGAGAGTTTTATGATGCAATTTTAAAGCCATATACGTGTGCATCTTTTGTCTTGACTCTTCTATTAATGCTTTGCTTGGATGTTTAAAAGTCATATAGATTTAGATAATTGATGCTTTATATTACTTCTGATGCATATGAAGTTTTCAATGAGAAACTTGCAATGTGGAATCCCATCTAAGTCAACTATTGCTTATTCTTCTTTTTGCTTGCAATCAGAATTCATGTTACGTAGACATGCAGTTGAAGGTCAAAGCTAATATATATAACTTTGTGGGATCTATTATTACTAGGATTTGCAAAGTTTGAGGTCAAAGCTAAACATGCAAGTGATAGTCTATAGGAATGTAGGTGATGGTGCTAAAATTCTCTCTGGAATCTTTGCCTATTTGGATGTTGGGTATTTCTAAAAAACATTTAGGGTTCAATATGTGAATTACTTTAGGCTTATTCATTTTTAAGTTGATTTGAATTTATTGAATTAAGTTCCTACCATTACACATTTGTAGTTGGTCTTTGTCTATATGTGATTACATGATTTTTCCATAGGTAAGAACTTTCACAAATATTCTTTTGGTCTTTGCTCACTGATTGTTAAACATTGTGTTTGCAGCACAATTAATTAATGAGTTGGAGTTAGAGTTGCAGCAAGATTAAATAGTCTATAACAAATGATCCGAATCCTGTCAACATTGGGCTGAATTGAAAACTTAATTTGTAGGGAGACTTGGGACTTTTATTCCTCTTTTGTTGTGTATGGATTTTGAAACGTAGAATTTCTAATTTCATTTGAACTTATGTATTAGACTAATGTCTATTTAATTTTCACCATCTTTAATTCCTCTTACTATTTAAAATTGTCAATAAATAGTTATTAGAGCTTTTACCCCGTGTATCGCAATCAATTTGAATTAATATCTGAAATCATAACTATATAAAACCAAGAACAGTCCAAATGGACTGTCCAAATCATCTGCCACGCATAATCTATTAAAAAGCCACGCAATCAAAGTAGTATTGTGTGGTTTCCAAATTACCAAACATTAAACCCATTGCGATATGAAAAAGGGAATGCGCGTTTGACAATTAAATACGGTAGAGACTGATGATCAAAATTTTAAATCAAGGAGAAAAATGCGTTATAACAGCTATAATACAATTAAGGCTACCTGGTCGAAAATCATGGGATGATGTCAAACATATTATTCACATTTAATTGTGGTTTCAATTCTGAATTTGAAATCACTTTTATCAGTACACATTGGCAATCGGTATTATGCAGTATTAATGCTAATTACAAACTTTAAAGACAATAATTATTTGTGTAATGGAGTATTAATGCTAATTAAAAATGGAAAAAGGGATCGGCCTATAACAATTTGAATGACGCTAATTTAATACATTCAAATACAATATTGTTGTAACAGTCACGATTTGACTTTTCAAATAGGAAATAATTATACCTCAATAACGAATCGGTCTTAAATTCGTTGATTCAAATGCTCAATTTTTGCTGTCACTCAGCTGAGAATTTGAATTTCAGAAATGAAAAACATTATTAAGTTTCCTATTTATCCGAGTATCCAGCACAATCCACTCTCTCCATTCAATTAACTCCCAATCAGTTTCGCATTGTGACGGTATTGCTGGCGGTAGGTTCCCAAGATCGTATCGTGTATTGAATGTATCCGATGATCGGGACCTTATTAACAACAAAATAATTACAAATTAAGTTAAAAAAATGTATACCCGTGCAGCGCACGGGTCACACGTACTAGTAAAATACAAACCATAGCCAAAATTTGAATATAACTGTACCAAAAAAAATGTAAGGATCACGGCTACAGCGCAACTTGCCTGTGTTTCCTTCTGTTGCTGAATTTGAAGCAATTGATTCTCGCGATGTGCTGCGATGCAATTGCTTGCAATTTGCATATGGTCCATTCGAAAAACAGAAAACAATGGAGTGAATCAATTGCAAGGGAAAGTTCCAATTGCCTTAATATATTAACGTGATTCAAAACCAAGCATCATGAATTGAACCAGCGTAATGTTCTATTGCCCACTAAATTTGAGAACTGTACTTTTCCAAAATAAAAAAATGCATCGCTGAATTTGCCATACACAAGTACATCATTAATCAATAGCCTGAATTTGACTGAAATCGTAAGTCAAAAACAAACTTGCAGCACTAATTGCCTTATAATATAATAATATGCTGAATAAAACCAAAACCGAAACTTATGCGTGCAAATTGAATTTGGATTGATGTAATTCAATCAAAAGCACAAAACTAAAACTGGATGCATTATCGAAGTTTAGGATCCATGAATGATGCATTAATTCATGAATCAGTACCAACATATGCCTTTAGGGTATGTTTGGATAGTCTAAATGAGCGGAGCGGAATGGAATGGAGTGGAGCGGAGCGGAATGGAGTGGAATGAAATTTCCATTCCATTGTTCGGAAATTTTACAATGGAAAGGAACAAAATTCTCACTCCACTGTTTGGACAATGAACGGAATGGAATGAACAAAAATTGAATTCTCACTCCATTGTTTGGAAATTTTACAATGGAAAGTGTTGAAGATATCTGCAACAACAAACAACGCAAGAACACCAAACCAGAACCAATTATGCAGAATTTACAGAATTCAGATAATTCCCAATTGGTACCCTAATTGAGCAATACAAGAATAAACGAATTCAGAAAAGAAATAGTAAAGAACACAGGTATTTGTTTACCCAGTTTAGTGTCAATTTGACACCTACGTCTGGGGGATCAAACAATTGCTTGAATCCATCTTCATTGAATCAATATGAAATGAGTATACAATTTTGCCCCAATTGTGTTTCCCCCTCACTTCCCTTAGCCCTAGATTCCCAGTGTATTTCACTCACACACTCCCTAGAACAATTGATCAACTCACTGATACAATGAATGAATTTACACATATATACAAGAGTGAGTGAGTCAGTTACAGAGAGAGAAAGGAGAAAAACAGAATGCAACAGCCTTCAACTGAATTTCCTTTTCTTTCTTTCACGCGTTGACTCGAGCTAAGAGAGAGTTTTTGTTGATGACTTTGCCACCTCATCAAATGATATCCACGTGGCCCAATAGGTGTATGACAAAACAACAGAAAGGAACAAAAACTGAATTAGTAACTACTTCCTTCATGAATCGGTACCAAGACAACACAACCGCTGAAGAATCTTTCTGGTTTTAGAGATTTTCATTTGAAAATGATCATATTATAAAAAAACTGATACTTAATTGTAATTCATAACGCATGTATCCGCACAAAATCCTTCTGAATGAGATTACATTATAAGTAAAGACACGAAGTACTACTATTGACATTGAAAGATCATGAATACAATTTTTTCAAACTTTATTGTTAAAATATTGAACCTCTAAATGAAGTTTAAATCAAACATGAATCCAAATACTCTGAACCTAATATCAAGAATTTCCAAAAAACTCAAACATGAATCAAGTATGGGTGGCTCTGATACCACTTGTTAGTTTCTAACAATCAAGAGTTGTCTTAACCACATATTTATACTCATATAGAAATCGAAAAATAGCACAACCCTAAATCAATACTTTATGAACCCATACCCGAATTCAAGATGAAATAGAAAGAGGAAGCATACCTTTTGTATCCATGTAATCTTAATGAGAAGACAATAATCTTGATAGACAATGACCTTCCAATTGTAGATTCCTTAAACTCTTAGTTTCTCTTCCAATGGGATAAAGAAAATCAATACTATGTAAATATATATTGTCTTGTCTACAATTGGGGACCATAACCCCTTATTTATAAGAATCTCATACCCTTTCATAAAGGGTCATGATTATTCAAGTTTTCTTATTTCTATTTCTACCATCACATAAAAATAGAAATAAGATTTTTGGTATCTGCACAATATTTTTCATGACAACTATATCATTAACCATAAACCTTATATTAAATAGATCACTTTTGTCGTGACCGTGATCCCGACGCAGACGGCTCAAAAATGTTTAATTTTAGGAGTCACCACCCAATTTATTTGATAGGAAAAATTGAGAAAAACCTATTTAAAAAGTTATTGGTTTGCGAGTACTAGATTGGATTCAGGAGTCGATTATGCATAGGGAATGGCGAAAACTTAATTCTACTACACCGCTAATACATCTGTCCTAAGACAGTTACCTTAAATTTGATTGTGCAAATTATCAATAAGTCCAGAGAATATTGTTTACCCCAAAAATAAATAGAGTGATATTTTTAAAAAACAATTAATTATTTCCAGAGAAATGAAAATAGGAACTAAATGAGAAAAATATTAATTTTGACTTGACGAGTAAGCCCCGCTCCTACGTATCCTCCGATGCAATGAGGAATTCAAAAGTCACGTGGTTCTTCCTGAAAAAGTTTATTGTTTGATTGATTTTAATTTTTGAAGAGGTTTGAGATCAACAAGTTGTGCAACTCAGACGTCTTAAACCAGGACCGACAAGATGTTACATATCAGCCAATCCCATTTTTGTGTTTTTTTGGGAACTAAGTGTTAAAGAAAAAAAAACTAATTATTTATTTGGAAAATATTAATTTGGCTTGATGGGGAAGTCCCGCTCCTACGTATCTCCGTGTGCGGAGAATCAAAGGTCACGTAGTTCTTTTTGAGAAAAGGTTTGTTTGTTTTGTTGATTTTAGTTTTTTGAAAGGGTTTAAGATCAAAGCCGTAGAGCTAAAGTCTCTTAAACGAGATTGACAAGATGTGCATCTCAATTAGACTCAATTTTTATTTATAGTAGATAAGAGAGTGTCCCTAATTTTATTGAAATAAATAAGTAAAAAAAACAAATCAAAAGATGAAATAAAGTAATGTTAAAATTTTAATGGGGATCAGATCACGTGAAGAAAGGAGAATGGAAAGGAGGGGCGCTGGTTTTTAAAAAAAGGTGGGGTCATTTGTCACTTTTGAACTAAAAAAATAATTGTTAATTTTTAAAGAGTGAAAGAAAAAAAAAACAAAGTAAAAAGGTGGAAGGACTTGAGAGGGGTGGGTACGTGAGTCAGAATTGTTTGGACCAAGATGGTTTAATTTCTTTTTTAAAATCCAAGGAAAAAGAGAGAGTTAATGAGACTACAAAAGGAAAAAAAACATAACTTCAAAACTCTAGTTCTCGGCAAAAAAACCAAGTTAGCACAAAAAAATAAATAAAATACTAAATTCGGACACATTTTTGGTTATTTACCAAACTAGCACACTTTTAATTTTAAGACCAGAAGTCTCCCCCCACGGTTAAGACTTCTAAACTGAAAATTGCAATTTTTTTTATTTTTACAGTGTAGAAGTCGCCCCCTGTGGGGGAGACTTCTAGACTTCTAAACTGTGTTTTTTTTAATTAAATATATATTAAAATATATATACCTAATTAAATTCTAAAATTAATTTTAAATATTATTATTGTTAATTCTAAATTAATATGATAAATATTGATTAAGAAAAATTAAAGAGATAAATATATTCAACTTAATTAATAGATAATTACAATAATTGATCAAATTAAGAAAAAAATTAACGTTCAAGATGATGGCTAGTTCCACACGGTGGTGCTCGGCGAACACGGCGTGGACGCTGCTGTGGTGGTTGTAGTTCTTGCTCAGTCGGGGAAGGGGCAGGTGGTTCTGGTTCTTGGTATTGGGGAAGCGACGAGGAACTAACACCGCCGTACTCTTGAAGCCTACGAGCATAATCAGTAGATTCCGGCGTATTAGCGTGGACACCAAACAGATTATAGAACCAATCGGGGTCGCTGGCAGTAGTAGAATGCCGATAGGTATCTTGAAATGGAGTATGTTCTTGTGAATTGAATTGTTGATAATCTTGAATAATAGAAGAAAATCAAAAATTAAAAACACAGTTCAGAAGTCTCCCCCACAGGGGGCGACTTCTACATTGTAAATTAAAAATATTTGCAACTTTTCAGTTTAGAAGGATAGGACATGGGGGGCGACTTCTACACTGTAAGATTAAAAAAATTTGCAAAATTCCAGTTCAGAAGTCTCCCCTCTGTTGAGGTCATTTTAGTAAATTCCCCTTTTTGTAATTGTCAACTGTGTAAAGTTGACTTTCTGTCTTCTGTTATTTGCTTTCAATACTGTTATTAGATTCAGTTAAGTAATGTAACAGATTTGTAGAGAACTCCTATATAAGTTCTAAAACTCTCACAGTGAATATATGATTTTTACCATTCATTTGTCAACTATCTCAACAAATTGGCATCAGAGCCCTTCCAAAGGGCCTGATTTTTCAAGAACTCAGAAACGAGAAACCCTAGAATCGCAATTCTACAATGACGAATGCAAGCACGAGCGATGGAAACGGAAACTTCGTTCAACCTTCGATTCCCAAATTCGATGGGCATTATGAGCACTGGAGCATGCTCATGGAGAATTTCATGAGATCAAAGGAGTATTGGACCTTGATCGAAACTGGAGTTGTTGAACCAGAGGCTAGAATAGTGGTAACCGAGGCCATGCAGAAGCGATTGGATGAAGTCAGACTCAAGGACTTGAAGGCGAAGAACTATCTGTTCCAAGCCATTGACAGATCAATCCTTGAATCAATTCTGGAGAAAGATTCAGCAAAGCAGATTTGGGATTCCTTGAAGAAACGATATCAAGGAAACGCGAGAGTGAAGCGGTCAATCTTGAACGCCATAAGGAAAGAATTCGAAGCTCTGGAAATGAAATCAGGTGATACGGTTACTGATTATGTTTCTAGGGTTTTAGCCGTAGCAAATAGAATGAGAATTAATGGAGATTCTGTTCAAGATGTTACAATTGTTGAAAAAATCCTTAGATCTTTGACTGAGAAATACAATTACATTGTATGCTCAATCGAAGAATCCAAGGATACTGATAAAATGTCAATAGAAGAATTGCTCAGTTCTTTAATTGTTCATGAACAAAAAATGCACAAGACACCTCGTGGTGATGAACAGGCTCTTAAGACTGTGTCACAAGGAAGATTTGATTCTGGTGGTAGAGGAAGAGGAACTGCCAGAGGAAGAGGTAGGCAGAATAAAGACACTGTAGAATGCTACAAATGTCACAAGATTGGGCATTATAGGAATGAATGTCCTGAATGGGAAAAAGAAACTAGTGCTAACTATGCTGAGTCCAATGATGAAGAACTGATGTTACTAATGGCTCAGGTTGATTTCTTAACTGAGACAGATGAATATGAGAATAAAGAACTCTGGCTGGCTGATTCTGGAAGCACAAATCATCTAAGTGAAGATGTATGGTGCATGACAGATGAGGAATTAATGATGTTGATGGTGAATACAGGATCAAAAGAGGATGAGAGTGAAGAAATCTGGTTCCTTGACTCTGGTTGTTCAAACCATATGAGTGGTAATAAGAAATGTTTCACAAAGCTAGATGAGAATATCAAGCAAAATGTGAAACTGGGAAATGATACCAAGATGGAAGTAGCAGGAAAAGGGAACGCAAAAGTAAAGATCAATGGTGTAGTTCATCTGATTTCTGATGTTTACTATGTGCCTGAGCTCAAGAATAATCTCTTGAGCATAGGACAACTTCAAGAAAAAGGACTCACTGTCTTATTCAAAGGAGGACAGGGGAGTTGCAAGATCTACCATCATGAGAAGGGACTGATTTTAGAATCAAAAGCCACCTCAAACAGGATGTTCAAGTTGATTGGAAAAAGTATTCAAGGAAAGAGTAATTCTGGGTCTGCTTGCTTTCATACTTCAAGTGAAGAATTGAGTCATCTCTGGCATTGTAGATACGGGCACCTGAGCAACAAGGGATTGAACACACTGCAGAAGAAGGAGATGGTAACAGGTTTGCCTCAGTTAACAACTAACAGCAAAGTGTGTCCAGATTGCATGAATGGGAAGCAACACAGAGATCCCATACCCAAGAAGAGCCAATGGAGAGCCAAGGAGAGATTGGATCTGATACATGCTGATGTCTGTGGACCAATTACACCTGCTTCAAACAGTAACAAAAGGTATTTTCTATGTCTTATAGATGATTTTTCTAGGAAATCTTGGGTCTACTTCATGCATGAAAAGTCAGAAGTCTTCACACATTTTAAGCATTTTAAGTCCATGGTTGAAAAGGAAACAGGTCTAGAAATAAAATGTCTTAGAACTGATAGAGGTGGAGAGTTTGTATCCACTGAATTCAATAAATACTGTCTTGACAATGGCATCAAGAGACACCTAACTACCCCTTACACAACTCAACAAAATGGGGTAGTGGAGAGGAAGAATAGGACTGTCATGAACATGGTAAGATCTCTCCTAAGTGGTAAGAATATTCCAAAAACTTTCTGGCCAGAGGCAGTAAACTGGACAACTTATGTTTTGAATAGAAGTCCCACTCTAGCTGTTAAAAACAAGACACCAGAAGAAGCCTGGTGTGGTAGTAAACCTTCTGTGTCTCATTTTAAAGTGTTTGGTTGCATTGGATATGTACATATTCCAAATGTTAAAAGAACTAAACTTGAAAACAAGAGTTGTAAATGTGTTTTTTTGGGTGTCAGTGATGAATCCAAGGGATTCAGGCTTTATAATCCTGTTGAGAAGAGAATAATAGTAAGCAGAGATGTCATTTTTGAAGAAGAAGAACACTGGAATTGGGATGAAAGTTACAAGCCAGAGATTGTTACTGATCTGGAATGGGCAAAATCAGAAAATCCAACTGAGGAAGAACAGGAATCTGAAGCTAGTGACACAGATACTGAAGAGAATGCTGCACCAGAGATTGTGCAAGAAAATGAAAATGATTCTGATAACAGCACAGAAGAAGAAGAGGAACAAGACATGGTAAGGACCAGGAGACCTCCTACATGGCTAAATGATTATGAAACTGGTCAAGGACTGTCAGAAAATGAAGAAGAAATACATGTAGCAAGCATTGAGAATTCTGATCCTGATTGTTTTGAAGTAGCAGTAAGAGACAATAAGTGGAAAGAAGCCATGGATGCAGAAATTAACTCAATCATCAAGAATGACACATGGGAGTTAACTGAATTACCCTCTGGTGCCAAGAAGATAGGAGTTAAATGGATATACAAAACTAAGCTAAATGAACATGGTGAGGTGGACAAATATAAAGCAAGGTTGGTTGCCAAGGGTTACTCTCAGAAGCAAGGAGTTGATTACACT
The DNA here is from genome assembly GCA_963573325.1 of Astragalus glycyphyllos. Classification (NCBI taxonomy): domain Eukaryota; kingdom Viridiplantae; phylum Streptophyta; class Magnoliopsida; order Fabales; family Fabaceae; genus Astragalus; species Astragalus glycyphyllos. The sequence goes on from OY754307.1 coordinate 39,590,267, forward strand.
GAGGTCTTTGCTCCTGTGAGTAGACTTGATACTATTAGACTCATAATGGCTACTGCAGCTCAAAAGGGATGGACACTCTATCAGCTTGATGTGAAGTCTGCTTTCCTATATGGAAAGTTGACAGAAGAAGTTTATATTGAGCAACCCAAGGGGTATATCAAGAAGGGTAGTGAGGATAAAGTCTACAGATTACACAAAGCTTTATATGGATTAAAACAAGCTCCAAGGGCTTGGTTTAGTCGCATAGAGGCCTACTTTCTTCAAGAAGGATTCACTGCATCTAACAGTGAGCAGACACTGTTCTTCAAAAATAGTGACAAAGGTGATGTATTGTTGGTTAGTGTGTATGTGGATGATTTAATATTCACGGGAAACAATGATGATATGATGAGTGAGTTTAAAAACTCAATGAAAAATGAATTCTCCATGACTGATTTGGGAAGAATGAAATATTTCCTTGGCATAGAGGTAATTCAAGAGACTAATGGAATTTACATATGTCAAAGGAAATATGCTACTGAACTACTGACCAGGTTCAATATGTCAACTTGCAATTCAGTTCAAGTGCCTATGGTTCCAGGTATCAAACTTGACAAAGATGAGAAAGGTGAACAGGTGAATGAGACTCACTATAAACAGCTGATTGGCAGTCTCATCTACTTGACTGCAACAAGACCAGACATCATGTATTCTGTCAGTTTACTCAGCAGATACATGAGTTGTCCTACTCAACAACACTTACTTGCAGCCAAGCGTATTTTGAGGTATCTACAAGGCACATTGCAGCTAGGTATCAAATACAGAAGAGGAGGAAATGAGAAGCTGCTGGGATACACGGACAGTGACTATGCAGGAGACACTGAGGACAGAAAAAGCACTTCTGGCTATGCTTTCATTCTCAGTGATGGTGCAGTGGCCTGGTCATCTAAAAAGCAGCCAATTGTTACTCTTTCAACCACTGAGAAGTGCTTTAGTAAAGGCCACCCTAGTTCTCACCTCTTCACTTCTCAAGCACTATTTCACTTTCTCAAAACAGAGAGAGGAGAGTCTCACCAAGGGTGGCCTTATTTACAGCTAGTCCTCAGCTTTATTATGATATTCCTTCATGTATCACTGATTTGATTATGAATGAAATGCACTGAGTGCTTATTATCAAAAAAAAGAGTCTCACCAAGGGGGGAAAGAGAGAGGGAGGTTAAAAAAATGGAGAGAGAGAGAGAACGGGATCGAGAGAGAAGAGGAGGTTAAGACGTTGGTGGTTGGGCGACGAAAAGTGGTGGTTATGGTGGCTCAACTACCATGGTGGAGGGGTTTTTGTTTCTGATTTTTTTCTTCTTTTTGTTCTCTCAGTTTGCTTCCTTCCTCTATTTCTCTCTATTTTTCATTTACATTGCTCTCATTCTTTTCACATTCTCTTCTTCTCCCTCTTATTTTCTTTGAATTTTTTTTCTTCCAATATCAGAGTCTCTCCCTCTGAATCCCCCCTCTTTAGGTCGTTCAATTCAAGCCCATTTATAGTGTGAAAAGGGCAACAACTTGCACCTCAACTTGCTAAAAAAAATATGATAAAAATCATCAACTTGGGAGATAGATTTAATGTTTGCAGAAGGATAAGATTTGATGAAGATAACATAGCCCCACTCGGATTTATTGTGTTTTTTTTTGTATTTTCGTTTTTTTTTATATTTTTTTTTTGTGTAATAATAAGAATAATGTTAAAACAGATTTTTTTTTCTTATAAAGGTAGTGCGGCTCCTGACCGACTCCGAACCGTTGGATCGGGGAGGAGCAATCCGGAGCGATGATCCGGACTTGGATCTGTCGATTGGGCCGGATCCATTCGTGATTTGGACCATTTCCTAAGCGGATTGGGTCTCTTTGCCCAATCCGGAACAATAGTATTCATAAAAATATTTCTAATTGTGAGTTCACCAATAATAGTACCTAATTACCCTGTAAATATAAACCACTAACCCACACTAATAAACACGGTTCTAAGAGCATCTCCAAGGGTAAACCCACTTAAGAGTTGTTAAATATGGTCTATACAGCCACATAATTTTTAAGAACTATACTCAATTTTGCTCCAGTAGTGAATCTTTTGGTAAATAAATTGATTTTGTCAAAAAAATAATAATAAATTGACTCCCACAACTTATTCACTTTTAATAATTTTTATTTATATGTAACTTTCTAAATTGAAACTATTAATTTATTTTTGTTTTAAATTAAATGTAACTTCATTAATTTTGTTTTTGTACTAATAATTTTTTATTTTAATGAATACAAGAATGCAATGAAGTTACATATTATTGTGCTTGCCAACAAAATGGTGTAGTGCAGCAATAACCGCATGCTACACCTACTCCACAACAAAAAATATCATGAGAACACAACACTCCTTCATCAACGAAACACCTATATTCTTCCAACTAGGTCTTTAATTTCTAGATTACTCTGAAACGAAATCTCTACGCCATTGTCTTCTTCTCCAAGGATCAAAAGAAATAACACAATCTCTCACCCTCTCATCAGTCGCAGCACCCTCCCCCCACAATCTCGTCTCACTCTCCTTTCATCCACTCATTTCTTCTCCTCTGTTCTCTAGTTCACCCTTTACTACGAACACATGCATGAAGCACTACCTCATTCTCGATCTCAGATCCAGTGAATTCTCGATCTCATAAGTTGTAGAATATTCTTTAGTCGTGTTGAAAACTGTGGAAGTGTTCCTAGGAATTACCACATTCGTAGACACGTTTATTCCTTGCAGGTGTCTTTTTACATGAAAAGGGGAACACAGTCCATGAAGCAATTGTCTGGGGTCAAAAAAATTGTTTTTTCCCTTACACTTATCTTTGCCATACAACGACCTGACCCGACTACCCTTTATCTATTTGATGAGATTGATGTTGCATTGGATTCACAATACGGAACTGCTGTTGGAAGTATCCATTTTAATATTATTATTAATATTATTATTGTTGTTATTATTATTATTATTATTATTATTATTATTATTATTATTATTATGTCAAATGTCTGATTCTGCATGTTTTCATCTGTATTTACTACATATTTTATGGGCCACTTTAATAAAATTTTGTAGTACATATTGGAGGTGAAGGTTTCCTTTGTTTGGGGAGGGTATTCAACCATTGAAATATAGAAAGCTCCCCATCATTGAATACTTTTGCTACACAAAAATGATATTTGTACACCTAAAAAAATTGATTCTTGGAACATCTGATGTTCAACATCATGGTCTATTGTTATGTTTGAGTAATGGGTGTATGGTAAGTCATTAATCACTGAGCTTTATTATTCACGATTTTCGATTTTGTACATTATTAACTAATTTGTCCATAAATGAAGCTCAATGGATGGTTAATGGATTACTAAAACGGAAATGATTGTTATCGCAAAAAGTATTTCGTGAAAGACGCTGAATGACGTGTATGTGTATTTATTCTACTACTACACCATCCATGTTTCCGTTGACCATTGAAATTATCGGACAGACTTTCTTTTACAAAGCAACATGTATGTTATTGGGATGATTGTGAAAGAAAATCTTCGCAAGAAATAGTGACTTTCTATAGAAAACACCCGAGCCAAATATGTAAACGATCAGAAATTAAATTAATTCTATTGAAAATGTTTTGTTTACGTTGTTAGGCATAATAAAAAAAGAGAATGGTTAATAAAACAAGGCATATTAGATGGGACGATTAAAAAGCGTGATAAAAAAATCCAAAGGTGAACATTTTATCACGCTTAAAACAAAACAAAACAACTTAAAGAAGAAATAAAGCCCATTTTATTCAAACATTATTAAAAGGCTCAAAACAAAAGTGGCAAATATTTTAAGAATCACCAATCACTCATTTTGCACCGACAGGTAAGAAAAAATAGAAAATTGAATCCCCCTGTCATAATAACATAAAAATGGAATCAAGAGGATGAACATCAAGTTGACACTTTCAAGCAATAACATAATAACAAAATATTTTATTCTTCCCGTGTTTGCGAGCTACTGCATTGTTGATTTTCGATGAATTGTTTTTATGAACCATGTATGGGTATTGACAAGTTTATGATGAAAGCTACACGATTCTGTTTTGTGTTTCCTCTTCTATTTGTGTTTGTTATTTTTTTTACTCTAAATTGTTGGCTTCGTTGTTTTTAGGTAAGTTGTTAACATTTATTTTGTTTCCCATGTCCTCCTTCTCTATGATTCATTATAAGTTTGTTTTGATCTTATCACAACAAATTGAAACCACTCTTTTTCCTGTTCCTTTGTTTTTCTTTTGATTTCCTTCAAAATTTTAATCTATCAGATGGTGATGATATTACTATCTATTGATGCATCTGTTGAGGTCATGAATGGTTCCGGTGAAGAAGGTTGGGTACCTCTTCGTTCTGCTGCCAATATTGGGAATTTGGAGATAGTGGAAGGTTGGAAGCTTTGTCAAGCAAAGGTCTATTTTATTTATTTTACGTATCAGGATGATTTCCTGAAGGCATTCAATGTGTTGCATATGACATCTCAAGCTTCCTGCCGTATTGAATTAGGTAATTTCGATATAAGAAGTTCCACAACTGTCCTGGGAATCTATTGGTCCAAGTTCAACACTATACACATGATAATTACTAAATCAAAATTATTTACACTACGCCAGATGTTGGAAAAGAGAGCGCATCCATAAGCAGCGCTTCCTTATTAAACGCTACGCAAGGTTAGGAATGGGCAGCGCTTGTGATAAAAGCACTAGTTATTGGGGAACACGCCTGGGCAATGAGCAGCGCATGGTAAGGAAATGCTGCCTATTGGTAAAAACACGCTGGTTAATGGGCAGCGCTTTGTTGGCAAACGCTGCCTATTGCTGAGGACGCGCAGGTGATGGGTAGCGCTTCTCAGGCAAACGCTGCCTATTGGCAAAAATACGCTGGTTAATGGGCAGCGCTTTGTTGGCAAACGCTGCCTACTGCTGAGGACGCGCAGGTGATGGGTAGCGCTTCTCAGGCAAACGCTGCCTATTGGTAAAAATACACTGGGCAATGGCTAGCACTTTTTAAGGAAGCGTTGCCTTTTGCTATTTTTTTATTTCTTCATTTCCTCACTCATTCCCTCTCACACAACGACTCTCTCTCCGAAAGCACACTACTCCCACTCTCTCAAGCTCTCTTCCTCAAGCTGCTATGCTCCTCCGCTCCGTCCGCCGTCCCTCCGCCCCAAGGCCCCTTTCCGTCGCACGCGTCAACGTTTCTCTCCCTCACTTCCTCGCTCTCCCATTTCGTTTCTCTCTCTCTCTCTCTCAACCATTTCATTTTGGTTTTGGAGGTAACTCATAAACGATTTCTTCTATTTTTCTTTTACTTGGTTTGTAGATGTGGTTGTTTTGTTGTGTGTTGCTTTGGCGTGGTTGTTTTGGTTTTGCATTTAAAGTGTTTGTGTTTTTGACTCAAAGAAGCCCTTTCTATTATATTACTAGGACAAAAACTTGAATATTTCATGTCCACACTTATCATATTACCTCACTGAAAAGTAATTCATGTCCACACTTCTCATAGCTAATTTATCTTAGTTACTTTTATTAAAATTTGTTACTTACATTCTCTCTAGTTAAAATACTCTTGATTGTTCTTTCTCGTTCGTCCCCTAAATCGAAATGCGAATTGTTTGTTAGGTTTTGCGAGTTTGTTTTGCCGGAGCTTCGCCTTTGTTGTTCGAGAGTTCGTTCTAGTTCATGGTTCTCATTCGTAGGAGTTCATTGAAGACTTGAAGCTAATGTGGGAGACTGGAGTAGATTGTAATGTTGTAAATTGTTAGAGTTTGATTTGGATACATGCATATTGTTAGAAAGTTTGTTTTGGTTTGTCATATTGGTGCATTTGGATATTGTTTACCTTGGATTTTGGTAAACACCGCTAGTTTGAAATTGCTTCTGTTTGCAGGATCAACTAGTAAATCCTAAGACCATTTGTGTTAAAGTTTTTCCCAGAATTGTACGTGTTCTTGCAGTTTAAAAGTGAAAAGAAGAAGATAACCGTCGATCTCGCGCGAAACCGTCGAGTTTCCTCAATGAGGGAGAATAAAACAAAGGAAAAATTGCAGAAAAGCAAAGAAGAAACAAATTAAAATTGCATTAATTGTAAAGAGGGTTGGTGCACAGATCATACATTCTTCTCTTTGCTCGTTTTCTCTGTAATGTGTTGGAAGTTAGAGCGCGAGAATTCTGTAGTGAGATTGTGACCCGTGTTTCCTATGAGAAACTACTATTTATACAAATAGAAAATAACTGTACAAAGTTTAAAAAATGGTAACTGCTATGTGCTCTTGATAACGGTTACTTGATCTTACTTCGTCATCAGCCTCCAACTCCTTCTTGTCGAAATATCTATCTTCAGCCTCTTCGACTTTGCCAAATCTGAGGTCGAAATCTACTTGATGCAACTTGATAGCTTAATTCATTTCAGTGTCGAAACTGATACTTGTCTCTTGAAATACAAGGTCAAACTTTAAAAATAAGTCAAACCTCGTTGACTGCATTTAATTTAGCCTGTCGAAATTACAGGCTAACAAATTGTCCCCTCAAAAATGTCTTTTTCGACAAGAGCTATGTGAATGGCAGAAAAAGAGTATTTTTGAAAACCCTTTTCAACTGCTCTGATGACGTCATTAACATCACGTTTCAGCACTGATGAGACGTTTCAATGAAAAACAGCTTTTGGCGCCTCCGTTGTAAAGTTAGTGGGCCACGTTTCATCTTGAAACTCTCCACTACTCATTGCGAGTAACTGCCCCATTAAGAGGGAAACTCTAGAGTTTCTAGCTTTTGTACTTCAAACAGCTATAAAAACCATTGCTTCTCCCTCATTTCACTCTTTCTGAAACTTTTGCAATCTCTTCTGCTTCTTTTCCTTCGCAAAAACTTGCATTCTCTTAACCCAGAAAACCAGAACTCCATCAAACTCCTTCGTTGCTCATCAATGGCATCTTCTTCTCATCCTCGATCCCCTTCAACCGTTGCAGGTAAGCGGCCAATCCTTGCAGAACCTGCCCAAAACCTAACACCTGAACCACCTTCACATACTCATTCATCTGGAAAACACCTCTGTGTTGCTGAACCTGATCTTGATGATCCACGTGCTCCAAGCTGGAGATCACAAGTGATTATTCCGGGTCCCATTGATCATACTCATGCTTTTCTTGGTCCCATTCCTAAGTTTCTTCCAGAACCATCAAAAATCCAGGAAATCTTCCCTAGTTACCATCATTATAGCCCTAGAATCTTCGACCAAGCTCGTTACGAAATGGGTTTCATGACTACCCGGATTTTCAGATCTGCACCTCACGTAGGGCACGAAGCTTACATCAACTAGCTCAACAAGGTAGAGTCGAAGAAGGGGGATTTCTGGAAAACTCAAGGTATTTTCGACCTGATTCAGTTGTCGAGATACGGTCCTAAATACCAAAGTGCCATGCTTATTGCAGCACTTCATTTTTGGGAGGCTACTACTAACAGCCTTCATCTGGAATGTGGTATGCTCACTCCCACCTTGCTGGATGTAGCTGCTATCACTGGTCTTCGACCAACAGGCGAGTTGCCTTAGCCATCACTAATTTCGGCTGTTGGGTTTTCAGTCTGATGACCAAACAAGCAGCCTTAAATCGCCTAGGATTTCTGCGGCTCAGTTTGAGCAAGAAAAGAAAATGAAACACTCGCAAGAAACTTCCAGAACTGCTATCCTTGGGGTGCTTGTCAAAGAAATGCAAGGCGAAAAAGAAACAGCTAAAGAGAAAGTTTCACCTTTAGAGAACCCTGTTCAGAAAAAAGCAAAAGATCCTAAAAGACCTGCAAGCACAAGCTCTCATGTTGGCGACACCATATCAAAGGTACATAACTGAGCTTGCAACTATTCTCTAATTATTCTGGTTCATAAACTGATCATAACTTCGGCGTATTGTCATGACAGGGAAATGAAGCTGGTCAACTTGACCCTTCGCATAAGCAACTAACACCAACATCAGCTCTCTCTTTCTCTGTCAAAATAACAGCTGAAAGAATGGTCGGTGGTCATCCCCAAAAAGATGATCCTGTCCATATAGCAAGAACAGTCCTACAACAGCTCGTTGGTATGCCAACCGATGACCCTTCTTCTTATGACCAAGCACTTGAAACAAACCCTCTTGATACAAATCAGGGAGTACAAGACTTAGGGATGATCGAGACTGTTGGCGTCGAGCTTGAGCATGACACTGAACCATCAAAAAATGATAGCTCCTCTAAGGTGGTTTATTCAAGTAGCAACACTGTCAGTGATGAGGCTTTAGCTGAATTGAAGAGCAAAAATCCTCTTGAGGCTTTGAACCTCCTGTTGAGTGGTAGGAAAACTTCGACCAAACAAAGTTCTTCGACCACTTCTTTGGGCGAAGTATCTGACACATCGAAGGAAGACCTCCTCAAAAAATTTCGAGCCAAAGTTCTTGAAGCTGACTTGTTCCAAGCCATTGAACGTGACCACATGATTGCCTTTGAGATTAAAGCCTTATTGCGCAAGCTCAATACTTCAACGTCAGGCAAGGCCCTCATTGGCTTCATTACCGAATTTAAGCCCCTTTTAGAGCGAATCACCCAAGACATCCAGAAAAAGAAGAACTGTATTGCACAAAAGGCACGGGAAGCCAAACTTCAAGAGGAAGAATGGGCAGCTGTTAACGCCTCTCAGATCAAGATTGCCTCTTTGGAAACGCAAGCAGCAAATAACGCTCAAGCGTTGACAGATTGCGAAAATGCCATCTCGGGCTACCAGAAACAAATCGAAGACTTGTAGTTGAAAATCAAAACTGAAGAGGTGAAGAAAGCTTCTCTTCTCAAAACGACCCCTAAAGCTTTAGAACCTGCGATTCACGCAGAGGCCACTGTGGCTCTTGAGCACTTGGAAAGACATGGTCAACATGAAGCGATGGTTCGAAGTTTGGACGAAGAAGAGGCTTTTGTCGACATGCCATATTTGAAGTTCTCTATACTATTTAGTCTTGTGTTATTTTAACTTCTTGCAATATTGGCCTGTACCTTTTTAAATATTTGCCATATATTTGTAAAATTCGACCATCAGCGCCAAGTTCTTCGACTTCATAAGCACCGTTAGTATAGACTTGTAGAATGCGAAATGGTCCTTCCCAATTTGGTGACCATTTACCCAAGACTCTATCTTTTTTATCCATGGGTAATATAACTTTCCACACTAGATCTCCTAAGGCAAATGTTTTCAGCTTAACCTTTTTATTGTAGGTTTTAGCCACTCTTTCCTTTTGTCTTATAAGAACATCCAACACATGTAGTCTTTCTTCATCTAAATCAACCAATTCATCTAACATCATATCCCAATAGGAATCTAACGGAATTTCAAACTGTCTTGGAACTCTGGCTGATTGTAAACAAATTTCGACAGGTAAGACTGCGTCATGTCCAAATGTAAGTCTATAAGGGGTAGTGTTGATTGATTCTCTGGGAGAATTCCTGCATGCCCACAACACTTGATCAAGCGTTTTATGCCAATTCCTAGGGTTTTGCCCAATGTGTTTCTTGATCAAATTGATAATAATTTTGTTGGCAGCCTCCACTTGACCATTAGCTTGAGCATAGTATGGTGTCGAAGTTAATAACTTGAAACCAGTTTCAGAGGCAAAATCCACCTTTTTTGACCAATAAAAACTGTACCTTGGAATATGGTTTTGAATAAAATTGATTACTGCCTCTTGACTAACATTAACAAAAGGAATAGCTTCTACCCACTTGGTGAAATAATCTATTCCTACTAAAATAAAACGGCGACCCTTCGACGACGTTGGTTTGATTTCACCAATCAAATCTAAAGCCCAACCTCTAAAAGGCCATGGTTTTACTATTGAATGCAATTCACTTGCAGGCACATGTTGTATTCCTGCGTGTTTTTGACATTCTTGACAACCCTTGGCAAAATCTATGCAATCTTTCAGCATAGTTGGCCAATATACTCCTTGTCGAAATAAAAGCCATTTCATTTTGTGACCTGCTTGATGAGATCCGCAAGCACCACTATGAGTATTGGAAATTGCTAAATATGTCTCGCTTTCACTAAGGCATTTCAATAATACTCCTTCAGGAGTCTTTTTAAACAATTCATTCCCAATAATCACGTAGCTTAAGGCTCTGTACTTGGTTTTTCTATCAGTCACTCCTGTTGGATTTTCCAAGTATTCGACAATTTGCCTTCGCCAATCATCATTCAACATATTGTCAATGGCAAAAATTTCAACTTCATATTTTTCACCAAATTTAACATCTCTGCCCCCTCAAGTTTTGGCATTGACAATTGGGCATTGGATGGATCTGTCGAAATCAGTTTGTGCTTTATTTCTATTAGCTCCAATCGCTTTTATTTTGACACTTTGTACCCTGAAGCCACTTGTGCCAAATCATTTGCCTCTTGATTCTCTATTCGAGGCACATGTTCTATGTGAACAGTATCAAATCTCTTTAACAACGTATTAGCAATGGCAAAATACATTATTAAGTTGTCTTTGATGCATTTGTATTCTTTTGTTAACTGTTTCACAACTAGTTCTGATTCTCCTTTGATCTCGACATGTTTTGCCCCCAATTCTAACAAGATTTGAAGTCCTGCTATCAAGGCTTCATACTCTGCCTCATTATTGGAGCATGTCTCTTCAACTTTAAACTCATACTTTGTTGGTATCTTTGTTGGTGAGATTATTAATACCCCAATTCCAACACCATTTTTGTGGCTTGAACCGTCGAAGTATAACTTCAAAGGTTGGGTTTCTACTAAGTTTATTGTATTTTCGACCACTGAATGGTCAACTATGAAGTCAGCCACTATTTGACCTTTTATTGCTTTCAATGGCTGATACGTCAAAGAGAATTCAGAAAGAGCCAAAGCCCATTTACCTATTCTACTATGTAAAATTGGTTTCAATAGCATATGTTTAATAATATCATAATGCGAATAAACATACACATCAACAGGCTTTATGTATTGCTTTAATTTTGAACAAGAGAAATACAAGCATAAACACAATTTTTCTATAGGATGATACCTAGTCTCTGCATCATTTAGAATTCTACTGAGGTAATAAATGGCTCTTTCGACACCATTTTCATCTTCTTGAGCTAACATGCTTCCTATAGAAAATTCTGAAGCTGCTATATACAATTTCGTTACTTTATTCCTAATTGGTGGTAACAAAATTGGTGGCTTCATCAAGTATGCTTTAATCTCATCGAAAGCTTGTTGGTGTTCTGCGTCCCATTTGAAAACATCTTCCTTCTTCAGTCGAAGTAGCGGCGAAAACACTTGGGTTTTACCACTTAGATTTGAAACAAATCTCCTAAGGAAATTGATTTTTCCTAGTAATGACTGCAATTCTTTTTTGGTTGAAGGAGCTTTCGTTTCTAAGATTGCTTTCGTCTTGTTTTGATTGATTTCAATGCCTTTTTTATGTACAACGAAACCCAAAAAGTCACCTGCACGAACACAGAAGGCACATTTGATTGGATTCATTTTCAATCCATATTTCCTCATTCTTTCAAATGATTGTCGAAGATGGTCTACATGACCATTTCCTGAAGCAGATTTAATAACAATGTCATCTATGTATACTTGCATAAATTTTTCAATAAAATCATGAAACATAGAATTCATTGCCCTTTGGTACGTTGCCCCAGCATTTTTAAGGCCAAATGGCATTACAACCCATTCATAGACCCCCAATGCCCCTCATGTATAAGGCCAAATGTATACTTATGGATGGATGTATTGTTTCATCCTTCCCTCACAGTCTCACACTCGACTAAACGAGTGCTTTCTACCTGTACATGGGAATCTCGATGGGGACTGCCCACAGTGGAGCGTGAATGGGGAATTTTTCCACGTGGTGACGGGGACGAGAGAGATAATTTCCCCACTGTCAACTCTGGGATGAGGATGGGGACGGGGACCATTCCGCTGTCCGAGTACATTATATGTGCTTTTTAATTAAAAATATTAATAAAAAATAAAAATGTGCTAACTGTTATCTTTTATTCCTAATTTTACTTTTTGAATATCAATAAATAAAAGGAGGAATAAATTTTTTATTAAAATATTAAACTATGATTTTTTAGTTTAACTATAATATTTTTTTTAGTATACAATCTAATCTAATAAACGTGTCCTACTAAAATTTGTCAGGGTGGGTTTATTTTCTAAGGTGTCCAAAGTAGTCAATTTTTTTGACATAATGTACGTAAACATTCAACTGGCTCTTTTTTAATCCCCAAACAACAATTTGAAAATTTAAGTTAAAAGGAATTGTATACCCGTGCTGGCACGGGTGATACATACTAGTATATATATATATATATATATATTATATAATATTCTCACCGGAGCACCACCACTAACCACCGCGTCGGCCGCCGGAGCACCACCGTCGAACACCTTGTCGACCGCCGGAGCTCCGCCGCCGGCAGCCACTTCCACCACCACAATACATAAATATAAATATATATATAAATATAATATATATGTATATATATCTATATAATATATATGTATATACGCTGTCAAAAAAATATATGTATATATAAATATAATATATGTATATAATATATATATATATATATATATATATATATATATTATTTTCTTTCCAATAATCAGCTCCACCATCTGGTCGAGTACATAGCTTAGATAAAAACATGTCTTTATACCATCGGTAATCAGACATGGTTGGACAATAAAGATTAGCTAGTTGTTCTGCAGCTCTTTCTTGTAATTGGGAGGGATCTCCTACAAAATACTTAGTAATAGTGTATAATAAGGTATTCACTGCATCTTCATCTAGAGGGACACCTGTATTAGGGTCTAGCTTCTTAGCTTCTAAGATATCAGTCTTTTCTCCTTGGGTAAGGATATTGTCCCACCAACCCTTTAACTGACCGGTAACACCAACTCAAATGGTTGCGGGAACACCAACTGTACCCTTCTCTCCGGGGTTTTAAAGGGCTTACCAACACAACTATCCGGGCTTACCAACGCTAAAAATAAAGATATTGAAAATATTAACTCAGAAATAATAAAAATAGTTTGAATACTCAGAACCTGTAGCAGGCTCTGATACCAGTAACAGAGATACGGTGGTAATATACATATTTTACGCAAGATACGTGGCGTTGTTTTGCTAAAATCAGGCCTTCAGTAAACACTATTCCGGGGAACAAAGTTTTCACCTATCCAACAATGGTAGGGTGCCTAGGTATAGCTTTCCAGCCGATATACCTCTTGATATAATATGGAATAATAAAGTAAATAAACATAAGAAATTATCTGAATTGCAAACCATTTTATTGATACAGAAGCAACTTACAAGGATGATTGAAAGCTTCAGCTTATTTTCTTAGAAACTGAGAATTTTCGATGATTCTAACACTAACTAGGCCATCCTTTTATAGGAGGAAAGGAGGCAACTGGCTACTGCTTAAAAAACTACACCTGGCAGTCTTAGGGAACTAAAAGATTACCTAATCGATGCGAATAATAAAAGCAGATAAAGATAAAGTAATAAGACAAAAACCTTTAATAAAATTAAAAGCAAAAGCAAAGTTGTCCGACAAGATAATGTTGAGGATAATGCCGAATCTTGCTTTGTCAAAAGAGGTGATAATGCTGTCTAGTGCCTGTCTCTGTCACATAGTGACTTGTTGTCGATTATCTAATAATTAAAGTCCTAGTACTCCACTAATTCTGTAACAGTCGTCTTCATTTACAGCTGTAAAGCTGTGCGATGAACTGGCTGAGTCTTCATCGTTGTTAATATCTGATTCTGAGATTGCAGCTTGTAATTTCTTCAAAAATTCCTTTTTATTTGATGAGGATGATAAGTCTGCCAAAAACTTGGATTTTTCTGCCAAAAATTCACATTCTTTGGTAGATTCTTCTGATTTAATGAGATACCTTGAATTCTTTTTAAACCAATCTTGTAAGATTGAATCTTTAATTAGTTCTGGATTAAACTTATTCCACCATTTCATTTTAATACATCTGACTATCCAATGAATATTGCTGTCTGGGACCGATAATTCTTTTTTATAACTCCAAGAGGTAATCCAAGAAATGCCGAAGGTTGCATGAAAGGCTAAAATCTTCAAGTGATCTAATAAATTTGTTGCCTTAGCAAAATCCTGAAAGGCCTTTTCTGCAAATTCAGGGTAAATGCTAGTCTTTGGGCCCCATTCATGGAACCATTTAAAAAACCAATAAGGGAACTGAAATGGGAAATCTTTTCTGAACCAAATGAACCTTGAATGATCATATGGCTCGTAATACATCATATTATTCCATGCGTCCATATAGTCGAAGTAAGAGTAATGCTGGGGAGAGAATCTTCTTGAAAAGCTTTTTAAGGATGAAGGATGAGCTTTCCAATCAGAGGGGAATAAAATCTTTAGGATTTTAAACTTAGAGGAAATAATTTTATTTTTATCACTCTTGTCATATGTGTGAGTTAATTCAATGGAGTCTGAATCCACTAAAATAAATTCATAGAACAGTCTAGTTTTTTCCGGGGTTGAAGAAAGGTAATGAAATCCAGAGGGAAAGTATTTGGAGGTTATTTGGAATAATGATCCTTCTGAGTCAAATTCTGGTTCTATAAGGAAGAGTATTTTCTTATAAGCCTTTTCTATGAAAGGGCAAACTAAAGTTTCTGGGGGAGTGTAGAAAGGTAATTTTTCCGGTTGAGTGTTTAATGAAGAAGGAGTGTTTATAGCAAAGGTAAGAGTTGAAACTAATATGGAATTAATGGGTGGCCTAAAGGCTCTAGGGTTGGAGGAAGATGGAGAAGAGGGATAAAAGGAAGGTAAGGCTAAAGGCGTCAAAGGAGTAAATCGATTTTTGTTTTGTAATGAAGGAGAAGCAGGAGGGGTTTGTAATACCTGTTTAGAAGTAATTCCTTTTGTAATATCTTTTGTAATACCTTTTGTAATACCTTTTGAGGAACCCTCGAGAGGAGGTCCGTAGTTATCCTTTTTACTCATGGTGTTTTTCCCTGTAAAAATTCTCTCGTAAGAAAGTCAGGTAAAGAATTCTTTTCTCCTTTAATATGTTCTATACCAAAATCAAAACATGATAATAACGATTGCCATCTGGCAAATATATGTTTAGAAACTAAGTTCTTGACATCTTTCTGTAAAACATCTTTTGCAGCTTTGCAATATGTTAGTAATAAAAATCCTTTTGAAAACAAGTCATCTTGAAATTTAGTAATACATAATACAATAGCTAAAATTTCTTTCTTTACTGTACTATACTTAAGCTGTGCCGGATTCCAAGTTCCTGAGTAATATCTCACAATTTGTTCTATAGAGGTTTCTGACACTCTTTGTTTTAATATTCCTCCATAACCTAAATCTGAGGAATCTGTCTCTACTATAAGAAAGGCTTGGGGATCTGGGATTCCTAAGCAAGGTAACTTCTTAACCATTTGTTTAATCTTTCTAATACTCTGACTCATAGAGTCATCCCAAGGTGGGGGGTTCTTACGAAGTCTTTTAAACAGAGGTAAACAAATAATACGCAAATTAGGAATAAAATCAGCAACATTATTAACACAACCTAAAAATCTTTGTAGCTGAGTTTTATCCTTTAATTCATCAGGAAATTTACCACTGAACTTAATTGCTCTGCTTATGGGAGTAATGGTTCCTTGATAAATCTTAAAACCTAAAAATCGAACATCAACTTGAAACAATTTCATTTTTCTAGCAGATAAAACCAAACCATTATTTTTAACAATATTAAAGAACTTATCTAAATGCTCAAAATGCTGATTAATGGATTTTGAAAATACTAAAATATCATCGAGATAAACAATAGAAAATTCTTGATAATCATTTAGGATGTCATTCATAATGTGCTGGAATTCACTAGGTGCATTTTTTAATCCTAAAGGCATGACGTTCCACTCATAGTGACCGAAAGGGACCACAAAGGCAGTCTTATACTTGTCCTTTTCTTCTAGTTGGGTTTGGTAATATCCTGATTTTAAATCAAATTTGGAGAATATGGTAGCATTATGTAATCAACCAATTAAATCCTTCTTGTTTGGTATGGGATATCTAATCCATTGTAAGATTTTGTTTAGAGGTTTATAATTAATGACTAACCTGGGAGCACCTCTTTCTAGTTCTCCTGAATTATTAACATAAAAACCTGTGCAACTCCAGGGGGATTTACTGGGTCTAATTAATCCTTTATCTAAGTAATCCTTAATCTCCCTTCTACAATATTCTAAGTATTGTTGGTTCATCTGGATAGGCCTAGCCTTGGTAGGGATTGACTTTTCATCAAACCCTGGTTCGTAAGGCAAGGAGACAATATGCTTTTTCCTTTCCCAAAAAGCATTACGATGATCTGCGCATATGTCTTTTTCAAACTTATGCTGTAACTGTATAATCCTATCTTGAACGGCTTTGGCTTGTAACTGTTCTTCTATTTTTTTATACTGAATTTCTTTATCCAGCATAATAATCTGTTTTCTCTTTTGAGAAATCAAATTAATTGAAGAAGTGGACACTTCTCTGAGATTATTTAAATCTTTAATTCTAGGGGGTTCAACAAAATTGAAACTAACTTCCTTTCCCTGGGCTTCTGAAGTTATAGCCTTGTGGGAAACCTTAAACGGATATAATAAAGATAAAAATGGAGTTCCTAATATGACATGCTCATGCAAATTCTTAACTAATAAAAAAGGTGTACGATAACAAACATGATCCTTACAAATTTTAGCATCAGCTAATTTATAAGAAACATTTAATCTATGTCCTCCCGCACCACTTAGTCCTTCTAATGTTCAAGACACAGTGCCATTTATGAACAATCATTCTATTTAATAAAGAAATGTATGAATTATTGTTTTCTGTGATTCCTTCATTAATTCCTGATAAAATATTTTTTCCTTTTGTTTCTAGATATTTAACTTTTAATTCTAGGTCTTTTTGTTTTAATAATTCTATTTCTTGTTTTATCAAAGAAATCTCATTTTGTAAATCCTTAACTATTACCTGAGGTGAAACTTGAGACTTGAATCTACTCATAATCTCCTTAAATTCTACCTTATGAATTTTATCCTTGTTTTGTTCTTCTCTATCTATAATAGATTTAACTTGTAACATAAATTCTTCCTTCTGTGAAGATTCAGGCATTTTCTTTAATATCTCTATTAAAGTATTAGCCTGGTCCCTAGTAATAACATTGATCTTTCTAGTACAATTGTCACAAGTGCATAATTCTGGTCCTAGACAGTAATTGTCTTCAGAGATTATTTCTGAATCTGAACTATCCGCAATTTGGTTAACATAATCTTCTTCGCTATAAGAAGATTCATCTGACGAACTACAATCGTCATCATTCATAATCATAATATCTTGTAAGATATGAATAAGACTTTCTTTCAAGTCTTCTGATATTTCTAACTTACTAATCTCGTTGATCTTCTGCTTAACTCTACAGTTCTTTGCATAATGGCCAAATCTACCACATTTGAAACACTTAACATCAGACTTGCCAGAGCTTTTCCTGCCTTTATAAGTCCTTTTAATGGGTTTCTTAGAGGGTTTTTCTTCCGTGGGTTGACTATAATTCTTAGAAAAGTTTCTTCGTTTCTTATACGGCTTATAAGAATGGGAGGGTTTTCTATAATTCTTCTTAGCATTTTTACTAGGAGCTTTGATTGGCTCTACTCCAAATTGTTGACAAAAAGAACCTAATTCCTTTTTGCTCTGAGCTAGTTCATTTCTCATCTTATTTTGAATTTTAAAATCAGTACAAACACTAATCCCTGTTTCTATAACTTGGCTGGATATCTGTCCAAAGGTTAATGAAGCATAGGGTATGGTTCCTCCTAATTTTGTCTTAAGGTCTGTTTTAACCTTTTCAGCTAATAATCTTGGCAATCCTGCAATGAATCTTTCTTTCCAATAATCAGCTCCACCATCTGGTCGAGTACATAGCTTAGATAAAAACATGTCTTTATACCATCGGTAATCAGACATGGTTGGACAATAAAGATTAGCTAGTTGTTCTGCAGCTCTTTCTTGTAATTGGGAGGGATCTCCTACAAAATACTTAGTAATAGTGTATAATAAGGTATTCACTGCATCTTCATCTAGAGGGACACCTGTATTAGGGTCTAGCTTCTTAGCTTCTAAGATATCAGTCTTTTCTCCTTGGGTAAGGATATTGTCCCACCAACCCTTTAACTGACCGGTAAAGCCTGTAATTAGCAATAAAGCAGCTTTCTTATCAGTGTTATTTCCTACTGACTTAAAAGCTGTAGCAGCCATAGTCATTTCTTGAATTATGTTCAAGATGTTCTGCTCACTATGACCATCTATATTCCATTCTGAGATGGAACTTCCATTATAAGAGCTAGCCACCATATCTCTGGCTTCTTCAAATTGGACATCAGGATAACTAGGCCTAGGATAATAATTCCTAGTTTTACCCTGATAACCCATGTTCCAAGATTTTCCTATTTTGTTTAATTCTAATTTATCATCCCTTGTTAAAACATTGACTTGGGATTTATTCGAGCTTCCTGAAATGGATAATTTGGATAATTTTGCTATAAGATCATCAGTGTTGGGTCCTAATTTTACTTCGCTTAAATCTTTCTCAGGGACATTAATTAACTTATATATAGGTCGCTTAGGGTCTAAAGTAAAATCTTTATAAGATTCTACTTTCTTTGAAACAGAGGGAGTAGTAGATATTTGAATCTCTACTCTGTCTAATTGGTCAGCTATAGTGTGTAATATAGTATTAGAATAATTCAGTTGTGACTGAACCTTTCCAATATCTGTATTTCCTACAGTTGACTTGTAAGGATAAGCGTCTAATAGGACATTATGACTTTCTAATTTGATGGCTTCTAAGGGAGGGTGAACTGACTCAACAGTTTTATCCGTTAACGTAGTCCACCTTTTAGTAATCCTAGTGTTAACATTTATGTGTTTATCTAAAAAGGGGTTATCTAGACCTTGTTCTAGACAATAGTCTTCAAACCAACTGAAAAAATGGATGTTAATCCTATTTGTTCTAAGGTAATCATAGAACTTTTGAAGGTAATCAGTTGTTTGGTCTTTAGAGAAAGTGGTGAAATACCAATTTCTCCTTTCCTTTTTGTAATCGGCCTCAAAGTCATTTCTAATCCAAGGTTTATCAATTTCAAATTCTTCTTCTAAGGTAATTGTTGAAAGCATCTGAGAGGCAGTAGGAGACATAGGTGGTGATTCTGACCTATTGTCTGGTTCATATAAAGGCTGAGGAATATTTGGGGTAAAATCTACTCCAGCTAGATTAATATTAATCGTAGATGATGTATCTACAGATCTTCTAGAATCTATACTACTTCTAGAGGGTGGTTCTTCAATCCTCATAGACTGACTCCTATTCATTCTAATTCTTACAGTTCCATTATCTTCAATAATGAACTGTCTGGGTTGTCTTGCCTCTATATTGGGTAAAGGCATGACTTCAGACAAAACCCATTCTTCTGGCAACTTGCTAATAACATCAGAGGCTCTTAACCTTTTAGGCGTAGTAATATTAGAACGCCTTAAATTAGCCTCCATTATGACAGTCTCATTTCTGGGCGAACTTCTTAAAGCCTTGAAATTGTAATTAACATTAGAAACCTTGTACTTAATCCTATAACAAACATCAATATTAGCAACACCTTCAGAAAATAAATCATCCTTGCATTGGATATTAATAACAAGCGAGTTTTTAGTAAAATTGTTTACTAAATTCATGGAGTAATTTGGATAGCAATTAAAATAAACTGGTCCATCATTTAAATTTGATTCTAACATAGCAATAATAGATTCAGGAAACCTTTTAATCCTAGTGTCACGCAAGATTAACAAAACAGGAGTATTTAATCCAAGTTTATGTAAAGGTTTAACAGCAACTTGAATCAATCCAAGATGAATATATTTAAATCCTTTATTAACATGTTCATCTATCATTTCTTCATTTAACAAGTTAATTGATTCATGATGATTAACAATAGATCGTGATGATTCTATAGTATGTATGATATGCTGTGATTTAAAAAATTCAAAGGCACTTGATCTATATATGTCCCTATAACGAATATCAGGCATATTCCAGTTTTGTAATCTATTTTCTATTTCTGCTATCTCTAATTCTCTATTTTGATAACTGTCTTGGTTACTGCGAGCTTCTAATTGTTCTTGCGATAAACTAGAAGTTATTACCGCTCTATCTCTTCTAGAGGATCCTAACTCACTCAGGGTTCCAACTATTCTGGCCATGGTTAAGTTAGTTTCAGTTTTGTTGAACCCCCTAGAATTAAAGATTTAAATAATCTCAGAGAAGTGTCCACTTCTTCAATTAATTTGATTTCTCAAAAGAGAAAACAGATTATTATGCTGAATAAAGAAATTCAGTATAAAAAAATAGAAGAACAGTTACAAGCCAAAGCCGTTCAAGATAGGATTATACAGTTACAGCATAAGTTTGAAAAAGACATATGCACAGATCATCGTAATGCTTTTTGGGAAAGGAAAAAGCATATTGTCTCCTTGCCTTACGAACCAGGGTTTGATGAAAAGTCAATCCCTACCAAGGCTAGGCCTATCCAGATGAACCAACAATACTTAGAATATTGTAGAAGGGAGATTAAGGATTACTTAGATAAAGGATTAATTATACCCAGTAAATTCCCCTGGAGTTGCACAGGTTTTTATGTTAATAATTCAGGAGAACTAGAAAGAGGTGCTCCCAGGTTAGTCATTAATTATAAACCTCTAAACAAAATCTTACAATGGATTAGATATCCCATACCAAACAAGAAGGATTTAATTGGTAGATTACATAATGCTACCATATTCTCCAAATTTGATTTAAAATCAGGATATTACCAAATCCAACTAGAAGAAAAGGACAAGTATAAGACTGCCTTTGTGGTCCCTTTCGGTCACTATGAGTGGAACGTCATGCCTTTAGGATTAAAAAATGCACCTAGTGAATTCCAGCACATTATGAATGACATCCTAAATGATTATCAAGAATTTTCTATTGTTTATCTCGATGATATTTTAGTATTTTCAAAATCCATTAATCAGCATTTTGAGCATTTAGATAAGTTCTTTAATATTGTTAAAAATAATGGTTTGGTTTTATCTGCTAGAAAAATGAAATTGTTTCAAGTTGATGTTCGATTTTTAGGTTTTAAGATTTATCAAGGAACCATTACTCCCATAAGCAGAGCAATTGAGTTCAGTGGTAAATTTCCTGATGAATTAAAGGATAAAACTCAGCAACAAAGATTTTTAGGTTGTGTTAATTATGTTGCTGATTTTATTCCTAATTTGCGTATTATTTGTTTACCTCTGTTTAAAGGACTTCGTAAGAACCTCCCACCTTGGGATGACTCTATGAGTCAGAGTATTAGAAAGATTAAACAAATGGTTAAGAAGTTACCTTGCTTAGGAATCCCAGATCCCCAAGCCTTTCTTATAGTAGAGACAGATTCCTCAGATTTAGGTTATGGAGGAATATTAAAACAAAGAGTGTCAGAAACCTCTATAGAACAAATTGTGAGATATTACTCAGGAACTTGGAATCCGGCACAGCTTAAGTATAGTACAGTAAAGAAAGAAATTTTAGCTATTGTATTATGTATTACTAAATTTCAAGATGACTTGTTTTCAAAAGGATTTTTATTACGAACAGATTGCAAAGCTACAAAAGATGTTTTACAGAAAGATGTCAAGAACTTAGTTTCTAAACATATATTTGCCAGATGGCAATCGTTATTATCATGTTTTGATTTTGATATAGAACATATTAAAGGAGAAAAGAATTCTTTACCTGACTTTCTTACCAGAGAATTTTTACAGGGAAAAACACCATGAGTAAAAAGGATAACTACGGACCTCCTCTCGAGGGTTCCTCAAAAGGTATTACAAAAGGTATTACAAAAGATATTACAAAAGGAATTACTTCTAAACAGGTATTACAAACCCCTCCTGCTTCTCCTTCATTACAAAACCAAAATCGCTTTACCCCTTTGACGCCTTTAGCCTTACCTTCCTTTTATCCCTCTTCTCCATCTTCCTCCAACCCTAGAGCCTTTAGGCCACCCATTAATTCCAGATTAGTTTCACCTCTTACCTTTGCTATAAACACTCCTTCTTCATTAAACACTCAACCGGAAAAATTACCTTTCTACACTCCCCCAGAAACTTTAGTTTGCCCTTTCGTAGAAAAGGCTTATAAGAAAATACTCTTCCTTATAGAACCAGAATTTGACTCAGAAGGATCATTATTCCAAATAACCTCCAAATACTTTCCCTCTGGATTTCATTACCTTCCTTCAACCCCGGAAAAAACTAGACTGTTCTATGAATTTATTTTAGTGGATTCAGACTCCGTTGAATTAACTCACACATATGACAAGAGTGATAAAAATAAAATTATTTTCTCTAAGTTTAAAATCCTAAAGATTTTATCCCCCTCTGATTGGAAAGCTCATCCTTCATCCTTAAAAAGCTTTTCAAGAAGATTCTCTCCCCAGCATTACTCTTACTTCGACTATATGGACGCATGGAATAATATGATGTATTACGAGCCATATGATCATTCATGGTTCATTTGGTTCAGAAAAGATTTCCCATTTCAGTTCCCTTATTGGTTTATTAAATGGTTCCATGAATGGGGCCCAGAGACTAGCATTTACCCTGAATTTGCAGAAAAGGCCTTTCAGGATTTTGCTAAGGCAACAAATTTATTAGATCACTTGAAGATTTTAGCCTTTCATGCAACCTTCGGCATTTCTTGGATTACCTCTTGGAGTTATAAAAAAGAATTATCAGTCCCAGACAGCAACATTCATTGGATAGTCAGATGTATTAAAATTAAATGGTGGAATAAGTTTAATCCAGAACTAATTAAAGATTCAATCTTACAAGATTGGTTTAAAAAGAATTCAAGGTATCTCATTAAATCAGAAGAATCTACCAAAGAATGTGAATTTTTGGCAGAAAAATCCAAGTTTATGGCAGACTTATCATCCTCATCAAATAAAAAGGAATTTTTGAAGAAATTACAAGCTGCAATCTCAGAATCAGATATTAACAACGATGAAGACTCAGCCAGCTCATCGCACAGCTTTACAGCTGTAAATGAAGACGACTGTTACGGAATTAGTGGAGTACCAGGACTTTAATTATTAGATAATCGACAACAAGTCACTATGTGACAGAGACAGGCACTAGACAGCATTATCACCTCTTTTGACAAAGCAAGATTCGGCATTATCCTCAGCATTATCTTGTCGGACAACTTTGCTTTTGCTTTTAATTTTATTAAAGGTTTTTGTCTTATTACTTTATCTTTATCTGCTTTTATTATTCGCATCGATTAGGTAATCTTTTAGTTCCCTAAGACTGCCAGGTGTAGTTTTTTAAGCAGTAGCCAGTTGCCTCCTTTCCTCCTATAAAAGGATGGCCTAGTTAGTGTTAGAATCATCGAAAATTCTCAGTTTCTAAGAAAATAAGCTGAAGCTTTCAATCATCCTTGTAAGTTGCTTCTGTATCAATAAAATGGTTTGCAATTCAGATAATTTCTTATGTTTATTTACTTTATTATTCCATATTATATCACGAGGTATATCGGCTGGAAAGCTATACCTAGGCACCCAACCATTGTTGGATAGGTGAACACTTTGTTCCCCGGAATAGTGTTTACTGAAGGCCTGATTTTAGCAAAACAACGCCACGTATCTTGCGTAAAATATGTATATTACCACCGTATCTCTGTTACTGGTATCAGAGCCTGCTACAGGTTCTGAGTATTCAAACTATTTTTATTATTTCTGAGTTAATATTTTCAATATCTTTATTTTTAGCGTTGGTAAGCCCGGATAGTTGTGTTGGTAAGCCCTTTAAAGCCCCGGAGAGAAGGGTAGAGTTGGTGTTCCCGCAACCATTTGAGTCCGTAGGTGTTCCCGATGAAAAGAAGAGATAACGAAAATAAAAACAGAGAAATAATAACCCTGGCCAGACTGCTTAGAACCCTGAGTGAGTTAGGATCCTCTAGAAGAGATAGAGCAGTAATAACTTCTAGTTTATCGCAAGAACAATTAGAAGCTCGCAGTAACCAAGACAGTTATCAAAATAGAGAATTAGAGATAGCAGAAATAGAAAATAGATCACAAAACTGGAATATGCCTGATATTCGTTATAGGGACATATATAGATCAAGTGCCTTTGAGTTATTTAAATCACAGCATATCATACATACTATAGAATCATCACGATCTATTGTTAATCATCATGAACCAATTAACTTGTTAAATGAAGAAATGATAGATGAACATGTTAATCAAGGATTTAAATATATTCATCTTGGATTGATTCAAGTTGCTGTTAAACCTTTACATAAACTTGGATTAAATACTCCTGTTTTGTTAATCTTGCGTGACACTAGGATTAAAAGGTTTCCTGAATCTATTATTACTATGTTAGAATCAAATTTAAATGATGGACCAGTTTATTTTAATTGCTATCCAAATTACTCCATGAATTTAGTAAACAATTTTACTAAAAACTCGCTTGTTATTAATATCCAATGCATGGATGATTTATTTTCTGAAGGTGTTGCTAATATTGGTGTTTGTTATAGGATTAAGTACAGGTTTCTAATGTTAATTACAATTTCAAGGCTTTAAGAAGTTCGCCCAGAAATGAGACTGTCATAATGGAGGCTAATTTAAGGCGTTCTAATATTACTACGCCTAAAAGGTTAAGAGCCTCTGATGTTATTAGCAAGTTGCCAGAAGAATGGGTTTTGTCTGAAGTCATGCCTTTACCCAATATAGAGGCAAGACAACCCAGACAGTTCATTATAGAAGATAATGGAACTGTAAGAATTAGAATGAATAGGAGTCAGTCTATGAGGATTGAAGAACCACCCTCTAGAAGTAGTATAGATTCTAGAAGATCTGTAGATACATCATCTACGATTAATATTAATCTAGCTGGAGTAAATTTTACCCCAAATATTCCTCAGCCTTTATATGAACCAGACAATAGGTCAGAATCACCACCTATGTCTCCTACTGCCTCTCAGATGCTTTCAACAATTACCTTAGAAGAAGAATTTGAAATTGATAAACCTTGGATTAGAAATGACTTTGAGGCCGATTACAACAAGGAAAGGAGAAATTGGTATTTCACCACTTTCTCTAAAGACCAAACAACTGATTACCTTCAAAAGTTCTATGATTACCTTAGAACAAATAGGATTAACATCCATTTTTTCAGTTGGTTTGAAGACTATTGTCTAGAACAAGGTCTAGATAACCCCTTTTTAGATAAACACATAAATGTTAACACTAGGATTACTAAAAGGTGGACTACGTTAACGGATAAAACTGTTGAGTCAGTTCACCCTCCCTTAGAAGCCATCAAATTAGAAAGTCATAATGTCCTATTAGACGCTTATCCTTACAAGTCAACTGTAGGAAATACAGATATTGGAAAGGTTCAGTCACAACTGAATTATTCTAATACTATATTACACACTATAGCTGACCAATTAGACAGAGTAGAGATTCAAATATCTACTACTCCCTCTGTTTCAAAGAAAGTAGAGTCTTATAAAGATTTTACTTTAGACCCTAAGCGACCTATATATAAGTTAATTAATGTCCCTGAGAAAGATTTAAGCGAAGTAAAATTAGGACCCAACACTGATGATCTTATAGCAAAATTATCCAAATTATCCATTTCAGGAAGCTCGAATAAATCCCAAGTCAATGTTTTAACAAGGGATGATAAATTAGAATTAAACAAAATAGGAAAATCTAGGAACATGGGTTATCAGGGTAAAACTAGGAATTATTATCCTAGGCCTAGTTATCCTGATGTCCAATTTGAAGAAGCCAGAGATATGGTGGCTAGCTCTTATAGTGGAAGTTCCATCTCAGAATGGAATATAGATGGTCATAGTGAGCAGAACATCTTGAACATAATTCAAGAAATGACTATGGCTGCTACAGCTTTTAAGTCAGTAGGAAATAACACTGATAAGAAAGCTGCTTTATTGCTAATTACAGGCTTTACCGGTCAGTTAAAGGGTTGGTGGGACAATATCCTTACCCAAGGAGAAAAGACTGATATCTTAGAAGCTAAGAAGCTAGACCCTAATACAGGTGTCCCTCTAGATGAAGATGCAGTGAATACCTTATTATACACTATTACTAAGTATTTTGTAGGAGATCCCTCCCAATTACAAGAAAGAGCTGCAGAACAACTAGCTAATCTTTATTGTCCAACCATGTCTGATTACCGATGGTATAAAGACATGTTTTTATCTAAGCTATGTACTCGACCAGATGGTGGGGCTGATTATTGGAAAGAAAGATTCATTGCAGGATTGCCAAGATTATTAGCTGAAAAGGTTAAAACAGACCTTAAGACAAAATTAGGAGGAACCATACCCTATGCTTCATTAACCTTTGGACAGATATCCAGCCAAGTTATAGAAACAGGGATTAGTGTTTGTACTGATTTTAAAATTCAAAATAAGATGAGAAATGAACTAGCTCAGAGCAAAAAGGAATTAGGTTCTTTTTGTCAACAATTTGGAGTAGAGCCAATCAAAGCTCCTAGTAAAAATGCTAAGAAGAATTATAGAAAACCCTCCCATTCTTATAAGCCGTATAAGAAACGAAGAAACTTTTCTAAGAATTATAGTCAACCCACGGAAGAAAAACCCTCTAAGAAACCCATTAAAAGGACTTATAAAGGCAGGAAAAGCTCTGGCAAGTCTGATGTTAAGTGTTTCAAATGTGGTAGATTTGGCCATTATGCAAAGAACTGTAGAGTTAAGCAGAAGATCAACGAGATTAGTAAGTTAGAAATATCAGAAGACTTGAAAGAAAGTCTTATTCATATCTTACAAGATATTATGATTATGAATGATGACGATTGTAGTTCGTCAGATGAATCTTCTTATAGCGAAGAAGATTATGTTAACCAAATTGCGGATAGTTCAGATTCAGAAATAATCTCTGAAGACAATTACTGTCTAGGACCAGAATTATGCACTTGTGGCAATTGTACTAGAAAGATCAATGTTATTACTAGGGACCGGGCTAATACTTTAATAGAGATATTAAAGAAAATGCCTGAATCTTCACAGAAGGAAGAATTTATGTTACAAGTTAAATCTATTATAGATAGAGAAGAACAAAACAAGGATAAAGTTCATAAGGTAGAATTTAAGGAGATTATATATATATTATATACATATATTATATTTATATATATATAAATATAATTATAATATTTATATATATTTGTAAATATAATATAATTCTTTTTATTTTTTTGACTAATACAAAGCTTTTTTATTTTTATTTTTTGAAACAAAATACAAAGCTTTTTTATTAGATCATTATTAATGGATCCATAAAAAAGTTGTTAATTGATGGATTGGATAGACTTTTTTTGGTCAATGGATGAATTGGATTGGATTTGTTTGCTACAATCCTAATGGATATAAATATTTAGATGGATTTCTCCAATCCATCCATTACAATCCAAATCCATATTCATCCAATCCATCCATTTTGACACCTCTATCGGTGCTCCACTACCCTGCTGCACTATCTGCTATTTTTTGTCCTTGTCTCCTATGGCCACAATCCTCTACATTGGCACCTCACCTACAACCACATATAATTCGCCTATAAATACCATTTAGCACCAACAGCAAAGGGGAGGATTCAGAGGGAGAGACTCTGATATAGAAAAAAAATTCAAAGAAAATAAGAGGAGAAAACGATTTGAAAGGAAGAAAAGAGGGTAGAGAAAAGGTTAAGAGAAAGAGAGAACTAAAAGAATAGGGAGCAAAACCTGAAGAGAAAACCACCGTGAGCACCGCCCTACCATGGCGGTGCTTCGCCCAAAACCTCTCTTCACCGGAGATCTCACCACCACGTCACCAAACGTGCCACCACTGTAGCCACTTTCACCGCCTTCTTCTCTCTCTCTCAATCCCGTCCTCTTTCACGTCTCTCTCTCTCTCACCACTACTGCCGTTACCCCTTTCTCTGCGTGTGTGTATTATGTTTGAGATTAGTTCAAGTGTGTGTGTGAGTTTTGTTTTTTTAACTTGTTTTTGTTTCCTTTTTATTTTTTTATTTAAATACCCACTCCCCTGATGGTGGTATTCGTGCGTGGCCCCCCATCACATTCCTTGTTTCCATTATTTCTCTTTTTATATACTATTATTCGTTTTTTTGATTCCTTTTTATTTTTTATTCAAATACCCACTCCCCTGGTGCTATTCGTACGTGCCTCCCCATCGCTTTCCTTTTATTTATTTATTTATTATCCCTCACATCTTTCATAATGTTGTTGCAATGCTTATATGTTTTTTTTTTGTTTTCTTTTAAATCCCTTTTTAATTTCATCATCATCATCATTCTTTAATACCACTTCCTTCATAGCCCCATAGGGCGCATATACCCACTCCCTTATTTCATTTTTTTCCTCCCTGACAATGCTTGTACGTGGTGCTTGCTTATAGATCTAGGTCATGTGGTGTTGTTTTTTTAACTAAAAATAGTCAGATTTAATACTTACACCCCTGCGTTTTAATTATACAGAACCCCCTGTACAAGCCCAATTCGCAGGACAGGCTTTTAACCCAAAAAATAGACTGAACTAGGCTCTACTTTACGCACCCCCTTTTACTTAAACGTAACCCCTTCTGCCAATCGCACCCCTGTTTTTTTTAATACAACCCCATTTTGTTATTTACACCCTGTTTTACTATTTCACCCCTTTTCGTTTTTTTATTTTTTTCTCAAATAAAAATAAATGTTACTTCACATAAAAAATAAGTTGTTACTAACGATCACTCTGAGTTTAACTTGTTTGATCGTTAATAGATGACTTTAGTTTTCAAACGGGCTACTAGTGGTGACTACTCTGAGTCTACTTGTTTGGTCATTACGAACACACATCCAAATTTCAAAACTTTCAAAAAAAAAATTAAAACCAACCAACCAACAAAATTTTCAGGAATAACTACGTGACTTTTGAGTTCCTCATTGCACCAGAGGATACGTAGGAGCGGGGCTTCCCCGTCAAGTCAAAAAACTAAATTTTCCATTTTTGTCCCTTATTCATTTCTTTATAAACCAAATATTATTTCCTTTTGGGGTAAACAAATTTTCTAAACTTATCGATATGTTGCACAATCAAATTTAAGGTAACTATCTTAGGACAGATGTATTAGGGGTGCTGTGGAATTTAGTTTTCGCCCTTCTCTATGCATAACCGACTTCCGAATCCAATCTAGTTTACGCAGACCAAATAACTTTTAAAGTAGGTTTTTCTCAATTTTTCCTATTAAATAAATTGGGTGGCGACTCCTAAAATCGAACATTTTTGGGCCGTCTGCGTCGAGACCCCGGTCACGACAAGGTAAAATAGATCAAGCTCCGTGTGCTTGGTGCGAGCATGGAGGACTGGATTGTGAGCTAAAGAGACCGAGCTTAGGTTGTCACACGACACTGTAGGGGGTTTAAAAGAAACTCTAAGTTCTGTAAGATGGGACTGTATCCAGAGTACTTCAGAAGTGAACAGAGCCAAACTTTGTATTCAACTTCAGTGTTGGATCTTGACCCACCAAGACACTAAATTTTGACCAAGAAAGATACAAGCACCTAAGGTAGATCTCATGCCATCATGATCTGCCCCCAGTCAGCATCACAAAAGGCCACCAATGACAGAGGGGTAGACTGGATAGTCTTGAGAGCAATCCCCCAACTAGCTGTCCCCTTTAGGTATCTTAATATTCGCTTAACTGCAACCCAATGAGCTTCCAATGGAGTAGCCATGAACCGACATACTTTGTTGACAGCAAAGGTGATGTCAAGGCTAGTGACAGTCACATATTATCGAGCACCAACTATAGATCTATACAATGTGGCATCAATAACAGGTTGAGAACCTGTTTTGGTAAGTTTACAGCTAGGCACCATGTGAGTGGGCAGAGGTTTGACAGTTAGCATGATAGTTTTGGAGAGAAGGTCTCGAATATACTTGCCTTGAGTGAGATACAGTGAGCCATCAAATTGTGGTTTCACCTCAATGCCTAGGAAGTAGTCAACGGATCCCAGATCCTTTAGTGAGAAAACAAAATTAAGACTCGAGATTAGTGAGTGAATAACCTGAGAATTATTACCAGTGACAATTATATCATCTACATAGATGAGCATGTAGACCAAGAGAGAGGGATCACACTTGCTTGCAACAAACCCAAAGATCAACAGTGCGTCTTTTAGTCGGTTAATCCATGCCCAAAGTGCTTGTTTGAACCCATAAATTGCATTATACTCATCATGCATTGCGAGCCATTTAGAGCTAGAGAGGGCTTGTTTGGTAGTACTAGGCTCAGCATGTGTAAGGAGGAGTGTGGGATATATAGCCTTCAACACACAATACCTGATTTTGACATTGTCTGCATAGAGTGAGTATTTTGAGGTCTAGGAGGTTCAGGGGAGGGTGAGGTAGTGCCTGCAGAGGGGTGTGAAACAACAAGAGAGTGCTATAGCGAAGAATTAGCTACTGGGGACTGTCCCTGAATTATGGGAGCAGGACTTGAAGTTGTAGCAGCAGATGAACTAGTCACCAGAGGAATTGATGTGGTGACAGAAGGTTCTGAACAATGTTGTTTAGGTGTGTTGGAGGTCCAACCTGAGTAAGCAAACCTTATTTCATTAAAAACAACATCCTCGCAAATATTAGGCGACCATCAGGAGACAAGCATTGGTAACCCTTGTGTGTAGGGGAATAGCCTAAGAAAACACGCTCTTTAGACTGAAATTGCAGTTTGTGCTTGTTGTATGGTCTTAAAAGAGGGAAACATGTACAACCAAAGACCCTTAGAGATGTGTAATCAGGATTAGACTTGAACAGCTTGACATAGGGTATGTCAAAGTTGAGTGAAGCTATGGGAAGTCTTTTGATCAGAAAAACACTGGAGATGAGTGCATGATCCCAGAATTTGAGTGGTAACTTAGCTTGAGCCATCAAGCTAAGTCCCAGCTCCACAATGTGTTTATGCTTTCTTTCTATAACACCATTCTGGTGATGAGTGTGGGGACAAATCAATCTATGTTCAATACCAAGTTGCTGCAGAAACTGAGAAAAATGGCAGAATTCACCTCCCCGGTCAGATTGTACAGCCTTAATCTTGTATGAAAACTGATTTTCAGCAAGTGCCTTGAAGTGTTGGAAGGTGATTAAGGCATCTGACTTCTTTTTAAGGAGATAGATTCAAGTGAACCGTGTGTGAGCATTCACAAATGATATATAGTAATTGAAACGTGTTGACGATTGAATGGGAGTAGGTCCCAACAAATGAGTGTAAATAAGAACCAAAGGTGTTGTGTACACGGTGGTAGATGTGTGTGAAGGTAGTCTGTGAGCTTTCCACAAACAACAAGATGCACAGAAGTCAGTTGTATCTTTATTCGAACAAGGGATATTACAAAGTTTAAGCACCGCTCTTTGGAAAGCAAGACTTGGATGGCCAAGCCTTTTGTGCCATGTAGAGGAGGTGTTATTACCAGTAGTAGCTATATTGATAGTAGGGAAAACAACATGACCAACTGATGAGAGTAAAGTTTTAGAAATAAATTTGGGCTCTAGTCCAGCAAACTCATACAAACCGTCAGCACCTGTAAAGCCCTCAAGCATAACCTCCCTAGTGTCCTGAGATTTAACCAAGCAACAGTCAGCTCCAAACTCAAAGAAAGCATGGTTGTCTTGGCCAAACCTACTCAATGAATAAATTCTTGGTGATATCCGACCATCTTTCTAAATCTCTCAATGAATTCTTTCACAGCCTCGTCCACCTTCTGGCGTAAATTCGTGCAATCGGCTGCGGTGACTTCGGGCTGGGCTACTAAAATATGTCATGGAAGCAACTTTCCATGTCTGCCCAGATCTATAGAGAATCAGGTGGAAATGAAGAGTATCATGAGAAAGCAGTCCCTGCCAAAGACAATGGGAACAACTGCAGCTTGTGATATTCATTCTGATTCCCTTCCCCCACATTGGGTCGTGAACCGGCCGATGTGCTCCATTGTAGACTTGCCATCATCCTTGAAAATCGTAGCTAGGGTTTTAAATCCTCTGGGCAGAGGCACCAATCTATCCACCCACTCGGGATAAGGCTTCCTGTACACTGGCCTGTCGAGCAGCTTCAACTACACACCGAAGAACTTCTAGATGGTGTCAGCTATTAAATTAGGGTCTAGAAGTTGGGGCCCCAAAGGTCTTTCAAGTGGAGGCGTTGGTCGCCACATTGTATCTTGGGGGCCATGCGCCGCTGGCTGCGGTGCTGCTTGAGGAGGAACGTCTGTCCAAGGCTGCCCAAGCACTACTTAAGTCAGGTTAACAAGGCCAGCTCCTGGTACACGTGCCTGATTGCCTCTGTGAGGTGGAAATTGATTCCATGTCTGGTCGACCGAGGCACCATTCATTTGTCTCTGAAAATAAGAACCCGTCGAGTAGGTACTGAGGGCTCCGGAGTACGGATGGCTGAGAGGTAGGTTTGTCGAGCCAATTGGGCTCTGGACCCATGGCTGCAGCCTCGGGCAATACCCGCCTGTCTTGCCAATCCTAGAGTTCGAGGCGAAGGCTTGCCCCCTTGCGTAAGCCGGAGAGTTACCCGTGGTAGAACATCCGTAGGATGATCCTTGCGGAAGACCCATCAAGCATGCTGCCTCGGGCGGCCTTCTAACCAATTGCACTTGTCCCTGCTGAAGAGAAGCAGTGTTAGTGACATTCGCCATAAACTTCCCCCTAGTGTTGGCAGTGGCAAAAGTACCAGGCTGAGGAATTACAATGATAGGATTTACCTGATGAGAGAACGCCTCCTGAGGCCCAACCATGCTCCCATTCGGTGAACATTGTTGCATGCTTCCTATTGGGTTTTAGGAAGAGGTCTGCTGAGTTCAACAGGGTTGGTATATACGGTAGGGTCTGATGCGTGCCTCCCCGAGAGTTAGGTTGTCCTCACTATGATTGGTCGGGGAAACCAGGGTCCATAGTGCTACTAGCTCGCGTAGCACGCCTCTGTTCCATTTTCTTGGCCTGTTGCACCTCATTGTGCACCATAGGTTTCACTATGTCAGCCAATTGTTGGGACACTTGCTACATTATGTCATGTATCCCCATATTGATTTGTTACCGAATAAACGACATGGTCATAACCACAGGCTCCTCATAGTCTAGAGGGGGTTGTTCACTTGAATCAGCATTAACCGCTAGGGTGGTTGTCCCGGAAGCACTTACTGGCTCTGTGTTCTTCGTTTTGGGGGCAGTTCCCTTTTTTGACGCCAAAGGTGGCTCCATACTGGGTGTGCCAATTTTTTGTTGTCGTAAAACTCTTAGGTCCTAGTTGTGGGGTTTGATTCCCCTGTTCTTCAACTGTGGGTTTCCTGGCTCCTCTAGAAAGGGTCAGGTTGAGTGAAAGGGGTGTAAGGGTTGGATTATCTACGGACCTAATGCATAAAAATAAAGTGCGACAAAAGGAAGATAAAAACTGAGCAAAATAGATTTGTATGCATTGATGTGTGTTTTTGTACAGTTGTATCTCTTTGTATATATATACATAGGCCATCGTCGGCCACTATGCGAGCCAACATTCACCTACCGTTGGATCAATCGTAAGTCAATGTCTAACATGGCTCCTAAGCCCCAAGAAAACGAAGCCACTACCCACAATCCCACTAGAATAGTTAGTGGGGCAAAACTTCTTCGCTCCACTACTCAAGGCTCCACTTCTTCGCTTGGTCCTCAACTCCTCCCACATTCCGTACACGTGCTTCCTTTACTTGCATTCCAAGCAAGCCTACCTTACTTCGGCCATTCAATTCCTCGGCTGACCCTTGTTCTCAGTCTCCAGCCATATACCTAGGCAACCGAGCCATCATGGCTGTGGAACTCTATAGGTTGAGACTTGCTCCCACTCAGTCTCATTCACTATCCCTCGAGCTTACCTCCTCCTTAGGCAAGACTTGGTACAATGTTTTTTCCCCCAATTGACTCAATGCTACGAATAATGCTATATTAACACTTGAATGCAGAATATAAAATTGGGCTTTCCTGCCACAGTTAAATAGAAAGTTGCTAAGATTTCCTTATTTCTAAGCTCTCATTAGATCCATTCTACAATTTTTATGGAACGATTCAGAACACACTATGGTTTTGGTGTAATATTCAATCTTTACCAAGCTAGATAATATTCCAATTACCTAGCATGCTCAGACAAAGTTTTTAACAATAAAAAAATCATATAAGATAAAAGTTGCTTTAACAGTATAAACACATTCATCAATTGGTTCCAAAATACATCACATAAGTCTTGACCAAAAGGGAAATTAGCTCACGATGAGCTTGAATAAAAAGAAACAGCAACTAAACTACCAAGTTAAACAAGCTATAAACATAGTCTAGGAATATTTTCTTTTAGCAATTCTGCTGCTCCTCAATTTTGTTACGGTATGTGCGCCATTTCCTGTTTCATCGTTTGTTTCATCGTTCTCTTCACTCATGATAGACTCTAGGCTCTGAGAAATTAACAATAGTGAGCCTGTCTGAAAACAACAATAAATCAACATTAGATAAATAAATATGACTGGTTCTCAAATAAATGTCATAAAGGTAAACAAAAAAACACCTGTGTTCCTGCCACAATAACATTCTGGAATGGATGAGCCGCACATGCCACAACTGTTTTTGATAATATGATATCTATGTAACCCTCTTGGTTTCCCCCCCTATACAAAGACCAACATTAGAAAATTCACAAAATAATTGGAATGTAAATTCAATCATGAGATTTGACTATATACCTGTCTTTTCAATTATTTGATTAATTGTATATGTTTTCTCAATTACACAAGTCAATTGAAGTTAGAAATAAGGACACAAACAAACATGTAACTTGTTAAGAAATCACAGTATGCAGTAGTGAACATGATAGACACCCTGATTCCACTAAAGCCATGGGCCCAAAAGATATGGTAAGGTGTAAAAGAAAAGGAGGGAACAATTTTAACAAACTCTACCTAGCTGGCAGAGAGTGAGTGGGGCAGTGTGAGTGGCTTCACCAATGCCAATACTTTAACTTTTGAATCATAGCTCCTAACGAATAGACCGTAATATCCATAATATATAAATACTCATCTAAATCCTGTGAGTAGTCTGAGTAATCTGAAAGATCTAGGTCTGAATATTCTAAGTAATCTAATATTTTAAATAGTGTTGAGTGGGTTACCTGTAATCCACATGGAGTGGTGAGTCACGACTAGGATGGAAATCCAAAAGGCGGATGCCATCACGAAATGGTGCCAAATAAATCTGTATAAATTGCAATACAAGTAAATATTTTGTGAATCGGTAGAAAACAATGATCAACAACATATGTGGTATATTTGAACAACTAATATATTCAGTATCATACAAGGTCATCAATCTTTGAAGTTATCATAAACCAAGTTAGTCTTTATATAACTCTGATATTATTTATGCATCAACACTAAATCCAAGTAACCAAAAACAAATTGAAGAGCAAAGAATTGCAAACTCAACTACGTTGAAAGTGCATAAAAGATGATGTGCAACTTTATGGGAAACAATAACTATGCAGACAAGTTTACCTAGAGAAGGTTTATAAGTTGGACATGGAGGTAACTATCAGCATACTTATTTGTCAAGAATAGTCACATAGATATTAGACCAAGGCTCTTGAATCCTTGGAGGGAACCATATTTCCTTGTATTGTTTCTTGTAATTTATCAATGTGTCTGGAAGAGAAACAATTCCCAGAATTACTGTTGTAAATAATGGTGGAAATAGTGTTTAACTGTAATCGTTTGTTCGGGTCATTTATCAAGCGCGCTAGGGTTAATCTCAGAAGCCTATAAATAGCCTTTAGCGCACGTATACAAAAGACGTTAGAAATAATACAAAAGGTATTCTACATGGTATCACGAGCTCTCGTGAAAACAGATTTTTTTTAATTAATTTCACCCTTTGTTTTGTCTTGTTAAATCCAGTCTAATGGTCAGGTCTTGCTCCGTGGTCACCTCAATGATGAAGGTCTGTACTCGTTTTCCAGTCCCTGTTTCTAGTTCAAGCAGATGTTCTGCATCCAGTGTTTCGAATAAGGCTTCTGCCACAGTGTCTTCTACTTCTGCTAATGTTGCTGTTAGTAACTATAGTTTGAATTCGTTACCTGTTTTACATTCTTGAAAGATTGAATGATACAAAAGGGGAATGATTGTATTGAATTCAGAAGGAGAGGTACATAGCAATACTCTGGTTTTGAGTTCCAACAAACTGTATTGAGCTATCGGAGAAGCTCCAACTCTATATTTCGATTTGATTGCATAATTGCCTTAACTAACAGTATTACAAATTATTTATAGACATTCTATTGATCCCCTTTTACAATATTACCCCTTATTATTCCCTATTCTTTCTACAATATACTCTTGGGAAGACTACAGGTTTGCTATCAATACCCCCCTAGGACTTTCACTTTGTCCTTAAGGGGAAAACTTGGGAAGGCTTGTTGCAGCTTGTCTATCAGTTCCCACGAGTTTTCACATGCTGGAAGATCCTTCCATTTCATGAGCACTTCCCCCTTTCCCTGAGAGTTGTAACGTAGTTCCATGATGTCTTCAAGTTCTGGCTGCAGAGTGCCATCTTCAGTGAGAGCGGCAGGGAGAGATTGAGAAGTGTAATTTCCCGGAACTGACTTCTTTAACCTGCTAACCTGAAAGACAGGATGTATTTTGCACCCTGCTAGTAATTCCACCCTGTAGGCCACTATGCCAACCTTGTCAAGAATTCTGTACGGCCCATAAAAGTGAGGGCTAAGCTTCTCATTCCTCCTGGTGGCAAGGGATTTCCACATATAAGGTGTAGCCTTGAGGTAGACCCAATCACCGACCTCAAAAGAGACTTCTCTCCTGTGTTTGTCTGCCTGTTTCTTCTCTCTACTGTGTTTGGCAGAGATTCTGGTGTAGCTGGTCTAATAGTGCATCCCTGTCTTCATAGAGCTGATTCACCTCTTCTACATTGGAGGGAATGGCAGGTCCCTTAATAATTGGACTAGGGTGTCTTCCATATAGGGCTTTTTAGGGTGTCATTCCAATGGACACATTGTAGTTAGTGTTGAACCACAACTCTGCCTAGCACAGCCATTTGGACCAAGAACGAGGGTTGTCACCTACAAAACACCTCAAATATACCTCCAAACACTTGTTACTCACTTCTGTCTGCCCATTTGATTGAGGGTGAAATGTTGTGCTATATTTCAACTTGGTGCCAGCTTGTTTGAACAGTGCTTTCCAAAACTGACTCAAGGGTATCTTGTTTCTATCGGAAACAATTGTTTATGGAAACCCTTGCAACTAGACAATGCCTGAGATAAAGCTCTGAGCTACCTCACTAGTTGTATAAGGGTGTCCCAACAAGAGGAAATGAGCACTCTTGGTGAGTCTATCAACTACCAATATAGTGTCATGTTTCCCTACCCTAGGAAGTCCCCCAATAAAGTCCATTTATATATCTGTCAAAACTTTTGTAGGAATGGGTAGAGGTTGTAGTAGCCCAGCAGGAGCCAAAGTCTCCATTTTACTCTGTTGCCATTGCTGGCACTTCATGATGTAGTCTTTGATGTCCAGTTTCATGTCTGTCAAGTAGAAAACACTAGCAATCCTCCTGTATGTTCTGAAAAAAGTTGGGTCTAAGCTATGAATGAAGAGATGAAAACACTTGAGAAGAATGAAACTTGGGAGATTGTTGAGGGACAAGAAGCTTGTTTGTTGTAGATGGATCTACACAGTCAAGCGCAAATCAGATGGTAACTTGATTGGTACAAGGCAAGACTGGTGGCAAAAGGATACACTGAAACTAATGGAATTGATTATGAGAAGACATTTGCTCCCGCGGCAAAAATGAATACTATTCTTATTTTACTCTCTCTTGTTGCGCACTTTGGTGGGGATTTACACCAGTTTGATGTTAAGAATGCTTTCTTGCATGGCAATTTAGAAGAGGAGGGGTACATGGAGATTCCACCAGGATTTGGTCGCACTAATGGATCGAGAGCTTTATATGGACTGAAACAGTCTCCTCGGGCCTGGTTTGGAAGGTTTTCAAATGCAATGTTGCACCTTGGCTAAAAGCAAAGCCAGAGAGATCAGACACTTTTCTTCAAACATACACAGGATGTGGTAAACAGACAATATTTCTGGTTTATGTTGATATTATTGTTACAGGGGATGATTTGACCACACTAGACCTGACTCGGCATATGCAGTTAGTGTTGTAAGTCATTTCATGCATGATCCAAGAGCAAGACATCTTCAAGCAGTAGACTGTGTTCTGCAATATCTCAAACCCACTCTAGGGAGAGGATTCCTATTCAAAGAGGTGGAAACTTGACACTGATGCAGATTATGCAGGTTCAATTAGTGATAGAAGAACCAACTCAGGTTATTGCACATTTTTATGTGGGAATATTGTTGCTTGGAGAAGTAAGAAGCAAAATTAGTAGCTCGACCAAGTGCTGAGGCAGCATTTAGAGTTATGGCACAAGGAATATGTGAATTACTATGGATGAAAATCGTGCTAGATGACTTAAAAATTAAGTATGAAGGCCCTATGAAGTTATTTTGGGACAACAAATCGCCTATTAATATTGCTCATACAAAGCCGATAGCAACTTGTGCTTTTAGGAAAAATAACTAGAGTACTAAAGATAGGAACTAGAGTTATAAAAATTTCTTACCGAATATTTTGGCAACCATGAAGGTCCGGCTTCCTCGAATTTATATTCAACTTTACTAACATAAAAGAAAAGCAAAGTATTGATACATGTTTATAAAGTCTTCCAAAAAATATCAACATAACAACTCTACATAAGACGACTAGCAAACTTACTCATTAACTACAGCCATATCGCCTTCGCTTGGTAGGCTATGAAAGTGTGTAGTTACAAATTTGTTTCCTGGCATATCCAAAATGTTTATCCTACATAAAAATATTGAAGAAAAAGTATACCATAAATGTAGAGAAAAATTATTATTGATAGATAAAATTCAACATAAAATAGACAAATATTTTAGACCGAGGCAACCTACCCGCCACCTTTTTGATATACAGCTAACTGCCGAGGACAAGAAGGATTTTGCCGAATCGATTGAATCATCCACTGACATGCTCCCTACATACAATATGAATGGTATAACACATAACATAAAATAAAGCCTAGTGCTATTATTTAAATAATTAATTTCTGACAAAAACTAATAAATTGATGGATCTTCAATCTAATTTAAATGACTGGACAAAAGTCTAAACGTAAAGCGGGACAAAAGTCTAAACGGAAAGCTAATCTTAATTGTAGTTGAAACTCCAAAATAAGATGACACCCTCAACATATTTATAACTTTAGTATAGTAAGTTATTAATTAAGAAAGCTAGTAAAGATGATAAATGGAATTAAAGATGGCACAGTTAGTTATTAATTAATTAAGAAAGCTAGTAAAGATGATAAATGACATTAAGGATGATTAATAACTAACTATGCCATAATATTTCAAATAATTTATTATTTTATATTCAGAAAAATACTAAAAAAATATAGATAAAATATTAATTCACTTTCGGCAATTTACTTTAAAATTATTTTATTTTGAAATTTGAATTCATCTTTAATACATTCTTAAACTAGATCTTTTTTTTATTTTCTTGCACATACTTGAATGGTATGGAATGAATTTAGTGTATTGCTAATGAGAAACACAAATATATATACAAGATGGAATCTATCTAAAAAAGGAAACTATATCAAAGATAATAACTAGAGAAGATATATATCATATACATCCAACTTGTTGCATAAAAAACCAATCTGAGGTCCACATAGAGGTTTGGCGAAGATATCGGCCAACTGATTATTGGATCTCACTGAGGAGGTTTTAATGATTCCCGAAAGGATCTTCTCTATGAATGGCAGTCAACTTCACATTGGGGTCCATAGGTGTATCACCTAGTATACAATCAAGCATTCCAGCCTCTTGTAAGATGTCGAGAACGTATTTCCTTTGGAATATTGCAAGAAAATAACGCAATCGACCTAAATCTTTGGTTTGAAAGTGGCTGAACAAATGTTGCTTTAGGTCTTTGATGCCGTTTTAATCATCACTTATAATGAAAATATCATCTACATACGCCAAAAGATAAATAAGTTTGTTCAAAGATGAATGTCTAAAGAATACAGAATGATCCACCTCACAACAAGTCATGGCAAACTGTTGAATAACTAGGCTAAATTTTCCAAACCAAGCTCGAGGTGATTGCTTTAGACCATACAAGGATCCTTGTAACCTACAAACAAGGCCAGGCTCCCCATGAGCAACAAAACTAGGTGGTTGCTCCTTGTATACTTCCTCTGCCAAGTCTCCGTGCAAAAAGGCATTTTTAAGCGAACTGACCATAAATCTGAGTATACCCTTTTGCTACCAATCGAGCTTTCAAAAGATCTACCTGACCATCGGGATCCACTTTAATAGCAAACAATCATCAACAACCTACTTTAGACTTTCCAACAGGAAGTGGGA
Organism: Astragalus glycyphyllos; assembly: GCA_963573325.1. Classification (NCBI taxonomy): domain Eukaryota; kingdom Viridiplantae; phylum Streptophyta; class Magnoliopsida; order Fabales; family Fabaceae; genus Astragalus; species Astragalus glycyphyllos. The sequence goes on from OY754307.1 coordinate 39,631,074, forward strand.
CAAGTTTCCATGTTTTACTGGACTCCAAAGCAGTCATTTCATCAATCATTGTCTGTCTCCATCTTGGATGAGATAATGCCTCCTGGACAGTGTTGGGAATAGAGATAGAGGATATAGCAGAAGCAAAGGCATAATGGGAAGGAGACAACCGATGATAACTCAAAAAGTTATAGATATGATAAGGATTAGAAGTAGACCGTGCACCTTTACCAAGAGAAATAGGTAACTTAATGGAGGGATCAGGTGAGATCGCAGCAGAATAAGGGGTTGGAACTTGAGCTGAATCAACAGGAACTGAATCACCAGAATTAGTAGGAGTGGTCTCAGGCAGTGTAGTTAATATCGCACGAATCGTACAATTTGAATCGCGATACGAGCCAAAATGGGAGGCAAACGTGCATATCGCATGGCAAATTGTTCTTGTCACCGAATCGCTCATTGAATCGCTTGTATCGCGCCGGAATCGTAGGAATCGCAATTCAAGAAGGAATCGCACGATTCTGGAACAAATTACTACCGGGTCGGGTCGCGCAGCCATTTTCGCAGAACACAGAAAATTAGGTTTTTCGTCGCGAGGAAGAAGACGATTGGTGTTGAAACGCAGCGTTTTGGGATCTCGTGAGTGAAACGCTGCATTTTGGGTTAGTTAAACGGTGCGTTTTGATTAATGAAACGGTGCGTTTTGGGTACTGAAACGGTGCGTTTTGGTTACTTCCACTACTCTGTTTGAAGTTGAACGTTGCGTTTCACTTTTTGTTTAAAAACAGGAGCTATTTCGACATTTCCTATTTTACAACTCTAAAATCCCAACTTCCTCTCTACATTTCTCAGAATCAGAACGTTGTTTCTCTACTCTGCTTTCTTTCAACGTCTTCTTCTCTGCTGCGATTCACACGAAACCCTTCTTTCAACGTCTTCCTTGTTTCTTCTTTCAAAGGTAATTTTGTTTCCTCTTTTCTTCTTCTTTACTCGATTCTGCTTTTTTCGTTTCCTCTTCATCTTCTACTAAAACCCTAACTTTTCTTTTATTCTTCCACTACTCTGTTTTGTTGCTTCATAGTTTATCTATTCAATAATGAGTCAAGCAAAGAAGAAAAAGGAGGTAGATATTACATGGAAACATTGTTCATCTGAACCACCTAATAGATTGTATGTGACTTGCTGATATTGCACACTTTCTTGTAAACACCATCTTGCGGGACCAAATCAGAACGTCAAAGCTTGCAATACGGTTTCGGATGAAGTGAAAGAAATGTTTGTGAAGCTTTTACAAGAGAAAGATAAAGCTAAAGAAGCAACTAATGAAGGAGAGACTGAACTTGCTATTGCAAAGCAACCAACAAAAATGGCCAGGCAGAAGACAATGAATGAGGTGCTTAAAAATAGAGAGGTAGTGACTCAAGATATCTGCAACGCCATATACGGTAATGCCTTGTCATTTAATTTAGTAAGAAGTCCCTTGTTTGTGAAAATGCTTATTTCTGTTGGTGAATATGGAAGGAGTTTAAAACCTCCTACTTATCATGAGGTGAGGGTGTCTTACTTAAAGAAAGCTGTTATCGTTAAAGAAAATATGGAGCTATACAAGAGGGATTGAGAAAAATGGGGATGCACTTTGATGTGTGACAGGTGGACGGATGGAAAGGGTAGGTCACTTACCAAGAGGTACTTTTTGAGGTACTATTTTCTTGAAATCAATCGATACTAGTGATGTGGTCAAGGATGCCAAGCACATGTTTTCTTTATTGGATTCCATAGTAGAAGACGTAGGAGAGGATAATGTGGTACAAGTTGTGACAGATGGTGCTTCTAATCTTGTAGCTGTAGGAAAATTATTAGAGGCTAAGAGAACAAAATTATTTTGGTCTCCTTGTGCAGCTCACTGCCTTGATTTGCTCCTTGAAGACACTGGGCAACTACCTTTAATACTGTTGCGAAAGCCAAATAGATCACAAAATTTATTTATAATCATGGATGGGTTCTAAGCCTATATAGAAAGTATTCCAACGGAAGGGAATTGGCTAGACCAGCAATCACGAGGTTTGCCACAGCCTTTCTCACTCACTCTACAGTGTATTATGCGACAAAAGAATGCTATTCGGTCTAGTAATTATGCAGGTAAGGATGATGGCAAGGAAGTGGTGAACATTGTTTTGGGTGATGCTAGATTTTGGAGATCTATTCAATATTGCTTAAAGTGTGTGACCCCATTGGTGAAGGTTTTAAGACTTCTGGATGGAGATGTGAAACCTGCTATGCCATATATTTATGAAGCTATGGATAGAGCAAAAGAGCAAATAGTTGCAAATTTCAACGGCCAAGAGTTCAGGTACAAGGTGTGGACTATAATTGATACCCGTTGGAATATGCAATTACAAAGGTATGTCCATGCCGCTGCTTTCTATCTTAACCCCAAGTAAGTAATTGCATTCTTGAAGGATAGTATAATTATTTATTTTAGACTTTTGTATTTTTAACAATTCATCATTTATTTCATTAGGTTTCTTTATGTATCGGGTTTCGTTCCGGATGATGAAGTTTTATTTGGTTTACATGAAGTTATTGAGAAATTTGAGCCGGATAGAAGAACTAGAATTCAGATTGATAAACAATTGGATAGTTTCAAAACTGCAAAGGGACTCTTTGGAAGGACCATGGCAATAGACACTAGGGACAAGAAACAACTTGGTTAGTAACGTATTTCAATTATTGTTCGTGATAAGAGAAGATCATATTGTAGCAAAAATATAATCTTGATTATGTGAACTTTGTTTGGATAGCTTTATGGTGGGAAAGCTATGGTGGTGGAGGTAAGGAACTACAAAAGATAGCAATGCGAGTTTTGAGTCTCACATGTAGTGCTACTGGGTGTGAAAGGAATTGGAGCGTATTTGATCAAGTTCATACCAAGAGAAGAAGTCGCTTAGAGCAACAAAGATTAAATGCTCTTGTTTATGTTAAGTATGATTTTCAACTTGAGATGAGACAAAAGTCCCGGGAGGAGAAAGGAGATACTTATGATGCTTGCCAGGTCCGGATGATACTTCATGGATGGATGTGCATGAGTCATTTACTCTTGAAGAAGGAGCTCCAAGCAAGAAAAGGAAGAGAGGTAATCCTATAAATTTTAAACTTTAAAACATAAAGTTAAAATTTATTTTAGTATTGTGCTTTGTTACTTATTAGGTTTTTATTATATAGGTCCAAGAAACCTAAATGCAAGGAAAGATAAAGGAAAGTCAATCTTAATAGAGGATGACAATGAGATGGAAGACATAGGGGAAGATGTAAAGGAGGAGGAGGAAGATCGTGAAATTTCGGGGAATGAAGATGATTTGAGTGATGATGATTTAGGAAATGATGAAATTCCACCGATTGTGGTTGAAGAGTAGATCACAGTTAGATGATTTTTTTGGGGGGTTGAATTAAATACTTGTTATGTTTATTTATGACTTGAATTATTTTGAACTTCACGTTTTTTTGCTAATGCTACCTTGGAAAGCACCGATTGTGGTTGAAGCACCGATTGTGGTTGAAGAGTAGATCATAGTTAGATGATGTTTTTTGGGGTTGAATTAAACAATTGTTATGCTTATTTATGACTAGAATTATTTTGAACTTCATGTTTTTTTGCTAATGCTACCTTGGATTTACTCAAAAATGTTATATATATTTATGGTCATGTAATAAAAAAAGAGCTTCTATCCCATCAAACTCAAACCACTCTGCTTTCGTGGCAAACATCGTGACAGTGGATTCAAAATCAGCAGGCAAACCATCAACTATGACACAGAATTGTTCCTGTGAAGTAATCGTTTTACTAATAGACAGCAATTGATCTGTGATGGATTTAATTTTGGCGAAAAATTCTGCAATCTATTTATCACATTTCTTCGTGTTTCAAAGTTCAGATCTGAGTTGTCGTGCCTGCGCCTTTGTCTTCGCATGAGAATGCTTGTGAATTTGTTCCCACATTTGCCACGTATAACAGCAAACCTATCACCTTCGCAAGCACAGATGGAGACAACGAAGACTGTAAGCGTGGCAGAAGTAACTGATCTTGCAGTTCCCACTCTATGTAAGCAGGATTCTCAGTTTCAGTGAGACAATCTTCCTCGATAAGAAAACGAGTCAGAACTACAGGTGAAACACAGAAGCGGTGGAGTTTGTGCGCTCGAAGCACAGGCTCAACCAGTTGAAGCCACGGAGGGAGACTGTCATCGGTGAGTTTTTCCGAAACTTGATACTGAAACAACTTGAACGGTTTCAAAGAAGGAAGATTTGTAGATCGCGATAGTGAAGAAGCTGGTGAAGATAAAGCCATAGCAGTGAAATGCAAATTGAAGTCGCGAAGACGAAGAAGTCAAAGAAACGAAAACTCGAGACAGAGAAGACGATAACAGAGATGATGCGACGACGAAGCGCTAGCAAACAGGAGCAATTACGGAAGAGCGATCTCTGATGAGGATCGAACACCATGCTAGTGGTGTCAGAAGCTAACTGATACCATGAAGAAGATAGAGAGATCTAACTAACTTTGAATTTGGAATTTTCATTTTCTGTTCTCAATACTGAACTGTCAAACAAATTACAATATTCATATCTGTGCCAGCAGCTCTAGACTATCTTAAAAGAAATAAGCACGTGTTTTATTACACAGTGCAGTACAATCTGTTTGACTAACATAGCTATTTCAAGTAAACTAACAAAGCCTCTTGTACTTAGTCACTATCTCTGTCAATGGAAACTCAAATAGTGGCACATACCCTAACCATCGTCTCCAAACATCGCCGATCTCACACGTGAAGAAGACGCACTGCCATAAAATGTTGCACGTGTGCCCTTATGCAGCCAGCATAGTAAGAGCTTTTGGCACGTGAGATACATGCATGAGCCATCCTATTGGCCTCTATTTTCAACGTTGTCTCCACTGTAGCACCAAGGTAGACAAGTTCGTAATCCTAGATAGGAATGGTGAGGGGTCATAGGTTCGTAAAGTACGAGTTCGTAGCACGGAACGTAGATCCTATGAAATTGTCCAAATTGTCCAAATAGTATATATAATGCTCTAATCAATGAATCTTTGCTTATCGAAAAAAAACATGAGTAGAGATAAAAACCATAGATAAGTGAAAAAAATAAAATATATATATAATGATTAATGAATGAATATAAAAGAAGGGTTTAAAAATATATAATAATGAATGAATATAAAAGAAGTTTTTTCACAAAAAATAAAAAATAAAAGAAGGGTTTGGCTGTTTGGGTATATATCCAATTAATTAGTAGAAAGAAGTCAAGAAATTTGTGCTTCTAAAACACGGAGAACGGATAGAAACGTTAAAGTGAAGACCAAAAATAAGGGTTGTTTCATGTTTAAAAAGCAAGGGCATGGTAGTAATTTCACAGTGAAAACCCTATTCCTTCATCTTCTCCACAATCTGAAACACGATACATCAATTTGCGCCGCAATAGAAGAGGCTTAGCCAATCACAGAGAGAAGAGGGAGATGAGAGCTTGTGCGCTGCAAGGTGAAATGAGAGAGAGAGAGAAAGAGAGAAGCGAGAGAAAGAAGGGATTTAGGGTTTTAATTTTTTAAACCCAACGCAGAAGACCGAGGCCCGACCCGAAATGGCATTAAAAGACTGTTTGAAGAAACGGACCCGGCCGCTCCACGCCGCTCCACACCGCTCTTGTACGCTCTCGACGTTCCTACCGCACCGGAGCGGCGCTCCGACCGTTCCTATGCAAACTGCGATCTTATAAGGGATCAGGAACGATGAGGCACCATGAGTTCGTAAGAGCGTACGCTCTTATACTCTGGATCGCGTTCTTAACTACCCTGCATAGCACTCGCTAGCCTCAACTCTTCCCGTTCTGACCCTTTCAACCGCTTTGGTCTCCAGTTTTGCATGCTTTTCTACCATTTTTCGTGATTGGGTTGCTTTTTTCCAGTGTTTTGCTTGTTTCTTCTGCTTCCCTTTTGAATCCTAAATTTAATCTCATTCTCAATTTCCTCAGCTGAATTTAAGTATCAAGCAATGTCTCAAACCTGTTTTGAAACTAGATCTTTTTCTCGATCCTAGATTCTCTCAGGAGGCCGCTACACCACACTGTTGAAATACTAGCACAATTAAGAATAATGTCAATTCAAATTTCATGAGTGCCGTGAAAATATTGAGGTGGATTATCATTCTATTTGCTAGGCTTTAGAGAATCATGTTGCTTCTCTTCCTCATATCAGCTTACAACTTCAGCCTTTGTTCCTCACCCATGTCATCAACTTCTTGTTAGAAATTGGTGCTTCTAGACCAGCCGCATCAATTTGAGGGGATGTTAAATAGGGATCCTATTTTCATTCTTGCTTCCTATTATATTTTGTATAAATTAGGAATAGGCATCATTTATTAGTTGTATATATTGAAACTACTACTTTAGGTGGTACAAATGCTCAAATTTTAATTTGCTAGTCCAGTACATATGAAACAGTAGGATAACCTCACCTCCCTTCTATTCTTTAAAACATAACCTGATTTTTTTCGAACTGAATGCTGCAAGTCAAAAATAAAAAAGAATAAGGTAACAATAATAAGTATTCTAAATTTTTTAAAAACTTGATCAAAACAATCATGCTAGTAAAACATACCGGAATTAGGGGATAAGTATAGAAGAAGCTAGATACACGGCGAACATCCCACAAATAGACATAGCCATCACCACCACCTGCAACAACAGTATTCTGCCGAGTACATAGAATGGACACTTTTACTTATATTGACAAAAAACAATAAACAATTTGAATTCCTAGAGAATCTTAAAATTACTTAATAGACAACAATTCCTAACCGGCCCATATAACTCGATACTGCTTAGTGCCCAACTATTGGTAATCATCGTGGAAGTAGGTTTTATCCCCTGTCTTGGGTCCCATGAAGCAATCTGACCGCGGCATCCCCCAAATCCACAAGCATAAATACTGTAAAAGTTTACAAAAATCAAAAAAGCAAAATGACGACATATTACTCAATTCTTAAAATAAGTATCAATATTAACTGTTCCCTTCTATTCAAGTTCACAAACTTCGTCTGAGGGAATTATGCCTCGAGTATATTTAAAATTATGCCTTCGTGTGAGGATATACCAACTACAGTATATTTAAAATTTGTTCCTTTGATCTTATATTTTCATGGGTTCTCATCACTGACCTTGAGCCATCTGACTTGAAAGCAATGTCGGATAGAATTGTCCACTCTGGGTCTTCTGTGGAATAAGCCTGTGTTATGCAAATCAATGACAAAAGTTAACCGACATAGATTAGAAACACTTAAACTTGGTTGATCTTATTGATGTGCAACTTTTGTTTTTAACAACAAAAAACTTAAAATTAAATAAAAGAAGACAACACTTAACATAATGGCAGCATGTTACAATAAGAAATTGATGTAAACTGAATTTGGTTAAGGTATTTAACAAGAATGCATAAGAAATGATGAAGACAAAAACTTACAATTATTGTTTGTTGTGTATTAACATTGTAAATCGGTAAAAGACAATCATCCACTTTTGCATAGGCAACCTGAAAAGATAAGAGAAGACGTGGATTGTTGGAAAAAGATAGGATCTTGTAAGTATTGTACAATCTAGTAAGTAGGCATATCGTCTAACTTATATATATATATATGCACTTTCTATAGATCAGGGAGAAAACATAGTTCAAGTGAGGGGATCATCATCTGCAGGAACTTGCAGATCAAGACTCTGCAGTTGGTGTATGGATGAGATTAGAGAGCCTATACATAACCAAGTCATCAGTAACCAACAAGTTGTACTTGTTGAAAATGCCCCCCCCCCCCCCAGGTTGATCATAGGTTTGGTATCAATTATTGCATCAAAGTGCTGTAGAATTTTCGGGTTGAGGGAAAGTAACACTAGTATCCCTTTTGATGCGAAGGGTAACCAAGAAAAATTCTTTTAATCGCTCTAGGGTCAAGTTTGCTTCGACTGATGTTTAGGTTGTGGACAAAGGTTGAACATCCGAACACTTTTAAGGGGATGGTTGGGTATGCTGTTTGGAGAATTGAGTGAGGGGTGTTAAGGTTGAGGACACGTGAGCGCATTCGGTTGATCAGGTAAGTGGTAAATAGGACAGCTTCACCACAATATGGGTTTGGAACATTTGAGGCCATCAAGAGAGATCTTGTCACTTTCAATAAGTGACGATTTTTTCGCTCACCTACCCCATTTTTGTTGTGGAGTATCTACACATGAGCTTTGGTGGACATTCCCATTGTTTCGAAGTTAGGAATTGAGGAAAGAGTTGTAGTACTCACAATCATTATCTGATCTGAGGACCTTAATATCAGTCTGGAATTGAGTTTTTATCATCTTATGGAAAACCTTAAGGACCCGTTTGGTGCACAGGATATGATAGAGACATGATAGGATAGAAGAAGGGATAGAGACATGATAGGATATTAACATGATAAACACTTATCATATCCTGTGTTTGATACGCACATGATAACAAACAGGATAGGATATATATTACAGTTAAATGACCAAATTATCCTTGTCAATAAGTTGCATTTTTTTAAAATAATAATAATAATAATAATAATAATAATAATAATAATATCATCTGCTACATTAGATGACTATACAAAGTGAATTGTTAATTTGAAGCTTGCAAAGGAGTTGATATAAATGACCAAAGTCCTGCAGAATATCGAGTATACAACCATGGTAAATTCAATGCTAATAGAAACCGTAGTAATTGCAAGAAGCCTGAAGTTGAGAATATCCAAATTCATCCCTTCGAAAACCATAGTGACATAAACAATTTGCAGAACAGTGAAATCATCAAAGCACAAACAAACCCAAATTACAGAATTAGAGAAGAAATGGGGGAAGTGAGAATCTGTGGAAAATGGGCGAAGGAAAGAACCAGTGAAAATAACGAAAAATCAATGATGAAAGGGAAAAACGAAAATCAAGAACAGTGAAATAGCGATGAACAAGGGCAAAATTGGTTCTCGTACCAGTGAAATAACGAAAATCAAGCACGATTCCTCTCCTCTTCTTTTCATTTGAGACTCACAGTTGTAATAACAGAGGTAGAATATGAAGAGAAGGTGTTACCTCTTCTCCTTCCTGGAGTGTGCAAATGAGACGTGAAAGGAGGGCAAAATTGGTTCACGTGATAATTATCTGATCGGTTAGATTCTAACCCAACTAATATTTAGGATAAAAATAACAAAGGGCTGATAGGATAGGATAAGTAATGGGTTTAATTTATCATATCCTATTGGTGCATCAAACAAAAGATTAGAGTGGGATAGCATATAGTTATCATATCCTATCTCCTTATCCTGTGCACCAAACGGGACCTAAATGTTTAACCTATTCGTATATTGTACTTTGTCTATTGGACATTTCCCCCCAATGGTTTCATAAATGTCCAGCAAATGCCTACTGACAATATTGAAATACTCGGTCACACCATGTTAAGAGTGAAAAAGAGAGACATATGGTGAAACTGTGTTTCAGCTACACAACAGAGATTCTTTATATAGGTTTATGTTATTGTGAATGGTATTCATACGAAAATAAAAAGAAATCTAAAGAAAGGTGATGAAACTGAAAACTGTAAAAACCGAATAATGATATTATGAATGATTCTAGTACAGGGATCGCGTATATAGCAGGTGCTTATCCTGCAACATACCCTTATCCTACACTAAAGTTAGTTAGAGATGCTAACTGCACATGTGCTAGTCACATGGCTTCTAGCAGAATGATCTAAGCACTTATAACACGTGCTATTCACAATAGAACAGTGACACTTAGCTCACTGTTTTAACTAACTAGTATTATACTCTTCAACTAGATGCCTGTTGAGGAAAGCATTATTTACATCAAGTTGATGTAGAGACCACTTAAATGAGAGAGACAGAGTGATGATTAATCTGGTTTAACAACAGGGGAGAAGGATTCCTTATAATCACATCCAGCTTGTTGATGAAAACCTTTCGCAACCAAATTTTCCTTGAACTTATTCACAGTCCCATCAGGGTTCTCTTTTACTCGAAATACCCATTTGCACCCAATTGCATTCCTATTAGGTGGTAAGGGAACCAACGTCCAAGTGTTATTTCTTTGAAGAGCATTAAACTCTTTTTTCATAGCAGCAAACGAGTTAGGATCTACGATAGCTTGTTTGGGGTTTTTGGGTTCAGAATGTGCTAGAAGGAGGGTAGGGTGAATTCTTGGGCACACTATTCCAGCTTTGGATCTGGTTTGCATTGAATGAATACTGATAGGCCCATTGGGGTAGAGTGTTGTTGGTTTATATAGTAGGAGGTGGAGGTGTAGGGTTGGGTGGTGATGGTGAGCAAGAGTTGTGGGGAGGTTGAAGATGGTTAGTCAAAAGTTTCTGAGCTAGAGGATGTTGCTGGTTCAGTTGTGTTTTGTGACGGTGGTGAAATAGTGGTAATAGGGGATAGGGATATATCTCTTGAACTGGCAGGATGGGTATGTATTTGAGTTTTGGTGAAGAGGTCAGGGTAGGGAAATCGAGCTTCATTGAACAAAACATCCTTAGAGATATGGTTGTAGCCACATGTGTGCTCATTTGGATTAAACAACTTCGTTATTTGAAGTTTGGAGATACTAACCAAAGAAACTGTGTTGTGATAACAAGGCAGCCCTACATATCGCTTCTAACGTAGTTTTTCATGAGAAAACTAAACACATCAAAATTGAGTATCATTTTGTCCAGGAGAAAGTCCTTTCTAAGGAGGTCATTACCGAATCTATTAGTTCTAACGATCAAATCGGAAACATCCTCACAAAATCCTAAAGGGGGCCGAGAATTCAAAATATTTGTGACAAGCTTAGAGCATTTGATTTATATGCTCCACCTTAAGGGGGAGTGTTGGAAGTTTAAAATAGATACATTGGAATATGTTAAGTTATTCATGCACCTAGGTATCAATAGCTAATAAAATGCCTAATAAATGATGTTCATGTACTTAGGAACTAGAAACCACATCTCATTATATTTCCTCCTTAAGAGGTATATATAATCAAATCAGCTTAGGGGAATTTTACTCGAGCATTTCACCAAATATTGAGTCTTTTCACAAATACTATATGGATGAAAGAGGAAACATCATTAATTACAAACCTCTTTTTGGTTGCACGGGTTCCATTTTACCGCACCAACTTTTGTATTAATTGAAACATGTGCTGCCAATTTGTTCTCATCATCTGTCAATGATAGAAAGCCCATAGTAAAGAGGGTATTTGTACAGAGAAATAGAAAGAATAATGCGCTGAATGTAAACTAATAGTAGCTATAAATAGGGAGACAGATAGTTACTCAGAATCAAATGTTGAATTGAAAAGAATAGTGCAGGATGAGCAAATGTATATATAGCTCATCTCTGTAATTTTGATTTCAAATCATAATGGAATTTTTCAGTTCCAAAACAGTTTTCCAAATTCTCTAAATTCTACAATTACAAAGTTACTTGGTATCAGTTGTTGAATTGTAAAGAATGGTGGAGATTGGGGTACTCTCGAAGCTACCCACTTAAATGACTTTCTTCCAGTGAATACAATTGAGGGTGAGCACATTGCCGGTTGCCCCTCTTTCATAGTTTCTCATCTTTTCCATCTCAATACTAGTTGATTCTGTTAGTCAAGCATTTTTCTACTTTATTAGCTAACAATCAATTTAGAGTTTAAATTATTACCATAAACACCACAACAATTGAAAATAAGCAAAATACAACTACTAAATCCAACAATTGAAAATAAGCAAACACAACTACTAAATTAAACTTACTTTCAAAATTATGAAGTGATTCATAACTGTGAACTGTCAAGCATCCTTTTCCCGTCACTGATGCTATATATCTTCCCTAGAACATAGCTTAAAATTAGAAATTTCAAAATCGAAAAAATTTCAAAATCGTGCGATTTTTGGATGAATCTTACGATTTTACGGTTTCAGTTACGATTTTACGGTTTCAGTTACGATTCTGCTTGAATAACAAATTTCAAAATCGAAAAAATTTCAAAATCTTACGATTCTGCGTATGTAACAATTCTGATCATAATGAAAAAGTTACAGATTATGAATTGTATTTACCTCATTATCAAAAGCAATATCATAAACAAGATTCCTGTTGACAAACAAATGTCAGTTATTAACAAAGAGATATCACTATATATGGGAAACACTATATATGGAAAACAACACAGAAACATTACATGGCGAGTGGTTCATGCCATTCATAACCACTAACTCATTTTGTTCCATGAAGGTAAAGACAAAATTCAGTTATACAAGAACTACCAAGAAATAAGAAAGGGAAAACATGAGTACACACATAAATTAACTTCAACTTATAAGAGAAAAAATAAAGGCTAAATTATACCAGAGGTCTTTTAAATTATTTAATTGTAATAAGTTGGTCCTTTAAGTTTTTCTCATACCACTTAGGTCCTTTAAATTATTTAATTGTAATAAGTTGGTCCTTTAAGTTTTTCCGTACCACTATGGTCTTCTAAGTTATTTAATTGTAATAATTTGGGGCTGAAAAAAGTAAGTTATTTGGCCAAATCTAAAAATGGAAGCAACTGAAACATAATATGCCTCTGAATTTTAACTCAAATAAAGGTTAGGCAATTTATTTGTTACTTCAAAATAAAGATGTTTTGTTGATTAGGATTTGTCTAACATAAAGTGATTTTTTTGTGACTGATCTTCTCATTTATGACATTATTATTCAAAGTTTTGTCACCAAAGTTGTTGCTAATGAAAAAAACTACCTTGTAATGCCCCCCATATAAGGCTCTGCTTCTGCATATTCCTATTTACAAAATTAAAAAAACATAAGCTAATTGTATTAAATCATTGCAAACAGAACATTACATATTAACAATTACATACCTATCATTACAAACAGAACATTGCATATTAACAATTACATACCTGTGCATAAGACGGGCATTCCACGTTGTTTTGGTGATAAGAATGAGGGAAGGCTCGAAGCTATTACAATATTTCAACACAAATGTGTTGGTCATTCATACAAAGTTAGAATATCAAATTATCTAAATAATAGTTAATAGTTAATACAGATGACATGCACCTCACAAAACGATCGACAAAGGTAATTGATCATTGCATGCTCGTAACTAGATTTTAAATTATCTTCCATGTGAATAGACACTCTATCTCTGCGCAATTTTCATTAACAAACAAAATGAGTATCAAGATTAGAAGTCTTAATGAAAGTTTAAAAAATAAAAAAGGTAAACCATAAAAAGAACTTACCTATAGAGTCGAAGAGCCATCAAAAAGTCTAAAAAACCATAATATCACAGGTCAGCTACATAATGTCATGAACAAATATCCCGGCAGAAATAAATTTACAATATCATAAAAAATTTATCATATACAGTAGAAACAAAATTCTAAAGTCTAGCCACAATCAAGGTAGACAAGTTCGTAATCCTAGGTAGGAACGGTGAGGGGTCATAGGTTCGTAAAGCACGGGTTCGTAGCAGGGGCGGATCCAGGATTTTAGAATAGGGTGTTCCTTTTTCTTCAATGATTTAACAATTATACTATTTTACAAAAAAAACGATAATGTTCCAAAAAAACAACGATAAAGTAATGGGAAAATACAAAATCACCAAACATAGTAACAAATCGCTGTTCAATAACAAATTTCTGAATCAGCAAACAAAAATATGTTGTAATCGGTCTCCAGAATTTGAGTTCAGAAACGTAATATAGGTATTTAACGTTAATATTAAAATAGGGTATTTAACAAATTTCTGGTTAATTGGCTCCTCCAATTTCTATTTATTTAACAAATTTCTGGTTAATTGGCTCCCCAAATCAGCAAACATAGTAACCATCGTTATCAATCAGCAAACAAAAAGAAACAAATCGTTGTTCAATTGAGTTCAAAAATGAATTAGGGATTGAGTCAAAAACGAATGAGGGATTGAATTAGAGAAACTACCTGATGTGAAACGAATTAGTTTAGAATCCGTGAAGAAACAAATCGCTGATTGAGTTCAGAAACGAATTAAGGATTGAAATAAAAAACGAATTAGGGATTGAAGAAGCTAAACTACCTGATGTGAAACGAATTAGTGGCGTGAAGAATGCGTGAAAAGAGGGACGTGAAGAAGCTTACTGTGGGTGCGTGACGTGAAGAATGCGTGAAAAAATTTGTGAAGAAGCTGTGATGTAAAACGACGTCGTTTTCGTGTGCATCAGTTTAAAAGAAAAAAAAACTCTAAAAGTGGGTTCCCTTGGATTCGAACCCTGGACCTATTGGGCAAAATTTGGGGGTATTACCACTTCGACCAGGATGTTTAGGTGTTCCTGGGAATACCAGGAATACTATGTGAATCCGCCTCTGGTACTTCGTAGCACGAAACGTAGATCCTATGAAATTGTCCAAATTGTCCAAATAGTATATATAATGCTCTAATCAATGAATCTTTGCTTATCGAAAAAAAACATGAGTAGAGATAAAAACCATAGATATGTGTTTAAGTGAACAATGAAAACAAACAAACAACTTAAGCCAAATTAAGTCAAAAGGATGCCATGAAAAATAATTGCAAATGATCAAAATGGCTAGAGATCCTGAACTAATGTCTATAAACTAATGACTCAAGTAACTTGCTGTGTAAATGTCAATCAAAATGGTGAAATAACAATTTTCATGAAACATGCAGCTTTAATATTGTTCGCATTTAAAAAGGAAACATACAAAATTTACCTACTTAAAAAATACTGAGCATTTTTTAGATGAGTGCCCAATTTAGCCAAAGAAGAAGCAAATTTCCACATCCTTGAATAAAGATTTCAGCATTTGGCAGTAAGATATTTAAGCATTTAAAGTTAAGACATGTTATATTAATGGCTATATCCTAATGACAGTCTCCAACTCCAACCCTTGATCAAACATGAAATCTTCACAAAGCAATGGAAAAAAAAAACCCCAAATCAGTTCACAAATCAATGGGAAAAAAACCCCAAATCAGTTCACAAATCAATTCCCAGTATTAGAGTCAATTCATTGATTCCCAGTATTACGAAAATCAATTCACAAATCAATTCAAAAACACCCAAAATCAGAATCGAAGAAGAATCGAAAATCAATTCACAGCAAAACGAAAACTGATTACCTGAAATCGAAGATGAATCAAAGAAGAAGAAGAATCGAAGAAGAAGAAGAAGAAGAAGAAGAAGAAGAATCGAAAATCAATCAGAATGGAAGAAGAGGAAGAATGGAAGAACACGTTGAGCTTGAGCCGTGAAGAAACGCGTGGGTTGTTTCTGTTTCTGGGTTTTCGCAAAACGACGTCGTTTTGCTTAAACAGTTTAATAAAAATAATAATTTTAAGAGGGTGTTCCGCGGTGGGAGTTGGGACTCGATCCTGGGACCTAATATATAAAAGTTGGGTATATTACCACTAAAGCCAGAATGTTCGGGTGTTCCTGGGAACACTAGGAACACTCTTTGAATCCGCCTCTGAACGTAGTTCCTATGAAATTGTCCAACTAGTATATATATGCATATTAAAACCTATGAATAGAGATACAAATCAAAAGTAAGTGAAAAAAAATCACAAAAAGACCACAAATACTCAATAACTTCAATGTCATACACAACATATAAGTTTTGCTACCAGCAGCATTTCTAGGTAACTTTTTTTTCTTAGATGTCGTAGACACACTTGGATTGGAGCTCCCAACAGAATTTTGAACACCGGTATTAGGAGTTGATGAAGCCATTAGAATACTCAAAAAACTATTTAAAAAACACAACACAACACAAAAATAAAATAAGATCAGAATATGAAACAGAGACAAAATCAGAAACAGAGCAAAGGAAATGAAAAAAAAAGAGAAACAGTGTTATAGAGAAAAACGAAACAGAAACAGAGCAAAGGAAGCAAAAACACGAACCAGTTCAACAAAGCAAACGAAAAAGAAAGAGAAACAGTGGCTATGGAAACGAACCAGGAAGGAAGAACGACCACGCCGTCGAGCAGAGAAGAAAACAACTCACGCCGTCGCCGCAGGAAGCTCCGTCGCCGTCGCCGTCGAGTGTTTCTTCAAAGAACAGTGAGTGAAACGCCGTGAGTGAAGAGTGAAACAGAGAGTGGCTGCGAAAATTAGGGAAGAGAAAGAGGCTGCGAAATTAGGGTTTCGTTTTTATACCCAATTTGACCCGGATCCGAAATTTCACCCAAAATAACCCGCGTTTCAGAGGAGCGGACCCGACCCAGCGCTCCACGGCGCTCCGCGATGCTCCTGTACGCTCCTACGTGCTTTGCCGCTCCTGCAAACGCTCCGTACGCTCCTGCGGCATTTGCGTTTCTGTGCTGGAACGAGAACGCTGGGTTATCGTGGGTTCGTAGGAGCGTACGCTCCTACGTGCCGGTGCGCGCTCCTGTCTACACTGGCCACAATGGAACTTATCGTTAAATTAACTCATGACTAATAGCAGTACTGCAGTAGTATTAATAAGAAATGTAATAGCTGTATGTTCACACTTAAGTGTTTGTTAGTAGGCAGTTAGAGGCTGACTCGGCATTAGTTAGTCAGTGCGTGCTTCCTTGCATTATATACATATTGAAAATTAGGCTAGTTCTGGGATTGGGTTTTGGTATTGGGATTAGGGCTTGGCAATACTTTGTTGCCATTTTACAGTTTTCTTCTTCTATTGTAATTCTGAATTACAACACACCAACATCTCTACCTCCATCAGCATCTACTACCAACGAAACCTGTTACAGTAGAGTAATTCGCATTCTTGCTTTTATTCACAAGCGGCCAATCAAGTAAATTGATGTCAATAATGCCATTCTAAATGGCATCTTAGAGGAAGAGGTGCAAATGACCCAGCCTCAAGGATTTGAACAAGGTGACAAGTCTGCAAACGACAGAAAGCAATATATGGACTTAAGCAGGTTTCAAGAGCTTAGTATGATAGATTAACTAACACACGTCTGGTTTTTGGTTTTCGTACAAGCAAATGCGACCCATCCTTACTAGTTATTTTTCAGGGTGGAATCGGTCTATATGTGCTAATCTATGCGGATGATATTATCATCACAAGTTTCTCTACTAAAGCTGGTCAGGGGCTCATAAACAAACTTACAAACATGTTGAAGGTAGTCAAAATCGATATTATACTGATAATCAAAAAGGGGGTGTAAAATCATAAATCGTGTAACATTAAGGGCATGTATTGCATATGGCCGAAGAGTTATGAAGTAAAATAAGATAATAAATTTTTGCTTTTAAATTAAGAGAGTCTTCCAAAATTTTAAAATAAATATGGGTAACAATTTGCACCTAGTTAATATATTAATAATGCATAAAATTGTTACTTATGCCCAAAAAGGACTAGTAAACTCTAATGTTTAAATAATATTTTACATTCAAACTTACGTGTAAATTAAGTTTAATTAAGTATTAGAACTTTAAAATGTGATTTAAAGGTTTTTTCTTATATATGTATATATATATATATATATAATACAAAATTACAAAGTAAAATCAAAATAGAATTCAGAAATCACTTTCTTCACGACGAATCATTATCACAGAACCAGTGAAGCTGTAGTGAAATTCAAAAATCAAATCACATAGTTTTTCCAATACGTCCTCAATAAGAAACGAAAGTAAGCATCCTCTTAACAACGAGACAATTTTGCTTCTCAAAACAGAGAGCGCATTACCGCGATAGTAAATAAAACTTGAAATCATGGCGTGAAGTGTGCCTTCACGTTTTAGTAGCGAAATCGAGTAAAACAACAATGAACCAAAGTAAAATCCGTTTTGAAAATCGTTTCAGGGTTTCGAGAAATTTTCAGGAAATTGAAAAAGAGAAAGCAAAGGCAGAAACATGAGAAGAAATTATAGCAATCAATGGAATTGACTTAAGAGTAAAGTTGAAGAGCGCGAGAAAACGAACCTCAGAGAAAGTTCAGTAAAAAGGAGTAGCCAGCCAAGCTGAAGCTGAAGCCTACGGTTTAGGGTTTTGGGTTTTGTTAGTATTATTATTGTGTTTTGGGGTGCGAAGGATAAGCCGTGCGCTGCTGCGGGTGTGAACCTTAGCACTTTGTGGTTCGGGTAGACGTGGAGAAAACCGGGAGAAAACACGGCAAAAATTGAAAAATATATTTTCGTTTTGTTTTTTTTTAAGTGCTCAGGAAAAACAAGAAGTCACAAGATACCTTATATCTTAATTAATATTTTTTAAAACTAATATAAATTTATTTATATTTTCATATCTTTAACTTTAAAACAACAAAACAACTCAAGCAGATCTTTATGTCAAAAAAACTAAAGCGAGTCCACCCTAGTGATAATGGCGGGTAAAGCTCTTACTTTAGGCCTCATCCAAGATGATGGGTCTCACTCTATAAAAACACTCACAAAAAAAAAAACTACCTATATTAATATAACAATTATTAATTAAACAACCTTCTAGCACCCCGTCAAAAGAAAAAAAACAACCTCCTAGCACAATGGGTTAAGTGCTCATAGTTAGTAGTCTCTTGATATCGGTTCGAATTCGAATCCGCCATAGGTCCTTTTTTTTAACTTCAATTTCTACTCCTTATTCGGGTTATGTTCCTACTAATAGCTAATTGGTCGTGTGTGACTCTAAAATCTTTTTTGACAAACTTTATCTTATTTAAATGACACTAAGATAAAATTATAACTAAATGCAACTGAAAAAAATATTTCTTTTATTTCATATATTTAAAGAGCGACATTGATTTTATTTTAAAAAGATGATTAATTATGATACCACTTTTTTGGTTATTTTAATAATTTAGGTCAAAAAATAATTTTTATTTATTTATAACTTTAAAAGTCTTTTTATATAAAAATCATTTATTTATAAAAAGGTTATTATTATTATTATTATTATTGGTTGCGTCTAATATGGACCCTTTTTTTTGGGCTCGCCAATGAACCTTGTAAAATGACTTAGGATAATAGGTTTTCGCGGCTTTATCCGGTTTCACATTACTATTAGTGAATAAATGAGTTTTACTTATTTCACCCAAATTTCTTCATTTCACAATTTAGCCCCTCTCCCTCTTATGTTATACCTCCCTGTCTCAGTCTCTCTCTAACCATTTGTTCTATCTCTCTCACTGTTTCAAACCTTTGCTCCTACACTGCACAACTTAGGATTTTCCCATCTGCTTTAGTGTGACTCGCGCTCTATGTTTGAATCGCACTCTCTGTGTGTCCTGCTTTAGTGGGTAAGTGTTGTTTTCTGATTTGTTGGAATGTTTGATGGTCATATTATCGCTTTTGATCCCTCTCACTGTCTCACAGCTTTGCTTCTTCAACACACAACTTAGGTTTTCACATCTGCTTGAGTGTGACACACGCTCTCTGTGTTAATCGCGTTGTTTCGGTGGGTAAGTGTTGTTTTGTAATTTGTTGAAATGTTTGAAGGCATTATTTGAGCCTGTTTCTAATGTGGTTTTGAATAATGCGGTTATTTATGGTTGTTGGTGTTGGAATAAGAAATCTCTTTCTTGTTTTGGTGATACAAACTAAGTAAGATTTAGGTTTTCTAATGTAGTGAGATCTAATATGTTTGCTATAGAAAAATATGGTTCTACCTTGGGTTAAAAATAATGTAAAGATGCAAGGGTAGTGATGAGAATCTAATTGATTCCATGTAAATTTAGGATCTAACCAAGTGATTTCTTGAATCAAAGATAACAAATAGAATAAAAAGAGAAAGGGAAAAGAAACATACAAACGGATAGGGCAAGAAGATGAAGAAATCGCCACATCCAAGAGGATGATAAGATCAAGGTAGAATCACCACAAGAGTAAGAGGCTCTTGATAAGACTCAAATTTGGTTCTAAGAAGAACCCTAGAGAAACACTCTCTATTCTCACAATTCTATTTCGTCAAAAAGTTCCTTAAACTTACATAACCACACCTATTTATAGGGAATAGATTGTGGATTCACTAAAGTGACAAACATAAACCTAATAGCCCAAATTCAAGCCCAAACTAGGCCTTACACAATTAGGCATCTAAGAATGAGAAATAACGCGCCTGAAATTGTTTGGCTTATTACAATTATAAAATTCATACGAAATCTTAATTATAAAGCTATTTAAAAGACAAGGAACAATTTTAGATTATTTGCTATCATTAAGCAAATTAATCATTTGAGCTTCCAATTGTTCTTGTTCTTTAATCTTCGTTGATCTTCCTCTTCTAATTGGCCCAAGTGCCAAGTCTTGAATCTTCATGCTCTTTGTGTCCATAACATTTCTTAATGCTCTTGCGGTCGCCATCATTCCCTCCTTCTTGAAGAAATTCGACCTCGAATTTGATCTCCAA